>KN846953.1:980290-1580290 GCA_000835395.1 Exophiala sideris | reverse complement strand
CGATGTCAAGCAGAAGCTTCGGTTGCCTCCTTCCAACCACGGTCATTGGTCGCTCTGCTTCCTAAAACAACTCCCTTCGAAGCGTGGTCACATTCTGCTCACTCCTAGGCACATTGGGATAGTGCTAGGTGCTGCAGCATTCCTGGTGGCCTTTTGCAACCGGACTTTCCGCGCCCGCGCACGCTCAGCTGACACAAGATCATGACGCAGCCTACGTCCTTCTTACCCCTGCGATCTTGAAGCTTCGGATGGGTTGGAATCTTCTTTGCCTGCCTATTCGTCGTATTGGCGGAATCGATTGTTCGATACTGCAGGGTAATGTAGGTAATTGCAGGCTCTGTTATGGTAAGCGCGAACTATATCCGTTGTTCCAATAGTGCTTCTTCACCACGCGGCTGACTGCTTTGGGAGGACAGACCTTCAGGGTGCTACGACAGAGGCTTGCTGGCAAGTACGGTCTAGTGTGTTCCTCATCATCGTTCGTCACTCCTAATCCTGCATGCTGCAGCTTCCCAGCACACAGACCGCCATGACATGTCGAGATTCGTCTCCTGGTTGTCTTGCTACAATAATCGTCCGGCCACTGGAACTTTCCAGCTCCCAATCGTCGCGAGCTTTGCTGCCTCACGCACCTGGCTGGAAGGGGCGGCACTAGTTGCACGGATAGAGTCACCTACATGGGTCTTCCCGCCCAGGACTCACGTCGAACGCATGAATAGTCCGCTATCTTCAATCGATCTCCATGATCTCTAGGCCGACTTCGTCTATTTAGCCCGATTTTCCCAGGCTCTTCCCCTGGCTGGACTAGTCAGTCAATTGGAGTATGGCTGTCGAGTAAGCACTTTCGTGCCGTGTCAAGGCGTTGCATCTGTATGAAGCACCGCGCTGCCACGAGTTGATAGGCCTGTCATCGACCTGACCGTTTTGCCTGTTCGAGCTTCATCATTTACTGTTCGCTTTCGAAACCAATTCATTCACGGCACAGTGGACTTTGTTCCGATTCCACGTGCTGCAGATAAGTGAGTATCACCAGACTCACGAGATATCAGCCACTTGCCACTTCATTAGCGAGTGCAAACCGAAGAGGGTGTAGCAAGAATACAAACGCTGCCTCAGTGACATTACCTGGTCAAGACTGGTGTCAGTCACTTCAGGATAATCACTTGAACTTCACTTCACCTTATAGGCAGTGTCACCTCCGCGGGCTATATAGCAGCACCTTCCAACCATGCTCCTGCTCCATCGTTATGCTCAGACACCACTCTGGAAAGAGCCCATGAAGCGATTATCATCTCTTGACTTCAATCTTACATGCCGGTCTTGCTCTCAATCTGATGAAAGCCATCTCTCAAGATCCGCTCACATCGTTGCTGATAAGGACCTCAACCAACCCAATATTCACGGCGACGACTCCATGTCCAGCGCATCTCCCCTCTCAGCCAGTCCAGGCAGCGACTCTCCCTCGCGGACTTCTTCAGAATCGGCTATGCACCAGGGCAGGATGGCAACAGGCGGTAGCGAAACTCATGTGGACCTTGCAGATACTGGGCTTTTGCACCTTGACAACGAAAAAGGTGCACCCCTCGGAACAGCTGGACACGTCAATCGGCAGCACATTATCAATCTGTCAAGCATCGAGCACTGCATGCCTCGGGCGTACATTCGAATCTGCCTCGCGTACCGACTGTCCAGCAAGGACATGCTCTCTGAAGTTCAAACAAAACTCAATAACTTTGTGAGGAAGACGGTCGATGCTAAGCCATACTTGAGTGGTTTTGTTGTTGCGGTCAAAGAGCCCAATAAGCAAGTCGGAGCCGTCAAGATCCAGTTTTCAGACCAGGACTTCATTGAGTATCCCAAGGTCAGAGTTCGCCATCTCAGCCGACAAGAAGTCCCATACACCTATGACCAACTGAATGAAATGGGCATGCCTCCCAGTGTGCTTAAGCCCGACCTGGTCTCGGCTCTGACGGAGGCAGCCGACGACGAGCGTGCCCCTGTGTTTCGAGTTCAGGCAAATGTGGTGGAAGGAGGGCTTATCGTCTCGGTTTACCTGCATCACTGCATTTCTGACGGTACCGGGTTTGCTTTGCTCACCTCAGGCAGTGTCCTTAATGACGATTTCACGTTCGACCGCCACTTGAACGGGAAGGGCCATCGGATGCCTAGTCTGTCCGAAAGACTGGACGCTTTCGCCCACCACCAGAGCATCGTCCGACAAGAGCTGTCGTACAGTTTAGCAAATCAGATCAATGATCGACACCTCAAATGCAAGGTCATCAAGTCAGCGGGTGAACTCAATGAAGGCAGCAAAGTTAAGGGCCGAGGCTGCATCGTGTCCATCTCTCTAGAGAAGCTGGCTGGACTGAAGTCAGCGCTCGAAGGTCATGCCGAGAGCAGCTTCATTACTCAGAATGATGCACTACTGGCCCTCCTCTGGCATAGCATGACAAGAGCTCGCATTCCTTCCCTTGCATCATCCGAGTCACTAATCACGGAGTCGAAGCTGCTTATTCCAGTCAACATTCGAAACAAACTCAAGAAGCCGCTTTCGGCGTCCTATTTTGGTGCGGCTGTCGACTTCGCTTCGGCCAGGATGCAGTTGTCTCATTTGGCGAACGCGGACAATGCTGCACTTGCGCAGTCGGCAGTCGTGATACGCAAAGCTATCAACAATGTTGATGAGCCGTACATTCGACAAGCCATTGCTCTCGCTCGATACGCTGATCCCAAAATCGATGCTCGTGACCTCCAAGCTAGTAACATGGATCGGTCCACAGGGGCTGATATGTATGTCACGAGCTGGGAGAAGCTGAATTGCTACGATGCCACATTCGAAATGGAACTTGGCCAACCAGATTGGGTCCGAAAACCATGGTCCAAAGATCCCGGTTCATGCATCGTTCTTCCACGCGACGAGCGAAAACCATATCTCGAGGTGGTAATTCAGATGACCGAGGGTGATATGGCGCGACTGCTGGATGACAGCGAATTCATGAGACATGTGTCGAGGGTGATAGATTGAGCTCGGTGAGTTTCGGTCATAAGGATCTGCATGAGAGCATTCAGTATGTTCAGGGCTGTCATGACTGGAGGAAGTCAATGGGGCTCCGACATGGGGACTTTTATTGATATTGACGACGATTGAAGTTCAGGCTTGAATCATGAATCATGACATTAACAGCATTGGCGCTGGTAAGGCTGAGGGCTTGATGCCATTGACGGGAAATGGCGGGGAATTGTACCATTAGGACACCACTGAGTTTCTCAAAAATGGCTGAGCAGCAAAGGGATGATACCAATCGGCAGGGCATGCGAGCGATAAAAATTTCATAGTGTATTCAAGGTTGAAGGATTCAGTAACGATGCCGTAGAGTTCATGTTTTGGGCCTCAATAGGCAACATGGTCACGTGCGATCGTGTCTGCTCTAAGCTCTATTTGGCCAAATGACTCTTTGGCGAGCGCGTCGGCCTTTCTGCACGCGTCTCGATTGCCACCTTCAATGCTGCGTAAACTCCGTTCATAACATCTTTTGTACTCGTTGTCAGAACAAAAGTGGCAATTTCGAAACCCATCTTACCATCCTCCCCACTACCACTGCCTTGATCTATCCAAAATGACTCAGACTGAAAATGTCGACACTCCTCAGGATGAGTACGAGGACACGCCTGGCGGACCAGGCGCCCCAATACCAGTGGCACAATTAGTGGTAAGTAGCCTGAATTCGACGATTTGGCTCTTGCTGACGGTGCTAGGGCCTTTCTGGCTTGACCGATAGAGACATCAAATTGGTGGTGGAAGGCGGCCTTCACACAGTCGAAGCCGTAGCATATACGTGAGTGAGCAGTTTCAGGCAAGATACATATCTCTAATAACAATTGTTCAGACCACGTCGTGCGCTCGAACAGATCAAGGGCATTTCGGAAGCAAAAGCAAGCAAATTGTTGAACGAAGGTATGTAGGACATCATGCGCAGGCACAGACTTCCCCTACTAACATCCTCCAGCGATGAAACTTGTCCCAATGGGCTTTACCACCGCAACAGAAATGCACGCTCGAAGAAGTGAGCTCATCTCCATTACGACGGGCTCAAAGAACCTCGATCGACTACTGGGTGGTGGCGTCGAGACTGGTTCCATCACAGAGATCTTTGGGGAGTTCAGAACGGGAAAGAGTCAGATTTGTCACACTCTAGCGGTTACGTGCCAGTTGCCCTTTGACATGGGTGGAGGGGAAGGAAAATGCTTGTATATCGACACCGAAGGTACCTTCCGACCGGTCCGTTTACTGTCAGTGGCCAATCGGTACGGTCTCGAAGGAGAAGAAGTCCTCGACAATGTGGCGTACGCCCGGGCATACAACTCGGAACATCAACTGCAACTACTCCAGCAGGCATCGCAGATGATGTGCGAGACTCGATTTTCGTTGCTCATCGTCGACTCCGCCACGTCGCTGTACCGAACAGACTATAATGGCAGAGGAGAATTGTCATCGAGACAGTCACATATGGCCAAATTCTTGCGGAATCTCCAAAGACTGGCGGACGAATTTGGAATTGCTGTGGTCATTACCAATCAAGTGGTTGCGCAGGTTGACGGCGGTCCCAGTGCGATGTTCAACCCGGATCCCAAGAAACCTATTGGTGGCAATATTATTGCTCATGCAAGTACGACTCGGCTGAGTTTGAAGAAGGGCAGAGGTGAGACGAGAATCTGCAAGATTTATGACAGTCCTTGCTTGCCGGAGAGTGATACTTTGTTTGCGATTTTTGAGCATGGAATTGGTGATCCTCTACCCAAGGATGACAAGGAATGAGGAGGCCTACATTAATGACGACAAAGGTCGATGGGTGAAGCATGTATATCAGGGACGGTGACGCGAGCAGCAGTGTTTATGGGATGCATAGCGTTTGGCGTCGAAGGAGTGCTAGTTTTTGTGCAATCGGAAATATCGATGTTGAGATCGCCCGGATACTCGGTAGTCGGCACCTGGGGTATCACTTAACATACAAGTAGACTGCGCATCATACAGTAAGGACGTATTCAGCGAATGGGGATTGACAATTTGCGGCGAAATGGCCCCAGACCACAATTCTCGCTGGCACCGAGACCTCGGTATGCCTGCCTAAGTTGCTGAGTTTGATGATGGAGTACTGAACCCTTGACGACTGGGGAGCATGTCAGCGAAGGCTCTTCTTTGTAGTCCGAGTCGCAGAGCCTTGATTAGTTGTCACCTGCACCACCTACAGACTTGTGTGACCGTGGCTTTCTCGGGTGCTCGGTCAATCATCGATTGCCCAATTCCATGGCGCATGTGGTCCACGCTCACTACCCACAGGCGGAGGTGTCTTGGTATCCTTGGCGGCCATCATCAACCTTGGATGGTTGCTCGGCGTGCCAGCTTCAGGCTGTCCACAGGAGTACCTTGAGCAAACTCTCGTCGCCCAAGGGGGCCACTCTTGGTCGCTGGCTTGTGATCGCTCAATGCTTGGTTTGTTTGTGACTTCTTTCTTCTTGCGTGTCCTTGTCTTTGCAACCGCTCCCTGATATCTCTTGTTTCCCTTGTGATCCGTCTGGCGTCTCGTGTTTAGGCGCGTCGGCGTTACCTGCTTACATTCCTCACAGCCTTCCGATTAGTCCTCGAAGGCACCCTGCACCCGTTCTTTACCATTTGCCTAACCTACTCGCGAATATCCGAATCAATATCGCCTTTGGTTGAGCGCCGGATGATCTGAGCAAGATGGAGGGTATTGACATCTCGAGGGGGCACCCTAAGGATCCGGTGCTGACACGAAGCACAGGACAGTCAAATGGCAATGTCTTCCAGGGCGAACATCAGCATATGCAAGAGACTCAGACGGGTCATGGCGCTGGCCCCAACGCAATGACATCGTCCTCAGAATTCGAGATCCTATGCGGCCCGCTACTCAATTACCAGCGCATGAGTGAGGAAGACTCAAACTTGTTGTGGCATGGCTCCGTCCTCATCGTCACCAAGCCCGCGCAGCAGACACCCCTACTTGAGTTGAAACCGTTGGGCGCATGGAATCCTTCTCATACCAATATCAGATCGCGGGAGAGACAGACTGTTGAAGGACTCAAGCTCTACTCCGACCCTTACAAGACGTTTTGGCGGTTTACATTGCGCTTGCCGTTGGCCGAGGCTGAAGCAAAATGGCAGTACTCCATACAAAACATACGTTTCCTCACGAAAGTGAGCGAGCACTCTTCAAGGCAGTTTGTTGTGCCTTCTGTGAGCGAATCCATGCGCATAATGTTTCATTCTTGCAATGGGTTTTCTGTGGGCACCGACGAAGACTTCTGGTCAGGTCGGTAGACTTCTTCCTGCGGGTTCTTACTCTGTCTGACGAGCTTTCACAGGTCCTGTTCTATGGAATGATGTCCTTAGAGTTCACCAACAACGGCCTTTCCACGTCATGATTGGTGGAGGCGACCAGATATACAACGATTCTGTGCGGGTTTCCGGTCCATTGAAAGAGTGGACGTCTATTGGCAATCCTCACAAACGGCGCGAATTCCCTTTCGGCGAGCAATTGAGGTCAGAATGCGACAAGTTTTATTTTGACAATTACGCAAAATGGTACAGCACCGAACCGTTTGCATCAGCGAATGCTCAGATTCCACAAATCAACATCTGGGATGATCACGATATAATTGATGGGTTTGGCTCATACACGGATAACTTCATGAACTGTCCCGTGTTTCGAGGAATTGGCGGCGTCAGTTTCAAGTACTACTGCTTATTTCAGCATCACACCGCACCACCTCTCTCGACATACACGACAGATGCGCCTTCGACCATGAAGGCTGGTATGAATGGCAGCGCGAAACCCGACCAGCGACAGTTGAAGGATACCTATGTCTACAATCGAACCGCGGACGATCCCAGCTGGATTGTTGGTTCGCGACCAGGACCCTATGTCGAGGAGAGATCAAGAAGTCTATATATGCGCCTAGGGAGACGAATCGCTTTCTGTGGCATCGATGCTCGTACTGAACGGACGAGGAGGCAGATCAATTATCCTGAAACTTACGACCAGATTTTCAACCGGCTGGAGACTGAGCTCAAAGCCGCTCATGGCGAGATCAAGCACCTTATCCTACTACTGGGCGTTCCAATTGCTTACCCGCGGTTGGCGTGGCTCGAGAACATCCTCACGTCCCCTATAATAGCACCTATACGCCTACTGAATAAGCGTTTCGGCTTCGCAGGTGGGTTTTTCAATAAGTTTGACGGTTCGGTCGATTTGTTGGATGATTTGGACGATCATTACACAGCGCGAAGCCACAAGCACGAACGGCGTGAACTCATTGTGCGTCTTCAGAAGCTTTCGGCCGAACATTCGATTCGAACCACAATTCTCAGCGGCGATGTACATCTGGGAGCTGTAGGTCGATTTTATTCCACTCCAGCTGACAACATGAATCCAATCGAAGATCCGAGGTACATGGCCAACATTGTGTCCTCGGCAATCACAAACAAGCCACCTCCCAAAGCTGTGGCAAATCTGCTCGCAAGACGCAACAAGATCCACCACCTGAGGGATGGGAATACTGACGAGACTTTGATGAAAATCTTCGACAAGCAACCGGGCGGCGTGATGAAGAGTGCAGAGTGGAACCGTGTGACCATGCCGAGCCGAAACTACGCTTGCATCACAGAAGTTCCTGACGATGATTCTTACGGCCATGGGCCTGCTGCGAATGGTGTTCTCGACGGGACCGCTATAGCTTCTACCGGCCGAACAGGAAAGGCTCGCCCTCAGGGTGGTAATAAGGTCGATGGCCACAATCCGCTGCACGCAGGCGAAGAGGGCGCCGGCACGCAACATCCCGCTGCGGATGGGATTAGCAGCGAAGGACCTTTCGTTGGAGGATTAAACGTTTCGATCAGAGTGGAGATTGATAACCAGGATCGCGAAGGAAAGACCGAGGGATATGGAATGAGTAGTAAGTCCACCACTCATTTTTTTGGCTTGTGAGAATATGGCTAACTCTTACACAATAGTTCCTAAACTGGTTATTGCGTCGAAAGAACAGGCGTCGACGCTGCCTCATCCTCAGCTCGACAGGACGACGGCTTGATCCTATCATTTCTCGTACTTCTCACGTCTTGTCATTGCCGCGCAGTCGGCGAGAAGGCGTCTGTACTTTTTGATTCCGGCTGTTTCCCTTACGAAGGGGAACCTTTCTTCAATCTGCATTTCTGGCAGACCTTGCATGACTGTATTAGGGAGATACCTAGACTCACACTCTTGCTGAGTGTGTTTATTCGTGCCGTCACAAGCCAGGATAATATTAATGTAAAAGTGATATTCTTACTGCTCCGCAGTCTTGGTTCTCAAGGGACCAGTAACATCAGATGGCCTTCCTTGATTTTTTTAAGACGTGAGGAGTACAAGCATTCACTCAGCTGACTATGAACTGGTTGGGTCCTGCAGCCTTGTCTGCCCGATTCGAGACTGCTCTCCGCCGGAAATAGTGTACATCATCTGTCCTGTCTCTGTATCTGGTAATTCCGGTTCGATTCTGGTATCCTCTTCTCCCATTTCGTAATTGTCATATGCCCCTGCCGGTTCTCCAAGCATAACAACTTCGTCACGCGAATTGTCGTCAAATCATTTCGAGTGATCAGCGGCTTGGTTCATGGTACCGTTGCGTTCATAATCTAGACTCATACATATAATTCAAAGTACCGCTCCTCTTCAACGTCATCCCATTGCCATAGTAATTGTCCGTATTACCTGGTACGCCCGGTCCCATCGGCTGCCGTGGTGCGTTCATCCGTGCCTGTCGTTCCTGTTCTTCTTTCTTCTTCCGCGCCTCTTCTTCCTCCTTCAGCTGCTGCTGGGCAGCGATTTCTTCGGCCGTGAGCAACCTCGGTCCGCTGATTTTGGCGACGGTCAAGTTGATGGCTTCGACATCTGTGCCTTCACGTCGGAAGGCTTCGCTACGTACGCGCTCGGCGCGCATATACTCGCGGCGGGCGCACTCGATCAGGAATATGGTGATCAGGACCATCATCCACTGAGTAAAGTCCTTGACTGTGGCGAGGGTCGCCAGCATGTTCGCTAGGTTCGGTTGGCCGCTGTCCTTGAATCGAGATTGAGGGCACCAGCGTGGCACGCGGCCCTCGGTGCCGGCGAGGATGGGCGCAAGTTCGCATGATGTACAAAGTATTGATTCGAGGAGCCACACGAGGAAGTGGAGGATTGAGAAGAGGAGGATAATGAATGTGCTGGTGGCCGTGTAGCCGGCATCGGAGGCATTTGACTGGACTGAGCTGTGGTAGCCTGAGCCCGAAGACTGTGGGATCGGCAGGCCGTTGAACTGTAGGGCTGCCAGGTGGGCGGTCGTGTAGAGTAATGAGAATAAGGGAATGGTACCGATGTACAATACTAGTGCACTGTGCATGCCGTGGTTAGATGATGGTCGAGGATGGAACAATTGCGGTCCGTGACCTACAGTGAATCGCCGGTCGTTGTCGTCATGACATGAGCCCATGTGGCATACTTGGACGCAGCGATGAGGATGAAGATCGCCAAAACGAGGGAAAGGACAAGTAGAATCACTTGTGTTGCTCGGGTATGCATTCTGACATTGGAAGATTCAAAAGATTGAGGTGTCGACGTGACAAGTTCGTGAGAGGGGACGTGGATATTACCACCAGGCGTCAATGTCGAAGGCATGGCGGGCGCTGCAAGCGACGGACTGTGTCAAGCGAATGTAAGAGGAGAGCAGGTAAAGGCAACCTCACGGCGACCAGCGCCCAGCGGCGCAAGACACGTAAACAAGAGAAGCGAATTCGAGAAGAGAGAAAGGGATGAAGTCGGTCCACCGCGTATATATGACTGAAGTGACGGATGAGAAGAGAGACGCAGAGCCGCATGGTTGGGGAAAGACACAGCAGAAGAAATTGTGGGCATCAGACGAGATAGGCGAAGAGCAGCCAACCCACCTGCGATAACGATTCAGTGTGACAGTCAGATAAGAGCTCCCCTGATCGGATCAGATGAGGTCCGTACAGTTCACGGTGTGTCTCGAATTGGGAGAACATCCTTTAGTGCGGCAGCCCACCGCATCGGGCGGTAGATCAGAGCATCATGGTCTCATGTTGCGTGCATCTTGCAACTCGCGTGCCATGGTGGTGGCAGATTGTGTGGTCGATGTTAGTAACAGGATCATCCGACAGGGATGTCTATCAGATCACGAAAGTAAAGCTCCTGTAGCAGGATGTCGCACCTGGCAGAAGACCGATTGGTGCGCGACCGCGCCCCTCAAGATCCATCGCCAGGTTAAGACAGTCGATGCGACAGATGAAGCTTGACAGCATGGAGCGGAAGAACGAAGACCAGATTTCGGGAGCCGCTGACCCATCTGGCTGGACGATGATGAGACTTGAAGGAGGTGGTTATGTTTGAGATGTGCGATGTGGTGGTTCTGTAACAGATCCGAGACATGGCACTAGTCAATATGCGGGAAGGTGAGATCGACCATATTTAGTGCTACGCCATGACTAAGATCCAGCCTTACATTATGGCAAGACCATATATTCATAGGTTTTGAATGAATAATAATGAATATGAATATGAGGAAACTATTCATTCATTCATTACTGAGAAGTCTGTCTATGATAGTGTCGAGACATTGACACCCTTTCTCACATTGATTGAAGCTGCTATTTCTGCGTTCTCCTTTCTCGTCGTTCATCCCATCGAGATGACGTGCCATTACAACAGCTATCCCATCGCGGAGAAAGGGACATTCCTCCGAGTAGGTCAGGTTGACGATAATTGTAGCCAGGTCAGTTCAGGTTGAAGGCCTTCCAACCTGCAGATTTTGGTCACCTTGATCTGAACGGCCGCCTCACCCAAGATCAAGGCAGCAGCAGCTCAGGCTGACGACCATAACTGGGAATTGGGAGAAAACAATCCTTCGTTCGATTATACGGGTATCACATTATCCGACCTCCGATCCTCCAATTGCCCAGTACAAAGCGATCGTTGAGGTAAGGTAAATGGCGGAGCCAAATACTCCGGCAATCGTAAAAACCACTGCAGTCTTGAATATTGTTAGGACTGATTTTCTTTGAGAACATAGAGTTTAATACGAAAGGCTTACCAATTTGACCTCCGATCCGCTCACAACCTCCTGGTAGACAAGAATCACCAGCCCAAGCAAGAAAAGGAAGATACTGATATTCAGCAGCATCACAGACGCCTGCCAGATGAATATTTGTAGATACCGAGGTTGCAACCTTCCGGCCTGCTTGTAGCTCAAGACCGTACAAAGTCTGAGCAGACCATCTTCGTTACTGGCGAGTCTGTGAAGAGCGACACTTTGCTGTGTAGCTATACAAATGGACACTAAAGCAAATAGTAATCCGCTGTACCAGGAGCTTTTTAGTGTCCAAGGCTGTGGAGGAATGTTATACCAAGAGAATGCACTTGCATAGACTCCGGAGATGAGAGCGCCCTTTCCAATTGGAATCAGCTCTGCAGCGCTCATTTTTGACTTCCAAGAGGTCTTCTTCGGGTTTACTCACAGCAAGGCCCACGAATGAGAGTTCGGCAAGCTTTCCATCCTTCCATGCCCGGGCCAAATCCTTCTGAAGCTCAGCTGGTGCATTCAGTAGCTGTTCGATAGGCCGTATGGTTAAACTTGTTTGCCAGGGCACGTAAGCCACGCGTTGCCTTAAATTGAGCATTTTGAAACCCATGACTTTTGTGCAGCCTCTGAGTACTGGGATTGACTCCTTAAGCGAAAAAGTATGATTTGGAATAAGACTACAGCCTTGACTCAATGTTGCAACGCCAAGGTTTGCAGAATAAAGCCATGCAGATGCGGCTGCAATGTCGAATGGATGAACGAAGCCTCGTTGTCGGTCCAGTGAAGCTGGAGGTAAATTCACAACTAGAATGCAGGTCATTGGCGGCTGGAGTGGACTCACGTGACTCCGGAGATTTCAACAGAAATTAGGCAGCCACCAGCGATTGCTTTGAACAACCCCGCTCATGACAGTTGTTACAACTATCTCACCAACCCAAGCTCCACGCCAGAAATACCATCGCGCACTGTGTTACTGTCCTCAATGGTGCTCCGACCGTTTGATACGCACAAAACATGTCCTACGTACATTCATTTAAGGCCACTCGGTCCTACGGAGAGCAACGATTGGCGTTCAACTGGCAATTCCTTAGAGGGGACTACACCGGGTTTGGAGGTCCAGGATCCAATGCTATAACCCTTATTATAGTCGCTCTCGCTTCTCTTTTGTTTCCATGTGTCATAGACGCACCCGCTTGTATTCTGGGGTTTCTCAGCATCGAGGTCTACAATGCAATTCAAAACGCGCGACTCTATGGGATGCAGAATTTCGTCTGGCTACAGGATGAAGTGCTCGAAGCAAACCATGCTAATTGCTCTCAAATATTCTCTGATCCTGCGCCAGTTTACTTGATGGCGTCCGAATTGTCACTTTCAAATACACAATCTTCGTCTAGAATCCGCTCCAAGTCGCTTTCCTCGATACTGCATGAGAACATGCCAATGGCGGAGCTTGTCCAGATGTATCCGAGAACAAACCGAATGAAGTCGTTTCAGATGCACTGGGCCATCGTGGTCCGGGGTACAACTTATGAGCTGGTCCGCACGGAAGGCAGCCAAAAAACAGAACTGCGCGTTAGTCAGTTTGGTTCCGATTCTGTGGTCAACGCCCTTGGCCTTCCTCTTACACTTGCGTGGGTGGAAGAGCTTGGAACTACTTACTTGCCCGATCAGAGGATTCAGTCTCTCAGTGAGTTGCAATGTAATGCGGAGTTTCATACAAAGATTGCTGACTTGGTTTCAGCAAGCAGGGCCGTCTATAGAGTCGAAAACTACAACCCATTCTCACACAACTGCCAGTTCATTTGGACCGATGAGCTGCTGCCGAAGTTGATTTGTCAATGTCAAGATCAAAGATTGTTGGAAGTTCCTGCGGAGGTTCTAGAGTGGACCCATAGAAAGCTCCTCCTTGTTACAATATCATTGTTTGTTGGCTCAGTCCTTACGTTACTTCGGGACGCCAGGATTTTCCCTTGCCAAACACAACTTTGCACTAAGAACAACGTCTTTGGCATCATGTGTTCAGAGTTCTCGAAATACTTCTTGTTCTTGAGAACTGTTTTCGGAGACAGCTTTTGCGGAATCTACACCAAATCGACGAACGGAAGACTCCCTATACCACTGATGGATATCCCCGGACTGGAACGACAGCTCGAAAGGACAAAAACTGGTAACGCAGTGATGGATTCATATCTAGACCATGTCATCTCGAAGATTCGGTCCAGACAGCACGAGCACGAGACAATGAAGCTCTTTGTCACCTTCAGCGAACAAATCTACGCACTCGAGTGGTTCTACACCTTGGCAGTTCCGCTGAGTACCGCTTTCAGCTGTCTACACAGGGTTTACTCGTACCCAGGAATTCAGTTTCTCGAGACCGTTATTTCGTTTGTTCTAGTGCTGAAGATGTGGAGAGCTTTGCGACTGGTTGATCTACCAGGATTTCCAAGTCTTCGTAAGTGTATGATGCGGCAGAATATGTCATCTTTTGAAACATAGTAGGAGTTTGAGTAGAATCACGCTGGAAGGCCTGAAAGCCGGTGACAATCTTTCCCTTGCTCACCAATTTTAATCAAGTCAGGGTAAATGCTATGCGCCGCAGGTTCTGCCGGTGCCGGCCGCTGGATCTCTCGTTGTCGCACAATCTCTGGTGATAATTCGCGCTCCTGTTCCTCCTGAAGCGTGGCGACGTTGGCGTCAAGGCTGTCAAACTCTAAACAACGCGATGCAATGCGCTGGAGGTTGACATTCTGATCGACCTCATCCGAGGACGAGGCATGAGTGACCACCTGAGGGCGATAACGGTGCGCCAGCGACTGTGATTCATTCTCCAGGAATCTTTCGGCCTGGCTTTTGGACACTGACAACACGCCGCCCACGCGGGCATCATCCCAAAGCCCATGTTAGTGCTCAAAACGTCGACCTTGTAAAGCCCATAGAGGCATGCTCTGTCGAATATCGACCCACGTCTCCGCGACGGCCCAGCTGAGAATGTCGGACACGTCGATGCAAACATCCTCGCCACGCTGCTTCTGTGCCACGATCTGGTTTCGGATCTCCTCTGGAACGCAAAAGACGACCGACTGTCCCGGCCATTCCACAAAGCCAATCATCAAGAAAAAGAAAGCTTCATGGAGATCCCGAACAGGAACCAGAAGATAACTCGACGAGGTGGACAGACCTTGAATCGAACGTCGGAAAAGTGTGTCTCCCAACGACGTCTATCGATCCCTTACGAAATATACAACGAAGCCCAAGATTCCCCAAATGCAATATCTGACCCGTCTCTTCTTTCACTTTGGAGGACCGGGGACGTTTCGACAACTCAGAGATGCGTTGCTGCGATGTGTTGGACAAAAACGACGGAATACAGCACGCTTGGAGGCTGTGTCCGAGCATTAGACAGAACCAACTACGCCGAGCCTCTAGAGCAAAGGGCAGCAACCGCAAGGGTCTACGGTGAAAGACCTCAACTGCAGAAGGATCTTAGACTTCGAGGTGTTCCTAAGTATAGGAAAGTTGCCTTGAACAAACTGCTTGACGTATCCTACCCGGGGACTGGACCGTGAGGTTGCAGAATATGCAAATATGAAGGAGGAGCTCCCACAAAAGGCAGAGGCTGGCCGAGCTTGGTTCACTGCTTATGAACGATATCCTAGCACCCTTTTCCTGTTTCTTCCCGACATGTTGGAACAAAGGTGAGTTGTCTCTGAACTAACTGTCGCTTACACAATAGCAAACATTTGCAGCTTTCAACGACTTTCCTGCGCGTCCGCATGTTCGTTTATCGACGTATTATACAAATCTCGTGGCGGTCGTCTCCACCGCATTGATGAGCATTTGTTTCCGCAGGTGGCCAGGTATTTTTGCAGGCGAACGTCCCGTGAAGGCTCCACCTTTCGATGACATGATATACTCCCAGATGGTGCTACATCCGATGGATTCGGAATTTTTGTCAGTCTTAGCAAAAGTGTGTCGGAGTCAATGCGTCAGGAGGGCTGAACGGACTTCTTCTATGAAGCGTGGACAAATGTAAGCAAGGATAAGAGCAATCCATCCCTCAGCCTTGGACCTGAATTTGATTTGCAGTAAAGATCTGATTACTCGTCTATCTATACCTAATGCTTGATAACAATTTTGCCCCCAGAATTGTGAGAATCCAACATCCCATGCGCCTTGCGAACGTCCTTCCAGTCAAACACATAGGTAGGCTTTGCGTCCCAAGCACCATTCTCGATCTTTCGCACAATATCTTGTAAAGGTATGGCCGAGAGTGGGAAGCTTGGACTTCCCAGGACCTTGCTGTGGAACAAACTGAAGTGGACACCGGATTCCATCTCAACCATGGGAATGAAGTCCTTGACAGGCGCCAGACCTCCAAGCCACCCAGCCTGCAACATACGGCCTCCCACGCGGGTGAGGCTGATCGATTCCAGTAGAACACGATTGCCGATCAAGTTGAGAACTTTGTCAAACCGGGTCCCCGGAAGTTCCTCGGCCAGACCGTCGTGCTCAATCTTGACATCCGCGACTCCCATGCTCTTCATCATGTCAAATCGTTCTTCACGTCTCGTGGTGGCAGTGACATTTGCGCCGGCGTTGACAGCCAACTTGACCGCAGCTTGGCCAATGGTGGAAGTGGCGCCGCGAATGAGTAATGACTCGCCATGCTTCACATCGAGTACCGTGAAGACACAAGAGTAGGCGGTGGAGTAGACCTCAGGTATAGCGGCAAGCTCTTCCCATGGTAGGTTGGTTTCAATTCGAGCGACGTTGCTTGCCGGCACATTGACGTACTCGCCATATGAGCCCGGTCGATCTCTGCCCATGCCGCCCATCACGCCTATCACTTTGCTTCCAACGGGGAACTCGCCGCCTGGACAAGCTTCAACAGTCCCGACACACTCGAGACCAGTAATCGGATTCCATTCATCCCACTCACCCTTGCGCATGTGCATCTCGGCGTGGTTGAGCCCAAAAGCTTGCACTTTGACAAGGACTTCACCATCAACCGGTTCTGGCTTTAGCACATGTTGGTATTCTAGGACTTCCGGTCCGCCAAATCGTGGAATGACGATAGCTTCCATCATACTCGACATGGTTGTGACGGAAGGCACTCGAATATCTAGTATAATAGCTTTCTGAACGGTGGAAGAAGGCGTGCCCTTGGACTCTCTCGATCTATTCAAGGTGATTGCTTTTCTGTGGGAATTGAAGTTCAAGCGAGGAACGGGTTCCTCACATATATATAGCCCAACAGTAACCCTGGATGTTCGCTGGCTGGCCACTGTGAGCTTCTTTCACTTCAGATTAGCAATCTTTTAGCATCTTCTTTGCCAAAGCAGCTGGTAGTATTTGAGATTCATCAAATACCGAATTGGGCGACTCCGGTCCCTAGCTCGCGCATTGCCACGAGTAGCGAATAAGATGCCACAGGCTCTTTCGCTGCTGAAGGCAACATGATAGATGCTTAGGGGAGTTGAGTGAGTTAAGTCGGAGGTGGTGAGAAAACTGTGCTTAAACTGTGCCGCTTTAGATGAATTTATGATTGCAGGCGGCATGAGCGCCCTACGACGATCTGCCTGATACGACATGCTGATCATGACCCATTGTAGCAAGTTGTGGTCAATGGTATTCAAAAACTTGATGATGCATCAGCAATCGCTGCTGTTTAGCGCATTGCTGCTCTATGGCCTCTCATCGTCGCTTTTAGCGATACGCGCTGCTTTCGTCAGCATGTCCTCAGCGATTGGACGAATTTCCACGCTTCTGAGTAAGGGTCCTTGGAGTAGCCGAAGGTCATTCAATAATGATTAAAACAGGTGAGGAGCTAGGCATGGAATAACCCCTATCTGAGTGCGGGGTGCCCGGGTGTGTCAATGTCGTCCCTAAGCATCACGCCATGGCCCAGGGGCCACGTCATTGCTACCGATATTGCTACCTGTGCAAGATGCACACTCATTCAGTATCTTTGAAAATATCTCCAGTCTTCATCTATGACCAGGGCTCGGCTGATCCGATCAATGTTCAAACGGAGCTTTAGATGCAGGACTCCTAGGTTGACGATGTCATAATGTTAACTCTGCTATTATGGCTCTTTTCTACCGCCCTGATGGGCGCCATTACGACCGCTACGTCGGACCAGGAAATCTTCAACTCAATTGCCCAGGATGCCAAGAGGCTGAAATACAATGTTGTCTTCGTGCTCACTGATGACCAGGATGCTGAATTGGGTTCTCTTGACCACATGCCTTTTGTCGCGAAACATCTTCTGACGAAGGGGACCAATTATAAGAGACATTACGCTACTACCGCGGTATGCTGTCCTTCACGGGCTACGATCTGGACCGGACTCACCGCACATCGGCACAACATCACGGACGTGAATCCTCCTTGGGGTTGGTTGTGGTAAATGAGATGAGAGGACAGGTCAGCCTTGCTGACTGAGACTGTAGGTGGGTATCCCAAGTTTGCTTCTCTGGGTCATAACGAGAACTATGTACCTGTCTGGCTTCAAGAAGCGGGAGTTGGAATGTACTACGCTGGAAAATTGTTCAATGTGCATACAGTGACGAACTACGATTCGCCATACCCTGGAGGCTTCACGGGAACTGTCAGTAGTGCTGGATCGCTCAAAATGTCGCTAATATTGAATCAGGATTTCCTGCTCGATCCATACACTTATAACTATATGAATTCGACCTTCCAGAGTGGCGCCGATGAACCTGTTAGCTATGAAGGGCACTACAGTATCGACGTGGTTGCCGAAAAAGGATTCGCCCTTCTCGATCAAGCCGTCAACAGTCAGCAACAATTCTTCCTGACAATAGCGCCTATCGCTCCACATTGCAATATCTACATGAACGGCTCAGTGCTAGCCGAGAATCACACTTTCGAGTTCACCGCTCCAATAGCAGCAGATCGCCATAAGTATCTTTTCTCGAATGTGAAGACCCCGCGAACCGAAAACTTCAATCCTGATAAAGTGAGTCTGTGGTTTAGCCAGGCCGGCTTCTTTCTGCCGTCAATGCGAAACGCTAATCAATCATGTTCCAGCCTTCCGGAGTTAGCTGGGTGCGTCGACTCCCACAGATCAATGACACTGTGGTAGACTACCTGGACGACTTCTATCAAGCTCGACTCCAAGCCCTTCAGGCAGTGGACGAGTTGGCAGACGGACTATTCCAACGTCTTGAATCTTACGGGCTGTTGAATAACACGTATGTCATCTACAGCAGCGACAACGGATACCACATCGCCAATCATCGCTTGTTGGCAGGAAAGAGCACCTCGTTCGAGGAAGATATACACGTGCCACTCATCATTCGAGGACCTGGAGTTCCGGAGAACCACACTACGAGTCTGGTCACCACTCATACAGACCTCGCCCCCACGTTTTCTAATCTACTGGGAGTTCCCCTTCGACCTGAATTTGATGGGAAACCCATTCCAGTCACGCAGTCGGGACTCGAAACAGCACTGCGAGAGAAGCACGAACACGTGAACGTCGAATACTGGGGATTTGCAGGTGCTGAGGGGATATACAGCTGTATGCCTCCGCCGAAAATTTGAAGCATACTTTGCTCACCTCATGTCTAGATGAACCGAGTCTTATCAAGCACAACACGTACAAAGCCCTTCGGATTATCTCGGAGGATTACGACCTATACTATTCGGTGTGGTGTAACAACGAGCACGAATTATATGACATGAAGGTATACATTTATCTCATGTCCGAACTCTGGCTGACCTCTTCCTAGATCGACCCTGGGCAGATGCGTAACCTTCTTTCTGAGGAGGAAGTATCTTTTCTCAACAATACTGCAGTCCTGCTGGGCATGCCTATCCAAAAGGTTGTAGCTCGCCTGGATGCCCTTCTTCTGGTCACAAAATCCTGCGCGAGAGAAAGCTGTGTAAGGCCATGGTCGTCCCTCCATCCTCATGGAAATGTCTCGACATTGGAAGATGCATTGAGCCCGCTGTACGATCACTTCTACGAGGTTGAACAACGGCGGGTCATCTTTGATCGTTGCGAGGACGGCTATATCATTGACGCTGAAGGACCACAGTTCGAGCGTGACGGCATGATGTATAGGGATGGTCTGCCTTGGGACACCTGGGTGTAACGAGCTGTTAACAAGGAAATATTTAAGGGACAATAATTTCGCAGGATCTTCTGAAGAGTCCGGTTCTGAGACCCTGGATGTCTTGTCGTTCGCCGCAAGACGCTCTTGGTTCGATACTCTATGGGTTTGATATTCCTTCGACACCCGAAAGATGCGCTGCTGTCCTAGTACTGCGACTACGGAGACCAAGCTTGAGGGAAGTATCAATTTACTTCATGCATTCGTCCTTCGGCTGTGGTCGTCGGAAACGAGCCCGAACTAGACCGAGAGAAGCGCAGAGCATGTACTCCCCCGGAAAAATCACGCATTCGACTCCACCTTCGAGCAGTCCGAATACGTGAAGCCTGTTTCCAGAAAACGTGACACTGTCTGACCGCTGTTGCTCCTCAGGTTTAAGTAGGTACCATTCTTTATTGTTATCTCAGAGTCCTTCGCATACAACGAGATAGCATAGCCTTTGGCAAGGGGCAGGGCGTCAGCCCTACCATCGACTCCTACAATCTTAGAGTCAAGGCACCCACTGTCGCGAACGTGCCGGACATTGGAGTTATATCGTCGGTGTACCCCATGTCAGACGGTGCCACTTTTTCTGGAAACAGGCTTGACGTCCGTATGAATTAGGTTATTGGCATGATTCTAACCTAACCGAAGCTTGGTGAGTCTTGAATTGAAGGCACACCCCTTACCTACTTAACTCCAGACATGACTGCTTTTCCCAAGCCTATTTGCCTCTGACTTTGGACACTTACAACTCCCATCTCCTGGAGCTGCGCAAGCTTACGGCATCAATTGGCTTGTATCATGCGGATATTGGATCATGAACTCGATTGATCATGGGCGCAAACCGCCAAGTTTTTACTACGTGGCCCCCTACAAAGGACCCTTAAAAGGGCCCACGAAGGTCCCATTTGGTGGCGGCGGTTGACAGGCTCGGGTGGCCTAGGGACCCAGTGGTGGCCTGGGCACTCCGTTCTGACGATAATCATTGATCAGATAAGATTAGCACATCCATAACTTTTCCTCCTAGCATCAATCTGATCACACCCTATCTCTTCCACACCTCTTTGCCTTTCTGGCCTCGCTAATTTTCAACATCATGGAGCCATTCACAGCTCCTGTTCGAGTGTCGGTCGTGCCGGTCGAGCCGTTCGACTGTCTGGCCTCCCCCTCCCGACCTCGGACCAAAATCAGACCACGATAATATGGGTGGACACCAGATGAAACTTTTCATCTTATCTGATCTGATCCATCTTTACTGGGACCAGAATGTACGTCTGAATACCTGGTATGTTCTGCGAGTAGGTGACTTAAATGGTTGAGCACAAGGTAAAGCGGAGTGAGGATCCAGAAAGCACGCGAGCCTGCCCTCGGATCTCGTGGCTTGCATATTTGTTCTCACGTTTCCTGTTGTTCTCAAGCTCTTCTTAAGCTTCTTTTCAGCACAAGTTCCTGTCTTGTCTGCTGCGAACACTCAATCCAGCTATCACCCGTTGCGCCTTGCTCGTCCTTAAAAGAGGAACCACTATCGGCTATGGGACTCTTCAACAGGTTCCGACCTAATGCTAGGAGCTTGGATGACTCCACGGCCCATTCTACAGATGCAGATACGCCCGTGGCCATGGGCACTGTCACACATGAGACCAAAGGCGTCGAAAACGGATTGTCCAAGAACGGCCTTCAAGCAAGCGTAGCTGACCCCGAAGAAGCTCTACCAGCCGAAGATGCACAGCGGGGTATCCAAGCTGTGGAAGCCACAACTCTAGTTTGGTCAAAGAAGTCGCTTATTGCCGTCTTCATCTGCATGTGGCTCGTTTACTTGCTCAATGCATTCCAGAGCTCTACAATTGGCAACTTCGCGCCCTACGTCACCAGCGCCTGGGAGTCGCACTCCCTTCTAACTGTTATCAGCGTGATCGCAAGCTCAATGACAGCAGCGGTGTTCATTCCCCTTGCCAAAGCCCTTGATGTTTGGGGTCGAGCCGAGGGCTATCTTACCATGGTCGCATTCGCCGAGCT
The DNA here is from genome assembly GCA_000835395.1 of Exophiala sideris. Taxonomy (NCBI): domain Eukaryota; kingdom Fungi; phylum Ascomycota; class Eurotiomycetes; order Chaetothyriales; family Herpotrichiellaceae; genus Exophiala; species Exophiala sideris. The sequence goes on along the minus strand of KN846953.1, from coordinate 1,559,021 downwards.
AGGCTTGATTCTCATGGCCGTCAGCAAGAATCTGGCTACCTATTGCGCTGCAAATGTAAGTAGCAATAAAATCGAGTTTGTCGAATCCTACTGACAGGACGGTCAACCGACAGGTTTTTTACAGCGTTGGGTTCACGGGCCTCATTTACAGCATCGACGTCGTCACAGCCGATGCCACGAACTTGAAGAATCGAGCTCTTGCGTATGCCTTTACCTCGTCGCCCTATATGATTTCGGCCTTTGCTGGATCATATGCTTCCGACCAGATGCTCTACAATATTGGCTGGGGCTGGGGTTACGCCACCTATGCCTTCATCATGCCTATTGTCTGTGCTCCGCTATATATACTGCTTAAGCTCAACCTCCGCAAAGCCAAAAAGCAGGGTCTTTTGATGAGAACTCCCAGTGGCCGAACTCTGAAGCAAAGCATCTGGCATTACGTTATCGAGTTTGATGGTAAGATCTTGCGACCCCTATGCATGTCAAGGACAGTGACACTAACCAAGTCTTTTTGTCGATAGTCCTCGGAATATTTCTGTTTGCCGCCGGCCTCATTATCTTCCTTCTCCCATTTAATATCGCCTCTATCGCTCCCAATGGCTGGGCCACAGGTTACATCGTCGCGATGATCATTGTTGGATTCATACTATTGGTCGCCTTCGCTTTGAACGAGCTCTACCTCGCCCCTGTGCCGTTCTTGGCCTTCAGCTCTTTGACCGACCGTACACTTGTTGGTGCCTGTCTGTTGGATTTCACCTATCAGATCTCCTATTACTGCTGGAACAGTTACTTTACTTCCTTCCTCCAGGTTGTCAACTATCTTACTGTCGCCGAGGCCGGTTATGTCAACAACACTTTCAGCGTGGTTTCTGGTTTCCTGCTCTTCCTGGTCGGCTATGGCATTCGCCGGACCGGATATTTCAAGTGGCTTCTGTGGATTGCTGTCCCACTGTACATTTTCGCCCAGGGACTGATGATCTACTTCCGCACACCTACCGGATATGTGGGTTACATCGTCATGACCCAGATCTTCATCTCCATCGGTGGCAGTGTTTTCATCATCTGTTGCCAGGTCGCTGTCCTCGCAGCCGTCGACCATCAATTCGTCGCTGCCGCTCTGGCCATGCTCAATGTCACTGGTACGGTCGGCGACTCTATCGGTTATACTATTTCTGGCGCGATCTGGACCAATGTCTTCGAGAAGGCGTTGATCAAATACCTTCCAGAGTCCGCTCAGTCAAGTGTGGAGGATATCTACAATGACATCGACGTTCAGCTCAGCTATGCTAAGGGAACACCTGAACGAATCGCCATTCAGAAGGCGTATGGCTACGCCCAAACACGCATGCTTGCTGCTGGAACTGCCATCATGGCTTTGGCTTTCATCTGGGTTTTCATGATGAGAAATCTCAATGTGGCCAAGCTGAAACAGACGAAGGGCAACGTCTTCTAGGGAGAGTGGGATTTGGTGGGCCAAAAAAATCACAATACCTTTGCGAGAAGGGTCCACAATGTAGATAGTATGAGAGCTGTAATCGGGAAATCGCTTGAAGCCTCGATTGTAGCATTCAATGTATATCCCAGATATCCTCTGTAAGTAACACTTTTGCGCACGGCCACAAATACCGCAGAATCATTCGAAGAGCTTTACTGCGGAGAGTCAATTCCAGTACGCCTCACCTTGGCTAGCGCAGCAACATCCTCGTTAAAAATGGCGGCCTTTCGGCAGCGGTTGACCTGACGAGGCTTATATGGAGTGGGGAGTGTGGGGGGCTAGTCTCTGGGGTAATATCGAATTGGCGGGTCGCACATTGGAAGATGATGGATTTGACCATCCGTAGTCTTAGGTAATAAAGGGCAGACACTGTTGCCAAGAAGGAAATGTGCCGAGTTCTCACTCGCTGCACTACATGACATCTTCTGCTACGAAAGATATGCGAAGGCAATCAAATGATGTTCCATGTGGAGTGCTTCACAATCACCAATGCTGAGTCCCACAAAATCTCCACACTGGATCTCAGTGGGCACGGTGGTTTCACTCTTCTTACAGGAATTGGTGGACAGGCTTGGGTGAATGCCGCACAGGCTACATCGACTTCCAAGAAGATTCCAGTCAGGGGTTTCACTATAGAGTTCAGGTGCGACTATATGGACTGCTATCGGGATTGGGCCAAAGTCCGTGGGGTAAGCGAGACAGGCGTGGTTCTTGTCAGGCCTGATCATTTCGTTGGCTGGCGTTGTAATGAGCTGGTGCAAGATCCAGTCGCCAAGCTAAAGTCCGTCTTAGAGCAGATACTGGGCAGCAGGCATAATTGAGGACTGCGGCTGGAATTTATCGATCTTTGTTCCATTAGACCCTGACTGTATATTCACAAAGAGTGCCCGAGTTTCGTCTTCTACAGTTTCGCTTGTGTTTCTCTCCTCTTTTCCCTTTCGCGATCCCGTAGCAATCGCCGTAGGATCTTGCCGCTGGGACTTTTGGGAATGATGTCAATGAATTCCAAGCCGCCCGCGAGCCACTTGTGACGTGACTTGGCCTTCTCAACATGTTTGAGAATGCTATGCTTGATAACGTTTTCATCATCTTTGGCGACTGCAGGAGACTTGACAATAAAGGCTTTGGGCAACTCGCCTGCACGCTCATCGGCGACAGGGATTACAGCACAGTCAGCCACCGCTGGATGGTCAAGAAGACAATCTTCCAGCTCTGCAGGAGCGACCTGAAGACCCTGGTAAAGATTTGTCAGTGTGTGAACGTGGTACTCAAAATATAGATGAATGGATGGGTCATCGAAACACCGAGAAACACAAAGCAGGGGTTCAACGTACTTTGACCTTGATCAACTCTTTTATCCGATCCACAACCCAGAGATGTCCGTTACCTGCAGGGCTCACACGAAACTCAACCTCATCGCCAGTCTTGAGGAACCGACCCTCGGGCATGTCAATGAAAGTCTCTGCATTCGCCTTTGGGTTGTTGAGGTACCCTAGAACAATGCTCGGCGCCTTCACCAACAGCTCGCCTGGCTTGTTATACTCGGTGATCTCAACACCTTCTGGACTGAGGACCTTCGCCTCAACACCGGATAGGAGACACCCGGAAGAGCCAAACCACACATCCACAGGACTGGTATTGGTCACAGCCGTGGCAGTCTCCGTCATGCCGTATCCTTGTCGTGTCACCCAATCGGGATGCTGGGAAGCAAATTCTTGAGCAGTTTCTTTGCCCAGTGGAGCCGCACCGGTCATGACTGACCTGACACTGGTTAAATCGAATTGGTCACAGAGTGCCTTGTTCTTGACCAGATTGATGATGATTGGAGGTACAACTGAGAGTGTGTTGATTTTGTACTTTTCAATGGAGCCGAGGAAGTCTTTAAAGACGAATTTCGGGAGAACGACAATGCTATCGCCTCTATAGACCGAAATATGAGCTATACCAACAAGGCCATAGATATGCGAGAAGGGCATCAAGCCTAGAGTCACATCTAGATAGCCAGGCTTGATGGCGTCGCGTGAAGGTTGCTCGAAGGGTTGTATTTGCTTGACGTTCGCAATAACGTTAAAGTGAGAGATCATAACAGCTTTCGGAGCGCCTGATGTACCACTGGAGAAACAAAGAAAGGCGGTCTGCCACCTGCCCTGTCCCGTCGTCCACCTAAGAGGATCCAGGTCTGGTAGCGTACGCCCTTGCTCCATCAAATTTGATACAGTACGAAATCCATTGGGTGGTTGATCTTCACCAGGCATCTCGCACATAATGATGTGATCTTGATCAATGTTAGACTTGGAAGCTGCCTTCATAGCAACGGGTAGTAATGATGGAACGGTGAACAGAATTGTCGCTCCAGAAGTTTTGACTTGATGGTGAAGCTCTTCAGCACTGTACACTGCGTTGGCTGGGGATGATAGACCGTTGAGTCGATGAATAGCCCATGATATTGGCAGAGTATCAATCTATCGAATGTCAGTCTTGTGCAAGAGGCCGCTTGTGAGAAGATCGCCCAAAGGTGCATACATTGTTAGGAGCAAAAATGACTGCCGCCTTATCGAATTCTGTTCCTTGATTTACCTTCCAACCAACGTGGTGCGCTAGCCCCTTTGCAAGATCATTGACACGATCCTTCATATGTGGAGCCGAGATGGATTTACCACTGATTCCGCACACGAACGGATCCAAAGACTCAGCTATTGGTCGTCTGCCATATCTATCGTCCAGCATGAAGTCGCAGATTGGTATACTGTCTGGGATCTCAGGCAGAGGCCCAGCCAGTGCGCCAGGACGGAATACCATGCTGCAGAGCTGTGGGCGATGATTATCGATTTGAAGTGACGGTGTTGGTAGGTCTTTGCGAGGCTGTTCTTCTGACTAAGCTCTGGGTGGGGTGTGGTCGTAGGCTGGTTTTGGCGATTTACGCACTCTTCAAAGGTCCTCCAGGATTGCTGTGAGGATCCTTGAAGGTAAAGGACAAGAGAACTGCCGAAGTAACAATTGTTACACGCCAGGGGTTTTGCAATAAATCGGGTCGCACGCTCAACTCAATTGCATGGTCAACGCAGGACGAGAGTCCAGAACAGCAGTCGTCCTGACCAAAAAGAGTAATGAGACCTCGGTCCCTGCAATTGCCGGTGCGGAAGGGTTGCGTACATGTGGGCGGCGTCAGGTTAGGAACTTGAGTAAACAAGTCTCCTGAATGTAACTCCTCAACCTTGTCTCTCCGGGCTTTGGGTAAATGCCCGAAAAGTCCCAAACCAGGACGAATCGTGACCGCCTACTCTGCAACTTCAGTGACGTTGGGAAGGTACTGAGAACTTGACTTACTATTTTTGATACTTGGGTAGGTTTTCGCATCCATGCTTATAGCTGCTATTCAACATTTGCACGATAACACAGTCGGGCTCTTGACTGAGGCCTTGGATGTTACACGGTCCTGCTTCACTGGATGGTCTATGAAGCCTACAAATTGAAGTGCAGCATAACTTCGGGACCACATCCGCTTGAGAAGCTGATCTAAGCGAAACTCATTTCAATGCAGTCTTTCAGACAAAATTTAGTATCACTAGGAAAGCAACTATAGTCGGCTCTCGAGGGATCTATGTGAAAGTTTCTGGGATCGGGGGTCCCCAAACGTACAGTGCCTCAGGTTCGGCTGGAACGTGAGCGACCTCATTTTCGGAGTTCACCAGATCGCCATCAGCATAGTGCCCCTGGATTCGGTGTCAGAGCCGAACACAATATTTTGGGAAGATGAGGTCCACCTACCAGTACAAAATGATTCGGGTCGAACCAGTAATCGAAAACTTGACTGCCCAAAATGTGCTGATGAAAGAAAACAAGGTTAGCAAACTTAGCACGCACGAATATGATATAGTAACATACCCTTCCCACTCCCCAGCACGAACGATACCCTTTTGCAGCCAGATATTGATGACCTAGCTGTTGGACATCAAAATCATGGACTTCAAAAGCCGCATGAGCAACATCTGGCTTTTGCCCGAGCTTGGCTCTTTTGAAGAAAAAAGCGTGGTGCTGTGATGGGTTTCTCGTCCCGTTCTACGATGTCTGATGGTGCCAATGCTAACTTGCTGGTTTACCAGTCGTACATTTCCTGGAACTTGCCCTCCGGATAGGTCACGCCGTATTGGCCCCAACGATATACGGGTGCTGGACGATGAGTAAACCGCTGAAATCGGCCTTTCCTGGGTTTCTCGTCTTCGTAGTTTATCGTGAGCCTTTCGAGATCTGGAAAGTCTGGCTGCTTTTGTCTTGGCCATAGACAAGGTGCACCTTATGGCCCGCAGGGTCTGTTAGGGTCACAGCCTCACCGCCACCAGGACCGTCCAATTTGAAAATTGAAGTTGCGTCGGCAACTTTGCTTGCCCTTCTAAGCTCCTCATGGCTCTCAACTTGATATGCGGCGCCTCCAAATTCAGAGTCATTTTTTGCTTGCCTTGCAACATAGACGTATGGTTCGGAGCCGTAACCCGCAAAATAGATATCTTCGCCATGGCGCTCCTGGACAATTGATAGCCCAAAGTCCAGTAGGAATTGCCGTGCTTTGGCAAGGTCGGCGTGATAGTAGATAACAAAGGCGGTCTTCAGGAGCCTAATGCGGGGATCGCTCTCAGGAATAGGCATTCTAGTGCTCAGACTTGCAGGGTCCGCTTGTCTTCACAGTTGAGAATCGATTTAGACCAGACAAGATCGATGACAGTTAAATGTCTTCAATAGATCACCTACGACCGAGTTATAAGTATCAGGTAAGCCACATGAATCCTGGTGGCGACCACTCACTGGTCAAGTTGCCAACAACCACCCGGGAGTTGGCATGTTGGGGTCAATGGCCGTCGGGCTTTCAACAGCGCCCCGTGGGATGGAAGAGACTGGGGATCATTTACTTCCGAGCAGACCTACAACGTAGAAGCGCATACACGGCCGAGCTTACTCTAAGCACAACATACAAAATCCAGGAGCGTAGTACACCCCCTCGTCGAGACCACTTGACAGATCCTTTTCGAACAACAACCAGCAATCCAGCATCTCACGAAGTACGCATCGATTTGCGCTTGAGGTCAGCCTTGCTTACGTATCAGACAAAGGTCAGACCAAGCAATGTCACCAGCGCTTGTTGCTTGACGCTCGAAAATAGTATAGTGCTCCAGTCAGAAGCAAGATTGATTCCTTTAATGACCATTTCCCAAGTTCGACATTTACCGACTCTTACCCATACCTCTTACCCCGCATCTACCTACCTTACATGTATCCCCCACATCCGCTTACGACATCTCAGGGGCTATTGACCCCACAATATCCACTTTGTGTGGCTCGGACGTTGGAACCTCGTGGGCTCCTGACTGCTCGGAATTAGACCGCACATAGACACTTCGAGTGAGTCTACTCTGTGCTTGGGCTCGACGAAAGACCGTCCGGCATAGTCTTGCGTGAAACAGCTCTCGCATCGAAAGGTAAGACGACTATATACATCTCGTCTAGCTAAGACATCGTTGGACTCGGAGTAATCGACATCTGGTCAACAGTCATTTCTCACGACCACCACCTGCTTCCAAGAGTACCACTATTCTCCCATTAGAGGCAACATCCATAATTCACTGCTCAACACTCAGAATCTTCAACCAAAGTTCTCGACATGGATTCGGTCGAGAAGACAATCGAGGCAGCATGTGCCGACCATACCATACCCGGTGCTGTGCTCGCCGCCGCCAGTAAGAATGGAGACTTCACCTACACCAAGGGTTTTGGTCTTCGATCGATGGAAGAGGGTCAAGATGCCGCCTGCTCGCCCGACACGATCATGTTACTTTTTAGCGGCACCAAGATCGTCACCACGATTGCCGCTCTGCAGCTCGTGGAAAAGGGTAAGATCAGTCTCGATAGCGATGTCGGGGATATCCTTCCCGAGGTTGCACAGCTTCAGGTTCTCAAGGAGGTGAAGGATGGAAAGCCGGTGTATGAGAAAAGAAATGCACCTATCACTCTACGGTAAGTTTTGTGAACCTTAACAGTACTAAACGCTCTCAATTGCACCAAGTCATGGCTTATCTGGCGGAACCTTGGACGCTCTAGCTGACGTGTTTGAAAGCCAGCTACTGAGTCATTCATCGGGCTTGGCCTATCCCAGGGAGTCGCCGCTACTGAAGGAATACCTCGAGTCGCAGGGTATACCCCTCATGGCTCCCACAAAGACCGTGGTAGAAGGCTTCAATTTTCCTCTTGTATTCCAACCAGGAACCTCATGGGTTTACAGTACGGGCATCGACTGGGCCGGTTTGCTGATCGCCCGTATCGCCAAGACAGACCTTGAAAGCTATTGCCAAAAGCACATATTCAAACCACTTGGGATCTCTGACGCCACGTTCTGGCCGGATCGACACCAAGAAGTCAAAGCACGCCTCGCTTCCATGTCCGTCCGGGATCCGAAGGTTACTGGCGGGGAAGGAAAAGCAATTCCATTCCCTCAAATGAAGGTGCACGGGGTTGCCCAAGAGGAGCTGGGTGGTCAAGGACTCTATACGTCTGCACCTTCGTACTTGAAGATATTGCGCAGCATTCTTGATGACGACGAGGTCCTCCTAAGCAAGTCGACCAGCGCTTTGATGTTCGAGCCACAGCTTAGCGCAGAGAGCCAGAAGGCCATTCAAGCCGTGTATAAATCCGAACCCAAAGGAGGACCATGCGCGATTGGAACATTTCCGCCTAATGTCAGTTATGATTTCGGTCTGGGAGGCGTGTTGACCACGCAAGATGTCAACGAGAAGGATGTTACGTGGCGGAAAAAGGGTTATCTCAATTGGAGTGGCGCCCCAAACTTCTTCTGGGTGAGTTACTCTCCTGCTTGCAAATGGCTCTTTTGAAAGACCTCATTGACCTGACATGGATGCTCTTCTAGTTCATTGACAGAACAGCCGGCGTATGCGGTGTATTTGGCGCGCAGTTCATGTTTGGAGGAGATGTTCGGACCAAGAAGTTGATCACCGAGTTTGAAAAAGCGGTATTTGAGGGTGCTTCTGCAAAATAGCCACTGATAATGTCTAGAACATGAAAATAGAATTGGCAAAAACGTCGCCCTGAACAGTCCAAAGTCCACCATTGATTTTGTTGCAACCGTCATATCGATCATATGCAGGCATATTACAACAACGGCGGCCTCAGGCATAACGTAGAACGTAGAACTTTTGTAGTTCCGCGATGCGACGTTCAAGAGTACAGTATCAGCGGATGAACAGGGTGCTGCTCTTCACAGATTTGGTGTGCAATGCCTCATACTCATGTCCAAGGAGGAAAGAATTGAAGTCACGCTCTTCTGGGGCTTCTCCAGAAAAGGGGTTGGGCAAGTGGGGAAATGGTATACTGTAACAGCGACCCAGACACGAAATACAGGCTCTACATTCTTCTTTCGATGACCGTAACTTTACGACGCCAGTGACCAAATCACCCGATGATGCTGTAACCGGCACCTGAATCCCATATTCCCCGCGCGATGGTACTCTCGTATCGAATGTCCGTTGTTCCAGAAGCCCAGTCCGGGGCGAATGTGAGGAAGAGGTATCACAGTAAAATGCGGAGTTCGCAGCCTTCCCAGGAAAAAATAATGCCGAATCACCGGTCCCTTCACACGCATATGGTCCGAGGTCAAAGATCAACCAATTTACTCGATTCTGGGTGACGGCAATCCTGCGGTTGGCTTTAGTCACAGCGACGTCTTCATAATAGGTAATAGCAAAATAAACTGTATACAGAATTCGTCGGCGTCCTACTGCTCTGGGCAAACTTTCGGCGTATTGACCTGAAGGAGCAGGAAGAACCAAAGATGTTGCTAGTGGTGTTGGCCATCGCGTCCCAGCTAACATATCCAGAACTACTGAGAGTTCGACATCGATGTGCCATAAGTGCAGCGGGTCATGCAATCAACGCAAGCTGTTTCATCTGCTCGACAATCCTTTTGAACTCCTTCTTCGAACCACACCTGAAGTAGTACGCTCGCTCTCCATACTAGTGCCAATACCCGAGTCACCATCGAACGGCCTTCCACGAATCTCCCACTCCTCGTCCTCATCATCAGCAGCTTCGTCTGGTCCAATCGGGCGGGTCAACTCATCCGTAGCATTATCCAATGCCGTATCTGCAACAGGCGAGCGCCCCGGAAACGACACGGGCATCTGACCTCTTCCAGTTGGAAATTGTGCTGCTGTATCCGACAAGTTCGAGATCGACAAACCATGTGCGGATGATTCCGTCTCATCTTCCGTCTTGATCTTTGGGGTCGAAGTTGCGTCTCGTTCTGACTTGACACCGTCTTCCTGTTTGATTGTCTTGTACTTCTCGCTTGCACGCTCAGTAGATGAGAAGAGCATCGATATCAATGCCCACGCCAGTGCCATGCTAATCACACTGACCATGTAGAAGGTCGCCGTGAATACAACGAACGAGGCAATTCGATAGTTGTAAATCAGATATCGTATACCCTGGAACTTGGCGCGGAATGCCAGTTTCGCGGTATAAATTTGAAGCACGCTGTTGGATTGGACTTCGAGTCTGGCGTGCGTAGGGACATTTCGTGATCCTCGTGGGAAGGAAACCAACTCGAACATTGGCACAACCAGATGGGAAGAGTCCAGGTCGCGTAGATTGAGGAAATGCCACGGGAGGTATAAGAGCGTGTGGCTGAGAGAGAGTACAGGAGACGAATATGGCAGTATGGCAGGTCTGCGTGAGTGGTACTGTACGTTCTCTGTGGATATGTTGGCCAGCCATGAGGGTACCACATCCGGCATGCCTCTCGCATTGACTGCAGGACCTAGCAGAGAGAGGTCTAGCATGAAGTTGCCCGCATCCAGATTTGCAGGCGTCCTCGGCATGTTCAATATCAACTCGACGTCATACGCTTGTTGGGATATGAGGGCCGATGTATCAAGCGCTGTTGTCGCATGCGGTTGCGCACCTTGTCTGTAATCCAAGTACAAGACGCGCTCAAGGTTTATTTGTGGTATGTATCTGTAGTAGAAGAAGCCGAATGCGGTGGAGGATATCGTGAGTAGAATCGTTGAGGTGGTCAGGAATAGGATCGTACTGAGGTAGGCTTTGATGGCATTGCGAGATGTGAGAATACGGATGGGCGCAACGGCTGCAGACTATGGAGGTCAGCAGAGGTCTAGCACTCGTCGTTGCAATAGGAACGTACAGTGGCTTGTTGCACGAGCGATTTGTGCTCCTCATCGTCCTCATACGTAGTGGTGTCTGCTATGCCGAATTTGCGCAAAAGAGGCGCGACATGCCTTTCAACGAGTGCCATGCCGGACAATGTTGTCACGCGTCAAGTAGGGCAGAATACGATGGAACGGCGCATGGTGTACACGGGGACGACAGTTAATCGTCACAGTCGTCTGCATTTGCATCCGAAAGTGGTGCTTTTGCACATGCAAAAAAGTGTTGATATTAAGACACGATGACGCGCCGCGAAATTGTGACGTCGCTCAACATCAACCATCCTTGCAACTGGAGGAATCTCTACAAGCTACCAGGGGGTAAGAAACTTGTATTATCGAAAAGATCATTGAACTCATTTTTTTCATCATTAAGGATTATTGAAACAGGGTATCTATGAATTACTAGTTATCAATCCTGACCAAGTGCGCCTTTCGTCCCTGTCGTCCATTGAAAAGTAAAGTTTTCGTACAATTCATCGATTGAGATCAGGTAAATACTCTTCTCCCATCTCAATATCTGACACGTCTCTGCCACAGCGGCTGGTTTGTGAGTTGCTCCTCATCCCAGATCAACTTGTTCTTCTCGTTCAATTCAGCATACTCGTCAGTGCTTGGAATTTTGGCCTCTTTGTTCTCCTGGACCAACACTTTGCTCACGCCAGCGTGGTCTCTTGCAAGCCAAACGATGGGTACAGGAGATGTGATAGCTGGGTTAAGGTATGAGTTCTCGTACTCCTCAGATGTGTATGCAGGGATGTTGTCCTCGTTTTCCGATGTTGGTACAATGCTCTTGTTGGATTCATAGTATTTCAGCACCATAGGTTCGATGCGTCGGCTCAAGAAGTTGAAAGGCTTGGTCTTGCCCTGAGGAGCATCTTCCTCGGTCTTCGCAAACTCGGGCGCAGAATTGCCGCGGCTTGCTGTACCCGCTTCCAGATGGGATTGCTTCATCTCATGCTCATCCATAATCTGCTCTGACAGGGTGGTACTGTATTTGTTGCCAGACATCAATTCCAAGGGAATGTGTTGTTCAAGTGGTGCCAGAGCACGGTCGAGCATGATTTGGAAGATGATCATAATTATCAGGAACACAATCATGATCGCCAATGGTCCAATGCTGATCTTACTCTTACTGACGCCAATGGCGAACAAGCCAATCAGACACAGGGTAGCCAAGTAGACACCAGTCAGGAGTTGCTTCAGAGCTCTGGAGTAGGATTCTCCCTTCATGTCGACCTTGTTGCCAAGGACGAAAAGGAAGTTGTATCTGTACATCAGGTAGAGCAAGCAGAATGAGATGGTAGCGAAGGCCAGGATCAACGGTGCAATGCATGAATAAGTGATGGCGATAACTCCGAGAAGAACAAATTTAGGGTATGTCGAACCCCAACCCAAGCCAGGAATGTTGACGAATCGGTTGTATTTCTTGCGAGGAGTTTTGTCCAGGATGCTGCCGACGATTGTGTACATCAACAATGGTACAATGTTGAGTAATTGCAGCGCAGCCTGGGAGAGACCAAGGAGAATGAAGTAGCTGATGTAAAAGTTGGATGCCTTGGGCAAGTTGGTGGCAAGTAGAGTGGGTGCTGATCCTGGGTTTGAGATAATTTGAGTTGTGACCGAAGTCGCAGCTATGCATTGTTAGTATATTGCAGACATGTAATGGGCTAATGGGCTTACCAGAAGTAAAAGTCGTGATGAGGAACACTTGCACAACTTGGAAAGCAAAATACCAGGACTGGACTCTCAATTCAACGGCTGACATAGTAGGCTCACCAGCTTTCTTGGCAAGGAGTCCGCAAATGATGGGAACCAGGGCCATAAGGACTGCCAGAAGGATGGTGGGCAAAAGACCGGTGACCACACCCAGGATAACCTTGGGGATGGAATTGATGAAGCTGAGGAAAGGAAGCTTGTTGGTAAGATAGTTGATGTTGGACAGCGCACCGACAAACGCCACGGGAATGGCCCAGAAGATGATCAGGATCCAGATAAAGATGGTGGCGATGAGCAACTTGATCTTCCGAGATGCATTGCTGACACCCAAGTTTTCCCAAACGACCTCGTTGGGTTGCACTCCAATGTAGCGAGGTTGGAACTTGTTCATTTTGCCCTGGCCAATAGATTGATAAGCGTGGTGAGCAGCGGACTGGTTGGAGAACTCAATGAACGCGGCCGGGACTTTGACGTGCTTCAAATCAAGGTGCTCGGTTTGTTGTTGTTGGACGAATCGGTCAAGCTCAGCTAAGGTGCCTCGAGACCAGTTGATGGTATCCACCTTCTTCCAGATTTGGGGCATCAGACGGTGGTGTGGTCGCTTCTTGGTGTCAATCCAGTGCGTCGCAGCATGCTCAGAGGCCTCGTTGTCCTTCTTCAAAGCCTTGGTGCGGAGTTTGTTGGCGTTCTTGATGACCTTCAATTCGGCGCCTTCCAGCTTGGTAGAAGTCTTGTTTTGTTTCTTAACAGCCTTCTCCAGGTCTTTGCAGTCGGTAGCCAACCAGATCTTGCGCACATTGGATCCGAATGTCTGTCGTAGCACCTTCTCATCCATATGATCGAGTGGGAGCCCAAGAACCATGATGGTGCGGGAAGAAAGTCGCTGGGCATGAGCAGCAGAGAGGAAGAACGCTCTTCTCAGACCAATGAAGTTGATTCTCTCGCGGGCAACCAGGAGAACAATGAAGCCGAAGTAAATACAGGCGACACCTGCATGGGCGAAATATCTGTTCGGGTTGCTCACATTGGACATGCTCAAAATGTCGAGTTGTGTTTGGCCACCGCCTCCAGTAGCGTTTACAGGGAAGAGGACGGGCATGCAGATGATGCAACCAACAACGCACATGATGATCATGACCTTGAAGAACCGAAGCCACAAGTAACCATCGAGAGAGTTATGTCGGAGGACATGGCTGTCAGGAAGACCCTTGAAGTTGTAGATGATGTTGAAGAAGTTTCCGTCAGATTTGGGAGTTCGTCGCCCTTGTTCGAAGAGCCTCTCATCTCCTCGAGTTCGGTATACGCGATTATACTTTCTCCGGAGGATGAGGAAGATGGCGAAGGCAATGAGGGCGATCAGTGCGGTAGGGATCAAGGTTGAAATGATACTAGACAGTGAGTTTGAGCTACTTCGACTGGTACCTTGACCGGTCGACTGTATTCATGGTTAGCAGGATTCAGACATGAGTATGCAATTGTGTGTCCACCTACTGCGCGAGGCACCCAGGCGTGAGTGAGAGTTGCCATGATGCTTGATGTTTTGACCGTCGATGGGAGTATTGGTCGGACAGACCTCTTCGAGATGAGGCGCCCCAAGGTGAAGGAACGAGATGGCCGAATGAGGAGATGAGATAGGCGTGTTTGGCGAGGAAGATGAGATCTCAAATATGTAGATCGGCAGGATCTTTAAGGGAGAGGGGGCCCTTGTGACTGAAGGAGTTGGTAAAACAACAAAAAGGGCATGCGCGTCGGGACGGTGTATGACGACGTTTGACAAGTGGATGAAGTATGAAAATCACTGGATCCAAGTTTTTGACTCCGGAATGTGATTTGACATTTGGGTCAATGTTCAACTTGGCCATTGGCAAATCGACTTGGCCATGGAGTGAAATGGAGCTGCGGGTAGCTGCATTTTTCTCTGCTTCTGTGATGTCAAAATGTGTCCAGTGCGTGTCCATGCAATCTTCTTGTTGTTTTCTTAATTCAAGGTGACGACAAAAGCCACAGCTGCATTGTGATATCATTAAGTGGGTGACCGCCTGTGCTTAATTGGATTCCAGCCAATTATAAAAGCCCATCTCAGCCACTGCCACACATTTTTCATTTCGCTACCGTGCCGATCGTTAGAGCCTGATTGACAGACTGACAGACCTCAGCTGAGAAGGGATCCCAATCAACATTGCTAGGGCCGATCGACGGTTATTCTAGACTTACGCCACAACTACCGGAAGTACGAGTATGTAGAGTCGCGTGAGAAGAAGATCAACCTCGTGGAGTATATGAAGTTCCAGATAAATATAATGATGTATGATCATATGCCACTGTGCGGTCTGACTATCTGGGAAGAATTCTATTTCATCCCCTACTTCCTCCATCTAATCTCAGGTAGCTTCAAGGCCAAACTACTTGTGACCACACTCACACTGCTTGCCGCCATCGCCACACTCGCCCAGACCGGGCCCAATCTCCATCCCCCGTGGTCATGGCTTGCTCCGAGTGGGAAGAATACCCCTGCAGCTACCGGCACCAAACATACATTGTACACAGCCGCCCATGCAAAGTTCAGCTTGACACGTAGAAACACCCTCTTGGCCAATCTAACTAATGACAGTATTGTGTTCAGATCCGAATTGAGCAAGATAAATGATGCTGTGGTAATGGCAACATCGGAACCAGACGACAGCGCAATTGAGACATCTGCTGCCGATAGAGCAGGAGTATCGTTGGTTCCATCGCCTACAAATGCAATGATCTTGCGACGCTGATGACCATCTCCGGAGTCCGGCCCGGACAGCCCTTGCAGTTCTCGTATATAGGCTGCTTTGTCTTGCGGAAGAACACCTGCACGAACGTTACTGACTTGGATGCCCAGCTGAGAAGCAATCGCCAGGGCGGTGGTTTGGTTGTCGCCGGTACACATGTGGATTTCGAGATTCGACTCTCGCAGTGCCTGCAAGACCCCTGATGCCTCTGTTCGAATAGGGTCTGCGATAGCAAACACGGCTGCAGGTATGAAAGCAGCTGCCGAGTCTGCTGTTACATTTTTGATCGCAAAGACCGCAGTCGAGTGGCCGAGTGACTGGTGTTTCTGCAAGATCTGATCAAGGTAGTAATCTTTTATCGCGACTCTTCCATGATCTTTCGCGGATCTCGTCGAGGTCACTTCAGATAACATCTCACCCGGTCCGATCGAGGCTAGAAGCCGTTCGTTGCCAAGTGCAGCTTCGTAGCGTGCGCTATCCGAGGCAATACTGACGCTGAACTGCCCAGTCATGCCTTGTCCGGGGACTTCTTTGATGTCCTCCGACTGTATGTCGAGGTCGTCCGAGTTCTGTGCACAAAATTCTGCAATTGCTCGTGCGATCGGATGGGTGCTTGACTCTTCCATCAAGCGAGCTGCTGCAAGAATGATTCTTGGGTCCACGTTCAACACATCCTGCTCATACTGGTGAAGGATTTCAAAGTCGGTCACCTTCATTTGCCCTTCCGTCAATGTTCCGGTCTTGTCAAACACTATCGCATCGAGTTTGGATGCTTCCTGGAACGCTTCACCTCCACCCTGGACAAGAATACCATGTTTGGCTGCGAGCCCACCACCAACAAAAAGCGCAGTAGGTGCGGCCAACCCAATGCCACAAGGGCAAGCAACCACAAAGACAGCAATAGCGAACTCGAGTGACCAGAACGGCCAACCTCCTTTTGACACGTCCAGCCACGCTCGTGGTAATTTTCCAGACTCACCCAAGCCCAACCAGATAAGCCAGGTAGTGATGGCAATGAGTGTGATGACAGGCACGAAATACCCCGTGAGGATATCTGCAATGCGTTCGATTGGAGCACGTTTGGCTTGGCCTTCGCGTACGACATTGACAATCTGATCGAGCATAGATGTTCCGCCCACATCAGTCACCTTGATCCGCACTGGATCTGAGACGTTCACAGACCCCGTGTAGACTTCATCACCACACACCTTCTTGACAGGTTTCGATTCACCTGTGAGAGAACTTTCGTCAAAGAGAAAGGTACCCTGCTGTTCAATGAAGCCGTCTGTTGGTGGAGACGTGCCATGAGGAATCTGAACAATGTCCCCAACCTCGAGCACATCAACAGGTACCGTCTGAATGGTGGTCCGTCCCTTTGCGGTCTCGCCTGATGCGCCGATCTCCACTAGGACTGCCTCTGACGGTCGTAACTTGCTCAACATGGCTACAGCATCACCCGTTTTAGCCTTGCTGTAGGCTTCCAGAAAGCGGCCAATGAGAATGAAAAATGTGAGAAAGGTGACTGTGTCGAAATATGTATCAGATGACCGCTGCTGGCTCATATTTCTAGGGCTGGTTGCGTCCATGATCAGGACAGCCAAAGATGAAAAGTATGCCACTGCAGCGCCAGCGCTTATCAATAGATTCATGCTTCCAAAGCGATAGAATCGGCGAAGAAGCGGAACTTTGCTTTTGGGTCTCCAAAGAGACCTGAGTTCTTTTAGGGCCCGGGTGTGAAAAATGTCTGTGCCAAACACCATCACTGGGGTCGTCATGAAGAACAAGGCCCATTCCATGCGCATGGCGTTCCCTGCAAGTACAGGTTGTTGCCACCACTGCCTCGTAGGATTGGAACTGGGCACCAGACTCATGTAGACTACACCGATAATAAGAGTGGGAATGGCAACCACAGCGGTGAAGATCAGCCGCATGAGAATGTCTTTCTGTTCTTTTCGTTGCATGCGGCGCGACCTTTCTTCCAGCGTTGGAGGGTGATAGACGCTGGCTTTGAACGCTTCCTCAGAAGCGTCAATGACCGAGATGAAGTTGCGCACAGTAAAATCAGGAGGCGAGGGTCGATAAACGATGGTGATAAGAGGATCTTTCAAGGTCGGTGTTTGCGTGATGGTGTATGCATGCTCGCCATCGACAGCGTTTGATGGCATGCGATCTTGAAGGGCGGAGACCACATTCTCCGGACAGTGCTCGCAATACATGCCATCAACCCTGAGCTGTACCATCCTCTCAGATGCCTTGGATCTAGCGGAACTTCCAACAGACACCACCTCAACCACAGTAGCATCGTAGCCCAAGTCGTCAATTTTCTCCAGGATTGCATCGAGTTTCTGCTTGTCGTGAAAGACGATATCGCCTCGATTCCCAACCAGATCGACATTGATCGAGGCTACAAATGGGAGTTCCTGGATGCCTCGAGTGATTGTTCCTACACAACTCCCACAAGTCATACCCCCAATGCTCAACGTGGCCTTGTATTCATCGCTCTCATCTTCTGGCGAAGGTTTTGTTCGTTCTAGTGGCACAACATCATTGACAGTAGCTTCATAGCCCAGATCCTCAATGGCCTCAACAATCTTATCGGAGTCTCCTTTGGGCCCAGGAAATATCACTCGTGCATTATTGGTCATGAGGCTGACATCGACGGTCTCAACGAAGTCGAGCCCCGTCAATTCCTTTGTAATTGTGCTGCTGCAAGAGGAGCAAGTCATCCCTCCTATTGTGACCGTTGCGATGTAGGGGCCTCGATCTCCATCGTCCGCAGTACCGTCGATGTCTATCACGGCAGGCCGATCGTTGACGAGTGTATCATCCGATTTTGCAGTGTCATCAGTCTTGCTTGTCAGCAGTCGACGTTGCCTCATGAGTGTAGCCCACGATCGCTTTGGGTTCCGCTCTCTCTTGCTCTGACACGCCTTGCAGTTCTCAATATGCTTCCGCTGTGCTCGCGACATGAGCCATGTGGATCGTGAAGAAGAAACGGTCGTAGGTTTCGGTGACACATCGTAGTCGTGGATCTGCACACCATCTGAGCCGACGGTGGTGACATGTCGGACCTCGAAAGCGGCCTTGACCAATTCGTTGACGATATCCCGCTCTGTTTTGTCATGTAAATGTTTGACGCGGATGGTATGATCAATCAACGACACATGGATCGGCGACTGGATGTCTGGAACTTCACGTAGGACATCTTGGGCATGGGTGACACAAGACGGACAATGGATATTCGATACTAATAATGTAGAGGTGTAGGCCGCCATTGCCCTGGTATAGGTGCGTGGGAGGGAGGTCAGAAGCGATCACGGCGTCACCGTGATTAGGACTTGCGCTGAGAGGAAACACCTGAAGGAGAGGAAGGAAACGCTGGGGAATAAAAACAGGAGCGAACGGGTTCGCGTCGAACATGTTGATAAAGCTGGATTATCTGACTGCGTAGATTGTGCGTAAAGCATGTCCTCGAAGATCCTATTTGATCAGGATCCAAAATAATGGAATCATGGTTGACCCGATAGCGAGGTCTGCGCGGTTTGTGCGTAAAGCGACACAGGATCACAAATAGCGTGGAAGCGAAATGATATGATCAATTAGAAGTGCCGGATCACGTGCTCCGAGTCACGTGCAGACACCTTTTCTAACGTAATTTGACATTCGGCAATTGGAGCTTTTGAAGTGTGCAAACAACCATAGCACTCAGTTCCATCAGCTTCAACCAGCTCAAAATACCGAAGAGAGGATGCTTGCCCCCCTCGGTGGTCTTGTAGGACCCAAGAAGTTGAGAAATCTGCCCTCAAGGTGACACGTCGATCCTCTCGTCCGCATCGTCTCCAATCATACTGAAGAACCACCTCCTGGAAAGCCGAGAATCTGTCATGGCTACTACCCCACCGAACGAGTCAATCCTTGCCTCAAACCGCGAAGGTGGTGACAATGTGGTTGAAAACAGTGCAGCCTTGAGATCAGAGACGACACCGTTCAACATACCTCCATTTGTACCTCCTATCACCTTCACCACCAACTCTAGCGCCAGCTTCAATGGCCACCCATTGACATTGTCTTCCTCTGCCAATCTCCAACCTGGCAGTGGACCAAGAAGAGGCTCCTTTCCAGACATCCTTCCACATGGACATACGATTCCCTCTGCAATTAATCAAGGGGGGCATTTATCTGGAGACACAGCTACAAGTATAGAGGGCGTGGGCCTACCAGTGTATAAGCTAGGCCAAGACGAGCTGCAGACTGATAGTGACCCTGACTTTCGATATTCGAGGAACCCGTCAAGAATGAGCCTGCCTCCTCGTTCCGTTAATCCCCCGGAAGGGAACGATAATAGCACCATCACCATAACGACTCCGCCAGAGGGCCCTGCGAACGACCTCGACGCCGCTTCCGCCACAACTCTTGCCACAACAATATCGACTTCCCAACGCAATAAGAGTTACGTCCTTTCAGATGGCTCCGTCGTGAATGGCAAGGGCCTTGGCAGAGGAAGACCCGGGGTGAAGCGAGGCCCTCGCAATCCAAAATATCAAAGCGTCGAGGATGGTTCATCTCAGGTTTCTACGCGTTCGGTCGGTGATATTGTCAAGCCTCCGAACAAAAAGCGCAAAAGCGGCGACTCAGATATCATCAAGGCACGGTCATCCACCTCACATTCCGCTACTGGGGACTCGCGGGAGTCGTCAGAGGAATACAACCCTACTGGACAAACAAGATCAGGCCGTCAGATTCAGAAGCTTACACCACTCGCAAACGTCACCCCGACACCCGTGGGTGCCAGTCCAGGTAAATTCACTCGAGCCGACTCCACTACACATGCCAGTGCCACGCCGTCTTCTACCGTCAAAAGTCACCCCAAAATCAAGCGGCGCGTATATCGTGGTCGTGAACAGTTCGCCTTGTGCGAACATTGTTTACGCGGACATGGTCCACCCGGGAATGTTATTGTCTTTTGTGATGCTTGCAACAAATGTTGGCACCAACGCTGCCATGAGCCTCAAATCTCCAAAGAGACGGTCTCCAACTCCAAAGCTGACTGGTTTTGCTCCGAATGTGATCGGATCCTGCACGGTGGGAAGAAGGCCAAGAAGTCGCATACCAAACCCGCTCCACAAGAGGCTCCGATACCAAAAGCTAACATCACTGCGGCGCCTGTCTACGTAGGCCCACGTGTGGGTGGACGTTATTTGCATCCCAGCCAGAAAATGGCTTATCTGAATACTCTCTCGAAAGACAATCTAGTGTCACTTCTCATGCAGGCTTCAGATTTGGCTCCTGATCTACCACTATTTGAAACTCTTGTGCCACCACCACCACCACCGGCAACCATACCACAAGCCAAGTTCACCTCGACATATGTCACCCCCGTCACGCACCCACCAACGCTTCTCGACCGCGACGCAGGAGATGCAATTGACGAAGGCTATGACGGATACTATGATGAGCATGCGGCACTCTACCCCAAGCCTGGGCAAGGGGTGCGGTTGCCACCAGAGCGGGAAGATCTGCGTATACTACTGGAAGGCAAAGAGAGCAGAACATTCAGTCACTGGGTCAGAGGAATGCCGGGAAATGAGTACAGTGGAACTGGCAATATTACTGCAGGCCACAACTGAGGAAGATCTTTCCCAGACACCACCTACGCATTTTGTGCCTGCTGTAGTACCAGACGAGTGAATGGCAACGAGGTGTACGAGTTACAAGAAGATCTGTCGTGCAGTATATCTGTAGCTGTAACCTGCAAGCGTCCCTAGCCTAGCTTGGATTAAGAATGGGCTTCCTGGTAGACTCGGCAGAGTTGCCTTACGCGAAAGAACCTGTGTCGACATTGGGTTTTGACAACCTTGGACAACAACGATATCCCTTCTTATATGTTATGTACTCCTCCAATCTCGCCTGAGCGATGCGACAGAACAAAAGAGACGCGGTAACAAGGGACACCATGTTCCAGGCCGAAATCATGGGTAGTTTGGAATTGCTCGCGGAAGGATCCTCACTGGTGACGGATAAGCAAAGTCCTGGGTGAAATGTAAGTCCTCGAAGGGCAAAACATAGGAGACAGCGATGATCAGCTTCATGGGAAGGATGCTGTATGTATCAAGTATGTGGGTACCGTTGTCTTCATGGTCGTCCGCCTGAGGAAACATGCATGGGCTAGTTAGTTATACGTGAGGAAGGCCTGAGTTGGACCTGGGAGGAAAGCGCCGATGCGTTCGGAGGGAGACTGCGAGTCAACGCAGCGAAAAATTTCTGCCAGATTGGATGGAGGTGAAGTTCTGATGGTGACTGCCTCGTCGTGCCAAGCAGTATGTTTGAAGTGCGCCCCAACTCAATGGGAAGACAAATTTAGGGATTTTCCTATCCTTTTCACCTTACCTTCTTCCTCAGAACACCATTACAATCAACACTCACTATGGTGACGATCAGAGGTCGTCGTCGCGCTGCTACAGGAGGTCTGCAGCCTGCCACCCCCCTTCTTCATGTCCTCAATTCAAGCCCTCGCCCTCAGCCATCATTCACGGATGATGGTCCAGGTGAAATCTCATCTGGTGGTCCTCGCCACGACAACGATGAAGTCGACTATCGAGAGATCCGAATACTACCAACAATCGACGAGATACTTGCAGTAGACTGTCCTATCTACATGCCGAAGAAAGATCTGCGCTCGTATAACCCACTGCCCAATGGTCCCGCAAGAGTATTGGATTCACTTTTCCGTCAGCTCCGCTACGACAGCATTGAGGCCATACGAGACATATGCTATTCTGCCGCTCAGACTTCCTTTCTCAACGTCGATGTCACTGGTCGTCCGCAGATTCCAGACTACAACCAGACCCGACATGAAACACTCGCCGGCAACCGGTACTTCCTCTACCCGCATGTTCAAGTGGAGGAGCTGTTGGCTCACGAGACAAAGTCAATGGTCGTTCGTGCAAGCTATACCTGCCCATCTTTCATGAGAGGTCGCCTCATGTACGATTGTGGTCGATTCCAAGAAGGCATGCTTGTCGCTCTGCTCCAACTAGATCACTCGACAAGGGAGCTCTCAATATACTTCCTCGAGGTCAGCCTGTCACAATCCACTTTTTCCATGGACAATTTCGATGGTGGTGGTCATCGAGCCGCCGTTCAGTTGGCATTTCTTCCCACCAGCACCCGCGATGATGTCCACCAACTTTGCCGTCTTGGTCTGGGCCTTCGCCAGCATACTGAACTGGTACTTGTGGAGTTCCCAAAAGTCCTATTTGTAGGGTTCTACCACTGCTTGAAACGTCTTCAAGAAATGAAAGAGTCGGACTTCGCATTCACAAGATATATCGCACCCTCGATGCACCAGATTGACGCCTGGCTTACAATGGAGCAGAATCTCGCGGCAGGACAACCTCCCATCATGGACTGTCCTCCCCCTGCATATACTACTGCATCATCTGACTTCAAGTACGATCTCAGTAACGTTGTGTCACCCTCCAGCCGCAGCACCTCAATGTCTCTTGAGGATCTGTCCCGGGATACCGCCCTCGACATTCTCAAACGCGACACGACACTCGATGAGGGTCAGGCGGTCGCTTTCAGAAACAGTCTACTGCGTGAATTTGCGTTCACCCAAGGTCCACCAGGCTGTGGCAAAACCTATCTGGGTGTCCAGCTTGCGAAAGCCATTCTCCCCTCTCGGCGGAATCCAAAGCCTATCCTGGTCGTGTGTTTGACAAACCACGCTCTCGACAGCTTCCTCAAGGATCTGCGTGATGCTGGGGTGACCGGTTTATTGCGGATTGGGTCTGGTAGTAAAGAAGAATGGACCGACCAAATCAATCTCAAAACTCGGAGACGTAAAGTTCGGATGACGAAAGACGAAGCAGAACTCATGAATGTCTACGCGACACGGAAGAAGGAGACTTTCTCTGAATTGGACCTGATGTGTAAAGGTAATTGTGATCATCCTCGAATTGTTTCGGATAAGTGCTGACAGCATTCCAGCAATCTCTTCCAAGGCCCATACTGGAAACGTGCCATGGCATTACGTCGAGGAGATCCTTTTCGAGCACTACCCAAAAATACATGCACAGCTTACCACCAATGCCGCGTCCTCTCTTGCCAAAGCTTTCACCTTTGAGTACTGGTCTGGAGGCGGCGATCTGAAGAGCTTACGGGATTTGCACGTTGAACTCGCTACGAGACTGAACGAGGTATCTCTGAACCGTGACAGGACTCCTTCGGAAGAGGTCGAAGCCATATTGTTGGACATATCGTACTTTACCGAGCGTCAAAGCAAGAGCGCTGGAGACAACAATGTCTGGACCCTTCCCTACGGAGAACGTCAAGCTCTTCTGCGTACCTGGGAGGAACAAGTTGACCAAGAACATTTTGCTGCGAAGCTCACGGCACTTTACTTTGAATTCCAGGACTCTGCACGCGAAATGAAGCGGTTGAATAATGACCGAGAGGTCCGAATTATGGACAGCCACGATGTCATTGGCATGACGACAACTGCGTGTGCGGCCAGGTGGGAACAATTGCTCGCTGTTGGCATCGAAACAGTGATTTGTGAAGAAGCAGGCGAGGTCATGGAAGCCCACACCCTGTGTTCACTGCTTCCAACCGTTCAACACGCCATATTCATTGGTGACCCTCTTCAACTGCGACCCGAAACCAACGAACAGGCGTTGAGCCTGGAGACTCGCACTGGTTTGCAGTACAGATTGGATGAGTCATTGCTTGAGCGGCTTATGCTCCCCAGGGACCCATCAGTCTCAGCAATCCCAATCAGTCAGCTAAACATCCAGCGCCGCATGCATCCAGATATTGCGAATATCACTCGCATCACCTATCCGTATTTGCAAGATCATGAGACGACCCTTGGACGACCTTCAACGCATGGTCTTGAGCAGAGAACGTTCTGGTGGGATCATCGCATGCCAGAGCTCGAAGCAGACGACTTGAAGTCTCATGTCAACTTGCATGAAGTCGAGATGGTTGCAGGTCTCGTCGATTATTTGCTCAGAGGTGGTGCATACGACCAAGGAGATATCGCAGTTTTGACCCCGTACTCTGGACAACTATCGAAGCTCCGTGAACGCTTGTCGACCACCTGCGACATCTGGCTCAGCGACAAAGACCGAGAATTACTGCTCGACGAAGAAATTCTTGCCCTGGGTGATGACGGCAAAATAACCAAGGATGAGATCGCAATGTGCGACATATTGAGAGTTGCCAGTGTCGACAATTTTCAAGGCGAAGAGGCCAAAATTATCATACTCAGCACTGTCCGAAGCGGAGGATCGGCTGGGTTTCTGAAGACCATGAACCGCATCAACGTTGCCTGCAGCAGAGCTCAAAATGGCTTCTACATCATTGGGGACTCCCAGACATTGTCTCAAGTCCCTATGTGGAGACAGATCATTTCCATCTTCAACGGCCGGATTGGCGCATCCCTCATGACCTGCTGCACCGTCCACCGCGAGCATCACCATGCTGTCGGACAACCGTCTGATTTTGACGCTGTGCCAGCATGCTCGGCTATCTGCGGGCAGCGCCTCGACTGTGGACACGAATGCCGGGAATCATGCCATCCACCCCAACTCCACGCTCGTTTCGTATGCCAGGAGCCTTGCAAGAAGGTGTTTCCCTGTGGACATGAATGTCCTAAACTATGCTATCAGACCTGCGGACCATGTGATCAATCTGTTGATGAGATCACTCTTTCTTGCGGACACCCAGGTAAAGCTCTCTGCTCGGGCACAGTGGCAAAGTGCGAAATCGTCATCATGAGGAAGCCTCTGGATTGCGGCCATGCACTTGATATTCGCTGCGGAGAAGATCCGGAGGCGAGATTGTCCTGCGATCAGGCCTGCTCTCATATCTTGGACTGTGGTCACCAATGCCGTGGATCATGCCAAAATTGCAAGAAGAAGGGCGAACACCCACACTGCTTGGTGGTTTGCGAGGCCCCCAAACCGTGCGGTCATCCTTGCATGGCAAGATGTCATCACGGCAAGCCATGTCCCAAGTCGTGTCTTGCACCATGTACCGAGAGTTGCGAGCATGGTCCTTGTAAGAATCGTTGTTCGGACGTCTGTGACCCGTGTGTCAAACCAGTGGCCACCCCGGCATCATCAGATATGTCGTGTTGTCTTGCAGCCATTTCTGAACGTGGCAGTATTGAAGATGTTGTTGACCGCTTGGTGGCAAAGATGGGGCGGAAGATGCATCGATATGCGACCGCAATCGATGTCGTGCAGCAGAAACTGGCCGATACATTCAATTCGCTTGTTAAGGACATTCGACCGAATCCTTTGGCCGCAAAAGGGAACATTGCTCTTATCCTTCGACGCAACCGTGAAGTACTCGATGTACAAAAGACCATCGTGAAATATCGAAAAGAAGTCATCGATCGCATTCAACGCGACATTGGCAAGCAACATGAAGTATTCCCAAACATTGTGGGTTCATACGTCTTCATGTTCCACCATCATTTTGATGTGTTGGAATATCGGGTTATTAGTGTTCGCCTTTCCGACACACTACGACTGGCAGACCATCTCCTTGGTCTTCAAGATCCCTCCTTGGGTGTTCAGCGACAAGGATTGAAGATGTTGGAGTACGCCCACAAAGAATCCATGGCCTGCATCGAATATTGCCAGGAGGCTCTTGACAATGAGATTGTCAGCACCAGCCCGCGCATTGACACCGAGATTCGACTGCATCAAATCCAGTTTGGTCTCGTTGCTAAGGCTATCAGATCCAAGTTGTCCCAATCTGGTGTGCCACAAGAAAGTGAACTCTCATCCAGCGATGATGATGCGATCGAGGCCAAATTGAACACGGTTTCCGAGATTTGCGAGCACTATCCTGATTCTCATAAATCCTTCATGGCGTCTGCTACAGAGTTCGGGCAGCTATTGAAGCGCGAGAGCGTTGTGACGGACAACTTGCGGATACCGGGTGTCAATGCTGACGAGGCTCGAGAGGTTGAGAAGGTTTGGTCACAGTATGAGGTTGGCCACCTGAAGGTTTGCACCAGGTCGCATCCGTTCTCGGCAACGACATTTGCTCAAGGTTGTCCAGAATGTGGCAAGAAGGTCATGACAGAGAAGGAGGTCTACCAGCACACATCGGCCCACTTGTTCGAAGATAGATTCCTGGAGGCAATGCGAAAGATCGGCAAGGAGTGAAGGTCGTTGTCAAGGGAAGGCTACAGAGAGTACGATGACTAGACATGCTCTGATAGAAAGGGGCAACGCCTGAATCCCAACAAGCATTTTTTATGATTGGTTGCGGTTCGCTCCTCCTCACTATGCTAGATGTGATATGACTTGTAGATGGAAGGCCCCTCCACCTGAATCCTTGCTAGACCGACGTTACGGATTAGGAGTCCTTCTGTCGCAGCGTAGTTCCCTAGATATATTGGCGCGCTTGGCACTCAGTGGCACTCTCAGATTATTTCTGCACTACTGGATATCCAGTATTTGTCTTTTCAGACCTGCTTGAACCTCAGAACAATCTATCTCAAGTGTGGGCACCCTCACTTGTATCATATTCAGGTCCTAGCTGGGAAAGGAGAAGGTTACACTGGCACTCCAGGCCATGCAGCACCGGGAAATGATTCCCTCTTGTTCTTTGTGTTCCCTTTGGAGCAGAAGAATCTCTGGCCTGTAACAAAACCGGCCGGAGATGATGGCAGTTCAACACTCAATCGAGCCTACATGCAATCTTGGTCCTCACGGCTTCCTGCATGGTAGAGATGGCTTTCCCTGGGCCAGTCTGGACAATATGTCGTCGTCACTTGGACCCTGCACCGTACCTGCACATGCTGACGACTTGCTTCCGCCGTTCCGTCACCAGTCCGCAAATGTTGTGGTCGTTGGATATTGCTACCAAGCATGTGATGCTGCGCTAACCCTGCCCTCAATGCTCACACGTCTCTTGATGCTAACATCATGATTCGTGCTTCTCTGAGTATAAATCTATGCCACCTGCATAGGGTGAGTTTGAAGAGTTTGAGTCAGTCTACTAACGATGGACTTCCCTCTGCTGGGGGTTCAGGCATGGCTGGCCACTTTAGCGTGGATGCTGACGGGTAAACGCAGCAGCTGACTGGTTGATGTGTTTGCTCTTTGTTACAGCTCCGACATAGGCTCACTTGCTCACTTATGAGAGGGTGCAGCTGAAGTCGAACACCACTCCGGTGGATCCAGGCAGTGATGAGAGACAATCATCAAACGGCAGTATCCCTCCAAGTCATGGTCATCGTGGTCTTCCCTCCTATCCATCTTCTAATCTTCAAAACTCACTCTCACATCGATCTCTCATCGCTGGCTTGGTATCATATTCCCAAGTTGTGGAAAAAGGTAATTCCCGCTCTACCGATTGGTGCTGCACTGAAGTTGATCTTGATCCTAGAATGGCATCAAGCTATGGGACTTCCAGGCCACGTCGGGGTCTCTGTAGATTCTTTGATACACCACAGGGCTGCCGCTATGGCGAGAACTGTAGATTCTCCCACATCACAGCTTCCGGTGCAACCCAACACCCAGGAAATACGATCAGGGATCAGGCGGACACCTCCCAGCGAGACAGAAACGATTCCAGTACCAGATTCCGTGAATGGAGATCCTACATCCCACGAGACTTGAACCACGCCGGACCATCGCCTCTGCCTCTAAGGTTCTTTCAACATGCCCTAGCACTTCTCGACGCAGACGTCGGCACCATGCAAGAGACTGTACTGTTGCTGGCAAACAATGGTGGTTTACATCGGATCAAACAGCTGTCAGATCGGCACTTTGACGGACTGGGCCATGAACAACGTCAAAAGGTCTTCAAAGACCAGATCATCCCATTCCTGAAATGCATAACACACCAGCGCGTTTCGACTTCTACGTTGCTCGACGTACCTCTTGGCACAATCAATAATTTCCTCTATGGAGCCCAAGGCCAGCGCACAGTCAAGTTCTTCAGCACCACCGCAGCTATCTTGCAAGAGCACAGCTCCCAAAACGAAACAGCTGCCTCGCAGGTTGAGCCTATTGTCTCAGCCTTTTCTAACATCATCGATTCGAACACTCATGCCCTCGTCAATGAAGATCTTGCTGCAATAGCAGAGTCACTTTCGGATATCGTTTCCACAGTTCATGAAAGTGAAGCTCGTCATTTGAGGAAGACCATGAACCGAATCAACACTCGCCTGGCCCTTGGAAGACAGCTGGGAGCGCCTGAAATATTGAATCAACCCACGAATTCAGCAGCACATTTCTTGTTTGACCAAGACCTTCCAGGCACACTCTCCAGAGATGGCCCGCGGCACGACAATGATCATATGAACGCGTACGACATTCAAATAATGCCTACATCGGACGAGATCAGAGCTTCCCGTGCTGAATACCTCCCTACCACAGATCCCAAAGACTGGCATCTCCCGGGCGTCGCAGGACTTCTAGATCGCCATTTCAGGCTATTGCGTGAAGATACCGTGGGACAACTTCGAGATGCCATTCGTCATGAGCTTGACGCAGCCTACCACAATGCAGACGGTGCTAAGGGACAAGGGCTGAGGAAACTGACTTATGATAACGCCCACGTGACTGACCTATCTTTCTCCATGTGGCAAGCCCTTGTTCTCACCGTCCGCTTCGACCAACACGCACATCTTCAAAAACTCTCCGTCGCGGCAAGGAGTGACTGGTGGGATCGGTCCAAACGCCTTCAACCCGATGCTTTGATCTGCATACTGTCAAACCATGGTGTTGTCATGTTCTGCTCAGTTATTAAGCCGAAGTCCGCGAAAGCTCCCAAAGAACCAGGTTCAGCAGACATGAGCGCTTCAAGCACTGACCAAAGTGGCACATCGGAGGCTGAGAAGGTTGATTTGTTTACCAGTGCCCAGTACGGATTCGTTAACGTCGCTTTGCTTGAACCAGACCGACGAAAAGTGGAGGTGGTCTTGAAAATGCTGAAAAATGCTTCCCCGTCAGCTTACAAGATTGTTGAGTTCCCAGGTGTACTGCTTCCAGCATTCGAGCCAACACTTCGGGCTCTTCAGATGATGCTCAAAGCTCCGGATTTGCCCTTTGCGGAGCACCTTGTGCCTTCAGATGCCGGCGACGATACCGGAATTGCACCTCCAGATTATGCGATGCGGCGGGGATTTACATTTGATATGAGCTGCGTCATGAAGGATCAGCAGCCGTTGGAAGTTGCTATTAATGACAGCTCGAACCACGATTCCTTTCGGAGTAACTCGATCCTTGACAAAGGTCAGGCCGATGCCTTGCTTGCCTCGCTCAACCGTTCATTGGCACTGATTCAGGGCCCACCAGGCACGGGCAAGAGTTTCACAGGTGTGGCGCTGATCAAGACTCTCCTAGGCATACGGGAACGTGCGAACCTTGGCCCAATTCTTTGCGTTTGCTACACAAATCATGCCTTGGATCAGTTGCTCGAGGATCTTGTACGTCAAAATGTCACTCAGGTCATCCGTATGGGGTCTAGATCCAAGTCTGAAGTGCTAGAGCAATGTACTCTACGTGCACTTGCAAGTCAGATTGACCTTACAAGAGCCGAGAAACAGCAGAACTGGGAATCTAGAACAAAACTTGAGGTGGATGAGAAAGATATCACATCCTTCATCAAGGCACTTTCACGGTCTGGGGATGTTGAAACTTTGGAGTCCTACCTGGAAGCTTACTACCCCGAACACCACGCCTATCTTTTCAGCGAGGAGGACGAAGATGGATTCCAACGAGTAACATACAACCAAGCTACTCCTTTGAAAGACTGGCTTCGTGGGGGTGTTCGTGGAGGCCAGCTTCGTCCAGTTGAAGTCCTTGTCGACGTCAATCTCAATGGCATGAGCCATCGTGAAAGACAGCGGATCTATCATCATTGGCAAGACGAGCTAGAAAGAGAGCTGTGTGAGAAGCTATGCAACATGTTGGATACTTACCACTCCAACAAGCAGATCTACGAAGGGGTGCGGACAAGCGTTGACCTACGTTGTCTGCAGCAAGCAAATATTGTTGGCATCACGACATCCGGTCTGGCTAGATCGCTGCCTCTCCTGAGAAAGCTGAATGTGAAAGTCCTCCTTTGTGAGGAAGCCGGCGAGGTCTTGGAAGCACACATCCTCACAGCACTCCTTCCCTCTCTTGAGCACACCATCTTGATTGGTGACCACCTGCAGTTACCACCTCAAATTCAAAGTTACCAGCTCTCGAGAGAAAATAAGGCTGGACAGCGCTATTCTTTGGATGTATCCCTCTTCGAAAGACTCGTTACCGCTTCCAGCTCATCCGCCAAAGCCTTGCCGTTCAGCACTTTGGAAATCCAACGCCGAATGCATCCATCCATATCGAGATTGATTCGCGACACGTTATATCCGCAGTTGTCTGATTCTCCTGTTGTCGAAGAATATCCTCGCGTTCTCGGACTGAAAAAGCGACTCTTCTGGCTGGACCATGATCGACACGAAGACGCAGCGGAGGATACGGCCTCTCACTCAAATGCTTTCGAAGTCGATATGGTAACGGCTCTAGTCTCTCATCTTGTCAGACAAGGAGTATACCAAGCAAGTGATATTGCAGTATTAACGCCATATCTTGGACAGCTACAGAAAATCCGGAAAGTGTTGCAGGCTTCCTTCGAGATATCTCTGACTGAAGGAGACGTCCTTGACTTGGAAAGACAAGCCGTTGGCTCTGGAGAAACGACGCAGACAGAGGCGTCATGGCGACCCCTACGGAAGACATCTCTCCTGAACGCCATGAAAGTTTCCACGGTCGACAACTTCCAAGGGGAGGAAGCGAAAGTGGTCGTCATCTCCCTCGTACGAAGCAATGATGAAAGAAAGTGCGGCTTCCTGCGGACTTCGAACAGGATTAACGTTCTATTGTCCAGAGCAAAGCATGGCATGTACATTGTCGGTAATTCACGCACTTCAGGTCATGTGCAAATGTGGGCATCCGTCATCGAAACATTGCGTGCGAATGATAGCATTGGCCGTTTTCTGGAGCTTGAATGTGCACGCCATCCGGAAAATGTGTTTCCTGTTTCGAAACCCGAAGACTTTCACGTTTTCGCACCCGAAGGAGGCTGCAACTTGCAGTGCCCGAATAGGTTATCTTGTGGTCATGCATGTCTCAGTAAATGTCATTCAGAAATGCTGCACAACGCAGTGAAATGTTTGGAGGACTGTCCAAGACCATTGGGAGGTTGCGAGCATCTGTGCCCAAATCGGTGCGGCGACCCCTGTCCACGGAATTGCCAGGAACGGGTAGATGAGCTCGACATCACCCTTGCCTGTGGCCATCAACGCCGGTCATTGCCCTGTTGGCAAGCGCAAAATCCCACTCTGGTCGTTTGCCGAGATCTTGTTCGCAAGGTTGTACCTGGTTGCGATCACGTCGTGCAAGTTGACTGCTGCATTGATGTCGACTCAGAACACTACATCTGCAAGGCGCAATGTGGAACGATCCTCGCCTGTGACCACACCTGCCAAAAGCCCTGCCACTTGTGTAAGGCGAGGAAGGAGGGTCGCCTTGTCCAGGAGAGTCATGGTACCTGCCAGCAAGCCTGCGGAAGAAACCATCATACGTGCAGTCACCGTTGCGAAGTCGCCTGTCATGGGAACGCCGACTGCCCTCCATGCCAAAAGCCGTGCCAAGTGTCATGCTGCCACTCCCAGTGCAGTAAACTCTGCTGCGAACCCTGTGTTCCTTGTGCCGAGGCAATCTGTCCGTCAGCCTGCCCTCACAGCAAGTGCACTCTTCCTTGCGCCGCTCCTTGTGATTGGCTTCCATGTTCCGAACGCTGCACAAGCGTGCTGGGATGTGGCCATCAATGTCCTAGTGTCTGTGGCGAGGAGTGCCCTTCTGCGAGATTCTGTCAGATTTGCGCCCCCGAGGACGTCAAAGAAATGATCGTGGATCTGATCGAGCTCAAAAAGTTCAGTGATATTGATCTCGAAGAGGAGCCGTGCCTGATCCCGCCATGTGGTCATATTATGACATTGTCAAGTATGGATGGACAAATGGCTATGTTGGAACATTACGAGGTTGACCAAAATGGGATCATTGTTGGCATCACTGAGTCAAATGCGCCCTTCTCGCTAAAGGAATTGAAGGTCTGTAGTAGCTGTCGCGGCCCTTTGCGAACCTTATCGCGCTACGGGCGCATTGTGCGGAGAGCCCTCATTGACGAAACGACGAAGAAATTCATCACCACTGCGGAGCGGGTATATCTGCAATTGTTTCAAGAGCTTTATGAGCAACAGGGGCGTTTGACCACAACGAAGGACTTGTCCGGCAAGAAGTCAACTCACCCTGCAGGTAGCGGTATCCTGTTGACAGGAACCATTGCCTATCAGCTGGACATCATCGAAAAGACTACAGGTGGATCCCGGTATTCAGACCCTTTGCGGCTTCGTCGAAAGCTGACGAAGTACCTGCGGGATGTTGATCTTCAGGAACAACCATTTAAACGTGTCTGGGACATGGTGCAGTATGCACGAAAACTAGAAAAGACGGAAAGTGATATGATCTTAGAACCCGCAGTATTGCAGACCCGTCAGACCTTGCGGGCGACGTCGCTGCTGATGAGATGCGACATTATGATCTTGTCCGATTTCTTGGATCTTTCGGGATTTAAGGTGGATGATATCAACTGCGAGTCCAGCCGACTTGCTTGCGAGCAGCTTGGATCTGCTGCGCAAGAAGCACATCAGCCACTTATTCGAGTCGAAGCACATATCTTCAATGCTCAGTTCTGTCTCGCTGAGTCAATGTATAGCAAGCGCGCTGTGGATGCAGAGAAGCTGCGAACCAAGGCCAAGGAGTGCATCAGCGAAGCAAATGCACTTTGCAATCAGTTTCCTGGTCAGACGCGCCACGCTGCTGCCGATGTCAAAGCGGTCGAGCAAATGTTTCAACATTCCACGTTCATGTCCGTTGTAAGAGATGACGAGTGGAGGGAGGTCATGGCAGCAATGTCCACAGAGTTCAGAGCGACTGGTCACTGGTACACTTGTGCGAATGGTCATCCTTTTACTGTGGGGGAGTGCGGCATGCCAGTGCAAATGGCCGAGTGTCCGCAATGTGGTGCTCCTGTTGGCGGTCGACATCATCAGACTGCGGAAGGTGTTCAAGCAGCGACAGATCTGGAGGAACGATTCGGTGCACTGAGGATGTGAGGAAGGATGGTTGAGCCATTTGGACAAGGTTGGAACATGCCAGCTGTGATTTTGGAGGTTACGTAGATTTTAACAATAGTCGAAAGCAGATAAAGCTGTGCGCCAGTGCCGTGGCTGATCGGGTCGTCTCGAATCACGCGTTACTTCTCAGCACCTTCATAGACGTATGGGCTACTTCATGCCACCTCGATGGTAACCAATGCCCAAGAACGAAATTGGCGACAACTGGTGAGGGGATGATAGACGACAAGTCGAGATACCGGATTACGGCTTCGTGGTTTGTACTCCAACAACCACCCAGCCGAGGTCCAAGAGGCTGTGGGGATCCTCCGCACAGGGGTCAAGCCTTAAAGCCATAGGTCAAGGCGTCGATATGAACGACAAGGCTCACAGTTGCCTTCTCGCACCACCACCCTCAATCATACAAGGGAACAATACGGGGACTATGGAGAACCTCAGTGGCAAAATCGCCCTTGTCACGGGCGGCGGCTCAGGTATCAACCTTGCCTTCGTCAAGCTCTTGCACAACGCTGGCGTTAAGGTGCTCATCGCAGACATCGCTCTCCACGCCGATGCTAAGAATTGGCTCGGTTCACTCCAATCTGATAAGCCGGTCTTCCAACAAACCGACGTAACCGACTGGAAACAATTGGAACGCGCATTCACAGTCTGCCGCGATACATTCGGCGCCGTACCTGACATCGTTGTGCCTGGTGCGGGCATCTACGAGCCTAACAGTAATACGTTCTGGGACGATGTCGAATCAGATGAAGGTTCACGGTATAAAGTTCTCGACGTCAATTTGGTGCATCCTATTAAAGCTTCACGGTTGGCGATCCGGAATATGGTTGATGCGGTGAAAGGCGGTGCGATTGTTCATACGAGCAGTATTGCGGCGCAACGGTCAAGTATTGTTACACCGTTGTATCAGGCGAGTAAGCATGGGATCTCCAGTTTTGTGAGAGGGATGGCGCCTTTGCAGGAACTTGCGGGGATCAGGGTCGTTGGTGTTGCGCCGGGGTGAGTTCCCTTTTCCTTCTACGACAGTCCATGACCAGGCAGCGCGGCGTTCCGTGCCGCCACAGTGCGCGGAAGGAGTGAATGTGAGAACGATGTTGCTAACGTGTTGTGTTTTTAGAGTCGTCGGGTCACCGCTGTTTACGGATCATCCTGAGAGTATGAAGTTTTTGGATATGAGCAAAGATTTCATGCTGCCGCCAGAAGAAATTGCGAAGGCTATGTTTGCACTGCTCACGGACGGAAAGTACAAGGCTGGAACGATCCTAGAGGTTTGTGATATTGATAATTGGAGGGAGGTCGAGCTGTTGAACGATCCGGGCCCAAGGGGTCCTGCTAGTTCTACTAGTAATAAGGCTGAGGGGATTAAGAGGATTCTTCCTCATTTGTCAAAGGATGGGAAGTACGATGGGTCGGCGAAAATCGCGACAGACTGAATCAAATTTCTCGGATATGAATAAAGTCAGTGGAACAGTTTTTCATTGGCCGTAACACTAAAGCTTCGTAAGTCTGCCTCGAGAGAGACGGGCACCGCCATCGACTTCAATATCCACACCGTTACTGCAACAAGATTAGTCCCTGACCAGAGAGGGATATGGACAGATCTCACATATATCCTGCTACTGGCGAGGCAAGGAAGAGCATAATCCCGGCAATGTCCTCTGGAATGCCTAGCCGCCCTCGAGGATTGGTCTTCTGTAGGTTTTCCTCTCCACCAAGAATCTCGATCAGTCCGTTGCCAATTTGGATGGAAAGAACCCCGGAGCGACAGTATTCGTAGTGATGTTCCTCGGACCAAGCTCGACCGCAAGATTGCGAGCGAGATGGTGAGCCGCAGCTCTCGAAGCGGAGTACATAATGGTGCCGTGTTCGCCGACATGAGGCACATTCACACCAGCTGTCGAACTGACGACAATCACTCTAGCTGGATTTTGTGGAGTGCCGGCCGCTTCTAGGAGAGGTGTGAACCTGTTAAACAGATTGAGTGGGTATTCTTGCGCAGAATAAGCAACACTCACGACCGCACGACGTTGAAAACCCCTCGAACATTCAAGTCTAAGACTTTTTGGTTGGCCCAATCCGGCGTTGTCTCGAATGGACCGCCCCAGGTTGCACCAGCGTTGGCGACCAGGATGTCGAGTTTTGGTTCGACCTTCTTGACTTCCTCGGCTAGTCTTTGGACTTCCTTCTCCTGGGCTACGTTGGCGGCGATTCCAATTGCTTTACCTTTGATGCCGGGGAGGGCATTCAACTTGTCGACTGCCTGGTTGATGCCTTGAGCGCCTTCCGCTTTCCGTGCTGTGATGAACACTGTTTTCGCTCCTGCTCTCAGAAAAGCTGTTGCTGTGTGAAGACCCAGACCCCGCGAGCCTACAACATTAGCCCGGCATCGTCTGAGCCATATCGAAATATCTCACCGCCAGCAACAAGTGCCACCTTCCCGCTCAGATCGAAGAAATGATCGAAGTTACTCAATTCCGACATTTTGGTTTTACTGCCCCAGCGTCAAAGACGGTCGACGGAACTAAGCGGTCGACATAAGTATGTCGTGCAATAGTGGAGGGTGGAAGACATTGTTGCTTGTGGAGATGGGGCTTGGATAGCCGAGAGCCGGAGTGAGGTACCTGGGGCTGCCTCCGCATTTTAGCTAGCCGGGGTGCTCAAAGCCCATCATTGGATGCCTCTCCAGGCTCAATTGGCCTTGCAATGCAGAACCTCGGCGCTGTTTCCCGGCCTAAGCCACCAGTACTGTACATTCTCATAGTGGCCAGATGTGACTGAGGTCATCTCAGCATACTCAGACCGTATATGGCAAATTCGGCGAGACGAGAAGATTCAAGAACACATGAGGATGAACTTCGCCTTGCGTCTTATTGCTAGCCATGTCGCAGCGACAACATGTGGACTGTTTCAATGGAGCCGCACTGCAGTGGCATGAAGGAGTATATACCACAGGAAGTCTTCGATGATAAACTGCGGCAAGATTTTTAAGGGCAAAAGGTGCCTGGGATATGCCAAGGAAACCAAGCTTTATGGCGTGGAGCTTAACACGTTAAGTACCAACTCTATTTTTCGCTTCTCCTGCAGTGTTGAAGCCATTGTGATTGCAGTCGAGGGCATACTGTGATGCAGGGTTCCTGGCTAAATTCAATGAGGGATCAATTGGTCGACACCTTTAGATACTCACCCATGTCGACTGGAAGATGAAACACTGACAAAGGCCACAGACGTCAGAGAAATCACCCCATCTCCAAGTTTGACGCATTCTGATGACGCAGCACGATCAACACACGCGAGCAGATCCACGATCCTCTTGACTGGGCCACGTTTAAGTCGCATGTGCCCTGATAGTTTCCTTCATATCCTGTTCTTGGTACCTCCAAGGACCTTCTACATTTACTGAACCCTCAAAACTTCTCATTTTCATAAACATCACCGCCACGAATCAACCATAACATCCAACATGGCCGATGAAGCTCAACACGAGGCCAATATCAATGCCTCAGCCACCGCTCTTGACTCTCTAACCACTGCTGCAGCAGACCATCCCATCCCTCCTCTAGAACATATCCATGCAGGTGCAGATGAGAAAAAGTCTCACGCATGGCTCAAAAAGATTCTCCCAGATTCGGTGCTCGATGACTACGAGAATCGTTACCACTTTGGCAATTACGTCATCGACCGCAAGACTGGCCAGAAGTCTTACGAAGAAATGAGGTGAGCAGATGGTGATGTCCATACTGATACCATGGCTAACCAGACAAAAGTGTATATGTCCGCCTAGGCATGGTATGCTAGAAGATAGCTCGCAGATATCTTGACCACGACTGACCCACTGATGCAGCACTTTCTGTACTATGGATCCAAGCAAGAGAAACTCCTCCACGCCAAAAAGGTCGAAAAGCTTCTCGAAGAACAAAGCGTCAAAATGGGCAAGCAATACGACTCCCCCGAATCCAAAGCCCACATCAAGCCATTCCTCGACAGCTTCCAACTCTGGGATAGCATGAAAGAAATGGTCAAGCCGAATCCCGAAGACTACGCCAATTTCAATGAGTTCTTTTCTCGAGAAATTCGACCAGAGGCACGACCCCCGGCGGAACCAAACAACAATCTCGTCACTTCGTCTCCCGCAGACTGTCGTTTAACCGCATTCCCGACAATCGACCTCGCGACCAAATACTGGATCAAGGGGACCGGATTTACGCTCGAGAGGCTATTCAACGACGCTAAAGTGGCACAATACTTCGACGGTGGCAGTATTGCCATTGCACGACTTGCACCTCAGGACTATCATCGTTGGCATTCACCCATCACAGGAACAGTCATTGGCGTCAAGAAGATCCCCGGCGCATATTACACTGTCAATCCGCAGGCCATCAATGAACCAGGGACCCTGACTGTCTTTTGCGAGAATAGAAG
Organism: Exophiala sideris; assembly: GCA_000835395.1. Classification (NCBI taxonomy): domain Eukaryota; kingdom Fungi; phylum Ascomycota; class Eurotiomycetes; order Chaetothyriales; family Herpotrichiellaceae; genus Exophiala; species Exophiala sideris. The sequence continues at coordinate 1,521,185 of KN846953.1, read as the reverse complement.
AGACGTCATGCTCATGAGGAGTGCAGCCACAGGTAACCAGGTTGCAGTGATTGCGGTTGGGGCTATGCTCGTGGGGAGTATCAAATGGAATCCAGGCATGGAGACGCCCGGCACGGAGATCAGGAGAGGTCAATGTCAAGGCGCGTTCCAATACGGTGGTAGCACTGTCCTTGTGGTATATCCGAAAGGCGAAGTAGTGCTTGATGAGGATTTGGTCCGGAATAGCTGCGAGCAGAACTGTGAGACGTTAGTGCAAGTTGGATGGAGGGTTGGTGCCAAGCAGTGAGTAAGGTGCAACAGCGAGCTACAAACCTTGCCTGCTCTTCTCCAGATGCTTGAATATCATCAATTGCACCCATTGGCACGTCTCATACGGCAAGTCGCCTTTCCCAATCCTCTCCCAGGTTCACCCAAAACAAAACTGCACATAATCCCCCTCCACTGCCCTCCTGGCATCAAGCTCCTGCCCCCACCAATATATCTCATCACCAGCATCCTGCCTCTGCCAAACCACTTCAAGTACATCCCCGACCGTCTTGAACATCTGATACCCAAACTCGCCATACCATCTTGCACAATACTCCCTCACAATGTCCCGGTGCGCTAGGTGTCTCGTCTCCGCGCCGGCGAGAAACAATGGAAAGAGAACCTGCTTCTGGATATGATCATCAGGTCTGCAAGCAGCGACATGTTCTAGTGCTATCCTTGCGAGGAACGAAAGGCGCGACCGCACGCGTTTCCTTTCCCGTTCTCTTTCCGAGTCATCGTCGAGGGCGAGCACGCGCCGCATCGTAAAGACACGCAGAATATAAATGAGCAAAGCATACCGAAACGCCTCGCAACAATGATACCGGTCGCGCTCAATATGCAGGTCATTCTCGTCGGTGTCGATTCCCTCGAAGACGAGGTCGCTGAGCCCCGCCCCGGAGTACTCGTACTGACGAATGCTGAGCTCGATCTCGGTGACTATACCCGATATTGAGTCTGTCTCGGTGGGTGTGGTGGACTTGGCGTCGCGAGCTGCAAGTGTGGATATTTGCATCATTGGGACGAGTAGTTCGCGAGGGCAGCCGTTAAGTTCGTAGAATGTCCAGGGTTGGCGACCCTCGGATTTGAGGACTGCTTCGAAGTATGAGTATGGAAAGACGGGGTCTTCTCTTGCTAGGAGGGAGACCATGGCGTCCCACCTACATATGTCAGATATGTACTCTGCCACGGGGATTACGAGAAGAAGGGCGAAGATCGGTATATTATCAAACGAGACAGGGACAGATAGACCGTGATGTTTGACTTACCACAAAAACATCGAGACTTGAGTGTTGGCCTTGATACTTGCGGACCACCGTGACACTCCACCACAGAGTTCGAGAAGACTGTGTGCGTCGGATAGGTGAGATCGCCAAATATTCAGTGCGGAGATTGTGGCCTACCATGTCACAATAATCAGCATGTTTGTCCTTGCACGTACAGTACACCAGCGAAGAACTCGTCTTCCATCACACACATCAGGTTACGAGGGGGGGACGGGGAGTGTGGTACATACCTCGAACTGCCACAGCGCCATCGCTGTGTCCAACATACTCAGCCCGTGAAGATGAATATCCTTCTTGGATAGGGCACCCTGGTATAGCACCACTGCCGTGTTCTTATGATCGACGGCATCGGCGGGAGGTTGCGGCTGTGTCGCTGAGCGTAGTCTGAAGTGGCATGACAGCGCGACGATGGCGTGCAATAAGTGTTGCGAGCCACGAGTGGTTTCGGGTCGATAGCGATACGGGTTGACCGCAAAGTGGTTGGTGATTGGGTATCTGCAGAATTCTTGGTCGTCTTTGGGACATCCATGAGTTAGCCGACATACTCATCAAAGCCTTTCAGACCTAGAAGCAGGGTAGAGGGGCGGGGACACTACTTACACATATCCAGAAGGCCGTAGAACTTGTCCGTCAACGTCGAATAGCACAATTGTGGAATCATGTCGACGAAGTTCTTGTCCTGCATGACCAGATCTTGCCCATCCCCTGGAGACTCTTCGGTCCACTCCTCGGGCCACAAATCCCGCGGCAGATCGAGACTCATGCTCATATGCGTGCTCGGTGGAGATGGGTGCGACAAGTCCATTGGGAGAGGCTGGCGTTGAATTTCCAGACACTGCTCCAGACTTTCGAAGTCGATCATCTCGGATGGTTGCTGGCAGGGTGGTGAGAACCAGTTGAATTCTCCTTGCTGCCATGGTATACTCTCCGTGGGGCTGTCTTTCAGTGCTGGATCCAAGTTGAAGTCGGCCACGTCTAGTAGAGGAGGTATCTGGATTGGTTCGTCACTCACGATGTCCGTCAACGGAGTATCGGCGACAGTGACATTGCTGGGTCGTCGTGCTGCTTCACTCGCAGGCGTCTGTGTAGGCCGATCTACCGTTGGACCTGCAATAGCGGTCTTGCTCGATGCTCTTCGCCGAGGGGTTTCATTGGTCGCGCCAGAGTCCGTAACCTGGTGGCTCTTCTTCCGTCGTTTTGGCGGACGAGCCGCCACGAACATGAACTGTCGACTTTGTTCAGACGTACTTGGGCTCCCAGGACTCTTGTCGATTTGACTCGGGTTCCCTTTGACTATGCTGCCCTTCCTAGGCACATCGTTTGATTCCTGAGGCTGGATCGGGACCGATTTGACCTTTGGCGGTCGATTGACCATAGAGTGGTTCTGGTGCCATGTCAATTTCATGGAGTAGCCTTGACACAGAATGCCGGCATTCTGGCACGGCGTACATCGCGGGCGTTGGCGATCACAGTGTAGGGACAAGGAAGAACATGTATGGCAATCGGATTTGGCGAATGCCAATGAATTCGTCCGACGGAATTTCACCTCGGTCGGGTCCCTTGGGGAGGTTGTGACCATGGCAGCCATATCGAATGTCGGGTCGATTTTGTTAGTGAATTATCATCATTGCTGGAATAGTATCAACACGATGTGGAAAAGGAAACGAGAGGATAAATGGCTGGCCTTTCACTGAGTTAGCCTTATCTTTGAGGCGGTTAAATCGGTACGTTGGGACTCCAAACGAGGTGTCAAGTCACAAGGTTAGCCTTATCAAAGACCCTCGGTTCCCCCGTCCCCGCAATCACACCATGAGTGGTAGAAACCGTTGCATCGAGTCAGAGCACGTGGAGATTCTTCAGGAAGACTTCTGCAGACGATTTTCTTCAGCCTGGAACAATGATCTTATCGGAGCCATTTAAGAGCGATGAGATCTCGCCGCTTGGGAAATCTGACAGCTATCGGGCAGTCACGCCCCTGGTGTTAAGGATACGGAGTACTCCGAACTCAACAAGGCTATCTTACTAAGTTATCTTATCGTCTGGTTCACGTCTTCTTTGCAAGTATCATACAACAATTGATCTCAAACACAGTCAATGTAATGTAACGCAACTGCGTCTCTCACTTCTCCTTCTTGACCGAGCCAGCAAGAGATTGCCTACGAAGTGCCTCAACAATAGCATCGTCGCCAGCTCCGACAGCCAAACCATCAATAGTCCGGTGACCCAACAATTCGTCCTGTCGAGCGGCATTGAGCATTTCGAAGTTGATGTTCGGTCCCTTGAACACATGGCGCTGGCTGAACTGCCACGCAAGCAACAGAAAACTAACAAGACCAACAATGACCACACTGATCACACCATGTTAGCTCAGATTAAGTTCCAGTCAGTGACAGACATACCTGATCCAGTTCATATTCTCCACCGTCACGGGATATCCTGTGGGGATACAATATAAGACATCAATGAAGAACACCCAGACACAAGCGAGAACGTTGAGCGGGAGGCCCAATTTGCCGAGATTCAGCGCGCGAGGAGGCAGGATCTTGTCGCGCCCACGCCACGCAAGGATGCCTTGCGGGACGACATAGGAGGTTGTCTGGAAACATATGCAAGCTCCGACCATGGATGAGAAAGCGGCTGATGAGCCCAAGAAGATCAGGCCGTACAGCTAGCCAATATCAATAACCCGTATGCGGAGGAAATTTACGAGACTCACCGTCACGAGGGTGCCACAAAGGCATGCAGCGTTCATGGGCATCTGCCAGCGTGGGTGAACTTGTTTCCAGTATCTCGACAGCGGGAAACAGTCATCTCGACATGCTGACCACATTTGCCGGCTTGAGCTGGTGATACTCGCAGTAGCACATCCGAAGAAGCAGATCGCAAACATGACCATGAGGATTGATGTTGCAGCTTTGCTGCCCGTCGCTTGATAGTACACCTCGATCAGTGGTAGTCCAGTCGGCGTGGAGATGACCTTCTCGAAGTCCGTAATGACAAAAGACAGCGAGATTGCGAAAGGGAAAGCTAGCACTTCGTTAATCGTTGCCAGCCTTGTCACTGACAATGCTTACAGGTCACGAATCCAATGATTACTGGGAACATCTGTGATCGGATATTAGCAGTGCAACGCATACGTTCTCCAGGGTCGCTCACAATGACTTTCGGAACATTGACAGTAGGGTTCGGAATTTCTTCGCAAAGATGGGCTCCTATTCTTCGTTCAGCATGCGAACACCTCCGGCAAGGAGATTATCGTACCGCAGTCGACACCCAGAAATCCGTAAAGAGCATTCACCATGCACAAAAGAAAAGCCAGGCCGTTACTATCCCACCCGGTTGAGTTCGTCGTGTCGCCAAAGACGAAACTGGCTGTCTGGAAGTTCGGGGATGCACAGGCAAGGATTGTGATCATGGTGATAACAAGAGTCGTGAGCGAAAAGCCCACTAGGGCTGCTTAGCGACAGTCCTCCACAAAACCAAAATGATACTCACAGATGAACTTGTTCCACATGGGCAGAATTCTTGTCCCGAAGATGTTCAACGAAATAGCCATCCATGTGACTACGACGAAGACGAGATAGATATGCCACCTCTCAATAACGTAGTCGGGATGGTTGAGCTGGGCGATCCCGACAACCATGGCGGCGATGAAGTTGGTCACACTTGCGAGACCCAACCACCATCCGAGGGTACTGATACCAGCAGATCTGGAGGTCTTTAGCTGAATGCACACTTGTAATGGAAGGCGCCCTACATGTACGAGGCGAATGGAGCCCATTCCGGACTGGCAACAACAAACGACCAATAGTATTGTGCTCCTGCAACGGGGTAGGCAGAGGACAACTCAGCCATTCCAATTCCAGTCACAGCCGTCATCGCACCAGCGACTGTCAAAGTCCAGATAGATCCAGCGGATGAGAACTCGGTGAACCCGGTACCGAAAGCACTACCGAAACCGTTCCAAGTTGCCAAGAGAGCATAAGACATTGCCATCAAAGACAAGAGTGAGAAGCGTCTAGGCATGGCCCTGGTGTAGCCTTGCGCCTGAAGTTCGATATCGTCGATATCGATCTGGGCACTGCCCTTGTCAGCGCGCGCCGGGGCGGCGGTAGCCGTTGCGTCTTCTGCTGCCATGGTGCAAATTGTTTGTGAAACTTTCAGGAGATCTGGTAAGACAAAACTCGACTTGTCAAGTCGAGAGCTTACTGCTCCATTTTATGTGTGCCTGGAAGATGAGGCGTCGCAGATAAGCGACTTGATAAGCATGTTGAAATGCGTTGTTTTGCCGTTTTGGGCATGAGAGATAGTAGATCAGGCTTTCCATCCAACGATAGACTTTCTCGGGAAACCATGCATGCCAGAATCCCAGCACCACGGACGCGCATGACCTTGAAGGTGTATGTGAAGCGCCATAAGTGGTAGATGGACCTAGGCGTGCTTGGCTATGCTTAAAGCAGTAAGGGATGTGCGCAGTCACCCGAGTTTCAAGTCGTGCTGTGATAAGGAGTTTTGGAGTTTCTCGATTGCCTATTTGGGCAACAGAGGAGGCTTCCCCGAATAGTCCATCATAGATATCTAAAGTCAATATCAGTAGAGCATCGCAAGCTGTGATGGACACCTAGGGCAAGAAATACTCGAAAATGGCGACTACCACCGTGACAGAGACCGTAGAGGCGGAAAAGCAATTTGTCCCGATCAAAGTCGACGACTTGCCAGCAGTCCAGACGTTTGACGCCGATGCCAGTGTAGAAGATGTTATCAAAGCGCTGAAACTCGCTGGAGGATGTAAAGTCAGGGGAGCAGTCGGCAAGGACATTCTAGCTCAAGTCGAGCGTGACTTGCGTCCTCATATTGAAGCCGATGTAGTATGGGAAGGAGATTTCTTCCCTATCCAGACACGTCGTGTCGAGGGGATGATTGGCAAGAGCCCGATCTGTGCCGAGCATATCATTAATCACCCGTTATATCAAGCTGTCTGCAAAGAGTTCTTGACCAAGAAGAATTGGTACTGGGCTGGTGACAAGAAGATCTTTGCGACATCGGATCCTCAGCTCAACAATTCCATCTGCTTCTCCATCGGACCCGGAGCGTTCAATCAACCCTTGCACAGAGACAGCTGGTGTCATCAGACATATGAGACCGAAGAGACGGTATATCCTGACCACTATGATCGCGAAGTTGGGATCGGTTGGTTTGTAGCTGCAAAGCCGGCGACGAAGGAGAATGGCGCCACAAGATTTATCCCTGGAAGTCACCTTTGGTCGAAAGACCGACCACCACAAGAGGAACTCGCCGTGCACGCGGAACTTGAGCCAGGTGTAAGTCGCCCCGCAATACGTGTGGACTTACAGTTGACTTTCGGCAGGACGCCTTCATGATGTTGAGCTCGTGCTATCACGGTGGTTCCGCCAACAAGACTACAGATCAAGAACGGTTGGTTTTCAGGTGAGACACTCACGAGTGGTATGGCAGTTGCGGTGCTGACTTCCCAGTTGCTTCATGACCAAAGGCTTTTTGCGACAGGAAGAAAATCAGTACCTTGCTATCCCCAAGGAAGTCGTGTTGAAAATGCCCGTTCATATCCAACAATTGATGGGGTACAAATTGAGCCAGCCATTCTGTGGATGGGTGGAGAGTGATGATCCACGTGTAGTCCTTGATCCATCATTGAAGGATGATCCATCTGGACATTACGACGAAGATAAACACTGACCGCCGTTAGATTCGACGGAAGATGCAGGAAATGGAAGGATTTTTGAACGGGCCTGGATCCCGTCCTTGCCGTCTTTTGGTTCTAGCCATTTTGGCTTTAGCATAAATCTACTAAATCCCGATGGTGTGGGAGCTCCAATACGTGTTAATCCCTATTCTTGACAATGCCTCACCAGCACTCCTCGGTATTGAATTTTATATACCTTCCCCCGTATGACTGTTACTTCCTAATGGTGTCGCTACTTTAGATTTTTACATCTAAAAGCTCACCTTACGAAGGGCTATCAGGGGTCTTTTCGATTCTAAAAAATGTGGAAGACTTGTTGAGCGCGCAAGAGCTCGTTTTGGCGTGAAGTCCATGTGAAGATATGCCGTATTCACGTATTAGATCTCAGACTCCTTTGGCAACCTTGGAAAGAAATCTTCGAGTTTTGACTGACTCGCCAATCCTGCCATACTCACTCTGAGAGCCGTGACAAACTCGCTGCACCTCCTTTTCTCACCGCAAGAACATTTCTATCACAACACAATTCGTCCTCCCTCTTTCTTCCCACCGCCCTTCTCCCCACCTCCCTTCTCCCCACCTCCCTTCTCCCCGCGAACCATGGCTACAACAACGCTCGTCACGCGGTGTCCCGTCTGCAAAATTACCAGCAAACTCCGCAAATGTCAAGGCCGCCATGTAGTCTCCTATTGCGGACCGGATCACCAGGCTTCCGACTGGAAATTGCACAAAGTGAAGTGCAACAGCATCCGAAAGCTCCACGCTTCCTTAAGGCGAGAGGAAGAAAAATTGAGACTTCTGCCCGGCGATCTAGAAACAGATCCTGCCTGGGGGATAGCAAACAATATGTTCGAACATGCCAAAGGCAGGTACTGGGAGGTCGAAGAGACAAGGCTATACATGAAGTTCCGTCATGGATTAGTCCAAGAACTTTTGGAAGTCAAAACTGTCGAAGCGGTCGGGGAGGCCTTCTTTCATTGTATGAACATGCTCCAACATGACCCGGAGGACCACATAGGTGTTTTTCGTATGTTTGTGCCCTTGCAGATTCGCTTCCTGTACATGCGCGGCAAAAAACTTGATCAGCTTTGCTACGATAGCCTGACATGGTACATGATCCGCCACTATAAGACACATTGGGGCACTTCAGCAGTGCGAGCGCCACGAAAACCCGCTCCGAACCAAGATATCCTTGCGCCAGTGGATGTCTTTACGGCGATGAGTGGAGGCTGCACTCTGATAGTGACTCTGACCTTGATCAAAGTTACAGTCCTACTAGACATCAAAGCCCTCCAGACTGCCGCCGTCCTCAACAAAAGGCTTCCACCAGAAATCGTCGAGCTTGTGCGTCGTCAGCTTGTGAGCCCTCTCGTCCTGAGCAGAAAAGATGTCATGGAAACTCAAGACTTGGAATCCATCATCAAGAATTTAGAGCAGCAGATCCAGTTACTGTTTGAATACGTCGAGATAAGTGGCCCGGAGATATGGTCGGAGCTGGCCAAGCCCCAGTGGGATGTCCCCGTGTCAAGAGAATATTTCGATGACCACGAGTGGCTGTGTGAAGAGGATGACGAAACAATCATTCGTTACAATCACGGCCTCTGGGCGGAAACACCAGGGGCGCTCGAAGTCATAAAGGAGCTTGCTCAGAAGGTCGATACAAGGTGAAGGCTCTTTAGTCTTTCATCCCTTCACTGAAAAAGGTTGGCAGGTAGCTGGACTGGTGGTCGAGAGGTCCCTTGCAATATTGCAGCCGGACCGAGGTTTGCGATTAAGCTTATGAACTGTCGTCGGCCTGTCGTAGGACATATGAAGCCCCCAGGATGGGCGCAGAACCGGCGAAGGTTTCGCCATAGTACGCTCTGAAGTTGGGAAGCTATTTCCATACACGCTTGATAGATAGCGCCATTCGGAGGCAGATCGCTCGCGGTCAGGGCCACAGTCGTTTGGATTAATTTGGCTTCTTCGAGGGTCATGTATTTTCGTCTTTTGGTCAATTCCACCCACTTTCGGTCACTCGCCCTCAGATGACTCCGTCTTCAGCTCAGCTTCTCTTGCTACGATACGATGGCTAGCCTTCTCGATAGCCTTCCGCCTCGAGGCACTCCACTTGGCCGTCTCTCCGATGTAATAGAGCTTGTATGCAACGTCACTGTTGGTGACTCCAGGTTTCATGGCATTTATGGTGTAGACTGGACCGAGATTGGCATCATAGGACTCCTCGACCATTTCCAGGCCTCTCTTTTGTAGTTGAGTGTTGAGTGATTTCATCTTTGCTGGCATACTGCAATGAAAAGAATGTGATGGGTGCAAAGCCTCACATATATCCTCCTTCGTGGGTGCCACGTGACCGTCAAAGTGACCGTCTTGAAACCGAGTTTGACCCGAGGCAAAGAAAAGTCAAACCACTGACACCTGAGAACCTGAATGTAAATTATATATCTCGATGTCACTCCGGTGATTACGTCCGAATGACACCATGAAATATGACGCTTTGGGAACTATTTCACGTGTATGAGCACATCATTCATTGAGAGACCACAATAAACTTACTTTTCACAAGCGAATCTTCGCTCCCAATCCGTGTCCTTCATACCATATTTGTTCTTGCCAATGACCGATTCTGACGCCCGCATCAGCTTTTGCATCCAATTTCAAGGTACCGCCCAAAGCGTCCCGAACTGTTCCTATAGCGTTACTGCCCCAAGCAACCGGTAGTCGTGGTGAGATGTTTTCACCCGCTTCAATGGCAAATGGATAGTCCCAGTCAATTGTGCCGATTTCTGAACCGTTATAGAAGGCAGTAGCTGCAATGCTGGTAACGTACATCGCAAAAGGCGATACCAATAGAAACGTCGCCGTAGAAGAGAAGATATGCATCTACATTGTCAGCCAAACCCCGGAAGAGACCAACAACATACCGTCGTTTCCCTGAGAAACTTTCCAAACATGTGTGGCGTGGGCACAGTCATTTCGAGACCCGGATCAGGGAGCGGAGCAATAGTCCCAGCATGAGTCTTCACTGTCAGGGACGTGTTGTAACCGGAGATAAACTGGGATAGCCACTCTCTTCCTATACTGCCCACCTCCCAAGATGCTCGAGCAACGATCTCATTCGGACCGGGAACAATATTCATGTTGGATATCCATGCCCAACCAACACGAGTACCATTGACCCAAGTACTGACGTTGGAAAATGGGATTGTTGCCGAATAGTCGGTGGGATTGGTCATGTTAACCGTTGCCTGCAGAGTTAATGAGTTTTCCGACGTATCGACGACTTCCATACCCGTAATATCTGGCATCTTGAAATCTCCAGCTTTTGAAAGTGGTTTGATAAAGATGTCTCCCTTTGCGGGAATTTTGCGCACCACAAACTCCCCCAGTGCAGTAAAACTGTTGACGTCCACACTAGCATGGACAGAAAGTTTTGCGCCTTTGCCCCAGATTATCTTCTGGACGACTTTTGAAAACACACCGTTATCGGCAATCTCCAGGGGTGCGTCCTTGACGATCGACTGGATCAAGAGATCATTATCGATTTTGGTCGCATTAGAAGCCTGCCACTCGCGCAAATCGAGTTTTCCCATGAGTTCGCCTTCATAGAAGACATCGCCGTCAGCCCTGACCTTGTCGACGTCTAGATTGACGTTCATCTCCTTGGGTAGTCCGACCAGAACTTGGATCACCGCAGAAAGTCTAGGTCGTGAGTCGGTGCCTGGTTCCGGCAGGGAGAAGTGTACATTGGCCATGGAGAAGTTCTTGATCAAATTATCGAAAGGATGCCCAGGCAGCGTAAATGGAAGTGTCGTATCGCGTAAAATATTGCCGATCCATTCTGGGGTGTTTTGATCTTGTTCTCCGCCGCGGATGTAAACTGTCGTATTTCTCCCAGCCAAATAATCTCCGATTAAACTATCCAATGGTGATGTTTTGGTGCCCGGACAAGCTGAAGTCAAAGAAGTCGGCAGCTGCCGTACCAGACCAACCACATCTGCGGTGATGTTCTGTTTCGGTAGAATATGAACAACTTCGGTCTTGGTGGTTCCAAAAAGCAGATAGTCGTCATCACAATCTGGCAAAAGTACGTCGAAGGACAATGGAGGAACGTCAAACTTGATAGGGAAAGTGTTCATAGCAGAGACCGACGCCTGTGCTTTTACACCTTCAGGATGTCCTGGCATGCCATATTCCGCGATTCGAAGTCGTTGAAAGTCGATCTTTGGTACGTTAGGTACTGAGTCACCAGCGAACTTCATAGTCTGGGTAACTGTCTGCTTGCCCAGTCTGATAAGACCACTCCGTACGGGAACAGTTGCGACAGCCTCGACGGAAAGCTCTTTCAACTTGCCATCAATAAAGTCTTTCGCAATCCGCCTTGCACCGTCAATGTCGCCAGGCTCAACGTCGGCCAGTATATCGATGTGGTTGGAATGCTGGTTGCGGATGTTGATCTTCACAGGAGGGATTGTCGCTGTACCCAACAAGATATTGTCATATTGGGGGAGATAGACATTGACCTGTGTCTCTCCACTTTGCACTTCTCGTGCAATCCAAGTCCCAAACCTGCCGAGATCTCGTGTTGCTTTATTCTTGACTCTTGCCGCATCCATATAAAGATCGCCTTGGAGTCGGGCACGTATTCCGAGTTCGGTGAAGGAGTCGATGGAGAGGTTTGTAGGTTCAAGTACGACTGCTTCCTTTGCGTATTCTTCGATGACGGAGGGAAGCGCAAGGCCGAAACATCCTAATACCACGGCGATGCATAATATTGTCAGGGCGATGGCTGTGGGCCATCGCTTGCGCTTTTTGTCCTGAGGAGCGTCTAATGAATCCGAGATCGAGGCAGCACCATTGGGCTGATCGACGTGATTCGCATCGGACTCGTCGTGATTCGACAGAAGCGGAGTTCGCTCTGACGACTGCAGGGAGTTCTCTCGCGACATGATGAGCCCTTCGAGAGGCTGACGGGTAACTCTAGTTCATGGAGAGTGCGCAACAGATGGTCGATAAGGAATGGTAAGCGTGGTGAGATATGTACGGAGATGTATGATAGTCATGACGACGAGATGTAACGACGACGAATGGTGCCTTATTCCTGGGATGGTTTCAGCATGCAGGAACCAGCCGTAGAGATGGCCAGTGATTGGCGGGTGGTGCCCCGAGCGCCCGAACCAATGTTCCCGCCTCTTAATTAAATCCACGAGCCCAATCCAGCCAACCTTCACCTCCGTCACCGGTAGTGACAATACCACAAACCTCTGGCAAAGTCCACGGCCATATCAGCAGCGAGAAGCACCCCGGGGCGTTACGAGACTAAAACGTGGTCGCTCGCTTTCTGTATGGTCGTTTGCCATGGAGATTCTAGACCTGTTCCCATGCATAACCTTCTATCAATGTCCTTCCCTCCATCGGGTATATAATCGGAGCAATTGTATCAGATATAAATCAAGTGGTGTCCATGCCACCCGGCACTCCCGCTTATGTCCCATGCCCCTTAACGAATCAACAATTACGACCAGGCTTTCCAACTCCGCATGTCTGACTGTCATAAGCATGCCAACACCCTTTGGTGGATAGCGTATCCGATGCGTGCGGAGTGCGCCAGCTAATTATCGTCAAACATCAGTAGTAATTAAGGCTGCTCACTCTCATCAGGGTGAATACTCCTCCTCGTGCCTCCACCCCAAAGTCAGCAGCCATACACTGAGCAGGACGCTTTTTTCTGCCACGATTCCAACCTGAAAAAGATGCGCTGGCTAGGTTTCAATGTCGAGGTGTTGGCGTTCAAACCGCTTCTTTGGGAGGAGCTTGGTCTCCCGCACTCCTGTTCGAGGTGCGTCTCTCTGTTTTCAATATGCTCTTGTCGACGTCGTCTCGCATGCGGGCTGTGTGCGACTTGGGTCCATAAGTTTCGAGGTGATTGTAGTAGAGCCAGAGGATGATGCAACTGGATAGTAGAGTGAGCCTAAGTTTTGGGACATGTCAGGTCGAACGTACCTTGCAATAGTCCCGACCAGACCAATCCAGAGACAGACCACACTGGCAATTGCCCGACCGTTGTCACGGTACCGTAATGGAGGATTGATTCTCTCACGAGCGATTTCTTCTTGATCTTGAGAGTCTGCAGAGATCCAAGCCTTGCCCGTAGCCACGATCACAGTCAAGGCCAGTGCATCGGCAAAGGTCATTAAGGTAACCACAAGTGCACTGATTCTCCACGCCCAGCGAATGTTGCGGGGCTCATAACGTTCCGGAAAGAACAGGTCGAAGAAGAATGCTGCACCGAAAATGGTGGCAACCGCAATGCCAACGAAGATGTTGTAAGAAGCGATGCCGACAAAGTCATCGTTGTGAACAGACGCCGAGGAATGCAGACTCTCAATCGCTGATTGTTGCTTCACGTAGTCTGCAAAAGTAAATCAGAGGCGCGCTTCGAGATGGGTACGACTGTAGACATACCTGACAAGGCAGCGGTACCCACTGATTCCGAAACGACACAAAATATCATGGCTATCTGATAGACCACGAACTTTGTCCGTCGTAAGTGGTAATCTTTGTTACCAAACATGTAAGAGCTCTTGAACTTTGCCCATTGCATGTCCTTGAGGTCAAGACCCCATATCACCGCCATCGTTTCCTGGCTTAGAGATGTGTATGAAGGCAAGCACGTGTCCAACGTGCTTTCAGGCTTCAAAACACGAGGCAAGGTGTATCAGTCTCCAATCTCTTTGATCTTTGCGAGCACACACGAGAGAAAAGTAACAAGTTGTCGAAAGTCACAGGTTCATAGGGATCATCATGGCACGAGCAGGAAAGGCCGGCAAGACATTAAAAGCAAAGGAAAACACACCCACCCACATGATGATTGATCAGCCCAACAGTCATCCTTCGTAGTATTCCTTGCACCAAGCGACCAACAGGGCTTTCTGAGCCATTAAAAGCTTGTCCTTTCGCCCTCAAGGATTTCCAGAGGCCGTAAAGACCGTAGCGGACATGGGGATGCAGAGTCATGGTTCCGCTTTGAGGGTCCCGGCTGATCCGCTCAGCAAGTACATGGGAATGTTGAAGGGACTTTCCCAGACCAGAAATGCTTAGTATCAGTCACCTTGACGGATAGAGGTCAGCAGATCCAGAAAGGGTAGCCTGAAACAGTTTCGCACTCAGGCTCGTCGGCAGGAAGATGTTTGGACGTCGATCTATGGTTCAGCGGTGTTTAGTCCGCAAGGATGCGGTCTTTTGTTTACAAAGAGTGAGGCCAGAGGCATGACGTAAACTATACAATCTGGGGCGCCATTTGCTCGGCTTCTTGTTACTGTAGGGGCGATTTTAGTAAAGGGCTTTAAGGGCACCAAGCGCGCGATCAGCCGACCCGGATGAAGGAAATACCCCGTTCCCTTACCCCTAACCTGGGCTGGCATGGCCTTGTTTCTCTCAACGCCAGCACACCAATATGGTTGACTCTTTCATCATAAGGACGTCAATATTGTTTCAAGGAGTTGCTGCTGGCTTCATGCATGACTTCTTTAACGGCTTGTTGGACAAGGATGACCCTATCACGCATGGGGGTGGCAGAATCTCAAAAGACCATCATCTGAACACATACTATGGTACTATTAGTAGTCAGCGTATCGACGAGTCGACTTGCGCGAATAAAGACACGACACGGCGTTCGCGGTTCCCAACCCGCTATCATTCTCCCTGATACGCGCACTTCAAGTCAGCACGCATTTTCAGCCTTGCCACTCTGCCTCAGAGCAGCAGGCAAATGTGTACACTTCGCGTAAACTATCATGGTGTGCTCAGACAGGGCGAAGTCCAAGGCCATGACGTTGCACGAATATCCAGACTAGTAGTATGCTCGGGCAAGCCTTTCTCATAGGATATCGAGATCGCACACCTTTATAACTGGACCCAAACACAAAGAGAGAGATAGAACAAGATAGGCTACAAGCCTGTTCCAGAAGAAGTGGCACCGTCTGACCGGTGTTGCTTTCCAGGTTCAAATAGATACCATTCTAAGTTATCGTTATCCGAGAGTGATTCGCACGCACCGAGAGAGCTTTACCCTTTGGCAAGGGGAAGGGCATCAGCTCTACTATACGTTCCTACTAGCTTGAAGTCAAGGCACCGACTGTCGGGAACCTGCTGGACATTGAACTTATATCGTCGAAGTACTCCATGTCAGACGGTGCCACTTTTCTGGAAATAGGCTCCTCGGCTGAGTTTCCCCGTCCCGGGGATGCTCCAACTTCGCGAGACCTTGGCATCAGTTGGAGAAAAATTTCGGAACCACCTTTGGGCGCAGTTCAAATCATCAGGTAGTACTCGTAGAGAGTCCTTCCTTGCCTTCAACCCAGAACATATCTCCTCACCACTAGTACTCGCACTGAGCAGATCAACATGGGAGAACAGAAGAGAAAAGGTGAATAATTGACTTGTGCAAACTTTCTTGCTTCGCTTAGATCTGACCATCTCTTTTAGAATCATCTGGCGCAGCCGATATGGTGCCCAAGAAGAGCAAGAAGTCTAAATCCGCAGAGTCTGCTGATGCCATCGACGAAAGAGAGACGATACTGAGCAAGAAACCCTCCTCTGACAATGCCGCCGTGACCTCGGTGAAGAAGACGTCCCGCAAGCGAGCAGCCGACTTTATGGACGAAAGTGTCCCTGCCGCCTCTGAATCTGCAGCGTCTGCGAAGAAGCCCAAGACCAAGAAGAGCAAGAAAGGCAACGACGAACTCCTCAGTGCCGACGGGCTCAATGGTGTCGTGGAACATAGTGGTGATCAGGACCTCGAGACTGCAACCTCGCAAAAGCCCGTATCCAGCTCAATGCAAGCTGAGGCCGAGCGCACGATTGAACACGAGTTAGAGGACGAATTTGCTGGTCCTGATGGAGAGGATGGGGAAGACGAAGAGGAGGACGAGGTTGATGAGGATGACAATGCAGCCGCACTTCTGGCTGGCTTTGATAGTGACACCGAAGACCGTCAAGAAGACAAAGGCCTCAACCTCACCACTACACCCGCCCTGTCGATGGACAAGAAGACGCGCAAGAAGCTCACGAAGCTTCAAGGCAGAGACAGTCACGCCGAGTCAGGAACAGTGTACGTGGGCCGCATCCCTCACGGTTTCTACGAGACGGAAATGAAGGAATACTTCTCCCAGTTTGGCGACATCTCTCGTCTGAGACTCTCTCGCAACAAACGCACTGGCGCATCCAAGCACTTTGCTTTCATCGAGTTCAAATCCAACGAGGTCGCCAAGATCGTCGCCAGCACCATGGACAACTATCTACTGTTCGGTCACATCCTCAAATGCAAATACGCTGAACCCGGTTCATTACATCCAGATGTCTGGAAAGGTGCGGACAAGAAGTTCAGAAAGATTCCACACGAGAAGCTCGAACGAGAGAAGCTTGCCGCACCAAAGACGGTGGAACAATGGCAGAAGAAGGTTGACAAAGAGCAGCGCAAACGTGAATTGAAGGCGGAGAAGCTCAAGAGCCTTGGTATTGACATGCCGGTATCCATCCTTGCGTCTCCCGCGGACGCATTGCAGCAGAGACTAGCCGCTGAAGAAGAAACCAAACAGGTCGAAGATGCCGAGTCTGCACCGACTGGACTAATTGAACCACCCGAAGGTTTACCCAAGGACGAAGTCGCCATCAAGGAGAGCAAGAAGTCTAAGAAGGACAAGAAGAAGAAAGCCGATGCAGAACCAGCTGCAGAAGCAGAGACTGTGGTTGATCAAGAAACCCCTGCAGAAGCAAAGCCCAAAGCAGCTGCTAAGAAGGACAAGAAGAAGAAGGCTGGCCTTGAGTCAACTGAACCCGCTACACAAACTGTAGACGATGTCCCAGCTGTCGAGGAAGTGGAAGTGAAGGCCGCCGGAAAGGTCAAGAAGGATAAGAAGGAGAAGAAAGAAAAGAAGAAGACACCCACTGAAGAACTCAGAGAGGCCGGACAAGCTGCTATGGACGCTGCTGTGGCTCACGTCAATGAAAAGATCGATCTAGCGGAGAAAAAGTCCAGGAAGGATAGGGCGTCGAAGAAAGCGGCACAACAGCCCGCAGAACCTGCTGCTGAGGAAACTACCACAGCCGATGTCGCTGAGCCAGAGGACGAACCTGAGCCGGAGCAGGAGCCAGAGTCAGAAACTGCCATGGACACCAGCGCAGACTTCATCTCCTTAGGAGCCGCGGCTGACGACATGCCCGCCTGGAAGAAGGAAAGAAAAGAGAAGAAAGTGGCGAAGAAACTGAAGAAGGACCGCAAGAACCTTGTCAAAGCCCGAGGACCGAAGTCAGGACTCGTCTCGACTAAGGACAAGGCTGCTGACCCGACTGCTACTGGTAGAGGCGGAGTCCCCCTGCTCGGCAAGGACAAGTACAACAAGGCTAAGCGCCAGGAGCACAAGGAGAAGGTGAAGGAGTTTCAGAGCAAGCGTGGTGGACGTCGGGCATAGTATGTCCCTGCACTACCTTTCAGCAGATAAGATTTCAACGCTCCTCCAGCGGCAGCATTGTGCGGTCATCATACGACACGACATTCCAGGACTTTGTATGACAGTCCAATATCAATCATCGAGCACTCAAAGTGGAACGGGATGTGAATATGAAAAGTACTTGACGCAGAGGATTGGTGGGAGGTTTTAGAGAGGCAAGATGCGAAAGCTGTTCCTTCTGTGAGCAGCGATACCAATGACTAGCTCTTTAAGTCCATTGCGCCATTACCTTCGACACTGCCCTCACACCCGCCTAGCCCATCGAAGACGGTGCCCAACATCTCATTACAAACCCATCGTACCGTCCGCGTATGCAGACTCCCCGTCTCTCTTTCCATGTCTTTCTCACTTTGGTGGTAAATGCCCGCATCGACATTCGTTCGCCCCATGGCCAAGGCCTGGAAAACCACAAGCTGATCCTCCGCGAATTCATCAACCCACCCACCCCTCTCACATTCGCGTGCAAAATCGTGCACGACCTGGCGTACTGCCTGGTCGATGATGTGGCGTCTGTCGTTGTCGGAGGATATATTCTTTCCGGATCCCAGATAGTCACGGCCCAGGGCGTAGCCGTTGCTGGTATGTGCGACAAGGAGGATGTACAAGCGTCGCTCGTCACCGGACGATGTCGAGCTTGGGTGCAATGTAAGCGGAAGGCTTGGGGAGAAGATTGATACTGCGCGGATGGCAGATGTCAATGTGGTCTCGATGAGCGTGTGTGTTTGAATGTTTCCTGAGATGATGGTCATTGAGATGGACACGGTGGGTCCTCGCGAGTGGAGGTGGAACGGCTTTAGGTGGAATCCTGCTTGGGATGTATCGGGTTTATGTACGCTGATCTCGACCTCGCCGATGTCAGGGGCACTGCCAGCCCAGCCGCGCTTCTTGACGACAACATCAACTTTGGGGAGGCCGATTGTCTGACAGAGTGGGAGGAATACTTGCTGCATGTATTCGCTGGATGGGGATTTGGGGACATTGGTGCCGCCTCTGAGGACGATGTGAAAGGCTATCTCAGCTTGAGCTTGTGATTGATCTGAACTGGTGGTCTGCTCGGGTTTGCGAGCATGGTGCTGACTTTGCGTGTCTAGCAACCGGAACACGATGTACGGGAAAATCGCCTGCCAGATCAACCAGACACTGCCTGGTTTCTGGAGCTCAATGACTTCGGGGAGGGCTTTGTCAGGTTTATGGGTCCCTGGTGAATAGTTTCCTTTCCGTCTTGCTGGCTTGAATATGACATTCCGGCAGCCGACTTCATTGCCCTGGACATCTGCGTTGCATTTGTCTGCCAGCCAATTCAGAGCTGCCAGGTGACTTTCTTTGAGCCCGCCCTCAGGTTTGCGGTTATCACGGGATTGTTTGCTTTTGCCCTTGCTTGCGTAAACATGGTGTGATGATTCCCTGCCTTGAGGCGCGCGATTGGCTCGAATATTGGTAACGCGTAGTGGGATACTGCATATGGACGATATGGACAGGGCAACGCGGACGAGCTGGCCTCCGCCTTCGAGCGTGGAGCCGTCCAAAGTGACCATGTCGTTGTGTGATGCCCAGACAGTGCTGCTCGCTCGATGTTGACGATTCGAGTATCTTCTGCCTGTTCTGGGTGACGACGCCTCAGCTGGATGGATTGAGCGAGAGATAGGATAGCCCTGGTGTCACTAATTTGTTCGTTGAAATTGTCAACCTCTAAATGTCTGCGAGGATGTCACTGGAAAGTGAGAAGCAGGCACGAGGGCATACAAGCACTGCATTGGAAGTTAGCGATCATTTAGCACAGTGAGCTGTGTCCATTGCCGTTGCCCAATCGGCAATAAAGACGTTGTGACTCAAGTCCTACGATGAGCCGCGTTGTTTCAGCCTTGCAGGCTGAGTCAGTTGTGTTCTGGGCATGCGCATCGTGTCGAATCCATGTACGTCATGACTGTCAGCTGGGTTGAGTTTGGTCGCACCTGTCCTCACAAGCAAACATGTCATATCGAAGAAGGGAGTGCAGGTGTAACAGAGTCCATGAATGAATGCAGGAAGCCATAGTGGCACAGATGGAAAGCATTCCCAGAGCAAATAACGTGGCCAATTATGTCTCGCTAATGTATCACCACTCCCTGCTCGGACTCTTCCTTACCGAGAAGTCGTCAACCAATGTTCTAGATTGACCGGCATGACACCGAGAGTCCATACCGTCGTATACCCGTGTCAGGCGTGGTCGCCGGAAAGATGCCACAGGTTGGGAATCAAGCGGTAGGCCAATTGAAATCTTTCTCATAGTTTTCGTGGTGAATTTCTCGATTGAGTTGCGTAATCCGTGGCGCCGGTTGTGACATTTGACTGTCCGGGTGCAGGTGGGGGAATTGCCTGCAGTGCTAAAGTGAAGCGATGGAGGGGTAAAGAACAAGACAGAATTTCACCATTTCAGGACTACCCGTAAGACTCAAGCAGGGTCTTTGAACCTCTCTGCAGGGGTCGATGCTTCTACGTGAAGAATACTGCGTATCGAATTCCTCTGCCTCATCATTTGTGACAGATTTCTGGTTCTATCCTCTCCTATTGCCACAATCTCGTTGACAAAACGCCGAGCACGTACACGAAACCCGGTGACACTCATCGACTCTCAGGTAAAGAAATGATATGAAATATGGAGTTGTCCACCAGCCAATGCCAATGCTAACAATCCTTCCAACTGTAGCTTTATCATTGGCGGACCCTTCATCGTCGCCGCATCGACCGTCTCTCGCACCTCCACCTGGACAACTCTTATCTATTCCTCAAACAGCTAGTCACAGCGAACTCGCCGACCTCGCTCGCACCTTTCTTTCCTATTCGAGTCAACCGCGGCGAACTTTTACCTGACCCATCAGTCCACGGTCTTCCACCATCAACTAATCACATTCCATCTATTAAATCTCAGAGGGGTTCAAGGCACGTTTAAAAGACGCGGGGTAGTTCCTGCTTCCTGTCTGCTTCTTCCTTCCTCTCACTGCAACCAAAATTAATACCCTTCAGTCCTTACAAATCCTACAAACGCAGCCATGGGTGAATGTCCAGTACACAACACCAGAACTGCCCCCATCGGCGGTGGTGGTACCAAGAACAGAGATTGGTGGCCAGAGGGTCTGAGACTCAACATCCTCCGTCAGCACACCCCCGTTTCCAACCCCCTTAGCAAGGACTTTGACTATGCGAGTGCCTTCAAGAGCTTGGATTACGATGCCGTCAAGAAAGATCTACATGCTTTGATGACCGACTCTCAGGAGTGGTGGCCCGCTGACCACGGTCACTATGGTGGTCTCTTCATCCGAATGGCATGGCACAGTGCTGGCACTTACCGTGTCGAGGACGGTCGTGGTGGTGGTGGCCAGGGCCAACAACGTTTTGCTCCTCTCAACAGCTGGCCTGATAACGTCTCCCTCGACAAGGCCCGTCGTCTGCTTTGGCCCATCAAGCAAAAGTACGGCAACAAGATCTCCTGGGCTGATTTGATGCTGTTGACCGGCAACGTCGCCCTCGAGTCAATGGGCTTCAAGCCTTTTGGCTTTGCCGGTGGACGTCCAGACACCTACGAGGCCGATGAGGCTGTCTACTGGGGTGGCGAGACCACCTGGTTGGGCAACGACGTCCGTTACTCCGACGGCAAGTCTGGTGCCCCAGAAGGATCACACGGTGTCGTCGACTCCGACGAGCACAAGAGAGATCACAAGGACATCCACTCCCGCGACCTTGAATCTCCTATTGCCTCTGCCCACATGGGTCTGATCTATGTCAACCCCGAAGGCCCCGACGGTGTTCCTGACCCTGTCGCCGCTGCTCGCGATATCCGAACCACATTCGGCCGTATGGCTATGAACGACGAAGAGACCGTTGCTCTGATTGCCGGTGGCCACAGCTTCGGTAAGACACACGGTGCCGCTCCTTCAGAGAACGTCGGCAAGGAACCAGAAGCTACTCCCATGGAGAACCAAGGTCTGGGCTGGCAGAACAAGCACGGCTCCGGAAAGGGCCCTGACACCATCACCTCCGGTCTCGAGGTCATTTGGACCAAGACTCCCAACAAGTTCAGCATGAACTACCTCGAATATCTGTTCAAGTACGATTGGGAACTGGAGAAGTCTCCTGCTGGTGCCAACCAGTGGGTGGCCAAGAACGCCGATTCTTTCATCCCCGATGCCTACGATTCCAGCAAGACGCACAAGCCAAGAATGTTGACCACCGATCTTTCTCTTCGCTTCGACCCTACCTATGAAAAGATTTCTCGCGACTACCTCGAGCACCCCGACAAGTTTGCCGACATGTTCGCTCGTGCGTGGTTCAAGCTGTTGCACCGTGACATGGGTCCCCGAGCCCGCTGGCTCGGCCCGGAACTTCCCTCTGAGGTTCTCATCTGGGAAGACCCAATTCCTCCCGCCGACCACCCTGTCATCGACGAGAGCGATATCGCCGACTTGAAGAAAGAGATCCTTGCCACTGGCTTGGACAACACCAAATATATCACCGCTGCTTGGGCCTCGGCCTCCACTTTCCGTGGCAGTGACAAGCGTGGTGGCGCCAACGGTGCCCGCATCCGTCTTGCCCCTCAGAAAGACTGGGAGGTCAACGACAAGTCCTCGCTTCAGCAAGTTCTTGGTGCGTTGGACAACGTCCAGCAAAAGTTCAACAGCTCCGCCAAAGGTGGCAAGAAGGTTTCGATGGCCGACCTTATCGTACTCGCAGGTGTCGCAGCTGTCGAGAAGGCGTCCGGCCTCTCTGTCCCATTCACACCCGGTCGCACGGATGCCACTCAAGAGGAGACTGATGAGCACTCATTTGAGCATCTCAAGCCCCACCACGATGGTTTCCGCAACTACGGCAAGTCGACTCACCGAGTCAACACTGAATTCTTCCTTGTCGACAAGGCCCACCTCTTGGAACTTACTGCACCCGAAATGACCGTGTTGGTTGGTGGTCTCCGTACCTTGAACGCCAACTGGGACGGATCCAAGCACGGTGTCTTCACCAAGCGCCCTGGTCAGTTGAGCAACGACTTCTTCGTCAACCTGCTCGATGTGAACACCGCCTGGAAGTCAGTTGACAGCACCGGCGAGATGTTCGAGGGTGTTGACCGCAAGACTGGCGAGAAGAAGTGGTCCGCCACCCGCTACGACTTGGTCTTTGGCTCCCACGCTGAGCTGCGCGCCATTGCTGAGGTCTACGCTCAAAATGATGGTGCCGAGAAGTTCACTAAGGACTTTGTTGCTGCTTGGGACAAGGTCATGAACCTCGACCGATTTGATGTTCACAAGGGCATGCAACCAGGCAAGGCCAGTGCCAGACTGTAAACGGCTGAAACGAATTATAATGTTACAACAAACAAAGTGCTTTGATGATTAGCTAGAGTTGATAGTCATGAATAAAATCAATGAACAGCATTACATATTGTCGCTTTTGATTGCAATTAATCGTGTACCATCATAAATGTCATCAGATCCCAATTGCATCCACGCCGATGAAAACGTCTTATGTTATGGCGGCGTTAGACTGCTCGTCGTACTCGTAGTCCAAGTCGGCGGCCCAGTCCAGACAGAACTGATATTGAAGCTGACCCACGTCTCTTGTGTCGGTGATGCTGTTGAGGTGTAACTTGTCGGCAGAGTGTAATTGTAAGTTTGGGTCTGAGTATACGCCTCGCTGTATGTGCTAGTACTGGTAGTGATACTCGCCGCCTCCGTTTCCATACTCGGGACAGGATAAGTCGTCGCCGGCGAGGACGTCCAACTTGTATTCACCGGCAGACTGTAACTCGTCACCGTCATCGTCGCATTATTCGAAATACTCGGCTGACTGCCACTCGAGTTGTTCTGCGAGGGGAACGACACTGCATTTCCACCCCTGACGAACATCGCCAGCAGCGAGAACAGGCCACCCTGCACAGGCCGTGCAATGAATTCAATAGGCGTCGGCGAAGTATCACTATTCGGATACCCTCCCTCGTCGATCGTCAAGTATAAATCGGTGAACGGCAAACTTGTATCCGTCTCATTCAGCCAGTATGCTAATGCATTCACGAAAAGTCGTCTAGTCGGACTGGGACATGTCGCTGCTGTCCAGAGTTCCCAGTCTGACTTTGTGAGTGCATGCCTATTATCCAAGGGCACGCCGTAAATCTGGGATACGGAGGGATAGTATGTGCATTGCATATCGTAAATCGAGTCGGGTATGATAGGTAGAGAGAGTAGACGCGCGGGGAAGATATTGTACAATAAACCCCAGGAACTGCGCCATTGGTATCCGAGCATGGTGTGGTGGCCGGAGGGGTCGATTGCCAGGGTTGTCCAATTGTTGAAGTACTCTGTCGCTAGGGTGGTGTAAGTCGTTGCGTTGGCTGAATTTCCTGTTGCGGATGCGATTTCCGCCATGCATGCTAGACCGACTATACCTTTGATGGCGAGGTTGGTCTGGTTGGCGAGTTGGCCGGCGAAATCGTCGGTGCTGAGTTGTTGGCCGGGCAGGAGGGAGTATTCAATGAGGTATTCGGACCATTGTTGCAGGATGGGATAGTGTTGCGATAGATAGGTTGTGTCGCCGGAGAGTGCGTAGTATGCGTATGTCATTATTATCATGTTGCCTGACTCTTCGACGGGCATGTATTCGTCGTTGCCCTCCACGTGGCCTGTTGCGTTGGGGAAGTTGGATCCCAGGTCGTGCATTGAGTATGAGTTCGGGTAGAAGCCGGATTCTTGGTTGTAGAACAACGGGTTGAGGTTGTAAGCGAGCAGGGAGGGGTTGGCGTACAGGAAGAACGGCATTGCTGGGTACATTACGTCGACGGTGTTGACGTTGGCGTCGGAGGAGATTTCTTTTTGGAACATTAGGGGTGATGAGTCTGTGGTGTTGGGGCTAGGGTTGACGGTGAGGACGTATGCACCCATTACTTGGCGGGTGGCCAGGGCGACGAATGAGTAGTATGCTTCTGGCTCGGAGACGTCGGGGATGGGAACGCCGGTGAAATTGCTTGGGTCGAGGAAGCCGTATGCTGTGCTGGGGTCGAAGTAGTATTGCTGGCCGTATTGGTCGGTACTCGTGCTTTGATTGGGGTAGACTGGAGGTGGAGACGGCGTGCTGTTGCTGTAGACTTGAGTGTTGGCGTACTCGGGGGCGTAGAATGCGTTGATATCGGATTTGAGTTGCGCTTCGAAGGCGTTGCCTAGGGCTGCGGCGTTGTCGTAATCGGTGTAGTGGTATGCAATCATCGAGAAGAGGTCGCCGTAGCAATTGGTCCACCAGGGTTGGAGGGCCTGCACGCCAGAGGATGTGAGGTACCGCATTATCGGGGTTTGAGAGGAGCCGAGAGTGTACCGGACTGATGCGGAGCTGGTCGAACCGAAGTCGTGGGCAAATGCAAAGACTGGTTCCATCTCTTGCGCGCCACGGTAGTTGCTGTCGACAGTGTCGGCAAGGTAGTGCTGCATGATGTAGTTGAATCGCAGGTTGGCGGAGTAGCCATTTTGAAAACTGAAATTGCTGGCTTGTCCGGGACTTGTGGTGTAGGAGAAGTTTCCCCAGAGAGGTAATTGGCTTTCTTCCGCAAATTGATATTGTGACGAGAGGTTGAAGAGCCAGGTGTAGATCAGGTCAGGCGAGTCTGTTGCATTTCCACTTCCGTTGGTGGACATGGAATTGCGGTATAAATCCCAGTTCAGGGTTTTGTTGCCCTCTGGAGCTATCCAGTTCCCGTTCACGTCGGAATAGAGCTGAACATCGTGGTCGGATCCGTCGAGAGACTCGATGGACGTGGTCAGGTAGCTCAACGGAATACTGGTACGGCACAGATCCTTTGGAATGACTGGAGAGAAAAAGCTCGCAGTGACCAAGACCGGACCGGCTTGGAAGGTATAGTTGGAGTATTGTGAATCGTAGGCCACGCTTAGCGGGACAGCGGTCTGAAAGACCGGCACCACAGGCAATGTCTGGTAGGCAATGCCTAGATACTCGTAGGAAATGCCATCAACGGTCACAATGCCCTCCCATCCCAGGGAGCCGCCTGTCCAGAATTGAACACTTCCAGAGTTCAAAGTGCTGTTTCCTGCTGTCGATTGCCAGGCGCTTGTGTAAGGGCCGCGTACAGCCAAGGGTACAGCTGGTGGTCTGGCTGGGGAGTAGGTCGGAAGGCGATGGTAGTTCGAGTCATTGACATTTGAGTATGGGTCTTGGGCAAGAGCACACGATGAGACCAGGGCGATCACGCCCAGCACAAGGGACAGTACCATTGCAACTCACCTGCAAGTGTAGTATTGTGATGGAGATTCATTTTGTGTACTTTCCGGTTACTCAAGCTCTTATACCTGCAAACAATAGTCGGACTTCGATGTTATTGTGAGGTTGACCATGTTACCATTCCCCCGCACTGCCACTGCGGAGTTGGATCTGCATAGTGCATATGGTTGTCACACCGCTAACGGGAATGCCTCGGTCGAGTATCGCCCCGAGTTGTATCGCTCGAGCCTGTTACCAGAAAAAGTGGCACCGTCTGAGATGGAGTACATCGACGATATAACTCCAATGTGCAGCAGGTTGGCAACAGTCGGTGCCTTGACTTCAAGCTACTACGAATGTATAGTAGAGCTGATGCCCTTCTCCTTGCCAAAGGCTAAAGCAGTTCGGTGTGTGCGAAGGAGTCTCGGATAACAATAAAGATTGGTATCTGTTTCAACATGAGTGCAACAGCGGTCAGACGGTGCCACTTTTCTGGCCTTGCGCTGTCGCTCGGTACCGCCCGCAGCACCGCTCCACTCTCTCAGACACGCGCCCAACTTGTGACAAACGATAATCCGCACATCTCTCTAGTAGTTGACAGTGTTCCATTGGATCGAGGCTTCTTGCTGCGTCTTTTCTGTCCGCAGCTGAGCTTGAGACGGAGAGATCTTCAGGACTCTGATATCTGTTGTCGCGGGCTCCTCCTCGGCCATTGATCCCATAGACGCTTGCATTTTAGAAAACCTTTCACGCACGTTTTCCGAAATCTGTGTAAGTGATTGCTGACGGACTTTGTTATATGCTGTCTCGACATGTTCCTGGACAGACTGACCCCGAATGGCATTGTATGCAGACTCCATATGCGTTACGGATTGTCGCCGGAGTCCAAAAGGTGATTCGAGTTCGGATGGATGGCTATCACCTGGGATCCACTGTACCTCGCCGGGCTCATCGATGCAAATTCCAGTGCGTGTGTAAGCGTGACCCAGTGCATCGGCAGGCAGCTCTCCAATCTTTGGACCGTCATTGACAGTGATTTGCATATCGACATCTCTTCGACATACAAATGAGCAGAAGCCCATTTTAAGCAAGATCTGAAGTAGAGGAGACAAGGGTCGATCATTTGCCCTGGTTTATTAGAGTACATTAGGTACTTTCGAGACCCAAAAGCCATCCGAATTTGCATCACGTACCTATGCCAGTCAACCTGCGCCCTTGTCCAAAAGTTCAGCTTTCCGACAGCGTGGACCATCATCAAATAGACGGGCACAGCTAGCGGTCTGCTGCAATGCCCGACAGCGATAACAGCGCCGCCGAAGACGGCTATAAGGTAGATGTATTTGGAGTTAACATTTTTGCGGAAATTGGTCGTGGGTCCAATCGAGCCGTAAAGGAAGAACACCACTCTTGTATAGACAAAGGCATGAATGGGAACGAGTGCGTCGTGGTAGTCCATCCGGTTCCCAGTGTGATATGCATAGATCATGGCCAAAGGACGCAAGATGGAGCCGGCCTGATATGTTGGACCTGGATAGAATAAGCATCTCGATGATATGTCGACTTCCAGAGAACACACGTGTGAGGACACTATAGCCCTTTCGAAGATTCTTGACAAGCATCAAGCCTGAAATGCTATGCACTAAACACGCTCCAACCGCAAGAATGGAACATTGGGCGCCACTATAGAAGAGGAGAATCTCCACAATGCCTCCTAGAGCGTGCCATGGCAATGCTGAAGGTATGCCGTTACTGCAAGCCTGGATATACTAATAAACTTGGCTTACCTTTGCTATTGACTCTGTATGATACTCCTCGATTCTGGGATTGATATACCACAAATGCACCATATAATAGAAATAAGAGGTAGTTGGATTCGTTGCTGTAAGGTAACGTGCTCTTGCGATCTGACCCGTAAGCCGATAGAGTGGTGTCAAAAGCTTCGGTACTGTTGTAGATTGAAGCCATGACTGTGGTGGAAGAGACAAAGTCACAGAAGACTGCGGCAATCATGAGTACGCCGTAGGAAGAGAACGGATGGGATCACGACCTGAATTGTTCTGGACGGAACGGGAAGTTTATCTCAGCGTCCTCCAACCCAGCTATTGCTTATTGGGTCATGGCCGTGCCGCTGATCTGGACTCCTTTGAGGTGCATCTCTTCCGCCGACATCAGCTTATGTCAAACGAGTACGACACCTTGGTGGGCGGTGTAGGTGTAGTTGCACATGTGACCTTTTCTGGCGCTGTGGCTGAGTGCTGAAATTGACCGGCTGGGTAACTCTGCATTCAGCGACCTCACCTAGCATAGCAGCACTCACTGACTGCTCTCCGGGAGCCGCATGAGAATCGGCTGGTACGTTCAGGTGACGCCTGCATGATATGCATCAGATCGAACTTAAAACAGTTAGCTCTTTCGGCGTCCGCGACATGTGCGTTCAATCCAGAGAATCATCAACTCCTCACTTACGCACGTAACGTTTTCCATCTTTGTAACTCTCCAGATCAGCCCTGAGGAAGATGGATTACACACTATCGGGTGTCTAACAGGATCTATAGTGCCGGTCTGGCCTAGCTTGCGCCATGCCCCAGTTGCGGTAGTATGAGGTTAACAGGAAAGCTTAGATAAACGACCCGCTGAATGACCCAAAATTCCGGATGACTCCAGCTGGGTTTCAACCTTAAGCCGCGACCGCCATCAACTTTATTCAAACGGCCGTAAATTGAGAAAAGAAAACATTTAACTAACAGCGGGTACTTGGCTTCGAGCCGATAGCGCACGTTCCTAGAGCAGTATACTACCGAACATGAATCTCAAATCCTCGCAGTGATAGATTTTCTTCTTCGGCTGGGGCGACCACTGCCGGTAAGGCTGTGTGATTGTCCGCCTAACCTTGAGGTACGGACAGTCGTCGCTTCTGCCCGTCTTTCAAGGCCTCTCGGAAATGAAAGTGTGGAGAGTGGAGAAGAAGGCCCACCTCTGTACGTAGAGACCATAGGTCAGATTTTGAGCAGAAGACTCCCGAGGAAAAGGCTGAGGTCGTACAACGAATCATCCACAAGCAATCAGTTGCAGAGCAAAGGACATGTAACCGGGTATTAGGCAAGCCACTAAATTTTGAGTGACTTCCATAGAGTATAGAGCGTCCCAGGCCCTGTTGAACCTGATTTGTGACACTCCAACCTTTTTGTCGGCGGGAAGTGAAGGCTCGTACAGTAGCTGGAACGGGATGAACCTTGCTCATTAGAGCCTCCATCGCTCGGCTCTTCACTGCACAGGTCGTCTTCCCTGACGCAATGAGATGTCGTGGCATCGTTGGTTTATCGTCTGAGGCTCTCTCTCAGCGGGGCTCTACAGGAGCTCCAACCTCGTACTGGAAAGGTATCCTCGTATCTCATGCAAGCTAGACCCCTGTGCTGTCCAACGGCAATTCCATGACCTACTGCCGCCAGGGACCGGTGTAGAACTTTCTGATACTGGAAACGTTGAATACCATTCGTTAGAGCACTCCCCAGGGTGTAAAAGCGTCGCGAATGACATCTGTCGACTTCCACACATGGGTTCCCGCCTTATCGACCTCAAGTTCGTTGCAGTATTTCTTATTGCGATTTCGTAAGTACCCTTTCTTCAAACATCTCGCCCCTACCGCATGAGCCATCTGGCCTGAATATATCGAAGACCCCATTCGACTATCGCTCGTGCGACATACAAAAGAGCCAACATACTATGCCTAAGGTTAATCCAAGCCCGTCACCTCTGCCTCTTCCAAAAAAACGAGTCAGCAAGTTTGGCAACATCATCAACGAAATCTTCGACTATGACAGGGGTCTTGCAGCCGAAAAAGCCATGAGGAAGTTTATGAGTCCCCCACGAGTACTACCTGGCCGCAGAGAAAGGGCAATCTTACAATCTGCCACAGTTACGGAATTCCAGGTCAATGGCCTATCACTAAAGAGATACGTGTGGCAAAACAGAGCTGGCCCTTCCCCGTACGTTATGCTGGGCCACGGCTTCATGATCAGTACAGCTTCGATGCTCAATTTTGTACGGCCCTTGCTACGCGCTGGTTTCTCCGTTGTCGCTTGGGACCAGCCGGCTCATGGTCAGTCTGAGGGAGATCTCACCTACGTTCAAGCCTGGGCGGACTCTTTTGCCATCAATGCCCAGACGTACACACCTGTCGCAGGCGTTATAGGATTCTCATTAAGTGGCACTTGCGCACTCATGTCGCTGGTCGAGAATCCGTCTTTTAACATTTGTCCAGCCCTTGTGTGTATCAATTCACCCCGACAGATTGATACAGTTTTACAAGGGTTTATGTTGAAGCACGGAATACCACTGAGCCTGATGCAGCAGATGCATGAGTGGGCCTTTTCAAACCGCCTTCGTCTACCCAGAATGGACCAACCCTTTATGGAACATTGCAAAGGTCTGTCCAAGACACGATGTCTCTTCATTCAAGATCACAACGACCCAGTGGCGTCTGAAGCTGAGGCAAAATATTGGGCGAGCATGGTTCAACATTCGACACTCAAGTTCACATATAAGCTGAAGCATCAAGGGGCACTCTCCAATGATCCACTTATCGAAGAGGTGGTCAAATTCATACAAGGTCATTCTGTCTCGCAGGCGAATCTTCGTAGCTCGCTGTGATATGGGCAGGATGAGTACTAGATAAAGACCCCTGGATACTGACAGGCTATCTATAAGGCTAGGGCGGCAGTCCTCAAGCGTCCAAAATGCAAAGTATGCCCACAGAAGGTTGAGAAAACTACTCTCGGGGGGGTTGTTCCACATCACTCTCCCTTCTGTTGTAATATAGATTGGTTCTGTATCACAAACCTTGTCGACTTTGCAAGGAGTGAGTGAAGTCAGTTTCGATATAGGTTTGTGGAAAAAGAAAGTACAGGTCGAATCAAGGTTTCACGGTACGCCACGCTGGGAGGCCTAGGGGTCTAGCGCGGGCCACTTGCAGAGCCGGATACCGAGTACCAACTTTCACGATACTGCGCGATTGGCAGATATAGTTCCTTGGATCGGCGCGAAGTAGCGTGTACCAACCTTCTTCGACATGTGAGAGGCTCGGAGCGTCCGCTGAAAGAAGGAACTGTCGTCTTCACGGCTCTATTCCGACACGGCAGGCACTATGAGACAGATATACCCTGACAAAGTTTTTGACAGTATCTCCTGTGACACAAAGACACACCGACTTGACGACGACGGGCCGGTGACATGAGCAAGTAGGAAATGCTCATCGCAGATCGGACAGGGCTGAGGGGACGGAAGTACATTGGATGGACACCCCTTCGAAAGCTCCACATGATATGCACAACAAAAGTGCCTTCCTTTACGATTCACGAAGCTGAAGTCCAACCGGACCAGACTTCCCTGTTAACCAGCCGTAGGGGCATCTGCCCCACCATAGCCTTTCGTACAACACACCGGTCAGTCACCTTCTTCTCATGCCTGGCTGTTGTCTTTACCACCGACGTTGTCCTGCCAGCACTCCCATCCATCCCCTCTCGCAATAACTCCGACCATCAGTGACATGGAGCAGGAACCATCACCAGTATCGCCCACCTCGGACGACCTCAAGGAGGAATCTATAGCTTTTCACGAGAAAGACAACCATGGTGACGAGAGGGTCCACGCCGTTCTCACTGAGCCATTGAAGAAGCAGCCTCCTCCAAGCAACACTGTCCCCAACGGAGGCCTACAAGCCTCGCTACAGGTTCTCGGTTCGTTCTTCCTATGGTTCAATACCTGGTAAGTTGTCCCATGATATGCTGCGAGGACCAGCAACAATGGATGCTAATGTTCTGTTTCATTAGGGGTCTCATCAACGCCTATGGCGTCTTCCAGAGCTATTATTCAGTCGAGCTGCTGAAGACGCATTCCTTCTCTCAGATCGCGTGGATCGGGTCACTACAATCTTTCCTGCTGCTGCTGGTCGGCGCCCTCACAGGTCGAGCCTTCGATGCAGGCTTCTTCAGGGGACTGCTAGTGTCTGGCAGTATACTTGTGGTTCTGGGCATGATGTTGACGAGTATCTGCACGCAATACTGGCAAGTCATACTCGCGCAAGGGTTATGTGTCGGCGTGGGCATGGGATGTCTGTTCGTGCCCAGCGTGGCGCTGTTGTCCACCTATTTCAATACCAAAGTGACGATTGCTACTGGCATTGCGGCATCTGGTAGTGGTATCGGTAAGTGTATGCAAAACCGATTGTATGCCAGATGTCTGACGGTGAGATAAAGGTGGAGTGCTATTCCCGATCATATTCCACAGGTTGGAACCCCAGATCGGCTTCCCGTGGGCGACGCGTGTCATGGCCTTCATCAGCCTGGCCACACTATGCCTTCCCTCGGCGTTGATGAGACTTCGGGTGAAGCCACCTAACAAGCGGAAGCTCATCGACCTGTCGGCGTGGAAAGAGCCGGCATATGTGTTGTACATCCTGGGCTGCTTCATCGCTTTCATGGGAACCTGGACACCATTCTTCTACATCGGCATCTACGCACTGGACCTCAACATGACATCGACAGATACGGCTTTCTACCTCCTTACGGTCATCTCGGCGGGCTCCGTCTTCGGCAGACTCGTCCCAAACTTCCTCGCAGCCAAGTACGGCATGTTCAATGTCCTTATTGTCAGCACTGCCATCACGGGCGTCCTGGCCTTTGGTTTCATTGGTGCTAAGCACCTGGCTTCTTTGATTGTGGTTGCTGTGCTGTATGGGCTGTCCTCAGGAGCCTTGGTGTCAATTGCACCGACGTTGGTCGTGCAGCTCTGCCCGAATCGTGCTCTGATCGGAACGAGGATGGGCATGGCTTTCGCTTCCATTGGTGTGGGTATGCTGATCGGCACACCTATTGCTGGAAGGTTATTCGGGGTATATGGTCACACAGCGGCATTCTCCTTCTCTGCCACTTCCGCAGTCGTGGGGGCTTGTCTTTTGACGGTCTCTCGTGGTTTCTTCTGTGGTTGGAAATTGTGGGTCAAATGCTAGTTACATTGCCGCAGTGCCAGCCAGCTCGTCTGTCATGAGACGAGGTATGCACAGATCATTGCTTCCATGTCTACGTGAACCGACGTTTTAAGACACTGTTCGGACTGGCCGATCTTTCGTTACGGACCCCAGCATCTAGACAACATCATCCACGTCGTACAAGGGATGCTGCATTCGACATACATGGACAAGTCAAATCGAGTGTTCACATGCCGTTTGGTATTGTCTACCTCAATCAAAGCGATCGACGGAGTTAATGACATGATTTGTCAGGCCACTGGTTCAATTGAACCTATCTGCCCGAACTCGAGTACTTCTTTCTGAGGAAATCCTCCACCTGCGACTTCTCCTTCACGCTCAAGTCGCGCACACCGCTATTGATATTGTCCAGACTTGAATCTTGTTTACCGGAAGTGCCTTCATCGATCAGGTCTCGGTTACCAGGGACACCAGTTGGATCCTTAACGATACCTGCGGACGACGACTGCTGCGGGTGTGGTGCAGAAGATGACTGCTGCGGTTGTGGAGTATTTGCACCGCCGGACTCCTGTCCGTAGAAATCTCTGTAGACAGGCTCTTGTCGCTGTGATGGATCCGTCCACTCAGCCTCCTGTCGATGAGAGATACCTGTCGAAGTAGGCTCTTGCTGTTGAGAAGTATCGGTGGAAAACGGGTCCTGATATTGAGCCTGTCGGCGAGAATTACCCGCCGTAGGAGACTCCTTGGTTTGAGAGATATAGTTCGAAAGAGAGTAATCATGTTGTTGAGGAGTATCGTGCGAAAGGGGCTCTTGTCTTTGAGAAGTATCCGTGGATAGAGTCTCCTGCTGGTGGGAAGCATCGCTCCAAAGAGGTTGCTGTCTTTCAGAAGTATCCGTGTGTAAAGTTTCTGAGGCCGAAGCACCAGACCCGGCAACGACACCACCAAGTCCCACAGCTCCCAAGATTTTGTTGAAAGTTCCTGCAATTCCTGAGGTGCTTGTCTCATCAGGCGCAGTGGTGGAGTCGGCTGATTGATCAACATTAGAAGAAGTGTTTGTCAAGTCAGTCTGCTCGTGGTGGTGAGTACTCGTGTGAAGAGCCTCTTGACCCCGAAAGATATCTGCATGGGCGGGACCTTGCTGCTCAGAAGTGTTTGCAAGGATTTCATGCTTCCGAACGGTATCATCAACAATAGGCACATGCGCAATAGGCGCATCTGCGAAGAAAGCCCCTTCCTCCCGAGATGTTTCCGTGTACGCAGGCTCCTGTTCGCGAGACGTTTCGTTGATGGTAGGCTCAGGATTTGTTTGCCAGCTTCCAGTTGAAGGTTCATCGACAGTATCACTTCCAGAAGCTGTTACCATGCTGTACATGGACAATCCGGGTCCGTTCTGCGAGCTTGCAGAAGGGGCAGGAGCAGTGCCAGAGCCAGTGCCATAGCCAGTGCCAGTGCCAGTACCAGAGCCAATAACATAGCTAGTGCGAGAGCTAGTACCGTGGCCAGTGCCAGAGCTAGTACCATAGCCAGTATTCGAGCTAGTACCATATGCAGTACGCGCCGGAGACTCCTTTTGTTGAGAGATATATTCTGCAAGAGAGTAGTCACGTTGTTGAGGAGCATCGCCCGAAACAGGCTCTTGTCTTCGAGAAGTATCCGTGGTACCATAGCCAGTGCCAGAGCCAGTACCATACCCACTGCTAGCCGAAATGCCAGCCGCAGCGTGACTCACAGCAGCAGGAGCAGCCACTTCTGCTGTCGACCTGGTCGTAGATTGCTGACCTGGGGGAGGCTGCTGGTACTGATGTGAGGTGCCACTGACACTGGACTCACTTCTGGTATTGTCTGGTCCAATATCGCCATGATACGGTTTTCTGAACTTCTCATCCTGCCAGTCTCTCAGTCGGAACCTCCATGCTGCCACTGTATCCGCAGGGGTGAGGTTATGCCCTATTTTCTTTGCCAACCTCTCAGCCACCTCATCATGTGGTTCGGTGGTGTAGAACAATCTCTCCCATGACTTTCCATCGGGGTCATTTTTGTGCAGCTCTCTTTGTCCGTTCTCCAGCTTCGATTTAGCATCAGCAGCGCCTTGCATGTCGCCTCTCTGTAGGGCTTGGCGCACATCGTGCCATGCACGACGCGACTCCCATGGATCTTGCTCGTCCAGGGGATCCGTCACAAGAGGTGTAGTGCTGGCAGTCTCGACATCGAATCTCTCGATCTCGGCATCCCTTCGAGCATCGTGCGTGACGAACACACCATCCCAATTACCCTTAACGGTGTACAGAGGGTTTCCTTCCTCCCCTTCGCTGTATACTTTGGCCTCGAAGCTGTGCTTCTTGTCGGAACTGGAAAAGAGGCCTTTGCTGCCGAATACGATGGTCGACATATACCCATTCGTGCTGGGGATGTGGTACGTTCCTTCGAGTTCTGGGTATGGGTGGCCAGTGATGATGCTCTTCACCTTAACGTCGGGCAGTGGGATCAGATACGACTCATTGTGACGAGAGAGATGAACGATTGCGTGGCCGATTTGCTGGATGTTCAGATTCCCGGAGAACGTGATCTCCTGGCGAGTATATCCTTCAGCCTGGAAGCGGTCAGCATGGTCCATTTTCTGTTGGACGAGTGTAAAGCTGATAGACATACTGAAACGCCATGTTCTTCGTTCCACAGACGACAAGCCGTCACTGGAGGATGGTGACTTTAGGCGGCTGTCAGCAGGGAAAACGACTGTGTCATGCGGAACTCACCTGACTTGCTCGCAGACCAGCCTGGTTAACCCAGCTTCATCCTCCCATCGAGCAATAAAAAGTTCTCCGAGAAACGCATTTAAAGGCTTCTTGATGCCCTGACCCGGAGCACGACCCGAGTACTGCTGGTTGCGAAGTGCAGAGAGGAACCACCTCAGAACAAGTAGGGCACGCTCTGCAGGATCTTGAGATGAGGCCGGGGCTACGAAAACAGACGGTCTTTCTCCCCAGAAACCTGGTAATTCGACGGTAGATTTCGTGTCAAGCACAAACGGTGGAGCGGTGATGTTGGACAGGTCGCCCCGGATGGCAGAAATGGACTGTGACAGCATGAGTATTTGAAACTTTGAACAGTGGCTTGGTATTTGAAACCAGCAAGAGTGAGTCTTACCGCTACGAAGTCTTTTAGCGTGGACCGATTCTCTGGTGCTGCCAAACTGGGTTCAGACATGGTTGTTGTATTCTCCGGTTAGGAGCTGTTAACTCGTTGGTACCTGTGGCAGACTGGTAGGATAGTGGTTAAGCTGACTTAATCCATGATGCTCTGAACTGCGTTAAGGATATTGAGCTGGTGGATTTGATGGTCTTGGTAACAGAAAAATAGCTTGATCGGACTTGTAGAATCCTTGTTACGTGCAACGCGTTCTGGAGGATGATATCATCATGATGACGATTGCCGAAGATGCAGTGAGGAGATCAGATCTTGGATTCCGTTACTACTGTGGTACAAGCGAGCTTCGCCTACGCAAGCATTTCCCAGCCAAGCAATGCTAATGCCAAACAATATGATCTGGTCTACCTAGAGATATCAGTATTAATTTATCGATCTCTTCATTTGTATGGTGATAATGAGGCAGACGTCATCGGGCTGCCATACAACATCCTGTATACACTGTATATTTGCACGTGCATTACATAATCAAAATAATTCACCATTGGTGCCTATGGTGCACATCAGGTCTATAATTTGTAGCGAGATAGTCTAAATTTTGGCGTAGCATTCTCCAGTGCCATCACCATGCCATCCTCGCCAAGAAGCCATTGGGATACCTCCTGACCAACATCTTCCTGAACTCGTCCAGAGACAAGATTCCAAGACCAAACGCCAGAGGCAAGAACCAGTATTCAACAGGCACATTCTCGCATCCAAGTTCCGAAATCCCAGGCACAAAAGTGAAAATCAAAGCCACGATCAAGGCGAACACAATAGCAGGGAATAAAAGCAGATTGCGCGTCTGTTTGTTGAATATAGGTGGGTGCTGGAAGATGGACAGATGACGGGTGCGCAATGCCATGACGCTGAACCACTGCATGACGACGAGCGTAACAAAGTAGATACTGCTCGCAACATTGAAATGGTAAGCAACCTCGTCCGTGGACATGCCTGGCGGTGTGGATCCGTTGCCGAACGAAAACCACAGATTACCAAATGACAAGCCCTTACGGGAGAGGTACCAGTAACTCATGGCGAAAGAACTGAGCGTTTCGAGTATGCCGATGAAGCCATACGCCTGCAGCAACAGGCGCCAGTCTACCAGGCGGTCGGCATGGACATCACGTGGAGGCCGCAGCATGACGTCCGCTTCGGGTTTCTCGTAGGCGAGCATCGTGGCCGTCACACAGTCGGTGAAACAACAGATGATGATCATGAGGAAACTTGATAGGACCTGAGGAAGTCCAAAAACCACGCTTGTCATGACAGGCCAAAATTCGGCAAAGGAGCCGGCTGGTAAGAGGTATGCGATTGTCTTCTTGAGGTTGTCAAAGACCACGCGTCCGTAGAGAACAGCTTCGGGAATGGCCGAGAAGGATTCGAGCAACACCATATCAGATGCTTCGATGGCAATATCTGAGCCGGAAGACGGCGCGATGCCGATGTCGGCTTGTTTCAGGCTGGGTGCATCGTTGACTCCATCACCCGTCATAGCCACGATGTAATCACGGGACTGAAATTCTTTGACGATGCGCAATTTCTGGTCGGGTGTGGTACGAGAGAAGACGATTTCGGTGTACTCGGTTGTCAGGGCGTGCCATTGGTGAGGCAGGAGAGTGATGAGATCGGGTCCGGTTAGGACGATGGCTTTCTTTTCCGCGGGGAGGAGGGTCCTCTTAGGTGCTTTGGACATGGAGAATCGAGATACCGACTTGGTGTCCTCGCCTGACTCTGATCCGAAGCGAGGCAGGTTGTCAATCGTATGGACCTGGGCGTCCGGCACAGTGATGATGCCGCAGGAGCGTGCGATGGCTTGGGCGGTCAGCTTGAAGTCACCTGTGACCATCATCGTTCGGATACCTGCACGGCGGAGCGTCTCGATCACACTGGGCACTTCGTCTCGGGGCGGATCGACAATACCGACCAGGGCGATGAGCGTCAACCCCGAACGAGCATGCTGGATGGCTTCTGGCTCGAACTCGTTGTCATTCGGATCGCTCTTCAGATCACTTGCAGGAAGTGGCTTGCGCGCCAGAAGGAGGACTCGTTTTCCCTGACTCGACCATGAATCTTTGGTAGCCTCGATAGAAGTCCGAATGCTGTCATTGAGCTCCTGGACTTCGCCATCCTCGCTGACGTACTTCGCGCATCTCGGGAGGAGAATGTCAGGGGCACCCTTGATCATCAGGAGCATGTCGTTGGCAATGTCGAACGACGCCTTTTCCGCCGCACTCAAGGTGAAGACTGTTGCAGCCTCCGAAGTGGCAGAGGAAACACGGAGGGCGAACTTGTTCTTCGAATTGAAAGCAAGGTCGAATCTTTTGCGCCACATGTCTCTAGACTCGTTGACGGAGCCGAGACTTTCAGACAATCTGAAGATGGCTTGGTCGGTCGCATCGGCGATGATCCTCCTCTGGTCGAGTGGGAGATGGATTGTGGTAGGGTCGAATTCTCCGGCATTACAAACACCCGAGACTACTCGAAGTTGTTCGAGCGGCGCCTTTTTCGAATGACCTTCGGACTTTTCGACAACAACATCTTGCGCCGCTTCTACAGCAGTCCTGGTCTTAAGTCCCACCAGGAAATCGGTCACAACCATTTGATTTTTGGTCAATGTGCCGGTCTTGTCGGACAGAAGAACAGAAACGGATCCGAGTGTTTCCACTGTTTTCAGCGACTTGCAGAGGATATTGTTCTTTCTCATGATGTTTGCCGTGATTGTCAGGGACGCAGTGAGAGCAATTGGAAGGCCTTCAGGGACAAAGGCAATCGCCACGCTCACAACATCGACAATTAACGTTGGCACATTGATGTAGCCCGGATGCGCGTGGCGGATGTATCCTGCCCAAACAGCAACCACAATAATGTTCATGGCGATCATCAGTGAAACGATGATAATGACGAAACGATAGATCTCCTTTTGCAAGGTGGTTGTGCCGGTTGAGGGCTGACTGGTCAGTTTCGCAATGTGGCCGAAAACCGTGTTGTCACCAGTACAGACGACAATACCAACGCCACTTCCGGACGTACAGTGGGTGCCTTGCATTCCGATACATCTTGTCTCGAGATAGTTGAGGTCTGTTGAATCCACGACCGCAGCCAGTGGAAGCGATTCACCTGTCAAAATACTCCTGTCGAACTTGGCGTCGGAAGAAACGTCAACGAACCGGATATCGGCCGGTAATTTGTCTCCAGCCTTGAAGAAAAGGATGTCGCCGGGGACAACTTCAGGTGCTTGGATGGTCTGCTTGCTGCCGTCACGCAGAACATTACAAGCTTCGGGGAGCATCCCGGTGATGCTATTCATGACTCTGGAAGACGAAAAGTCCTGCCAGGCATTGAAGGCAGCCTGAATGAAAAACACTGCAGCCAGAACAATGCCCAGAGCAAGGTTAGCAACAGCAGGAGGTTGGCCCAACGGTTTCCAGGAGATGAAGACAAGAATGCTGCCTCCGAGCAGGATGGCACCAAAACCGCCGAAAAAGTACCCGAAAATCTTGGATGCCAGACGAGATGGCGGTGCAGAAGGAACGTTTGGCCCGAATTCGGCCGCCTTCTCCTTGACCCCGGCAGCATTTAGACCAGATTGAATTGAGGTCTTCAAGCGGATGCAGATCTCTTCGGGGGAGATTGTGTGCCAGTCGAGGTTTCCGACATCTACCGCAGCCTTTTCTCGGGCATCTTTCGCTTTGGCGATAACGTTGTCATCGGTATTTGCGATATTGTGGCTAAGAGTGCGATACTGAACCGGAAGAACGAGTGCTGGGTCAACGAAACGTGCGCTTCGCACGCTTGACAGAGAGTGAATGGAGAAGGCAGAGCTGCGTCTCCGTAAAGGAGGACCGAATTCGTTGTTGGAAGGACCAGCGACAGCTTGTGCCTCTTCGTCGTCAAGATATCTGATACGACGTTTTGCGGCAAGGGTGGAGGGTAGCTCGTCGTCCTCAGCTGTTCCGGGGCTGACAACGGTCAAGTCTTTCTCCGGACCGCGCTCGAAGTCGTCTATGACTACCATCTTGTCGTGTGAAGACGGGAAAGGAAAGGGAGGGAGGGGATGAGATAGGTGCGAAATAAGGAAGCAATACACTAAAACATTCAAAGAGCGGAATGTACATAGGGCAGTTCAACAGCGCGCACTTGCCTTAACATAATGTAGGTGAGCCGACACGTGGGTGAAGGCCACTGCCACAAATAGAGTCATGCATGTGGTAGAGACCATTTGCTTCTTTGCGTCCTTCTCCCAAAAAGGCCTCCTGTAGGGAACAGCTTCCAAAAGCCAAGGACCATTACCTGAAGCGGTGACTTGGCTGGTAGCTTGGACGAATAGTTCAAGGACCACATTCGCCTACACTGTGAGATGGAAGCTCAGACCAATCCACCTAAGGTCCATAATCCTGGTATTTTCTGCTGCGAACCGTAACAAAAATCACTCAGACGAATTAACGAGAATTGGCAGGTGAATGCAGATGATACCTCGTATTTGGTGGTAGCAGTTAAACGGGAGGAAGGGAAAGTGCCAGGGTGTGGCTATGGCGACGACACCATTGATTTGGAGGATGTCTAACCACAAAGGATCTCGAATGCGGGATGGTCCAAGTTTTGGAGGCGCACCGATGCGAGCTGGAGATTGGTCGTCCCCGGGCACAGAATCAATATCACTGTGTGGCCCTATTGCGATAGTTAAACAATAATGCCACTGGTTGTCCCTGAACCGTATTGTTCTTTTGCTTGTCGTTGTCCTTGAGCAATCTAGGCCTTGCACCTGGACATTGTGAATTGATCTTGATGGCTGTGAGCTTTTGAGAAGTTCCTCCAGATTTCAGAGTTGGCTGCCCTTCACAAGGCTGCTAGGTTGAGGCAAAGCTTGTTCAGTCCCTCTGGCTGTGCTTGATGAGGCATTTTTGGGGTCTCCATCCGTTCTCATGTGCACGCTGCAGCACGCACGAGAATGCCTACATCGATAGCAGCTCAGACCCATATCATTCGCTCAACATTGCTCACTTGCGGATCGTTGATGCATGATTAAGGTGTCATTCTTCTTCGATTTAGCAACCGCTGTTGGGAGGATGATCGGCGAAGGAATTTGCAAGGACGCTCAATGAGGTAAGGTGATTTTGTATTGCCAGCTGAAGTGAGAACTCCTACACAGTAGTATGGCGGTAACCTCAGATCCTGCTTCGTATGCAGACTCCAGGTGTGACTGGGTGATCTGGCACAACTGCAGTCTTAGGCAAGTCTAAGGCGAGGACTTCTAGGCGATGCGAGGGTTTTTGTACTTGGCCAAGGTTGCTTGTGGCGCTCAGAATGTGGCTGTTTCAGCCCCGCGTGTCACATCGCCCCTGAATCTGCACTCCCACAAACCCCAGGAAGTGATCGAGCATCGTCTCTTATACACAGTACTGTAGCTACGCAATCTTCATATTCTGCCAACTACGGACTCATTGTGCGGCCAGGCCAGTGTAACATAAGGGAAAACTCTCTACTCACAGGTGGCCTAAATCTATCTGTGGGGATCATACCTTGCTCGGGTCATTCGAAACCACAATGGCCCTTTGGAGATGCGAGTTGAAGGCTGGGACATATTCTGCTTCTCGACAACCGATGACCACTGATGCATATGTCCTCTTTGAGCGGCAGTGCGAAGTCCTATCCCTAATGGTGATGAATGAGAAAGCGGTAAGCGTATAGGAGATGAGGATAATGCCTCGAATAGATTCCTATTCTCGACGACTCGACCTTTCAATTGCACCACGCCATCAGGGTTTGCTTGAAGTTAATCGTGGGCCTGATCGTCGTCACCAGCAATCGCAACTCGACTCCCTTCACATATCTCGAGCCTCTTTCAGCCTTCGCGATTTGTCCTTGAGAGTTTTTCAACAGATACTTGAGTACTGACGAAAGTGTGACAAAATGCCATCTACACCAACCTTGATTCTCACTCACGGCTCCTGGCATACTCCTGCATACTGGGATAAAGCCAAGGCAATCCTCGAAAGCGAAGGTTACAAATGCATAGCGCCCCAGCTGCTGTACACCGACACCGATAAACCGGTCGCCTCAATAGGGCCAGCAATCGAGTCATTGCGCGAAGTCATAGCCACGGAGATCGACGCTGGCAACGACGTCGTGATGGTCAACCACTCCTTCGGCGGAATGGTGGGCTGTAGCGCCATCAAGGGCTTCACCAGGAAGAACCCATCAAATATCAAACACGACAGCTCTGGGCATGTGCTTGGTCTGGTTCAGACTCCTGCGTACGCACCACGCAGTAACAACGCGCTGATCGACTTGTACGCAGTCCCTGGGTACGTAGAGAGTCTCTCGTCGCAGGACCAAGTCCGACCCACCGAAGAGGGCTACTCGGAACTGCTTCGTGAGCCTGCAGGCTTCTTCTACAACGACCTACCATCCGAAGAAGCTCAGGAGTTGATATCAAAGCTTGTCAAGTTCTCGTTTAGCTTGGGAATGAGTTCTGATGGGGTTTATGCTGGCTGGCTGGATGTGCCTGTTTGGTATCTGTTTTGTACTCTAGACCAGGCCATCACGCTCAAGGGGCAGGAGATTATTTCACAGGTCTGCCGCGATGATGGTGCCTTTGTAACGACCGAGGTCCTGGAAGCTGGCCACTCACCTGCAATAAGTAAACCCAGGGATGTTGTTCGATTCATCGAACATGCAACTGAATCGTTCAGGACAATGGCGAGTATACCGAGGTAGACGATGAAGGGTACTCCAAGGCTCCTAATTGAACGTACCCTTGTTGTTCAAAGTCGAGACTGAAGATCATTTGATCTCTGAAAAGCTCATATTAAGAGTGGGCCATTGCCGGATATGAGTACCGGAATCGCCGATGATTCGAGGTCCATGGAACGTTGCAATGTCGAAAGAGTGTGCCATCAACACAAGTCAAGCGGGTTTTCAGGTGTGAGGAGAGCTATATCGACTTGACCATCCTCTGTGCCGGTGATTGTAGGATGAGAGTGTAAAGGGTCACAGGGTTTGCTCCGCACATGGCGAGCAAAAGTACACCTCCAAGGACATGGATGCAGATCTTGTACCTTGGATGAGGGCGAGGTCCGCTGCCGATAAGAATTTGGGTGCAGCATTCTTTTGCTGATTATCGTAGATGAAGTCTGGGGGGGACGTGAGGCTGATGGGCGAAGTATGGGTCGTTCATGGTGGTCGTCAGCGAATCCTGCACGGCTGAAATACATTTCCCCATCCCACATGCAGAGGGTTGAGTCCCCACGAGGTTAAGTAAATCATGCCCTTCTCAGTGTTGTCGAAGTACTGAGCGGAGCAATGAACTTAACATAAAAGTTGTGAAGAACAGCAAGACGCACATGTTCGAGTTGTTTCGGTTGTGCCGTTCGGGATAACATGAGCATAGGTAATGATCTGGAGCGCGTTCAGGGAATGCAGTCAAGATTAGAATTCGGCCTCATATCAGCAGCCGGGCGGAAGGGCTGTGATTGTCGGCATCAGGCAGCCAGGTGCAGATGCCCTCGGGATCTAAATTTTAATGGCCATGGGCAGAAATATAGGCTTTCGGTATAGTAATTCAGAGAGTACAGAGTGCAGTCCAAGATATGTAGAACGTGGAGGTAGTTATGGGTAACCAGAAAGAGGCGCGGGCAGGCGTCAAACAAACGCCCAGAGGCGGCCGCAACGCAATCCTTGCCCATGGATCCGTTTGTTGGTGTTGTTGCTGCGGTGCACCGGGCGATTAATTGGCTCAGCAGCCTGTTTCGTCTCGCCTGTTGGTGCCCTTTGACTGTGGACTCGTGGCCCGGTTCCTGTCTCGTTCTGCCTGCGCATGCGACACTCTCACGTCTTCTTGTCTGCGCAATTGTTCAATCATCATTCTCTTTCCTAGACCGACTCTCAATTCAATCAACACCAACACCGCCATCATCATCACCACCAGACTTTCTACACATTGCTTATCATCTCTCGAGTTATTGTGCTTAGACAATCAAACACCAACCGCGTGGCCTCCTTTCGGTCCCCAAATACTCGCTTGGTGAAGCGTTGTTTCCTCTGTGGCCAGTACGAAGTGTCTTAGCTGCTACCACACTAATTATCCCGAAAAGGTGCTTTTCCTGACAATCATCCCTCAACCTTCTTTATACCATCACATCCTACTCTTCCTCTTACCAATCCCTTCACGCCTGCCATCGACTCCATTCTCTCGCTGTACACAATCCGATTTCACTCCCTCTGCAATCATCACCTTTGGCCACCCTTTAGACAACCTTATCTGACCATTGTCCGCAGCAGCCGCCATGGCTGAGATCCGTCGCAAGCTTGTCATCGTTGGTGACGGTGCCTGCGGTAAGACGTGTTTGTTGATGTGAGTACTAATCCAAGTCAATTACCACTCCAGTACATCTACTGACAATGGTGCTTCGCAGTGTCTTCTCCAAGGGCACATTCCCTGAGGTGCGCAACCCGTTTATCTATCTTAAATACCCGACCACCGAATCAACCACCATAACACACAATGAAACCATTATTCGTTCAAGAAAGACTAACAAGGAGCGTCACATAACAGGTCTATGTGCCAACCGTTTTCGAGAACTACGTTGCCGATGTCGAAGTTGACGGAAAACACGTCGAATTGGCCCTATGGGATACGGCAGGCCAGGAAGATTACGATCGTCTTCGTCCTCTCTCATACCCCGACTCGCATGTTATCCTGATCTGTTTCGCCGTTGATTCCCCCGATTCGCTTGATAACGTCCAAGAGAAGGTTGGTCGCACTGGATAAGTTCAGGTGTTAATTGGACAAATGCTGACACGGCCCAACACAGTGGATTTCTGAAGTCCTCCACTTCTGCCAGGGTCTGCCCATCATCTTGGTTGGATGTAAAAGCGATCTGCGACACGACCCAAAGACAATTGAAGAGCTGGCAAAGACGTCTCAAAAACCCGTCACCCCCGAACAGGTACGCCATTACCCATCTCTGCGGCACAGTTTAAGAAGTTGAATTATAGACTAACGATG
The DNA here is from genome assembly GCA_000835395.1 of Exophiala sideris. Classification (NCBI taxonomy): domain Eukaryota; kingdom Fungi; phylum Ascomycota; class Eurotiomycetes; order Chaetothyriales; family Herpotrichiellaceae; genus Exophiala; species Exophiala sideris. The sequence goes on along the minus strand of KN846953.1, from coordinate 1,476,238 downwards.
ACACTCATAGGGCGAGGAGGTCCGTAAGAAGATCGGTGCCTACAAATACCTCGAATGCTCGGCCAAGACCAACCATGGTGTCCGCGAAGTCTTCGAGTCTGCTACCCGTGCTGCCCTGTTGACCCGAAAGAGTGGAAAGAGCAAGAAGTGCTTGATCTTGTAAACAGGCGAGCGAACTCCCTTGTGACAAAGACGATGGATCAATACTCCCCCGACTTTATATCAGGATATCACCAGATGGCTCCAGATATCCATCATCAACAAACCCACTTGCTCTGGCTTCGACACGGGTCCGGTTCGGTGGCTTGATCGTGCTACTTTTTCGGCACTGACACATTAGTTTTGTTTCCTTATCGAGCGAAGGATGGGTTGACGGTTGTTGAGGCGATACAAGATTTGTGCACAGAAGGCTATGGACGGGCAAGCTGGGGATGGTACTACAAGCATGACGGCGTTGTGCAATCGTGACATGTCGAGTCATCATCGAAATAGGAAATCCATTCACGGCGTTATGCTCCAGGCTTTGGGCTTTTTCATATGAGCACTAATCTTGATGTCCTCTCTACCTTGTACTAGACAATGGAGGTACTACCCCCATACAAAGAACGACGTAGCACGTTGACTTTTTTTTCTCCTCTGATGACTTGAATTCATCTCTTGAGCAGCTTCCGTCTACAGGTACTTCAAAACCCTACACACACCCGATCTTCGTCTGGACGGACAACGCGACATGGAATTTAATGACGAAACCTGTAGGCGATGCAAACCTCGATCGATGACGTTGTCATTTGAAAGTTGGTTGACATCCGTCCATCCAGGTACATGCAGTACAAGATCTTCTAACATCTCGAATGATGCACATGCTGGAGTTGATCTACCTAGGTAATATCCTTCCTTTCTTTTTGCTGTCTCTCCTTTGCCTTTGCTGCGCGGCCCGTCTGATTTCTGTCTTGTCTGCCACGGTCTTTCCACTCGAGAACCCAGCTGGACATCACCGCGCAAGTCGTCTCATTCTGCAGCAATGGACGACTCTCCCATAGCCATACTGCGTGTAGTTCTGCCTCGCTTGCCTCTCATCCTCAAAACTGCTCTCTTCAATGCCTTGTCATTGTCCAAAAACTCGTCGAGACAGGATGTGATCACTGAAGTCGCTGTTGTTGTCCTTCGGTCTGTCCTCCAGGTCAGGAAGCCTATGCGGGTTCTGCAAAAGACCACAACCCGCGATCCTGGTATCAAAGGCCCTATTCTGATCGCCAAGGTGTCGGTGCCTATCCCTCAAGAGGGGAACGTCCTTAAAGGTCTCCTGGATAGAGCCATCAAAGAGCTAGGAAATGGGTCGGAGACATATGCACACCCCGAGCTCGCTGAAGTGCAGGCTGAGTGGACTGGATACAAAGTTGGAGCTGCTAAGGATGAGCCACGGCCCAACATTCCTGAGGAAGACCATTACAGGGTTTTGATGGGAAGTGTGTCATCCCGTACGACGATACTATACTTCCATGGCGGTGCCTATTTTCTTTTGGATCCTGCCAGTCACCGTAAACCGACGTCGTACCTGGCAAAGCTAACTGGAGGGAGATGCTATTCAGTCCGATATAGACTGGCACCGCAGTATCCTTTCCCTACACAACTGCTGGATGCTCTGGTGTCCTATTTGTCTTTACTGTCGCCTCCGCCAGGAATGTTCCACGAGCCCGTGGCCCCGGAAAATATTGTCTTTGCCGGTGATTCGGCGGGTGGAAACCTGGCCATTGCTTTACTTCAGCTCCTTCTTACCTTGCGGAGGGTTGGTGTCACCACCATCAGGTTTCACGGTGTTGATGTTCCACTTCATCTCCCTGCCGGTGTTGCAGTCAATTCTCCGTGGGTGGATATCGGTCGTTCTATGCCTTCGATCAATAACAACGCTCATTTTGACTACCTTGACCCTCCTAGTGCCGTTGGTATCTCCAAAGCCGAGCCCACCCCTGACGACTTGTGGCCGACCTCTCCACCACGCGCCGAAATCTTCTGCAATGCATCGATGCTGGTGCATCCCCTGACTTCTCCTTTATCTGCTTCTCCCGAGTTATGGAAAGGGATGCCGCCGATCTTCATGTGCTTGGGTAATGAAGGCCTTGAAGATGAGATCACTATCCTTGCCCGGAGAATGCATCAGGGCGGCGGAATCGTGAATTTCATGGGATATGAGGGTATGCCTCACTGTTTCGCGATGGTGTTCCCTACCGCGGCAATGGCAAAAGACTGCTTTCAACGTTGGGCGAAGTTCTGCTCCGATGTAACCCGTGGCACCGGGCCCAGCTCAAGTAGGGCTATCTGGTCAGAGGCATTTGCAAACCCTCCGAAATTCAGAGAATTGGAGATGGACGACATCGGTACGCTAAAGGACGGCGATGTGCTTGACTCTATGGAAAAGAGACAGAATTATGGTATTGAGAGAGAGCGAGAGGCTGTGACGAAATGGAACGAGCAGCGCTCCAGAGCAAAACTATGAGCACTCGGCCAGATGGCATGCGTTGTCCTACAGCTTGGCCTTGCCTGAACTGTCAGCCCTTGGCCTGGAGCCGGTATCAATTTCATGATACCATGGGTAAAACGGTGGCCCGTCTTTCTCGAGGGTGGCTGAGAACGTTGGCTCACGCTTCTTCAGGAAGCTTTGAACACCTTCCTCACAGTCCCTGTGATTGTCAGCATTGCCAAGGTATGGGAAGCTGGAAGCACGGACTTGGAAGCAAACATGTGGTACAGCACCGCACTATCAAGCAGATGTGTCTCTTCTGCTGTCTGCTTGCCTCTCCACATCAACTCTCGATTCATGAATCCGGCCAGGACGCTCGTCTTTTCGGCGATGTTGGTTGCCAGTTCCAGTGCTCTCTTGAAAACACCTGGTTGATCCTCGATCACTTCTTGAAACAGGCTGCCGAAATGCTTGGAGTCGCCTCGGTACACATCACCTGTAGTCAGGAGATACAAAGCGTTGGAATGACCAATCAGTCGAGGCAAGAAGAAGCTTGAATTGGATTCCATCGTGATGCCACGTCTGGCGAATACGAATCCGTACTTGGAGGAAGCATGGGCGATCCTGATCGCGGCTGAAAGGCCCATCGTCATGCCTAGACCGACGGCAGGGCCGTTCAATGCCACAATGGTAGGCTTTCGGCATCGGTAGATGCACAGGTTCAGACGTCCTCCGCTGTCGACAATTTAGCAATGTACCAGTCACAGGTGTGTGCGTGAAGGAGACACACGGATCACGGTGGTCGACCAATCTTTCCCTTTCACCACCACTGGGAAAACCAATGTCAAGATCAGCTCCTGCACAAAACATCCTCCCGGCGCCGGTGATGACGACGCATTTGACTCTTTCGTCCACGTCGAGCATTGGGTACACCAGCTCGAAAGCATGCATCATGTTGATGGTAAAGGCATTGCCCTGCTTTGGTCGGTTGAGGGTCAAGACTATCACGGGAGTGGCTTCTGGTGCATTTTCAGGATGGTGGGAGAGTTTGATGTCCTTGACCGGAAGGGTCTCGTAGGACTTTGGGATTTGGACCTTGATTGGATCGGCGAGCATGTTGGATATACTTCTGGGGAAATCTAGAACGAACGGCAATGAATGTAGAAGCGATAGAATGTAGAAAAGGTTATTCTATGCACATATCACGGCTCTTCGGGTACCAGTATGTTATATAACCTGCTGCGATGGGGTCAAATCACCCAGCCTAGAAGATATACGTGAGGGACATGGGCATATGTAGATGTCAGCCGTGGCAGCCTCGGAAGCGAGTTAAATGATTTGTGATCCTCGCCGATGCTCTTCCATGTCTAGCTCAGTAACGACATTCATCTTGGCTGAAGTCCAGAGCTCCAGTCAGGAGGTAGCCGTCTTCTTACCGATGTATGTTAGTCAGTCAAATGCGGTGGTCTATGAGGTTAGGAAATATGAGGGGATCATGGGATGAGGTGGTCCTGGGAGTTGAAAGAGGGAAAGACGTATAGTGCCGAGCCAAGTTAAGGGCAGACACGGATCATGCGAATAAATTGCGTGTTCGTCAATATCAGGTTTTGCGAGTTTCTTGAACTGATATCAGACTTGACTTGGAAAAGGAATTGTCTTTTGGACTGGGTATTACTTTTCATTGACTGTAGAATTACACTAAGGATAGGATATTAAACATGACTGTTTAGTCCATGACACCCTTCTTTCCATCACCATCAGTGTTTTGAAGTAGGATTACACTAAGCATAGGATGATAGACATGACTCTTCAGTCCATGATACCCTTCTTTCCATCTCCATCAGTGTCCTTGAAAGGGTTGATTCTGTCAATGAGGCTGGGCTTCGAGTGTCCTGAGGTTCCAGTGGTGCCAGTAGTACCTGAGGTACCTGTAGTGCCAGTGGTTCCTGTGGTTCCTGTTGACTCGCCTGCGTATTCTCCAGTTCTCGAGGTGGAAGATCCACCTTGTAGAAGACCGCCCTGATCCTTACCAAGGCCTGTTTGGTTGCCACGGTAGAGATCCTCACCTCTGCCTTGCTCGTAGCCTTGGGAGCCAACACCACCGGCTCCACTGGTGCCGGTAGTGCCAGTAGTGCCAGTAGTGCCAGTAGTGCCAGTAGTGCCAGTAGTACCACTGGTACCAGAGTGGTGACCGTGGTGGTGACCAGAATGGTGTTCACCTCGGCGAACCATGTGTTCGTCCTCAACAAACTCTTCATTGTCTGCCAAACCAGTACCGCCGGTGTGGTGCGAACCTGGACCATCAACACCCTTCTTATCAGGGTGGCGATCGGCCTCGGTCTGCTCGGTTTGGAATTTCTGGTTGTACTTGCGGGGAACGCCCTCGTATGTTTCAACGTTGCCGGTGCTTCCGGTTGGGATCTCACCGCCAACCTCGTTCAAGCTCTTGGTTGGGAGGACGGATTGACCGTGGAATTGGCTGGAGCTGTGGTGAATCTCGTGGATGGGCTTGGTGGTGTGCACGACCTCGGGCTGGATCACCTCCTTTTGAACGATAGGTTGAACGGTCTCGTGGACGTGGTGGTGAACAGATTCTCCCTCAACAGTGCGTTGGGATTGGCTGACCGAGGCACTTTCGACCTGACGGCTGTCTTGGAATTTGGCCATCTCTTGCTCTCTAAGACGGCGCTCCTCGTCATGGTTACCGTGGTGGAACTCGCGCTGTTCAGCTTCAGCCATTTGATGACGATGCTGCTCGGGCAACACCTCTCGATCAGTCAATGGCTGGACGGTGGTGTGGTAATGATCTTGGTGGACATCTCTTTGCTTGGCCGTGGTGACCTCTTCTAGTTGTGTAGGCTTGACTGTTTCTTGTACGACGGCAGGTCTGACGTTCTCTTCGACCTCGGTTCTGTGGCCGCGGTTGCCAGTGACCTTGTCGGCAGCTGCTCTAGCTTGCTCCATGTTGGGTGATTGTACTGATGTTTTGTTAGTGGGTATTGGTATGAGTTGTAAAGTTGAACGAGTCTTGTAGATTCGATCGTGAGTATGAGTTGGTATGTAGAAAAGGATTGACAGGGGAAGTCGCAACGGTCTGCGCTCATATACCTTGAAGAAACAACTGACCTCATCCCGTCCCACGTATGCGCCATCACAGCTTGGCTGGTTGTGACATCACAATAGAGGGGTCTTGCCCACTGCAAAGCTGGAACAGACCTTTTACACAGTGGTTTGTAGCACGCACGTTTTTAGCCATGACGATGAACAATCCACAAATACGTCGATGGTGGACACGGGCTCATCTGGCCTTTGTGAGGTTCTCGTTCGGGTAAAATCACTACAAATCCGAGCACCAAAATCAAGTTTTGACACTGATACAGCTGGCGGCATGTCATCATCTTTGACGTTGGGGTTGGGGGAAATGATCCCGACGACACAAGAACATCTGGCAATATCGTTTCTGGTGTTCAACGTGGAAGTGAAGTGACTTTGAACTAAGCCGATCGATCTCTCGCTTATTTGGCCAAGGAGTTTGATTACTGGGATGAGATGCCTAGATTTTACGATAAGGGGGCTTTAGGCGTCTGTGGCTAGGTATCTTCGTGAGGCGGTGCTCAATCAAGAAGTCAATGCATCGTTCTTCTTCGTCTTTGCGGCTTGTCCTTGCCACCAGGTCACCCCTGCCTTGCAATCGTTGTTCACTGTACAGTAGTAGTTGTAAGCGATTTACGACCAAGTTACTTTAGGCCCTACCTGCATATGCGACCTTCGTGTACATGAGGGACGTGCTCTACTTTTCCGAGGCAATGGTGTTGTCTTTGTCCTTAAGTGCCAGGGTTCACTAGCCATACACCAGCCCCAACACAAGAGGTGTGTTTCAGTGCTCGACCTTGGGCGACCCATGTCGTTCCAGCACGGATTCTTCCGTCGAGCACCATTTCAATGGTGGACCTTCGGAATTGCCAACCCGTTCACTACATGCCGGCGGCTTCTTTATCATTCTTACCCCTACAAATATGGCCCTTTATGAGCAGTCTCCCTTGGGGACTATTCAAGATTATATTTATTTGCCAATTCCCGTTGTCTCTCGCCCCTGCGTCGAGCTTGACAGCATACATGGACAGTCCAGCAAGTTGATGATGTTGCGGTCGTTGGGTTCCTTGCGTGACCATCATTTCCCACTTGCCTACGACCACTGACTTTCCATCGATTACAGACTGTGCCGGTCAGTATCTATCACCGGACACGATCAAATTCCTCCTGTTTGCTTACACTCACATAGAGAATATCTTCATCTAGTACCGCTGCTGCCGATGCTCCCCCGCTAATGCATCCTCCACACCCTGCCGTCCCCCATCCCCACCAAAGACCTCGCCTGCATTCCAGGTTCTTTTCTCCACCCCCACGGAGGGGTTGCAACCTCGCGCCATGTTTGCTGTCTGCCATTTGCCAACTGAGGGGTACTAATGGTTGTGACTCTGATAGTTGATGAGAGGCTTCAGGGGTATTGCTGTTTCCTCGGCAATGCGGTTTCTCCGGATCCTTCTCATCAATGGTACTCCAACGCGGCTCGGAGCTCGCAGTTTGCTTTCCTTTCAAGCTCCAGCCAGGTGACCTGAGTTTAGTCTGCCACGTTGTCTGTCCATTTTCGCTTTCAAACCCGTCCCTCTCTATCTTCAGCCAATTCCATCGTATTGAATCTCTGCTCAAGCAACAAAATCAGCCTCTTCAATGTCATAGAAAGTTTGGTCTTTTCGAGGCGTCGGTTCTTGTCATGCACGTTTTCGCGGATATCTGCAGCGCGCCTCCGACCTTGCAAGGTTTTCGTCCTGTCGTTTGTCGGTGAGAAACGCCTAATCGCCCAGAATGGCTCATGCCTTGGTCACAACCTGGTCTTCGAACCTATCGGTTAAACTATCTAGCAAAAGGTGTCTGGGTCATTTCGATCAAGGTACAGAGTATCCGTCTTACTTCGGGACATTTTGCTAAACCTCAGCTCCAGCGCTCAAGCTCGGCAGCGTGTACGACTGTGCGCGACCGAGCCAACGCGTCAGGAGACATGTTCATCTTTCGCGTCCTCGCGGGATTGTTCCGCTGACCATCAAACACCAAAGTCTCATACAATGTCCTCCAAAGGCAATAACAATATGGTCGAGGACCAAATCCGATCTCCAAGCCGCAGAGGCAATACCTTATCCAGAGCTTACGATTGGTGTCCCAGCAGAAACTTACCCTGGTGAACGTCGCGTCGCGGTCGCACCTCAAAATGTCCCTATGTTGTTGAAGAAAGGCTTCTCTCGCATCCTTGTTGAGCGCGGCGCTGGCGCCGCGGCTCAATACCCTGATGAACTTTACGAGCACATGGGCGCCACTTTGGTGGATGGCCAAACCGTCTGGTCCGAAAGCAATATTCTTCTCAAAGTTCGCCCCCCCAATCTCGAGTCCGAGGTACCAGCTATCCGCGAAGGCGCGGCCCTGATCTCATTCATTCAGCCGGCACAAAACAAGAAACTGGTCGATGCTCTCGCTGATCGTCGCGTCACCGCTTTCGCCATGGACATGATACCTCGAATCTCTCGCGCGCAAGCGTTTGACGCGCTCAGCTCGATGGCGAATATCGCTGGATACAAAGCTGTCCTGGAGGCTTCTAATCAGTTCGGTCGGTTCTTGACGGGTCAAGTGACAGCAGCAGGCAAAATTCCTCCGGCCAAAGTTCTAGTGATCGGAGCAGGGGTGGCAGGACTCAGCGCCATCACCACTGCTCGCCGTCTTGGTGCCATTGTTCGCGGTTTCGACACCCGCTCTGCGGCGCGAGAGCAGGTCCAGTCACTCGGGGCCGATTTCCTGGAAGTCACGGTCCAAGAAGACGGCTCAGGGGCAGGTGGGTACAGTAAGGAAATGTCTAAGGAGTTCATCGAGGCGGAGATGAAATTGTTTATGGACCAGTGCAAGGACGTCGACATGGTGGTCACCACGGCCCAAATCCCCGGCAAACCGTCACCGAAACTGATCACCGAGAAGATGGTCAGCGCGATGAAACCGGGTTCTGTCATCGTCGATCTCGCTGCTGAGGGTGGTGGGAACTGCGAAGTCACGGTCCCTGGCAAACTCGTCGTGCACAACCACGTTACCATCCTCGGATACACGGATTTCCCATCGCGGCTACCCACCCAGTCAACAAGCCTTTACTCAAACAACATCACTAAGTTTCTCTTGTCTCTGGCGCCCAAGGAAAATGCATTCGGTATTGATATGGACGACGAAGTCACACGAGGCGCTATCGTCACGCACAACGGTAAAGTCATCCCACCGGCACCTCGACCTGCTCCGCCTCCGGCGCCGACGCAGCAACTTCCTCTCGAAGCACTTGCTAAACCCGTGCAATTGACGCCCTGGCAGAAACAGACTAGAGAGGTAGCGACTGTTACGGGAGCCATGGGTGCGGCACTGGCGCTGGGCAAGCTCACGAGCCCGCTCTTCATGGGGAATATGTTCACTGCTGGGCTTGCCGGGTTGATCGGCTACAAATCTGTCTGGGGCGTCATCCCAGCGTTGCACTCGCCTTTGATGAGCGTTACAAACGCCATTTCCGGGATTGTCGGTGTCGGCGGCTTCTTCGTAATGGGCGGCGGGTACCTACCTGAGACGGTGCCTCAGGTGCTTGGTGCGCTGTCGGTGTTGTTGGCCTTCGTCAATGTCTCGGGTGGCTTTGTTATCACGAAGCGTATGCTCGACATGTTCAAGCGACCGACCGATCCACCTGAGTATCCCTGGTTGTATGCCGTTCCCGGCGTGCTTTTCGGCGGCGGGCTTATCGCTGCGTCGACTACGGGCATGGCTGGGTTGGTGCAGGCAGGTTACTTGGTTAGTAGTCTGCTTTGTATTGGTAAGTTCTTCCTCTTATCAAATATGGACGATCGTTCTGACGATGGGGCGTTGCAGGTTCAATCTCGGGCCTAGCATCGCAGGCGACTGCCCGTACGGGAAATCTTCTGGGCATTCTAGGTGTCGGTGCAGGTATACTGACCTCGCTTGCCGCCGTGGGCTTCTCGCCAGAAGTACTTGCGCAGTTTGGAGGAATTGCCGCCATTGGTGGTCTTGTTGGTATGTTATGTCTTTGTTACAAGCATTGCGTGATGTGTGGATATTCGTGAGAGGAGTGCTTGTCTCTAACATCCATCTACAGGCGCCCTGATAGGTAGACGCATCACACCGACAGAATTGCCTCAAACCGTCGCGGCGCTGCACTCAGTCGTCGGTCTAGCAGCTGTGCTTACCAGCATTGGAAGCGTCATGGCTCATGTCGCGGATGTTTCCACGCTGCATATGGTCACAGCCTATTTGGGTGTTCTTATCGGTGAGTTGAGCATCCTATGCCCAGACAAGCATGCATACTAACAGCCGAAGGTGGCATTACATTCACTGGATCGATCGTAGCGTTTATGAAGCTGGCGGGCAGGATGTCCTCGCGCCCAACAGTTCTGCCTGGCCGCCATTTGATCAACAGTTCTCTGCTCGCTGCTAATGCTGGGACTATGGGCGCCTTTGTGACAATGGCGCCTGGCGCGCCTGTCATCGCTGCTGCGTGCCTGACGGCAAATACAGCGCTCAGTTTCGTCAAGGGCTACACGACTACCGCTGCGATTGGCGGTGCGGATATGCGTATGTTGATCCCGTTGAACTTGATTGCATGTGCTGTTGAATGACTAACCTTTGCTCTGTGCAGCCGTGGTGATCACCGTGTTGAACGCGTATTCGGGTTTTGCTCTCGTCGCGGAGGGTCTGATGCTGGACAACTCACTACTGGTGACTGTAGGATCGCTAATTGGTGTCAGCGGTTCGATTCTGTCGTATATTATGGTCTGTCTTGCTATCTCCTCCCTCTTATCTACTGCGTCAACAAACTTGACTAACTCTGCGTGTTGGTACAGTGTGTCGCGATGAATCGTTCTCTGACCAATGTACTCTTCGGCGGTATCGCGCCGATTGCGGAAGGTGCCGGCCGGGAAGTCAAAGGTGAAATCATCAAGACGAGCGTCGAGGAGACGGTCGAGGCGCTTGCTGGGGCTGAGAGTGTTATTATTGTACGTTGAATGGTCTCTGGCTCTGTCGTCGGGCACAGTCTCCTGCTAGTCCTTGGAGGAGTTCCACTGACTCGGTGTTTGTGTCTATAGGTCGTCGGCTACGGTATGGCCGTAGCCAAAGCTCAATACGCCATTGCCGAGATCACCGCGCTCTTGCGCAGTAAAGGCGTCAACGTGCGGTTCGCAATCCACCCGGTAGCAGGACGTATGCCGGGCCAGTGCAACGTGTTGCTGGCTGAGGCGTCGGTGCCGTACGATATCGTGCTCGAAATGGACGAGATTAATGACGATTTCCCCGAGACGGATCTCACGCTCGTGATTGGCGCGAATGATACGGTCAATCCGATTGCTTTGGAGCCGGGAAGTCCGATTGCTGGTATGCCTGTGCTGCATGCTTGGAAGAGTAAGGGTGTTGTCGTTATGAAGAGAGGGATGAGTAGTGGTTATGGTAAGTTTGGCTAGCTGTTGTGAGAGTGGGCTTATGTGCTAACATGGTTGTGTGTTTTAGCTGACGTGCCGAACCCGATGTTTTATATGCCTGGGACGAGGATGTTGTTTGGAGATGCGAAGTCGACTTGCGATGCGCTCAAGGCGGCGTTGGAGACGAGGTATAAGGCGCAGTTTCATGTGTAATGAGTTCGAGGTGGAAGAGAGGGGATCGCACGACTGGCTTGTTGGAAGCGACTCAGAGGGATGCTACGGTGGAGTTGGTTTGTTGGGTATGCTTGAAGATGAGCATATAGATATATCTTTGAATGAGATCTATGTTGAGACGACATCGGTCTTTCTTCGCACGTCCAAGACCATACCATCCAGACTGTTGGTCTGCATATGCGGCTGTACAAAGACCAGTGCAACTTTCGTGAGATCACCCGGCATGAGGACCGTTATCTTTCCACCATCGACCAGGCCGATCTTCTGGGCAACTCTCTGGCTGGCCTGGTTGGTTGCGAAAACTCCGGCCCATATGTTCTCCACCTTCATCTCCTCGGTCCACCACTTGAGCGCTGCTTTGGCCGCTTCCGTCGCGTACCCTTGATTGGTGTGTTCCTCTAGGGTCGCGTAGCCTATATCCGGGGACGGGAATCGGGGCCGGTGGAAGAGCGACATACTGCCGATGTGTGTGTTGTCTGAGCGCAAGTAGACGAGTTGGTAAGAGTGTGTGGGCAGGACTATGGATGGGTCGGTGGAAGTCAGTGGCTGTCGAGAACAACGACGATCTACGTCCTCGGTTGTGTGGACGCCGGCGTCGCCGGTGAGAGCAATTGTGTGGGGCGAGTTGTAGACGTGAAGGATTTTGTCGTAGTCTGACGGGAGAGACGGGTTGAAGAGGCGGAGAATCAGCCTTTCGGTGAGAATGTCGGAGTGGGTTGGGCTTGGGGATTGCATCGTCGTGAAGGTGGTGACATTGTCTCGTTTTCATCAAAGTGAGGAATCAGGGCAGGGACATATATGTGTCCCATGATGGAAGAAAGAGTCGTGTGTGCGATTCTGCGTGATTCGGGTCCACCGAGCTGAGATAGATGTTATGGCTTTACTGCAGGTGTGACATCTCGATGGAGAGATTACAGGATCAGGCATGAGCGTTTCTAGGTGAGGATCTGAGCGAGGTGATGCTTCAAGCCAGTGAAGAGCTGCCGGATCCGGCGATCAATCTCCTGATGCGTGAGTTGTAACTTACCCGATTAGCCTGATCGGAGCTTTGGGATGAAGCTAAGTATGCCATAATCTGGTGCATCGCGCTCGTATGGTCCTTAGATAGGTCCTATGCGAGTCTGAGAAGACAGTAGTACCTATGGTGCCTGTCCCAAACGGTCCGCCATGTCCTTACCAAGGACGAGGCAGGGTCCTAAAATAAGAAAGAGTGCTGGTGTTCGGATGTCACGTCGTTCATCAAGTCGCTCTAGAATATCATGATTAGTGAAACATATGCTCCAGAGCGGTTACTATCAGCATCCATTGGTGGCCACTTGTAGTGGAGGTAAGCGTAGCATTGCAGTAGGAGATGGGAGGATTCTTCGGTTTGAGATAGAGGCCAGAACGGAAAACATTTCCGGAGATTCACGTGCTGATAGCGTTATCACGTGGAAGGATTTTCTTATCTGTGTTCGCCAAGTCGTGTTTTCTCGGTTTTTGTTGACGCAATGATCTTCTTCTCTTCTATCATTCTCAGACTCTACACGATGATCACTCTTGCCAACCGACTTGTCAGCTTTTAGATCGCACATTCAAGTTTCGTGTAAGGCGATACTTTCGATGGTCTTGAGGGTCTTTAGTCTTGCGCGTTGTGGTGACTGCGACGGATCTCAAGAAAGGTGAGTGTCGACCATCAGTGTCATTCTCCCATCGCCGTCCTGTTTAACCTCATCTGCTGGAATGACCACAACCTCCCTGCTCTGATTATATTTGTGAAGCGCCCCAGCTACATATCGTTTGGCCCACCTGTTGCTCTGGCAAAGAAACCACTCGTCCTGATTGTCATTTCCCCAGCCCACAAACAAGTCCACTCGGAGGTGTTTAGCCCATTTCCAGTCTCGCTCATTCAAGCTCTTGAAGAAATTGTCCAAGCAGAGATTGTTGCAGAGGACGAAGATTCTGTTCTTCTCGGCTTGTTGGACAAGCGGTTGCGCTTCACTGAAGATCAAGTGGTTGACCCTCAGGATCCTGTTGTCGCAATGCTTGTAGGTCGACGCATTCTGGCAGCAGCTGTCTAGGCGATGGGCCTGGCATACTCTTGATTTGGTTGCGCATTCGCATGGGTAGACCATGGTCGGACCCATGATATGTGACCATATCTGGAGCCTGAGCTCGGCTGGCAGCCCGAGTAAAGACATATTCGACGGCGCTGTCGGATGACAAGAGAGGGGAAGTGTTCGCCTGTCTCTAAGGGTATGCACAATTGTTGACTTTAGAATGAATCTGTAAAGGTTGGGGCTGCAAATGTTTGGGCTGCACGTGAAGTACCGGGCACGTCGTTGTCCATTGATCTCAAATACCAGCTGAATGTGTAACACGGGTCTGGGCGTCTTGAACAGGGCAAAACGAGAGTCGCATGGCCGTGACAGGATACTTGAACCCCGACCAGGCTGAGATGATACGGCGCATATTGGGTCCTTGGTGGGGACCCGTAGTCACCTTGCTATCTAATTTTACTGCTTCGGATGTAATGCGGATGATTTGGCGAGGCTGATTATTGCATTTATGGCGTAGCTGAGCCCACAGCAAAAGCCCGTACGGGTAAGCCACAGTCGAGATCTGATAGGAGGTTGAGATAATGCACGGTCAATGAACGGATATAAAGTAACATAGCAACTTGCCGGCCGGTTGAAATATTGTGACAGGTCATGAAGTCATTTTGCATCTTCAACCAGGGGTTGTCACCGCCATATCGCATTCTTTCCATCTGTGAGGATAATTCAACAGCAACTACTGTATGGAGCAAGTGAATACGTTATCGCCTACATATCCGGACCCTCCGCAATGCTGACGTGGCTGCTCATGGCCGACCATTTGCCATGGTGGGCCGCCGTGGACTACTTGCTGATGCGGTGTGGTCTCGGGTAAGGGTTGCACTCTGGATATAAAATGCGCTCGAGAAACGCTTGCCAATTCTGGATGCGAATATGCTGATTCGTCAAGAAAATTTCCGGCAATCTGCGCGACCTCAATTTTCCACTTTGGTCGGGTTTGCACCTGGATTTGCCAGCAAGAGGACTTGTGATGGACCCACCGAGTATGCTCAGGAGATCAAAGTGAAGCTGGCCGCAAGCCGACGCGCAGCCTCTTTTAACCCTTCCGACGTGTCACATGCTGCAAAGATGAACCGGTCTTGTCTCAATATCACGAACTTCTTGCCCTTGATCTCTTTTTGTAGCCGCTGTTCATCATATCCGATCGGAGGCGGTCGACTTCTGCACAAAGCTGGGTCGGCAGCAAATTCGTCAGCCGTTGCGAGTCGCGCAATCTCCTGTCTGGGAATACTGATCGATCCAGGTAAAATTTTGGTTGACTGAATCAAAATGGTAGCTTCCTCGCACCGCATGAGGTCTGGCGAGATGTCATCGACGCTGTCAAGAACATTCATCAGGACATCGAGATCGGCCACATCGTCTGGCAGAATGAGAAGCTGGAAAAGACCAGTCTTGTCCGGTGTGAATATCAGGTCATCTGTGAAACAGATTTTCTCGGTTTTGAAGCTGTACGCATATACCTGGGGCAGGAGCACACCGCCCTCCATTTCAGGGATGAATGGAAGTCCTTCACTGTGCCGATATCTTGTCATGCCTGCTGCGCGAGCTCCGAGTTCAATCTCTTTGCGGTAGCTCGGGATTAGCTGGATCGCCCACATGTACCAATCGCGGATGAAGACTTTGACAGGATCCGACTCGGTGACATATTCGCCATTACGGATGGTGGCGGCCAGCGATTTCTCCAGTTGCTGCCGGCGTTCCGTATACCAAGCTGTAAGGATTTGCTCGTGATCAGCCTTGCGGTGACGATGGAGGAGTGATAGCCTCCATGCCAGGGCTGATGCATCTCGGAAGCCGGAGGCAATTCCTTGGCCACCTTTCAATGTAAGTCAGTGTCGAGTTCACCTGATCTGCGATGTGTTGCACTCACCAAAAGGAGGGAAGACGTGCGCAGCGTCACCAGCCAGGAGAACTCTACCCAATGCCCACTTGTTGCAGCTTTTTGCCACGAATGAGAACGGACGGGATCGCAAGGTCTTGATGCAATCCAAGGGAAATTGTACTGGTTGTGACAGACCGTATCGACTCCCTGGATGGGTGATATATGGATGGATGATCTTCCCCGTCTCTTCTGGGCTGGCCATTCGGTTTCCATCTTCTCCCTCCTGAACCACGAATTCGAACCTCCATAAACGATCCGAGTGTAAGCCGAATCTTCCACAAACCGAAGGTCGTTTGGGATTGCACAGAAAGCGGAATTGCCTGGGAAAGAACAAGTCATATACCTCTTCCGGCGTGTATCCCAGTCGCCATAGTGGGAAATCTGGGTGACTCTTCTCATTCGGTAGGGTTATCTGCCAGTTCAATGCCACCCAGGTCTCCTCATAGCTTGATCTGATCGCTTGTCAGCAGGCTGGCTGTGAAAGTGCAACACTACCTACTGCTCAGATTTCTCCATGATGATGCCCTTCGGTTCCAGGTACTTCTTGCGGATGTAACCAGTTTTTCCGTCTGCTCCGACTAGGAAACAACCTTTTACCGTATGCGTAACCGCATTGGCATCGGTATATTCGACATATACGTACTGAGAATCCTCACGGACACCGGTCACTGTCGAGTCTGATCTGAATTCGCAAGAAGGAGTCTTTTCGATCTGGTCCCGGATGGCTTTCTCCATGGCCGGCTGTTTATGGCAGATGAACCCAACATGGCCTGTTCCGCCTTCTGTCGTGCTGTAGTCCATTGACAATAACGGCCGCTTTCTGGAATCAGTCCCATCTCCAGTGACAAACTTGAACTTTTCCATGCCTGGTCTGTCAGCATGAGAGGATCACAGCGCAATCAGCAGCTTACAAGAGCCAATCTCGGTGTATATCCGGTCGTAAATGCCGATGGATTGTAATACGCGAATGCCATCCTCGTCAAGCGCAATACCTCTGGGATCAGTGGTGATTTCCTTTTCCCTTTCCAAGACGATATTTGGCACTTGCATGGCACCAAGAAGTGCTGACAGCACGGCACCTGTCGGACCTCCTCCGCATATGATGACAACAGTCTCCTGAGCAGGAGGTTGAACTGCTTGAGACATCATGCTACTGTTCGGAAAGGGCAATGATGCTAAGATCGACGCAGATAGCCACCGAACTTGGAGTTGAAAAAGGCGTATGGATAGCCTTCCATATATCCCAAGTGTACGGTTTCGGTGCCCCTACTTCCTGGTTCATCAATGACAAGTGCCGATCGGATGGCGCGTCGACTCTTGAGACCGGAACTTGGGGAGCTGGGGTCATTTCTGGGGGAGGTAGAAATATGTGGGACGCTTCATGGCTTCGACACTTGCCTGTGGGACAAACAGGCTAGGTTGAGGACTGTTTCGCGGGACCTGTCCCACATGGTTCGCAACTGTCACTTGTGTTGGCCAATCTGCTCTTTGTGCAAGAGCTCTCCTGACCAACGCAGACGCTGCTCGTACCATTAACATCTCGAGTGACTTTGGGACCAGACCCGGCGATCACAATTAACAACACTCTCGTCTCGGTGAAGACAAAGAAGTGAAGAAAGGGTCAGATTTCGTTTTAACAAGGGTCAATTGCTAGGTTGACCCGGAGCTTGGCGTACAATTGACCCCCGGCGCAACTTCCCCAGTTTTATCTTCATTCCACCCCCGCAACTTCCGTTTCAACTTTCCTTGCGCTGTACTTTATCCTCGGGCATTGAAGTGTGCATTGCATCCCGGCACACAAGTCGGATGGAGAAGCCAAGAGTTGAATGGCGTATCGCCAGATTTAGGCCATGCTTGAGACGGTAATGGCAGGAAGCACCGATCATGCCGTGACTAGTCGGCGGAGGAGAACTCTGCGCCAATGCATGACATGCGGGCGTACCTTTTTCAAGGCCGACCATCTCGAGAGACATATCAGGTCTCATACCAAGGAGAGACCGTTCAAATGTCTCAAGTGCGGAAAGAGATATGGGCGCCAGTGAGCTCACTCGCTGTCAGCATCCAGTAGTGTTTAGTGGTGCTAATATGCCCTTAGTGACACTTTGTTACGACATGAGAGAGATCATCCAGAGGACGCTTCGAATGCAGAGAGCTCTAGGTCACAGTCACTCAGTACCGCCATAGTAGATCCAACGAGCGACAAGGCCATGGAAGCCACGGAAGCCGAAAATGTTCCGGTTGATATCTCAGTGACGGGGAACATCCCTATGGCCACTCAAACGGAGGACTTATCCATCAACTTCGGCACGGCCGCTTCGATGGACCTGACCGCTCTGAACTACAATAGCGTCGGGCCAGACTTTCCACCTATTCAGCCGCAACCCGATGTCGCTAAAGGAATATATCCCAGCTACAGCACCAACCAAGTCGATGGCAGCTTCGACCTTTCATTGGATGCTATGGACTTCGAAGCTCAATTCCCATCGTGGATGGTTGACGTTGACCTCCATGCTGGAATCCTTGATACACCATTGGTCATGACCATGGCTGAGCTGAGACCTGGCTGGTCGGAAAGCCCATTCGCCTCGAACAACGTTTCCACCTACAAGCCTCTGCAGAACATGCAACGCCTTTGGTTCACAGCGCCGGATGACTCTCAAGAAGAATTTCCACCCTCAGGGCCTGCGACGCCTCCTACAACCCAAGCCGACCAAGTCGAAGTTGACGATTCCTACCGCCAGACTCTGCATCAGAGCTTACAAATTCGATCAATGGACCAAAATCACCTATCTACTCTTCCTTCAACGGACTTCCTGAATCTCTGCGTCAGATCATATTTTGCACGCTTTCACCCCGTCTTCCCAGTGATACATGCACCAACATTTCGTCCGTCCAAGGCCAACTCGATGGTCCTTTTATCCATATGCTCGGTTGGCAGCCTTTTCACTGGGTCAACCCATGCGGTTCGGCAAGGCGTCCAGATTTTTGAACGATTGCACAAGGCTGTTCTGGCCAACTGGGACCGGCTGATAGCTCGTGGGAAAGACGAGAAGACCTCGTTGATCCAAACAGCCATTATCGGACAGACTTTCGGTCTGCTCTCCGGAGAACCGAAGCATCTAGCCATTGTCGACGCATTCAACGGGACATTGATATCATGGGCACGCCGACTGTCGACATTCAAGACAAAGAAGCTACGAGGATTGATTCTCGATCTTCCTCCATCAGAATTGGAGAAATGCTGGCGCGAATGGGCACAGAACGAAGAGCTTATCAGAATCGCCCTGGCAGTGCATATACACGACGCCGAACTTGCAAGCATCTTCCACCACGAACCTTTTCTCCGTCATAACACTCGGCAACTTCCTGTGGCCGCTTCACATGAGATGTTTTCAGCTGCACGACCAGATGAATGGCGTCAAGCGTATCTCAACGACCCCAGCAATTTCGAAAGTGAGCAATTGACTCCTGCATCGATTGATGCGCACGTCGATTTCGATATCTCCTCGACACCAAGAAATAGCTTCTTTACAGCATACACCATTCTGGAAGGTATCTGTGTGAATATTGTTGAATGCAGGATAGATGGTCGTACGTCTTCGGCATCGATTGAGCAGATATCGGGTCTACTGACCACATTCTATGGCCATTTCTTGCAGCCGACAGCTTCGTGGACCGCCGATCATATGGATATGACCACTCTGTGGCACTTGGCCTATATGTCCATTAGCGCTGATTTTGATTTACTCGAAAGAGCGATTGGCCGTGAGGGATCCGACTTGTCGCCCGAGGACCAGTTGGCGGCTACGAATTGGGCCAACTCGAACCAAGCTAAGCGATGCGTCATACATGGATCGCTCGTGCAGAAGAAACTTGAGAACCTGCCTCTTGGTTCCGAACCTGCTATTCATGTCCCAAGAGCAATGTTCCGAGCGGGGATTGCATGGTTCTGCTACACTCGCTTCGGTGTTGAGACGGATGTCAACAGGGCACTTGCGGCCGAGAGCCTTGAGTTTCCCGAGTTCAAGCTGCTTGGGGTCAATCCTGCATTGTTATTGTTTCAGGCAAATGGCTACAAATATGGACGGCCCACGGCAGCGGAGGTAAACGCAGCCCTTTGCGGACTGACAGACTTGTTAAGGCGCATCGGACACTGGGAGATAGCACGCAGATTTGCAGCTATCCTCGGAGCCCTCTTGCACAATGAAGCGGGTTGAACGGTTACAATGTCACGTCTCTAAGCAAAAATGGTGAGACCATGCCCACTCAACCAGCAAGAGACACATCCTGGTACGATACCATGCTCGCCCACGCGCTGCTGAAATACTCACGACAATGTGTGCTGGCGCCTCTGCGACGGAGCCATGCGAAGTCAGAGTCAATCCGAGGCCATCAAAAAATTTCGACTCGAAGGCGCCTGTCCGAACAAGCTGGCCTCTCCAATCATCGATTGAATTTGCCCCCGTAACAGGCAATCGATGTTCGGTCATGTTCATGGCAACACTGGAACAGAGTCGACTGCAGCAGCCATTCTGAGAAATCACTATGCGAAACAGACCGCGCCGTCATGAGACCTGCCGCGGAGTTAAGATACTACCGCAAGAAGGATAGCTGAGTCGATAATGCATCTCCCTCTGAGGGAGTTATATTAAACGAGTATACCATATTTGGGCTCCGATCATCGGTGCCGGTATGCTCAAAATGTATTTTCTCAAGATAGTCGCAGTCGTCACAAGGCTGTCGAGAAGTGATAGGCATGATGGGCCCCGGGGAAGAATTCAAGCTTTTTAAATCCCGCAAAGCCTTGTCGAGGGCCCAAGTAGCTTTGACGAATCATACTTCTGATCAAACACCGGGCCGTGATCTACTTGTCACCAGCCGGTTGAATCGGCAAAGACGGATCGTAGACTCGGCTTTATGCCTCGGTCGAAGCAGCGTCTGACAGGAGGTATTGGAGAAATCACCACACTTCCAGAATCGGTTCTAAGGGTCAGAGATTGTCAGACATCTTCATTTCCTTGGTACTCAGCCAAAAACGCCGGGCGTTGTTTTCACGCCGACGACACCATGACGTTGGCGATATCGGATGTTGCCTTCCAGCACTCCGTACATAAAAAACAACAGAACTCCACCTCCGCAAAATGTCAATGGCAAATCGAACAACGGCTATAACTGCATACTCATAACCAAGATGGCAGACATTCGTGCAAGAGATCACGCAATGTCCCACGAGCAGACAGTATCAACAGCCGAGACACTCACATTGGCAGACCATGAATTGAGCCGACAAACCACCAACTCTGAATACGGCGATCTTGAGCCAGATGACCTCGAGAATGCCAGAACATCACCAGATGTGGAGAAGGCGAGACCGAATCGGCCCACAAGAAGTTCCTCACGCGCCACAGGTCGGGACTCACAGCTCAACCGGACGATGAGCAAGCGCGAGACAGTCTTGTCGAGGATACGCACACGTCCGCCGATCGGAGACTTCAGTCACCCTTTGGAACACCAGAAAACGACTGTCGATGACCTCGTCGATTTCGACGGGCCGGAAGACCCGTATCGACCGCTGAACTGGTCGATGAAGAAGAAAGTAATGACGACCGCGCTTTATGGCTTCACCACCATGACGGCCACGTGGGCTAGCTCCGCGTATAGTCCAGGAACAGGCCAGGTGGCGGCCGAGTTCCACGTTGGAATGCAGACGGCCACGCTGGGCACGACGTTGTTTCTTTTTGCGTTTGGTATCGGACCCCTTCTGTGGGCGCCATTGTCCGAAGTCTATGGACGCAAGAACGCGGTATTGCCGCCCATGTTCATTGCGGCGTGCTTTTCGTTCGCGACGGGTGCGGCTAAAGATCTCCAGACGGTTATGATCACGCGGTTCTTCGCTGGGTTCTTTGCTTCTGCCCCGGTTACGAATACTGGTGGCGTGTTGGGTGATTTGTTCCCATCGTCACAGAGAGGTATAGCCATTGCATCGTACGCCATGGCGGTGGTGATTGGGCCGGTCTTCGGGCCCATTGTGGGCGCCGCGCTGGTCGTGCAGCCGAATCTTCGCTGGAGATGGACTGAATATCTCACTGGGTTTCTCCAATTGTTCATTCTGGTATTGGATATCATATTCCTGGACGAGTCGTATCCGCCGCGTCTGCTGGTGTACAAGGCCCGGCGTTTGCGCCATCAGAGTGGGAACTGGGCGCTTCATGCCAAATTTGAGGAGTGGGATGTCTCCATCGGCGAGCTGGCTCGTAAGGTAAGTACTCATCGTGAGACCTCTGGTGTCACGTAGATGCTGATGAGCGCCAGTTCTTGGTTCGACCATTCCAGCTTTTGACGACGCCCATTTGCGCGCTTGTGGCGTTGTATGCAAGTTTTTGTTATGGCATTTTGTACATGCAGCTTGGTAAGAATGCCATTTTCCCTAGTGATTGGTGCAAAGGCTAACAAGGAATGAAAGGTGCCATCCCTATTATATTCGAAGGCCATCGTCACTGGAAACCTCTTCCGTCGGAATTGCCTTTTCTGGGTATTCTGGTTGGAGCGGTCAGTGGTGCGGGCATCAATGTCTACAATCAGCTTGTTTACAACCGCAAAGCTGGGGGCAAGGTCGCGCCGGAACTGCGTCTGCCACCTATGATGTTCGGTTCGTTTCTTTTCAGCGCTGGTGAGTTGCCATTCAGAATCGAACATATGGTGCGTCCTTTGGTGTTGACCTTGTGGCAGGTTTGTTTGTGACAGCATGGACAGCGGATCCGAAGTAAGTGTTACAGCCCTTGCAGAATGTCATGGAGGCTAATGAGGTGTTCTAGATACCCCTGGATTGCACCTGTCATCGGCTTGACCATGACTGGTCTCGGTTTTTTCACGATCTTTCAAGCAGCACTCAATTATCTTGTCGATACGTTTCAGCGGTATGCTGCGAGTGCTATCGCCGCTAATAGTAGGTCATTGCAGTCCATATGTGTGTGCCAGAGACTGACTATGTCACAGCATTTTTGCGGTCATGTTTTGCTGGAGCGTAAGTTTTAGTCCATCAATGATCAGGAATCAATGCTGACTGGATGCCAGGTTCCCACTTATTGTTACTCCCCTTTACGATAATGTTGGTATACCGTGGGGTACGAGTATCTTCGCGTTCTTTGCGCTTGCATTGGTCCCTGTACCGTTTTTCTTCTTCACGTATGGTGAGCGGATCAGGATGCGGAGCAAATGGAGCAGGTTCTAGACTTGGTTGTGTATGTGTGCACAAGGGTCATATGTTTGGTGTCCTGGCGCAATATCTCAAGTCAAGATGGGATGATTGACCTACTGTCTTGTGGTTTTGAGTGAATTAGGAGGTCAACAGTAGCATCTCGTGGTATGGAGAGGCTGAATAATACCCGGTCACATACGGAGTAATTACTGGACAGGACTCGGTCAATGAGTGCACCGTCCCTAATGCTCAATCAATGCGAGGTATAGTACGGAGGTGTGCACCAAATACCCTGACCGCGCTAGAAGGAATGACAGGGACTACATGAATGACGACAAATCTTCGAGGGTGCCAGGGATCCGATGCCTGTGGCCACCTAGACTATGCCTAAGGTAACTCGCCTAGCAGCTATATTTAGGAGCCCCTAATAGGGCATCGACTTCTCAGTAGGGGCGGTGGTTACGGTAACCCTCTTCTAGTCAGAGATATTCCTTACTTAAACTCGCCTATAGTGGTACCTAAGCGAGGTGAAGTAAGAGGCTATCCCTAGGGAGGCTATAGGGGCTGTCGTCGCAGCAACATAGTAAAAGCCCTTGGTCTTTTGAATTCTCTGTCATTCCTTCTAGCGCGGTCAGGGTTTTTGGTGCACACCTCCGTAATGTTCACACAATACAGCTTACAGGCCATCTTGCGAAAGTATTCTCATTGGACTACTCGTATGGTACAGTGATCTTCGCACCCACCTTGATGCAAACAATGTCGCAACCCCTGGCCGCAGGAATGATGATTGGGGGCCAATTGACGTCGTTAGGCGGCCATGTCCGGAGGTATCTTCGTGCACATCAAGCACTTGATAAAATAGCTGCCTGATACGTGCTCCAGCGTATCCGTACACCAGCGTATCATTTTTAACGCGTGTATATCAGAAATGGCGTACGAAACGTCAAAGACGCCTTGATTCTGTATATTTTGGTCTCGTTTCCTTATGGGATCTACGCTCCTTTTGTAACCTCAACCCCTTGCTGATATGCCAGGCTACAACATTTCTTCCATGATTTGACAAAGATAAAAGCCAGCTTTGAGCACCTTGGCAGTTCTTGACCCTAAAGGTCAATCAACCACAGGTTTTATTGACTTTCATTTTCTTTTCAAACACCATGCATACCGAGGAAGCCGCTGTGCAGACTCCTGCCGAGACTGAACCCTTTCTCAGCTCTCAACAACCTGAAACGAAACAGCGATCCAGAGAGCATACAATCATATTTTGGAAACTATGCACCACTGTCTTCCTCGCCAACCTCGCCATACAGATACTTCAACCCGCTCAGACGCAGATCTTCGAAAGCATCTACTGCACGCAGTGGTATGAACAGCATCCTGCTCCTGGAGTACCACTCCATGGGCACATACCGGAATCATATTGCAAGATCGGCCCGGTCCAGACGCAGGTGTCCTCACTCAAGGGTTGGCTTGAGGTTGCTTTGTCCGCGCCGGGCCTCATCATGAGTGTACCCATCGGCATGCTCTCAGATGCATTTGGACGACGCCTTTTACTCATCGTCAATGTCCTGACTCTATTCTTGGGTGAGGCATGGATCACTTTTGTCTGTTGGTTTGGAGGGCAAATGCCTCTGCGTGCGACCTTGCTTGCAGGCAGTCTTGGGCTGTTGTGTGGTGGGACTATAGTCACGGAAATGCTTTTTGTGTGCTGCTTGACGGATGTGAGTCCTGGAGAACAACTGACAAAGTCGTTCTTCCGGGCAAACGCATTCGGGCAATTCAGTAAAGTGGTCGGCCCACTGATCGCGGGAGTCTTGATGAAACTGGATGCATGGTATGCCATCTACGCTGGTCTGGGATGTCTGGTCATCATGGTCATCATGATCGCGACGATTCCAGAAACTCTGCAACCTAAGAAAACCACCGAAGATACACAAACGGCAATTGCAGAACAAGACGCGAATCCGTCTCAGAGCAGGAGGCTCTTGCTTGCCTCGTCGACAAAATCAGTACAGCAGGTCTTGAAGATCTGGAGCGACTGGCGGTTGGTGTTTGTGGCATTGATGTATCCTTTCAAGATGGTTCACTTTGCTCTGGACGACTTGATTCAGCGGTACGTCTCGGACAGATACGGCTGGACCCTAGCCGACGCCACAATGTTGTATTCGATCCAGGCTGTATCCACGACGCTGGTGCTCTTGTTCGTCCTACCTGTCATCTCCGATCAGATTGACCACTGGTACTCGCTGAGCGTCCTCCAGAGGAATGTGGTACTCACCAGGACATCTCTTGTTGTTCTGGCGTTCGCCTATCTCGCAATTGGACTTGCACCGAACATTCCGACCATAGTCATTGGGCTGTTCATCGAGACACTTGCGACAGGTCTGCCTAGCGCTATGCGGGCACTAGCTGCGGCACTCGTAGCCCACGAAGACAAAGGGCGGGTGTACTCGGTGCTGGCGATAGCGGAGACGCTCAGTGCGATAATCGCTTACCCTGTCACGGCACAGCTCTTCAATGTCGGACTCGCCAAGGGAGGAGGAATCTGGCTTGGATTACCATATGATGTCATTGCACTGAGTGCCGCTTTGGTATTTGCTGTGATGTGTCTGCTTCGCTTCGAGAGACGCATAAGGGTGTAAAGAGCCATACGAAGATACAATAGTCGTGGCATGAGGCGGGTAGAGCAAATATGACTGGATAAAACAATAAGCGGAATTAGCCCCGAATGATAAGTGTAGATGGCGTCATGGATGGGAGTTCTTTAGGCTTGTCTTCTGGGGATTGCGCACCCGCGATAAACCAATCCTGTGCAATCCACAGGTGAGGTTTGTCAGCTCGAAGCCTATCAAGCACCAAATCCGTGTCTAGCGCTCATTTCCATCTCCGCAAAATGCAGGCGTCTGCGTACGACGTCGAGGTCATGAGGTTACGAGCATCTTCTATCAGATAATCAAGCCCGTTTGCCCTTACATTTTCCCTTCCTCCGCCCTCTGGAGAATCACAAACACCACAAACCCAAATCTTTGGTACCCTCAAGGTCCTCACACCCACGATGTCATCCGCAACAGGCATTCCAGAGCAGAATCCCGCACTCGCAGAGGAGGAACCTCTCTTGGGACGTCCGGGAGATGCCACGCAAAAGCCAGACCAGGGACTACAATACAACCTCGTCACAGGCACTGGTAAGCACAGCCCCAGCCAGAATTCTTTCATATCTCGAGATGGGACGGCTACTGACTTGTATGGCACAGCTATCCTAGCACAAGCAGGTGCATGGATCCTCGCAGCTCTCGTCTGGGCCGCAGTCTTCGAACACCCATTCCTCTTCTTCTCGTACCACCCCTTGCTCAACTCCGCCGCGACATTACTTCTCGTCCAGGGTGCGCTGGTCCTGCAACCGACTGCGAGCCAGAAAGATAAAGTCCATGGAGCATATGTACACTCGATCACGAATACGCTAGCCGTGGCAGGTATGCATTACACCACTATTTGCAAGTATATACCAGTCTGACAAAGACCTATAGGCTTCATCGCCGGATTGGTCATCATGGAGATGAACAAGGCTTCCCACCCGGAGACTCGATTCCAGAGTGTCCACGGGAAGATGGGCTTGGTGGCATACATACTCATCTTCGCTCAATGGTTGGTTGGGTTTGCGCAGTTCTTCGTCCCGCAAGTATTTGGCGGCGTTGATAATGCGAAGTCCATTTACAAGTATCATCGGTGAGTGCTTTTCGACTGGCGGTGTGACTGCATTGCTGACACTAGTACTAGATGGGGCGGATATATCATCACGGTGTACATCTTGGCTGTGATTGCCGCGGCGACTTCGACGGGCTACAACAAGAACGTACTGCACATCAAGTTGTGGGCTGTCATTGTCTCTGCTGTCCTGGTTCTCCTAGGTGTTGTCCCCCGGATCAAGAAGCACAAGCTGGGTCTATGATTACTGGACGATAGCGGGCACTGCCGCAAACGGTGGCCATCACCAAATGGGAGCACTGGACAATGCTTCCATCCGACTTTGATCCGTCCCTACGCAGGGCATGACTGGAAGGGTGACTGCTCTTCATGAGCAGTCAAGCTGGAATGAGAAAATGGTTTATGTCACGGTGATTATGTGTATTTTATGATATCTGCATATGGCATCGTAATGTATAGTTTCGTTCTACCTCATCTGCGAGATTTTGGTGCAAATGGAATTCTGAATGGCACATGAGTATACTGTGTCTTTCCTTGTTTAGGTGTTTTTGGCACGTGTCACCGCACAGCAATATCGCTGGACTCTCGTCTTTGAACGACTCGGTCCTGACCTGCCGCCAATGCCTCCAACCTCGCTGCCTGGACGCGATGCTTTCTGATGACCGCTATCCATTCTGGCTCAGGCAGCGCTGGCTTTTCTTCCTCTGGCAGGTCCTCCGTCTTCTCTGTCTTTTCCGTCTCGCCATTGGTATCTGCTTTGTCGACAGTCTCAGCGCTAGTCTCAGCGTCGCCATTAGTCTCTAACATTTCCTTCCCGTCCTCCTGCTCAGTATTCAGGTCAGCCTTTTCTGTCTCTTCCTTCTGCCGCGCAGATTCGTCGCCTCCAGCCTCAACTTCAGCGTTTGGTTCAACCTTAGTCTCCTCATATGGTCGGTGAGTCTCGTCATCCACATCAAGCATGGCGATCATCAAGCTGAAATCCGCCCCGAGTCGGCCCAGACTGTTGGCTGCGTAGAGGACTTGCATGAGAAGACTTTCTCGCGCCGCTGGGTCTGTTATATTCGGCAGGTACTCTTTCAATGTGGCCATGAAGAGTTCGACTAGATGCAGTGGGAAGGATTGCAGGGCTGGTGGGAGGGTCAGCGATAGTGATGTACTGTCTTTGGCTTGTGCAGCTGGATCGGCAGTAGTTGCTCCGTCTTCATCGTCTGGGAAAATGTTGCGGTACATGCTTATCGTGGCGAAGGACTGTTCCCGGAAGATTTCAATGTAGCGTTTCAGGTAGCGTTCAGTTTGTTGGCCGCTCAGTGAGCCAGTGGCGGAGGCTTTGCGGATGGGTGTAGGACGCGGGGGTGCTGATGTACTGGTACTATTACTGATGCTAGTACTGGTGCCAACGGCATTTGCTTGTCGAGCATGCGTTTCTTGGTCGGCGAGGTCACGGAGCGGTGCTAGGGCTTCGGTCATGGTGAGGAATGTGCAGAGGCGGGCGCCGAGGAAAAGGGCACCGAAGTGACCTTCGTCTTGGGTTGAGGGCTGAGTTGCGGATAGACTGAATTGAGCCTGTGTTTTGGGTTGATTGCTTGGGGTGGTGGTTGTTCCCAATTCTGGCGCGACGCGTCGTAACCAACCTATCATCCGGATGGCTGCTGCGAGGCGAATGTTTTGCGAGCGTAGACTGGCAATGAGGTTTGTCGTCATGTCCTTCATGGCGAGTTCGGCGTCTGCGAGAATGGACTTGATTACTTGTGAGTCTGGGTAGAGAATCTGGAGACGCTTGATGTGCGCGAACAGGTCGAGAGCTTGGGTGTAGTTTGTTCCGGACGTCGATGTGGCGTTCGCGGTGGTGCTGGTGGTGCTGGCTGATGTGATCGCGGCTGATAGCAGCGATGGTAGTTCGAGGATGTCCTGGGTTTTGTCCGCTTGGCGGGCGAGGAGGGCGGACTCGCGCCTCGCGGTGAGAAGTGCATTGCCGCCTGTTGTGTCGTCTTTGGCGCGATTATATGATGAGGCGAAAGTGACGGCACTGGAGTCGAGGTCTGGGATGGCGGCTTTGAGCGCGTCGACTGAGGATGACAGAGACGGTAGTGACGTGCGGAGTGTGGCTAGGTGGTCGGATGAGATGGTTGTAGTGCGATGAGAGCGTGAACTTAATGCTTGGATGGAGACCAGATTGGAGTGCGCTGCTTGAGATAGAGATTGTGGCTCGGTGGTCGTGAGGTCGTTCAGGCGTAGAGATACTAGGCGTGACAGGTATTTTGATATCTCTGGGCTGGTGGTTGAGCTGGAAGAAGTACCGCTCCTGGGGAGATGTGGTCTCAGGAGGTCGTAAAGAGGGTCAGCCATGTTTGTGGCAATTTTTGTCAATACCAAGATCACATAGTGTTTGCTGTTCCCTCGACATTAACACTGGTGGTGGTAAGCACCGCTTCTTTGTAGTATGCAACAAATGTATTACAATCTGCTTAGTCGTTGCGATGTTAGTGTCGATGCCAGTTCAAGCAAAATATATCTGCTTAGTAAGAGCTCACGTGCAACCTCCCAAATCATGCAAATCATGCTGCTTCTAAATGACTGTCCTTGCCGCTTCTACAATGGTCACCTGGCTGGTCGCCCTCTCCACCCCTTCCTTCTCTGTCACTCTCACTCTTTTAGTAACCATCACTTGGAATAGAGACTGGAATCATGAGATCCTGACAGGGAGCGCGATGATCGGGAAGCGCAAACGTGGACGGCCCAAGGTCGATTCTAAGCTTGACAATTGGTCTGGGGTCCAAGACCTCAGGGAGCGCAAGCGCATACAGGATAGATTGGCACAGCGAGCAAGGCGTAAGTCGTACAGTAATGATTTTAACACATGTCCAGCAAACATGCTCGTCTATGGAAAGATCATAGACTACTGGATTGCTGACAAAAACAGGAGACCGTCTCGTGGCCAACAAATCCAAGACCCCCGAGGCTGTCAGCGAGGCCAGCGATAACCCAGTAGGCATTTCGAATGAAACATCGCCGGAGCGTTCACCTGAGGCGAAGTCAAATCAAAGCTGTCTCGACCTCATACCTGTGTCGCCGCAATCAACTCATCGGATAGACTTCCATGCATTCGCTTGCGCCGGCGTGCCTGCCATGAGGTCTCACCATCTGCGGTGCAGTTTGTCAGGGATGTCAATCTACTTGGCACTGGGTCGCCATGCACTTGTGCAAGGAACAATATGTTCAGCCTGCGACGAGAATGCCCCATCGCCTATCGAATACTTGTCCTTGCCAGACTCACTGAAACCCACACCGCTTCAGCTCGTCAAGCCTCACAGGAAATGGATCGATCGATTCCCGTTCCCTCGGATGCGGGATAATCTGATTCTGCTAAGTGAAATCCTCGATCTGGACGACTTTGTACGGGATCTTTTTGGTATGTCGAGCCTGATCTTCCGCCACGAATCAGGACAGGCAACGTGGGACCCAGGCGCCTGGATCATTGCTCCTGAGTTCGCTTCAAAATGGGGATATCTGCTCAGGTAGCCGAAACCCAGCATGTTGAGAGTGCAAGATTAATCCGTCAGGTGGTGTTGGTTCTCTAGTCTCGGAAGGCTGGAATTGTACAGTCTTGGATCACTTTGCTTGCTAGGATTGAATTTTAGCAATTGTCTAGAAATTGCCACTGCTATACGAGAAGCGAAGTCAGGTAGGGTATTCTAAGAGACTCCCCAAGCCCCATCCGATTTTGTCAGAACTTTATCTACCAATTCGGAGATTTTGGAGCAGCGGTGGTAAGCAATATCGACCAATTGCGTTCCGGCATATTTTGTCAGAAAGGTACAGTATAAGCCATGCCTTTGAGAATTGTCTGAGTATCTGACAAAATCTCGCAACAGGCTAAAACATTCTCCATCAGGCCATCTCTCTTCCCCAGTGGAACCCCAGACAACCCCGCCTTTCATTCTGCCTCAGGATTCGGATGCCTCACACCAGCAGGTCGCTGGCGTAAAGCACTGAACTCTCTCGACGCACTGATCCCGGTCTGGCCGTCATGGTAAGGCAGGATTTGCAGCTGCCTCGGCAAGCTGGCTATCGGTCGCCTATCGCAGGTTGCGTTTCGTGATATAAGACGGCTGTGGTTCAGGCATTCACCTTGCAGAGCGCACACAGTCTTCTATTCCATCAGCCTTTGACTTCAAGCAAGCTGAGTCCAGTGAAATGGCCCGGTTAACAACCTACAACGTCGTGATTGGCATGATTGTTGCTACTGGCGCATTTGGCTATGGATATGGCTACGGCATTTTCATTACCAGTATTGGGCAGGCAGGATTCTACAAAGATCTCAAGCTTGATCGTAAGTACGTTTCTTTACATGTCACCTCGGACTCTCACAATCTGTACAGCCGCAAGCAGTTATACAGCAAGGTACTTGGGTCTTCTTGGCCTGCCAGCATTCACAACTCCCAAGAACACATCTGACCTTGCCTCCTCAGTGTCATCGGCGCCGTCAATGCCCTTTTTGGATTCGGAGCAGCCTTAGGTTCAATTGCACAAGGCTGGTTGTCTGATTGGCTCGGCCGCAAGAGAGCTCTGGCAACATCCGCACTATTCTCACTAGTCGGAGCTGCTTGGACAGCTGGCTCCCCATACTTGGCAATGCTCATCACGATCAGGCTCCTACATGGGTTCGGACTAGGTATGCTGATATGCTTGGTTCCGCTTTACCTGACAGAGGTCTCACCTGCCCACTGCCGCGGTGTTATGTCCGGCATGACTGTTATGGGATTTGGGCTTGGCTTTGTAGCGTACGTTACACCGCGTTTTCTGGTGTAGGACATCACTGACAGCTGCCAGCGTCGGATGGGTGTCCGTAGCAACTTTCTACGCCCACAACGAGACTTTGGTATGGCGACTGCCAATCGCTCTTGCTTGTGTGGGACCACTGGGTTTGCTTGCGGGTTTGTATTTTGTGCCAGGTACGTTGCTGGCCTGCGGGTCAGGCTGTCCCTGTTTTAAACCATATACTGATCTACGAACAAGAATCACCTCGGTACCTTTGTTGGATTGGCAAAAACGATGAAGCACTCAAAATCATCAAACGCCTCCATCGTGACCTGGACGACCCCGACAACACTGCTGCTCATGCAGAATTTATGCAAATCCGAGCACAAGTTGAGAAGGACAAAGAGCAAAAGTCAGGCTACATCCTCATGTTCACAAAACCTAGCTGGCGGAAACGTTCCCTCCTAGCCGTTTTCATGATGTGAATCCTGTGTCTCAATTCTGCAGTGCTAAAAAACTAATCTCAATAGGTTTGCATCCCAAGCCACAGGTGTCAATGGTATTGCCAACTACCTGCTTCCCATCTTTGGAGCACTGGGTCTGAAAGGTGTCACACCATTGCTAGTGTACGGTAAGTATTTCCCGAGTCTGCAAGCATTAAAGGGGAAGTACACTGACAGGTTTCAAGCTATTTATACCGTGGTTGGAACCACCGCAGCTTTCGTGGCTTGCTTTACTATTGACAAACTCGGCCGAAGAAAGCTCTTTTGTAAGTCCCCTGGTGAAACAAGGAACAGTATCTTGTGAGAGATGGACAGAGACTAACATAGTTCAGTGATTGGGTTTCCAGCACTTGCGCTCAATCTTCTTGTGGAAGCCATGCTCCAGCGACAGTATCTTGGAACGACGAACCAAGTTGGACTGCGTGCAGCAGTAGCTTTCATCTTCCTTTTCATTATCCTTTATCAGTTCATCGATGCTCCCTCATTCGTATGGTGTGCTGAGATCTTTCCTACCACCATTCGGGCCAAGGGTATTGGCCTTAGCATGTTCTCCTACTTTGTTGGGGTTATCACCTTCACGACACCAGGGCCATTGGCGTTTAGGAACATGTGGGTGCCACCACTTCTCATTCAACATCCCTTGCTGACTCATGCCTTTCACAGCACTTGGCGAATGTACCTCATATTCATGGGGCTGAGTCTCACGTGCGAGGTGATCGTCTACTTTTACGTGCCAGAGACTCGTGGAAAACCGGTCGAGGAGATAGGAGCTCTCTTTGGGGACGAAGTCGTCCTACATATGACATCAGATGGCCGCGGTCTGGTCGAGAAGATCGATGGCGCCAACGTTGCTCGGGTTGAGCTTGTTGAGACTGAAGAACATGCTCAGCAAGTTTGACGATTCGGAGAGGAATGTATGTCGATCATTACATTAGATATTGTTGGGCACACCATCGATGAGCATGCGAAGAACCAGGGAAAAGAGAGGGCATTGGCGCATTCGAGTCGACTCCATCACTCAGTGTGAATGGGAGAGGCGTGGTGGATACTTGTTTGGTCTTGCCTTGATAATGCAACATTACTGTGTGCCGCCTGCTCCAACGTGACACCTCTTTGACCATTTCAGGTATGGAAACCAAGGGTCTCGTGAATGCTTGATCATGGCAGACTCCGTCTCAGGAGACAGGGAGCTTCGGAAGGCCACGGAGAGCCGTGGGAGAACTGCTTACTCACATTTCGGCCATCCGAATGTGACAGACTCCAGCATTGTATCGCAATATTTCTCCCACAGATCACGTAACATTCGCAACCTTTTTGGCCATGGCTTTCATGACGCTATCAGCTCTCAGACGCAGAATATTGCTATCAAAAATTAAGTAAGGCGCATTTGCCAGTACCTTGCCTACGACTTCCAGCATCCACTGCCTGGAATATGTCTCGTCCCGTTGTCGCCGACTTTGTCGACTCTTTCTTCACTCGCACTCTCTTTCAAGGCGATGACAAACTCGCAGCATCAGTGCTAGCCACGGAACTTGCCTCAGACGCCAGCATTGTCGTACGTAGCCTCTATCTTCCCGCTTACTCGGTGTCCATACTCAGATTGTCTGTCTATCAAGATCAACGGCACTGTCCTGTCTAGTTCCGATTTCGTCGACCTCATCACCACACAATTCCGATCTGCATTTTCAGCTTCAATTGTTACAATCAAAGACCTTGACATTGCGACGACAAATACCTCAGGCTCTACGGGTGTGGTTGGGCAATGGACAGCCTACGTGACCAAGGGAAAGGAGGACGGCAAGGAAATAAAGCAGAGCGCGACAACTATTGTAAAGGTTGAGGAAAGGGATGGCAAGAATATAGTGACCGGCCTGTGGGAGGCACAAACTGTAGATGAAGCTTGATGCATGGCCACAAATTCTACAAAGGATATGGACCAGTAACTCTAGGAGTGCCGGATCGGGCGGAATAGCCACCCCAAGCCTACAAAAAAGGGTTAGTAAGATCTTCCATAAGCCATAGACAGGACTGTTCACCTCGTCATAAAGTCGAGAATCGACTCCGAGGGACTGGAGCGACAGCCAGTTAATTGCTGCCGAGAGGCCACCCCCACAAGCTGGGCCACCTTGTCAGCTCTTTTGTACATTTGATAAGAGGCTGAAATTGTCGAACTCACTGTTCACCACTGTCACTTTGCGAGACAAGATCTCGTTCAACGTGTCCTGTCCGAGCTGACTGGCGATGTGATGCTTTAACTCTTCAGGATCTCGTAGGTACGTAAACTTGGCTGGATCCTCTAGCAGAGAAGACGGGAAATCCAGAAGCAAAGATGTTGGGATATGCCCACTTTGGTACGATGATGCAGGTCTAGCATCTATCAGCAAAGTGCCATCAGCGGACGTTGACGGTCGCTGTGCTAGCTTCAACGCTTCGTCAAAGTCTACATGGTCAGCCCACTCCAGTCCAGTCGTCAAACAGGATACATACGGACAACAGCACCGTGATCCAAGGCAGGAACGGGATATTTAGTCTCTGCGAAGTGTTTCGGAGGCCCGGTCTCGAGTTTGACGCCCTGCTTCCTGGCCCGTGGCAGACCACCATTGATGACGGATATCTTTTCGTGCCCATAGACCTTCTCAATTCAGTCAGTGGATACTTCAATCTTCATGTTCTTTTGTGGGGCTAGCAACCTTGAACGTCCATGCCGTCCGCGGAGCAGCGAAGACGCCTTCATTGTCATACACGATGACATGTGAGTCCTTTGTAACCCCGTGCTTGCCTGCAAAAGCGGCAAACCGTTCTGGTGAAGGAAGCATCAAGGCATACCCATCGGGATGAGGCTCGGACACAGCGTCCAGGTCCCAGAAACGTGCATTGGGAAAGCGAGGACCGGCTAGAAACTCTTCATACGCGTTGCGTGTGGGTGGATCGGGCTCATAAAGCCATGATGCGTCGAGAATAACGGCTCCGGGCTCAGATAGAAGAGGAGACGTTGGTGGGATGATAAGTGGTACTGACATGTTGTGTTTGGGTGTTGTTCTCAGGCCTATTCCGCCAAGT
Source organism: Exophiala sideris (assembly GCA_000835395.1). Lineage (NCBI taxonomy): Eukaryota > Fungi > Ascomycota > Eurotiomycetes > Chaetothyriales > Herpotrichiellaceae > Exophiala > Exophiala sideris. Next base: position 1,441,840 of record KN846953.1, on the reverse strand, counting down.
TAGGGGCTTTCCGGATGAGTACACACCAAAGACCATGCATAGCTACTTACAAGCATCGTGCTTTCATAAGTACTACAGGCAATATTGTCAACAGGCGACGGACTGTGTACGCGACCCCTTTGGTGGTTCCGAGCATGTCACGATCGGTGATCCGAGCCTGGACGGGCGATTGCGTGCTCCCGCGTCACCGAGCTCACACCTGACCCATGTTTTGTGCTGGTGGCAGAAAGAAGACAGCGTTCCGTCCAGGGCGGCGGATCCGATAATGTTTATGGCTCAAGGCTTGCCAGCTATATCTTCAGTGCACATATGGCAATGTGTAAGCCGCCCATCTTTCGGAACTAACCACCAACAATGATCAGTAAAGTGCAACCCTCGGTTCTGATAATTGGCTGCGGCCCAGCGTAAGTGCGCCTTGACAGAGTACCACAAGGCTTCAGCTGATGGTCGACGTTCAGAGGTCTGGGAGCTATTGAACAATTCAAGCGTAAAGGTTTTGATGTTGTGGCATACGAGGCGCGCGACAGTGTAGGCGGTCTCTGGTGAGGCAATCCCGAATGACGTGCTTTGGATCTTTTGCCTGATGGAGATTCACTCAGGAATTTTGATCCGACTCCGCCGCCCTGCCATGTCTCCTTCGATGAGGATGGCCATGCCATTGCTTTGACAGACTTGGAACGGGCTGATAAGCCAGCACCAGCTCCGACACCTATGTATGCTGGTGTCACAGCCAACACGCCCAGGGTGAGTCAAGATCTTCTCACTTGTGTGAGTTTCGTGCTTACTTTAGGCTATGAAGGATATCATGCCCTATCGCTCTCACCCATACTCCAAGGGAACGGCAGAGTATCCAACCTATAAAGTCATCTACCAGTATCAACAACACCACGCTACCAAATATGCCGACCACATTCAACTCAACCGTGTGGTTACCCGAGTGCGACATACACCAGACGACCATCCTTCAAGTAAACGATGGTTGGTAGAGTGGACGCCGTCAGTGACCAGCAAGTCCGCCGATGTGGGAAAGACTTTCGAGGAAGACTTCGACCATGTTGTTGTGGCCAACGGGTCAGACTCCAGGCCATTCATCCCATACGTAGACGGGCTGTGGGAATGGAAAGGGTCAATTCTGCACTCACGATGGTACAGAAACGCGGAAGCATTTGCTGGAAAGGCAAGTCCATCTCTTACTCGAAATTTCCCATGCCTGCAAGCTAACACAGCGACAGACCGTTCTGGTCGTAGGTGCGGGGCCATCGAGTGAGTTCAGTGTCTCTCGTCCCGATTGTACTCTGAGCTGACAATGCAGGTGCGGATCTTGTGCGAGAACTTGGTATGCTTTGTGTTGAGCAGTCGCCTCTAGCGCCACGCAAAATATACCGTTCTCTCCGAGTCAAGCCTCGCTATGACACCGAACACGAGAAGGGATGGAACAAGCATATCCACAATGTTGCAGCACCAATCCCTATTGTTGAGCCACCTTCCGACAAGTCTGCCACCGGCAGGATTACCACCATTAAGCAAGAGATTCTGGACGATGTGGACGTGAGTTCTGTTCCGGCCCAATTGACTCATATCGTCTAGTTGACAACCTATAGGTGATCATATTCGCTACAGGATTCGTGTTCCGCTTTGAATTCTGCCGCCGTACGGATGCCCCTTTTGACAAGACACCCTTATTAACAAATCCGGATGTCCCTCGAGAAGCTCGTCGACCACCAAAGGACTTGGTCGATCAGGCTGAGCTGCAAGGTGGGCATCGTGAGTACACACTCTTTGACGAGAGGTGCGTTCCTAACCAACGACTCAGGTGTCCATAATCTCGACTCTCATCAGATCTTCTACTTACCGGACCCTACACTTGCATTCTTACTGCTCCACGCAGAAGCCATCCCCTGGCCATTCTCAGAGATGCAAGCCCGTGTAGTAGCGTCCTACTGGTCAGGAGTGTCACTCGAGCTGACGCCTCATCCGCAAGAGCACTCGGACTCGCATTCTATCCTTGTTCTCGGTCATCCGGGAGAGTGAGTTTTTGGCTGTATGCTTCTCGCCACTTATTATGCTAATCGTCGTTCCAGGTTTGAATATGCTGAGAAGATGCTGAAGTTAATCGGGGAAGGAGGACCAGAGGAAATTGACGCTGAGGGGCGATGGGGAGCCTGGCCCGCGTGGAAGCAGCATATTCGGCAGCTTATCGACTAAAAAATGGCCTGTTATAAAAGTTGATAACAACAGACTGTACGACGTGATATTGTTCTTACAGTTTGCTAAAGAGTCCGTCGTTTAAAAATGAGAAGCTGTCATCCCATACCGCATCATCTGAGGCATTATATATCCAGCGAGGCTCGACTGACTCACTGGGTATTGATGAAAGCCAAGCAGAAGAATCATTAGTCGTGCTGAAGTTCGATGCGTCAGCAGGTTGAGCAGCAGGCGGAAGAATGGTGGTCGAGATAGATGACGGGTTATAGTCTGAAGTGGAGGAGGTGTTAGGAGGCGGTGCTGGAGAGAGCTGGGTGGACAGAGGTTCAGCAGCAACACCGTGGGCAGAATCGCCCTTCCAGGTCGGCCAGGAGAACGCCGATGTCAGAAGAGGCGGCTCAACCTTATTAGAAGGGGAGCGCGTCATTCTCCGAGCGAGCACTCGGATAGCGACTGCCTCACTTTGACTATTCGAACCATGGTTGTGATCCAAAGTACGAGACAACTGAACTAGTAGCTGAGCGACTGTCTCCACGTACGGAAAGGGAGAAGAGAAGACGAGCAGGATATCTATGGCGGTGAGCAAGTCGGGTCGGTGCTCGAATGTTAGGTTGGAACTCCTCAACATACATGCTATGAGCGTATGTGCGGCAGCAGTTATGTGGGATACAGCGTGGTAACCGCAGAGGCGCAGAAGACCCAGGTGGCGTAAGCGTGAATATGTCTTCACGATCTCCACCGAGAGACGGCAGGCTTCTGATGTAGCGTTGCCAGGCTCTTCCTTGGAAGACGTAGGACTGATCTCCAACTCGTCCATGAGAGCTTGACGGGCTATAAGGGTCCGAACAAACTGGAGGACGGTTCGGACGCGGCATGAATAAAAGAAGTTCGAGGTCGGGTTAGGTGTCACACTGATTTGTGACAAATATGGCGGGAGGTCTCGTTCAATTTTGTCGAGTCGTTTCTGCGCCCGCTTCATGAGATCGCTGCGGTCGCGCGGAGAGTCGTCCAGAGAAAAGGCGGCAGCAGGCGTCGTCCTTGATGGGGCATTGATTGCAGACACCACCTGTTCCAGAACCACGTATATCTCGATCATCTTCACAGCTGCAGCCATTGCCAGTGGCGGATCGCCTTCTGGCTGGGAAAGAATCTCCGCCTTCTTGATGTATTCGTTGTCAACGATAACGGGAAGGTCAACACTGCACTCCGACAGCCTAATAAGCGGCGGGCGTCCTTGAGAGTAGGCCAGAGCAATATCCAGAGTATACAGGGCCCAAAATAGGCGGGTACGGATCTGCAGCGTCACAGGGTCCATGTTGAACTCCTTAGTACTCCGATGCAGCCCAGTCGTGAAAGCCAGTCCGACGGCTTCCGCGACGAAGCTGGAGACAGAGCTCGGAGAAGTAGTGGTACAACCTTCAGCATATAATGCCAAGTGGTACAGGGCGAGAATGTGTCGGATGTCGAGCTTGTTCTTGCTGATTCTGATAAAGTCCTGGGCAAGCTCGAAGTAAGCCTCACCAGCCTTATCGCGCTCCGAAGGTGGCAAGAGGGCTCTGGCACTTTCGACTAGTCGTGCCGTCACGGCAAGGATGCTCATCAAAAGAGCACCATATTGAGCAGTGCATACTAGTCGGCGCTGAGTGACTGCGACGAATTCGGATAAGAAGGAAGGAGCATGGAGGAGCGGAAAGAAGACCGGAGTGTTTAGGTGATAGCCTATCAATTTGGACATGAGTTCCTGCGGACAATGTTGTAGACAAAGGTCGAAATAGTCGCTCGAAGAGGTCGTGGCTCCGGTTATGCCCAAAGCGCCTGCTAAGTGAGACGCGAAAGATGTCCCAGTAGCGTCGCTTTCCGATACCTCGACAGTCTGAAGCAAACCGAGACGAGCAAACAAGGGCATCCCCGTAGATTCTCCTGAATAGACGATCTGGTCATCCGAGTCGATGAACAGGAGGTGTTCTTTGCCCGACCTTGATGGATGGGGGTCCGTCCCCGTCACAGTTGGGACACTGGAAGCAGCGGATGATGATGCGGCTCCTGGGGAGAAAGAGCATGTTCTGGGACGCTTCGAGGCTCTTGCAACGTCCTCGGGATGCACCACGACTCGCCTAGGCGTCGAGAAAGTGCATTCCTTGCCACTTTTGCTGCATCTCAAACACGGTCTCTCCCCACTACAACGAACTTTGCGTCGCCTGCAGATGTCGCATGCAACCAGCATCTTCCACCTGATGTCGGACATATCGACATGATCCTCCTGTTGCCCGGTCTGTGGCATCATAACATATGCGAACACTGGCCGACAAGGCGTACGGGCAACGTAAAATTGCTGATAAAACGACATCAGGCAATAAACGGCGATAACGGGCTGTATTCTGATTTCCTCACCAGGTCAGAACTGCTGTCTTGCGATGGCGTGCTCGCGCTGCCCACTCTATCTTGAAATTCGTCATTTTGTCTTTCGGCACTTACCGAGTGCGTACACTTGTAAGATAACGAAGACTCAATAAAACTTTTCGTTCCGTTACACTGGGACCAGGACCCTTGCGTCTCGATGTCCCACCCCTCGGATGGCCGAGATCAATTGCGAATTGCACCTTGCCGATACTGTTTCGCGCCATCGTTCCTTATTGATCTCCATAAACATATAAACATGTGGGCATCTACAGGATGGACTCGCAGACGAGCCAAAGAACCAGGAATGCCACAAGTCTGTGTTGGATAATTGTCAAACATCATGTCTCTGCTACCTCAAAGCGCGGGATATGCGACCAGTAAGTTTCGGATTTCCATGTTTGGTCTTTGTGTGTCTGACCCCGTCTAGTTCTGGTCGGCGGCGCGTTCTTTGCCGCGCTCATGAACGGCATCACCTGGGTGCAGAAACGCTACACAACCTTCGACCCTGCGAGAGTGGAGGAGTTCTCCTCTGCTTCTAGGTCCGTGAAGACTGGAATGCTATCGGTCGGCATCACATCGGCGTGGGTATGGGCAGCGGTCTTTCTACAGACAGGGACGCTCACGTACCTCTATGGCGTGTCAATTCCGTGGTGGTTTGGTATGGGAGGCTTCGTCGAGATCGCTGCTTTCGCCTTTGTCTCCTCGAAGATCAAGGCAAATGCCAGCGGCGCTTCGACCTATCTTCAAGTGGCCAAGGTACGCTTTGGCGTTGCTGGACACCTTGCATACATGTTCGCCGCCCTTGTCGCGAATTTTGTCGTGGGCAGCGAGATTCTCATCGGCGGCGCTGGAGTCATTACTGGAATGACGGGTATCAGCGAGTATGCCGCCATATGGCTGTTGCCGCTGGTAATCGTTGCATACGTCCTGACCGGTGGTCTTCGAGCAACTTTTGTGGCGGACTACCTCCACTGCTGTATTCTCTTCTCCTGCCTCCTTGTGCTCGTGCTGGCAACATATACACGAGGCGACGTCATTGGCTCCCCTGGCAAGCTGTACGACCTCCTCCTCGATGCATCCAAGACGGCTCCGGCGGTGGGCAACGGGCATGAGTCCTACCTCTCCTTTCGAAGTGAGGGCGGTATGTACTACGCTGTGACGGCGGCCACTTCTTTCTTCGGACTGTCATTTTGTGACCAGTCATATTGGCAGCGGAGCATAGCAGCTCGACCGGCCGGTACCAGCAAGTCCTTCATCTTTGCTGGCTGCTTTTTCTTCTCGGTCGCCTTGGGAATCGGATCCTCAATGGGCTTGGCTGCAAGGGCTCTTGCGTCGTCTCCCGCCTTCCCAGCTTATCCTGATGGCCTTACCGCTGCTGAGCTTGGTGCAGGTCTTGCTGGACCCTTCGCAAGCGTGACAATCCTCGGAAAGGCTGGACCAGCCATGTATACCATCATTGCGTTCATGGCAACCACTTCGGCGCTGTCTGCTCAACTGGTTGCGGTGTCAACGATCTTCTCTTACGACATATATCGTGAGTATTTCAACAAGAACGCCACAAATGTCCAGATGATGAGAGTCAACCATGCCGTGGTCATTTTCTGGGCTATCTTCCTTGCTGGCATCGACACTGCGTTTGCCTATATCGGTCTCGACCTAAACTTCCTCTTCTACCTCATGGCCGTCTGCACCTCTGGAGCCGTATTCCCGATCGGCCTCTTGATGTGCTGGACCAGGCTGAACAAAGTCGCCGCCATCTTGGGGGTCGTTGGCGGTTTGGCCATGGGTATGGTGGCATGGCTCGTGACCTGTGTTACGACACAGGGGACAATATCTGTCACAAATCTGACGGCCAGCAAGGTCATTCTCTCGGGCTCCTTGTCGGCGTTGGGGAGTGGCGCTATCATATCGATAGGGCTTTCTTTGATCAAGCCCGCCTCTTTCGACTTTGAGCTCACCCGAGCCATCGGTCGCGGCACGGTGCTCTCAGAACCAGTCTCCCCACCAACAGAACCGACCGAGAAGGTACCTCACCACAACCAAGCCCACGTTCCCGGATCGAAAGGCCTTACCCACGAGCCTGCTCTACGCTCGGTGGAAGGTGGAGGTCAAAGCGCCGAGGTCGACGCAAAGTATGCAGAAGAAGTGGTCAAGCTAGAAGCGTCACAGACTCGTTTCCGGATCATCACCGGACTCTTTTTGCTTGTCATACGTAAGTACCACCCCTCCAACCTGTTCCACACATGGCTAACCATGTGTGCAGTCGTCCTCATTCCCGCTCCGCTTGCCGGTACTGCCGTCGTTTATCCCAAGGGCCTCTTCGTTCTTCAGTGCGTCGCCGCGGCAACATTCGTATTTGTCAGTCTGATTCTCATCGTATCCGTAAGTACCCCTATTCAATCAATCAGCAATGCCGTCTCATACCTGATTTCTAGTGGCCATTGTTCGAATCACGACATGAGCTTGCAATCATATTTGGTCGGATTGCCCGCAACGAGCGGCTGGACATCAGCCAGCCACAGTATGAATAGATTCAAGTAGTAATGTGTCTGGCAAAGACTGCAATAACATGCTAAGTCAATAAACACTACCACCGTGACTCCGTTCCCTGATTTCGTTCTCGATGATCTGCTCGATTTCTCTCTCTTCGTTCTCTTTGGTGATTTCGGCCTCATTGGCTTCTACATCACTTGGCGCGTCCCCCAATGCATCTGCCATAGCTCGATTTGGATCGTCATTCCGATTTGAACCATCAAAATCTCCTCTCAAAGCCCGAGCCAGTGACGAAGAGAATTTGTCCTTGTGTGCTCGCCCGCCTTCTGCGGCGGGTGGTGTTGTCTCATTCTCGTCTTCAGAGCCGGCAAACGGAGAGCCAGCACCTGACCTTGAACCTCCTCCGTCGCGGCCAAGATATGGCTTCAACGCTGTCACGCTTGGTTTCTTCTTGTTGGGATCCAATGACAGATTGTTGAGGGATGTTCGAAGGTTGCTTGCAGACCGAACGCGACTTCGACTTCCGCCTCTGCTTGCGCTCCCTCTTCGCTTCGCGTTATCTGCGCCTGGCTGCTGCATCTCTTCGGCCTCCTCCGTGGCATCAGTCTCGTCTTTGAACATTTCTGCGGTACTCTTTCTTGTCGGCCGCGGCAGCTGACTACTGCCAGTCGCATCATGAGCTGATCGATGAGAAGTCCATCGCCGCACGGGTATTGGCTCGATAGTGACCGGTGACGCTGATGCAGATATACTTTTTCTTGCAGCTCGTTCCCTTCTAAGGTCCGACCACCGTCTCAGGTTGTTCTGCAGGACATATCTCCCATTGGGGGCAAGCTTCATGACCAGGAATTCGCAATGATTGATGTTGCGCAAATCCTCGAAGAATTCCACACTGTAATGGTACCATGCCATCAAGAATATGCGACTGCAAAGGCCATGTGTGACCAATATCGCTACACTGGCCATGGTGTCTTCGGAAAACCGGCGCCACAATGATCCATTGAAGGAGGAAACTCGGTCGTAGACATCAGCACCGCTCTCGCCGTTGGGTATTCGGTAGAAGAAATGTCCATATTCCGCTCGTTCTCGCCAGAGACGTTCGACTTCGTCACCCCCTGGCTGAAAGTTGCCAAAGTCCTGCTCCCTCAACCTTGGCTCTTCGTACACTTTGATGTGGGATCTTCGGAATGGTGATGGGACTGGATCATTGGAACAGAGCCCACTTAAGATGCCTTCGGTTGTCTCTCTGGTTCTTCGATATGGCGAAATGAAGAAATGCACTGTGTCATCGTCGCGGAGAAGAGCTCGGAGCTTTTCACCGGCTTCATTGGCTTGCTGGTGTCCTTCTGGTGTCAGAGAGACCCTGTGGTCTGGTGTTTTTTGATGAATGGTCTTGTCTCGATTGCCTTCAGATTGCCCATGGCGGATGATAATGATCAACCTTGGTTTGCCCATTGTCTGTCCTGCCACTTAGGTATTGTCATAGGGGCCTTTCATGGGGCGATATCTGGTACATTCACATCAATGGACAAAGAGAGTTCAGAGGCATGCACAACTAGGCTGTCAGGCACAGGATAAGAATCATATCTTGTACTTGTAGACATCGGTTTGTTGGAGGTAGGAAGAGTCCCAAGACAGCCTTATGTCTATCACATCATGGTATGTGCCAAGACGCTATGCCGATTAAGACTAGCTCAGCCGCGGGCAAGAATCGCGTTCTGTCCGTTCGCGACTGCGACTTTGACCTCGTCGTCGCCGACACTTTTTCCACAATCTACCCCTCGTCGCCGCACCCGATAGTATTCCGCCTCCTTCGCAGCCCGGTGCTACTTTCTTCCGACTGTATAGATATCGCCAAGGCGACAGAGAGATGAACCAACAAATGCAAAACTATCGGCAGTATGCCCAGGCGCAAGCCAGGCCGCCGACAACCAGTCGAAGACCAGGTGAGCTCTATCCAAGAAGAACTCCAAAAACCCCTCGTCTTCAATCATGGTTCGCCGTCGCGCAGTCATGATGCCGAGGAAGCCCAGAATGCGGTGGGGTGAGATGGATCTTCGCGCAGTCCCAAGGAATTTGGACCCATTCATCCTACTCCTCGTCGACAACGGCGTGATCGCTCCCTACAACGCCTGTCAAGCACAACTTCACGGCCCAGTTTACTTACAAACTTTGTTAGGACATATCCCTCCTCAGCACGCAGCACAACAACAAGCCCAAGCGCAAATGCTTAGCCAGCAAATGCAACAGCGAAATGCTGCAATCGAACACCAGAATGCCCAGCGCCGAGCTCGAAAGCCGACCGATCTGAATCTCCCCGACGGTATCGAAGACATCGTGATCGGTGAGGGAGCGAAACAGTACAATGCATTGCGAGAGGCAGAGAAGCGGTTGGACTCACTGATGGCACGAAAAAGATTGGAATATCAGGACAATCTAAGCAGAAACAACAAGCGCTACAAGACCATGCGCATTCAGATCTCCAACACTGTAGCCGATCAACACTGGCAAGACAGCTTTGAAGGCGACAGTTTCACTTTCGAAGATCTGCGCGCACCCACCTACAAGGTCAAGGTTCAGGGCAGATTACTCGAATACGCCGAAGACGATCTCACGTACAGCAGCGATGAGGAGGATGAAGTCATGGAGGAGGCCAAACCTAAGGCGCCAAAGAAGAAAACTCTGGTCGAGCCCTCCAAGCCATTCAGTTCGTTTTTCAAGGAAATGAATGTCGAATTCGAAGGAGCAACACCCAACTTCTCGGATCCGAACACCACAGTCACTTGGAAGAAAGGCCAGAACAACAGCAGCACCGAGCTCGACAGCTTCGTTTTCCAGCGCAAAGCCGACGAGAACACCAACATCACCATCTGCCTCACACGTGACGAACAACCCGAGCGATTTCGACTGAGTAGAGCTCTGGCCGACACCTTGGACATGGAAGAAGCAGACCGCGCTGAGGTTGTCATGGGATTGTGGGAATACATCAAGCTCATGGGTCTTCAAGAGGACGGCGAACGACGAAGTATCCGTTGCGACGACAATCTCCGCCAGATCTTCGGCTTGGAAACCATCTTCTTTCCACAAGTCCCTGAGCGGATCATCGCACATCTCCACCCACTCCCACCGATTAAGTTGGCATACACCATTCGCGTCGACCAGGAGTTTCACAAGAACCCCGAGCCGACTGTCTACGACGTCCAAGTTCAAGTCGAAGACCCGCTGCGCGCTCTGATCCTCAAAATGACCAGCAGCCCTGAGAACCAGGCGATCATGCGGCAGATCCAGAAGATCGATGAGGAACTTGCGGTTCTTATCCAGAAGATGTACCACATCAAAGCGAAACATACGTTCTTCTCGTCAATGGCTAAGGACCCTATTGGCTTCATCGACAAGTGGCTTGCCTCGCAGAAGAAAGATCTCAGTGGGATTCTTGGTGAGATGGAGAAGGGTGACGTCGCTGGTATGGAGTTCGCTAAGGGCGGACCCGAAGGCGTTTGGAACTCGGAGGTTGTTAGGGAAGCGGTGCGGTACAGACTAGCTAAGAGCGAGGCCGGCGGTCGCTGATCAACACTCAATGATTCTTGGTATTGGGTGTTCACAGGTCAGGTGATGCGAAAATGCATACTGTAGCATAACATAGCGTGGCGTTAGGGCTGGAAATGACTCGAATTGAATACGCAGAGGAAAGCCTCTCGCAATGATGTTGAAACTCTTCTTGATGTGTAGATGGAAACCTCTCACAACGGTGCTGTAATTGAATTGAACTGGTAGGGGGCAACCTCTCACAACGGTGCTGACATCCTCATTTATATCGCAGAGGGCAGCCTCTCGCAATGGTGCTAGAACCCTTATTGATGTGGCCTACTGTTTTAGTGGCAGGAGCTCAAACCAGACATGTATGACTACGCCAAACGCTAAGACTACCGCGAGACCATCAAACTGTCCAGGACGCCCGCCGTAAATCTAATCACTTTGTCAATACCTTGACTGTTGATCGCGGACACCGGGAGCGCAGCAACGCGATTCCTCCACCCATTACGATTGCCGCTTGGATGGGCGACAGTGCCGGCCTCGACTTGTCGAATGTACTCGGCGAGCTTGGTGAACTCGCGCTGTGTCACAGTGGCGTCTTTATCTGCTTTCGTGGCGATGACGAACCATGGTTTCGCACTGATAGGAGGGAGCTTGAGTGGTTCGAGATTCCTGGTCGGAGGAGGAGGGAAGATAGATATGCTTTGACCTTCATCATCATAGACTTGCTGATCCTGATCTGTGGTCGATGAGGAGGATGATAGGGATTCAAATGGATTCCAGTCAATGAGCTCTCTTTGAGACTGCTCGTTGAGTTCCCTGTTGCGAAGGTTTTCGTACTCGCCGACTTCTTTCCACAAATTCTGAAGCGCTAATACTGCATCGCCAGCACTCAAATCAATGACGAATGCAAGGACTCTGGCGCGCTCGACGTGTCGGAGAAACTCGAGCCCAAGGCCTTTGTCGAGATGAGCGTCTTCGATGAGCCCAGGGATATCGGCCACAGTGAAATTGACTCTAGGTGGCTCGCCCTCGATTCCAGAGCGCACTAATGGTCTGCCCTGGTTATTGTCGAGAACCACAGTACCAATTGTCGGAGCGAGGGTCGTGAATGCCCAGTCTCCGATCCTGGTACGGGAGTTGCTGATAGCCCGGGTTAATGTGCTTTTGCCGGCATTGGGGAGTCCCACAAGGCCGACATCTGCAAGCAATTTGAGCTCCAGCTCCAATTTGATTCGGGCGCCCAATTCGCCCTTAGTTGCGTACTTAGGCTTGGGATCCTCCTTGCTGGCGAAGTGAGGGTTTCCAAGTCCGCCTACAGCCCCGGCGGCCAGCAGCATCGGCTTGTCCATTGCTTTATTCAAGTCGAGATTGATTGGTGTGCGTGGCTGAAGGACCGCCAGATGAGATCTTCTGGGCTTCACAGGACCCGGTAAACGTGCGGCAACATCCTTCGCTTCGTTGGGAGTGACACCGGCGTAGAGAATCCATTTGTTACGAAGACCATCATCGGGCGTCGAGGGCAGGTCTTCGTCGGACATGGCACGGAGTTCTTCTAATCTTGCTTCCTCGTCCGCCACAGGATCACTTCGCCATACTTCTCGCACAACTGTCCCCACTGGCACCTGGATACAGATGTCTTCGCCTTTGCGCCCGCCCTGACTCTTTCCCTGTCCGCCAATGCCTCGTGGTGCTTTTACAATTCCCCTCCTAGCAAGTTTGTGCAGACTCGTCTGTCCGGCGACAGCTTGAATCCATATATTCCCTCCTGATCCTCCGTCTCCTCCGTTGGGTGGTCCATCTGATATGTGCGCGTCTCGAAGGAAAGATACACATCCATTGCCGCCAGTGCCAGCATGTACGGTCAGGGTGCATTTGTCGACAAAGACATTGCGGCCGTAGTCGTCCGGCGCAGGGTTCAGACGAGTACTGGTAACGGGAGGTGGTGGTTCATGGGCGTCAGCACGTTTGGCAGCATTTGACTCTGCAAGGGAGGATTGTTCGCGCCGGTTGCTGCTACTTAGATGTCTTCGTATACTGGAATGGATCCGCGGTGCTTGAGACCGAACCGAAGGCGTCGCAGACCGGAGGAGGCATGGGTAAAGGAAGGGCAACAGAGTGCCTTGGATTGGACTCATGGTCTCAGCATATCTGAACGCAATTAAGGAAGATGTCAGAAGAATCTTGCTTCATGAAAGTACCCAGACTTTTTTTACTCAAGTATTGTTAGATTGAGAGTAAGGCTGCTTTCCCCAGAAAAAAGTTCGCGACTAAGCGAGATTACGTAAGGCACTATGTCTTCGGTGTTCCACGATTCCAGGCGCGAGGCTGACACTAGTACTTTTCCCCCATCCGACTTCTTACGGCGGTCCAAGGTTGCTCGCAGTTGCACTGTCACAGATATATCGTGAGAAGTAGTCGACATAGACCAGGATGTATCTTGCCCCGGACCTCGCAATTGGTGTAAATGGACCAATGTAATTCAGCCCACGCAGTCCATAGGTTGTAGAAACAGGATTGGCAACAACCCCTGTGACGGGCGCAGCGGACCAACAAATTGGCACTGCGCGCATGATCTGCAGAGCTTGTAGATGTCTTGCGATCTCGATGGCCACCAAACGACGCTCACTGCCGCTCTGACCAGGTCCAGAGGATCGTGCGGCGAGCTCGACTAAACACCTTCTCATGTGCCAATGATCGTGCGGTGGTCAATAACCAGTAAGCCATTCTCAGATCGCCGTTACGCGGAACTAGAGACCTGTCTGCCCATCCATCGCTCTCTCCACTCTGTCCCCCTTGCGGTGGTGCCCAGAAGCTGTTCAGACGAGCCTCTACCGACGGACGCCACTGATACGGTCGGTTATACAAGTAGTGGTAAACTCGAGTGGCGACAGCGCCAATGTCCGCCCTCCCAAGGTGTGGAAGCCGGTCAACGTCGCCATGGAGGATACGTAGAAGGAAGATCAATGGTATGTCGCCAAAGCGCTGACGTGGGAGCCAAGGATTGCCGACTACTGCTGGATATATCCGAAGATCTCGTGGTCTTCCTTCTTGGTTTGGTGCATCTCGATGGTCTCCGACTCTTGAAAGGAAAGTGCCACATATGCCGCAAAATGGGAGAATGTCACTCGAGGTCGTAGGTATCCTTGAAGTGTACCGTCATATGATCGTGACTTTGAAACTCCTGTCCACAGTCGCCACAGCGCCATTTAATAACGTCCGCGAACCTCGAGCTAGTTTGCTTTTCAATGGCAAAGAGTGGCTGGAGAGCGTCGAAGACTTAGACACCAAGATCCCTTGCAAAGGCTTCGGCTCCGGAGGCTTCGAGAAAGACGGCTGCAAGGGTTAGCCGAAAGAATGATTCGAGGCAGCAAAGTAAACATACAACTGTGGAGCTTCTGCAATACGCCGATACCTCCAAAGAGCACCCAAACTTCGAGTTCGCCTGCTTCCCAATCACAAGCAGAGGCTGTAGAGCATTGGCGACATCGTCACATAGGTCCCTCGCGAAGGCCTTCGCAGCAGAGAGCTCGAGGAACAAGGCTGCAAGAGTTAGCTGAAAGAATGATTCATGGTAGCCAAGTAAACATACGATGAGTATTCGTGGGTCTCTTTGGGACCGTTCTGTACCCACCAGCCAGTACTTCTTGATAGTGCTTATTGGACGGTGGGAGATCAGCATACACGAGAAGATCATCGGCATCGATCTTTCGGTCTGCACAAGTAACATATTTTCCATTGCTTTCGATATAGAATCCCGGGTAAGTTCTTCTCGCGTTCGTAACCGAGGTGGACCACGGGTGGAAGCGCGGCAGCGTGTTGGTGACCTGAGACTATGACACTTCAGGATGTTGGCTTCAAGTAATTTCACCGCTAGCCCGGAAGTTATGGCATTCTGGCGAAGGCTCAAAGTTGCTGTCACCTCGAACTGGTCCTTGACTGTTGGGTCCGCCGGGGTACTGCAGCCATCTCATGTTCGAGGCTGGCTCGTTTTGCTCTTGCGAGCAACACATCTAATGGCGTAGCTCTCCACTCGGGCCTGAAGGCGTAGCACAGTTGAGCCACGTCAAAATGCCCAAAGGTACACAAGACGTACACACGATGACTGAGACGTATGCTTCGCAGAACTCGCAGATTTCCATACAAGGCTTGATGTCCAATCCACCCTCCACAGTTTTGAGCAACGTAGATGGTCCGATTAGCGTGAACAACGCCTGCTCGCGCAAGTCCACGATTCGCTGCTGAGAACGTTGAACTGAGCGGATGATAGCAGCGTCCGGGAGCCCATCGAATTTGACTGATTCTATGATCTCTGGATACAACCGCTGACACACCTGGAAGAAGGTAAACTTGAAGGATGAGTATTTGACTTCGAGGTCGACGATATGTCTTCCCCATGCGGAGTAGAAGCTGGTCGTGCCACAGTATCGAATGAAGATGACTTGCTCGCAGGGTCACCAAGCTTTCAAAGGGGGTGTCCATGCCTGAATACTCGTGAGTATACATGCACATGCAGCGAGCTCGCATACGCACTTGTCACAAACTCTGAGTACAGTTGCGCCCAGTAGACCGGAAGCCAGATTCGATCTCCACAACCATCCTTCAATTACAGAAACACTGCTTTTCTTGGGCTCTTGGTTGACGCGGTCGCGTGTTCTTTGGTGCCGGCGGATTGCGGCAGCCTCACGCTCCTTTAATATCAGATTGCTGGCGGACGGTTTGTATACTAATCTTTGCAACATTGGCAGCTCTTTCGCAGTGGAGGTCCGTCAGCAAGTGTTTGGCTAAGAAGCCTGGCGTGCCCGGGGCAGTGTTACAATCCGAGCAGTAATTTCTCTTCTCCGACCGGGCTTCCTCAATGGCCTTCTTCTTCTTGCTTCGCTCCTATGCGATGCTGCCCGAAGCCTTTGTCGTTCGGCTTCCGGAACCCCGTCATTCTCCCGACGAGTAACTTTGGCAGCTTCAGGAAGCAATCTCATCGTCGTTGAGGTATCTGACTGGCACGCGGTCTCGCTCTCCATAGTTGAAGGCTTTGATAGTCTTCTCAGGTAGTGTTTCTCTAAACAGAGCCGTAAGAGATCGGAATATGCTTCGGCGAGTACCTGATACGAAGCCACCAGTATCGTTTGTGCGAGGCGTTGTACGTGCTTTCTGAGCACCAACTCTTCTGCAATGACTCCTTCCATAGCAGAGTGGTTTTCGTGTACCTCTTTCGCCATGTCTTCCTCGTTCACTCTATGCTGTTCGAGTATCTGGCGCGCAGTCTCCAGCTCCTTTCTGAACGCCACACAAAGTTTCAATTTGTTTTCGCAATGCTATCTATATATCGTTGTTCATCCTCGTCTTTGAAGTCGATCTTTTGGTGTTCTTCAGAGCTATCTTTCAAGCGTCTAGCTTCTTTCAAGTCGACTTCATGAAGACAGGCAGCTCTGCGAGTCGGGCAGCTGTGTATTCAAGGTGTAGGCGCGTGACGGAGCAGCAGCCGAGAAGGCATCGCGGGTCATTTTCGAAGCCTTGCTGATTGACTGAAGATGATCGGTCTTCTGTTCGTGTCTTCGTTTGGCATCGACAGCGTCCTAAGCTTTCCAAGTCCCTTTAGGAGCCCGGCTTTGCGATTCCGATTGTGAAGCCATCCTGAATAAGAAGCAGATGAGTAACTTTCGCTGCGAAACCGCATACAAAATACGGCTCCTTGTTGGACCTCTGGCTGTGCTTCTGCAAGGCACTGAGTAGTCGTTCTGCAAAGAAGCAACACCATAACTTGGGCTTGACGACGGTGTGCAAGCGCACCATCGCCCAGACAGCGCAGATTCAATATCACACATCAGGCAGAGGTAGAGCCTGGCCCTGTCGCTGGTGCAACTCTGCCACTCTCCTCCTCTCTGTAGCAGTCTGCGCTGCTGGAGCCTGCATGGCTAGGGTGGTGGAGACGTACATGGACAACTATTCCCAATGTGGGAAGTCTCCGATCTCAGCTGCGATGTCCACCGATGTGCGAACGTCATGGTCGCTGGTACCGATGAATGGGAACTCCCAGACTCCCACGAGGCTACCGTAGGCTGTGGCGAAGTCTTGAGTACGATATAGACCAATCCTGGAAGCATTGAGTGTCAGTTTCACGCTGATAGCTTCTAACCGTGGCTAGCTTACCTTCCGGGTTGGGTGCCGGTTGATGAGCGTCACATCTCTCAGGCTCGCGGTGTCTTGGACTGAGATCTAATCTTTCGCTCGTAGTACTATGGCTTGGATGTAATGTGATTGTGCCTGTAGGAGTCCTGGCTTGCTTTGTGGCCAATAAGAGAATGCTTCAGCGCATCGGCGTTGTTCTGGTGAGATATTGCTTATGCATCATCGATTTCGTTGGCGGTAATAGTCATCAAGTTTATGTTCTCGTCCATTTCGGGCTTGTGCCCAGCCTCTCGTTGTTTCTTTCTGGCATGAAGGCTCTGTCCTTCTTCTTCTTCTTGTAACGCGCAGTGGTCAATACCGCACGCCAGGCAGATGTAGGGTCTGGCTCCATCGGTGCCACAGAGGTTGGGATGAAATGGGTTTGGTGTTAGTTGAGAGGTTGAAATAGGTTGGCTCAGTGGTTCGGCTCGCCAGCTGTTTCCGTAGGTGGTTTTTGTCTTCTTTCATAATCCAGCGTAAAAATCCGGGAACGCCAGTTCTCCCTATACTCGTTTCCTGGGCATTTTTGAGTAGTGCCGGAACTCTTTGATCATGTTCGGGTCCACGGACAAGTCAACCCAGTCCATCCCATGGTATTCGCATTCAACCACGTGAGACTTTCCTCCAACCCCACGGTCGGAGCCGGAACCTTCCTTTTCTGCTCTAGGCCTCGAGGGGTTACCTCTATGAGAACTTCAACGAGCAATCTGGTCGGCCGGGTCGACGAGGTAACATCTGTCGATGTGTGTGGAACATTCCGCGTTGAGGATAACGCCAGCGCGCACCTGGGTCCACTGGGAACATCACCATACGCCGCACCAAGAGATATGAATGTCTCCAATGGGTCTGCTTCGTGTTCGACGACATCAATGTCTGGATGCATAAGATACATGAAACAGCCCGGCACATGACAATTGCGGTGATAGTCGCAGGAGTATGCCAACAACAACCCCCCGGTTCTTTGGGCTGAGGTTCCTGACGAGCTTCTCCCTGACAACCGCATCGAATGTCAGTGTGATAATGTCCCGTAGGGAAGAAGATCCAAGGGCAAGTACGAAGCTCCGTACTAGAGGCTGTTTGCATAGGAACTGATTGCCACGTGTCCGCTAGGATGAACGCAATAATCCAGGCGGCGGTTACAACACCCGTGATGACCCAGAAAATACGCAGAATGAAGTGGATATCGCGCTGGTCGGTCCCAAACATCAAGCCCGGAATCGTCATTGTCGCCAAAAATACCTCTCACTGGTTCGCATTGTTGCATTGCGCAGGTGGATTTCGACCTCTGCCGGTTGCGTTTTGAAAGGGACCTACCGCAGTCACCACACTGTCTGCTGGCTCCAAGCCGATAGCTTCGTAACTCAACGAGGAGGTGACGTTGTCATCTTCGTGTCGACAATGAGCAACCCGCTTGGCACCTTATCTTCGAGCAACACGCCTTGCTCTTGCTGCCACAATTCAATGTTGCAAAGATTTCCATGGCATACGGATCCTTGTCTGACAAAAGTACGAAGGTTCTAGCTTCTGGGAGCTGGCATGTTGACACAGGAGGTGCAACATTTCTCTTGTTGACAAGTTTGGGTATCCGCCCGTCTAGAAGATCATTAGCACAACGTAGCAGGCGGCGTGATAGGATACCGACCGTTACAAGCATTATGCCATCGAATTGACCACCCCAGGCCACGATCTAAGCGCTTCAAATCGTGGCTTATGCTTCGGCATCGTTGCTTCCACAGAGCCGCCCATACGGCAAATGGATCATCTGCACTCCCATGCACGCTGATTGGTATGCTCTGTTGAGGTGCAGCCTCTTTGCAGCATAGCATGGGTAGATGTTGTATATATTGGGTGTCTTTGCAGGATGGCATATATGTATATGGCGAAGCCACCTGTACAGCACCATTCGATCCTTCACCAGTCGGATTTCGGTTCTTAACCCCACACAAGGTGTATTTTTTGCTTGCCGAGTACCAATCATCTGCAGGCAAGTATACTTGTCGATGTAGCGACGATGGTTCCAGGTGCAATTGTATCCCATGGTCGTATTCCCAGGAAATTGGACAAGAGGGGGACTTGTGGTTATCGTAGCCTCGCCATGACCTCTGAAGAGCAGTGAAGATAAGATTCGCTGCAGGTTTGTCGTGAAAATGTCGACGTTAGTGATTTTCAGAGGATGCTTCGCCGCGCGTGGTGCATGGAAGCGGTCTTTTCTCCCAAGGATAGACGCCAAGTGCCAGAAAGAATGTAGTATGGTTCCGGCAGCTGGTTCTGTCCATCGATGGCACAAGTGTATATATATATATCTGCCATACAGGACAGAAGTCACATCCCAGTTCGACACGTCTGGGATGCCAGCAGATGGAGGGCAGTGGTGAGTCTTTATAATCTCGTCTGCCAGCTGTGGAATGTGGCCAGGAGTCACAGACTTACGTCATTCAATAATCTCTCCCATTGAATGAACGAAGTGTCTTCCCCTGACTCACCTTCGTGAACTTGTTCTCTCCATTCAACGAGACACTGTCCTCGATGTAACGAATTCTCACCTGTGTCGTAGTGGCAGATCGTCGTCTTCGTCAATCAAAGACTCAATCTTTCCAGAAGCTGGCAATTGTCTTAGTTGTGGTGAAGAATTGGTGACCCTTGAAACCGTGGATAATGATGTCTACGCGTGATATGCTAGCCATGAATTCCCAATATCGACCTTTTGGGAAGGAGTCATCTTACCTCCGAGAAACGAGTCCTTGTTACAGCTGTTGGAGACCTGACCTGATGTGGCTGTGGTTAATGAGTATCAGTCTCCGGTCAACTCCGATGAAGCAGGCGCCACGAGACGCACCAAGAAGAGGAACGTTAATTCCTATACGACCGATGTTCACCTTTTTCTGAAATGTCATTGCTTTCCCGGAATTTGTTGTAAATATGGAACATCCATTGCCATCTTCTCACGTTTGTCAGTACGGATCGTAACTTAGAGACGGATATCTTACATCTGTTCTCGTTCAATACTTCAATAGCCTCCTCCAAATTGTCGACGTGTAGGCACTCCAGGACCGGACCCATGATCTCCTTCTGGTAGGATTCCATGTAGATTTGCACGTTCGAGATCACCGTCGGCCCGATGAAATTACCTTCCGGGAACTCAGGGACCTTGACACCACGACCGTCCAGCAGTATGTCTGCTCCATCATCCGCTGCACTTTGGATGATATCTTCGACTCGTCTCTTAGCTTTGCGGCTGATCACGGGCCCCAGTGATACTCCAGGAGTGGCACCCATCCCGACGACGAATTGCTTGGCGATTTCAACCAAGGTCGGTATCCACGCTTTCCTGTCACCCACGAACACGGCAGCACTGAGACCCATGCATCGCTGACCAGCCGCGCCAAATGCACTTGCTGCCAGAGCATGCAAGGTTGAAGAGACGTCGGCATCGGGTAGAATAACGCCATGGTTCTTGGACCCGCAATTCGCGTGAGTCCTTTTCATGTTGGTGATGGCAGTCTTATAGACGTGCGCCCAAGCCTCGTCGGATCCAATGAAAGAGACGGCCTTGACCGCGGGTTCAGTGATCAACTTGTCGTCTTGCCGTGTTTTTCCTATGCAAGGCAAGACGAAAAGGATCGTTCCGGAGCTCCCATCACAGCGAAACTTGTCGCGAGAATGCTGGAGGTCGCTGGTTGTACCCACGTCATAGTAAGTTCCCGAGTTACTCTCTCACAGGAAGTCTTCTGATGTTGGGCTTCGAGACTATGGATCTACACGCTTCCCTGATCCAAGGTTTCTTCAACATTCCTGTGGACAAGTAAGTGAGCCTGAGAGACTGGGGGAAAAGGCTTGCTGACCAAATGTGAAGTATAAGGATCAACCGCTCGATCGAGGGAGAGCCCTGTTGACAGAATCAAAGTTGTATGCAGAACCCACGATGGTAGATTATATCAAAGGTCACTTCGATATGAGTAAAGTTGTCATAGTGTCTCCTGACGCAGGAGGGGCAAAAAGGTATCTGCACCAATGGTCTCAGACTCATGGCTGGACTCATTTCTTGCAGAGCTGCTGCTATCGCAGACAGATTGAAGGTTGGACTCGCACTCGTCCTCAAAGAACGTGAAGTGGCGAATCAAGTAAGTCGGATGATCCTTGTCGGAAGTGTGGTCGGACAGATTGCTGTCATTGTGGACGATATTGCCGACACATGTGGTACGTTGGCACTAGCTGCTAAAGTCTATACGGAGGGCGGCGCTGAGCAGTGTCTTGCTATGGTTACCCATGGTTTCCTCAGTGGAGAGGCGGTAAAAGTCATTGAGGAGAGTCTTCTATCACAAGTCATCGTTGAAAACACGCTTCCACTGCCGGAAGCTGCACAAGCTTGTTCGAAGATTACCTCGATGGACATCTCGCATACGCTTGCGGAAGCTGTCCGAAGAACTCACACTGGAGAGTCGTGAGTCATGTCGACGACAATTATCATTCTGAGAGCTGATGAAGGCAGAATATCACGGTTGTTCTCGTGATGCATGCAAAATCAACGCCCAACATTCGACCAGGCGGAGGCATGATAAGGGTATAGCGGAGGTAGAAAGAGAGGTGATTCAGCAAAAGAGAAAGTCGGGTTAATAGCGATAAAATTTGATGCATTTTCTTTAGGGATCCTTAGGCTAGGGAGTCCCTATTGCAGGTGAGACACAGGTGCCGACTCACCCACGTGCTCACCCCAGTTCACGGACTTGCGGCATCGACCTCTCCCGAACATGGCGTAAGTTTGGGGCGGGTTTTCCTCATCTTGGCCAAGTTTTGGCGCCGAAGAGTCCCAAGGGCAATTTCAACCTAAGCACCTCCACAAAGTTTCAGGTAGACGCCTGTCAAAGTCCAACTTTCGGTATTGATGGCGCCGCAGCTCCAATGGCGCCCCGACGCCCGGACCACTGTGCAGTTGAAGACATCATGGCAGTTTCAGCCCGTGCACTTATCGAGGCTTTGAGTGGTGTCCTGTGCTCAATATTGCGAAATGGTGAGCCGAACATACTTCAATATAGTGCGATCACTGCTTGATACCGATATCGACTGGCTTGCTACGGCTGCTACCTCGCCGGCAGCTATTGTTAGCTTCCTCACGCCGACTATTAGCACGACCAGCCATTTATCATTCCGGAGTACTACAAATGACGTTGATGCTTATATCTAGTGGGACACCCGCTTCTGTGGAATTAGAAAGAACTCAAGCTTCACAATAATCCCAAAAGTCTTCAAATCCCGGGACCAACATCACAAGATATACCAAACCTCCGTCGAAGCCGCTTGCAGTTAAGATTGTCAGGTCTGAAATACAAGTCACGATCTATTTCATTGGAACTCCGGACGACATGAGAGCCAACTTCTTGTCGGTCATTGGCGTTGCCATCCTCTCGGCAATCACTATTCAGGCAGCACCGATCCAGCCTAGTCGGCAAGCAACAGGTCTGGACGTATTTGAAACTTCTCCTCTTCCCGACTCGAACGAAGTAGGATCTCGCATAATGTTCGTCGGCTTCTTGGAAGATCCTGTCTTCTTACCAGACCCCGCTGTTCGCACATGGAGCAGTTTGTCCACCGGCGTTGAGGAGGCCAGGTACACGATTACCGTCCCATTCACGAAAGTTGAGGTCAACTGCAAAGACTCTTGGTTATCCTCGTGGCTCTGTACCCACTCGCCGGGAAGACAGGAAATCAAGTAACGCGCTGAATCGCCTACTACTTAACTATTTATCATGGCTGCATCAGCCCTAACGCTGGGAGTGTGGATCAACCCAAGCTGCGGGACCGGAACTGGGTCGATTTACTTGTACATAATATGGGTACTCATCTATTGAGTGTAATGTAATCCTTCGATATGAATGAAATGAGTCTACATACTCCAAGCCTGCATAATACAGCTTAGAATCAAAATCATTCATCGACACTCTCCGAGCCGCAATAGCCGTTGTTTGCGGGTAAATTCTTATTTACCCTGTTTAGCCTATTTGTCATGTTTGCCATGTTTGCTCCTTCTCCTCTCTCACCCACTTCATCATTCGTTCGTCTAGCATCACGATCTTCATCAAATCACACGCGACATCTTCTTATCAGCTTTCAGATTGATACATCGGTTCCCGGGTCAGCCTTCTTGTCGGCATCAGCAAGGATGTCCTGTCTCAATGCCACGCCCGCGTAAGTCCACCAGCGCGCCTGTCAATCGACGGACCAGAAGTGGGTGTTTGACTTGTCGAAAGCGCAAGATAAAATGTGGTGAACAAACCCCGACGTGCGATCAATGTAAGGCAAAGGGTTTGGAATGTGTGACGACGATCTCCTTGAAATGGGAGACCGAATATGTTTCCAAGGGCCTGAAGTTTGGCAGGACCGGAGTATGGTCAAAAGATCCTCTCAAGGCAGCTTCGCCTTCGAGCCCGGAACCAGCAGATGAGGTGGCTTTTTGGTGCACAGTCCCCAGAATATTCCCATACAGCTTTGTCAACACAACAATTGGAACCATACAAGACCTAACGACACTGGACTTCGACACTCATACGGACGAGTGGGTTGCCAAGCCTGATTGGACTTCTGACCAAGCCCAATCAGCTGAGGAGGTGGACTCCAAAAGTACCTTATCGCTCAGTCCTTGGCTTACCACACGGCAACTGGCGAGGTCTCAAGCATCGATGATGCCACCTCCACCTGTTTCAGCGCATCTGTCGACGACCTTGGGAAAGGACGACACTACTTTATTGCTTTCTTACTATGTTGAAAATGTCTGTCCGGTAACCACGGCGAGCTTCTCATCCATATCGCCATTTGCGTCGTTATTTATTCCCTTTGCCGTGACGGCCTCCCCACTCGCGATGGATTCGATTCTGGCCTTGGCTGCCTGTCACCGTTCCAGGAGTGATGGAAGCTACAATGCGACTGCATTACAACTCAGTCATGGAGTTCTCAGAACATTGAGAGCTAGGCTCAGAGATCTGGATCCACATGCTGTTGCAATGAATGTGGAAACCCTGGTCGTCATGCTCCTGCTCTGCATGTTCGAAATTGTCAATGAGTGTGACAAACGATGGGTCGTACATCTGAAGGGGGCGAGAGATTTGATACGAGTACGTCGTCAGATCGCTCCTCAACGCTTGCCTAGCTCCGACATGAGTCAGTTGGTCCACTTCTGTGAGCGCTTCTTCGCTTTTCAAGATGTCATTGGACGTACAGCGTGCGGCGAAGATCCTGTTTTCGGCACCGACTTTTGGGAAGACAACCCTGATTGCGATGCATGGCTTGGATGTTCCCCCGAATTGGTCGCGATACTGAGCGAAATCACCGAGCTTGGCCGACAGGAC
This sequence comes from Exophiala sideris, assembly GCA_000835395.1. NCBI lineage: Eukaryota > Fungi > Ascomycota > Eurotiomycetes > Chaetothyriales > Herpotrichiellaceae > Exophiala > Exophiala sideris. The sequence goes on along the minus strand of KN846953.1, from coordinate 1,417,700 downwards.
CGAGCAAGCAGAGCTACGACTCAATTTCAAGCTGCAACCGCTGGGCTGGAATACCGCCTGGACAATCTAGCACAGATCGTCTGGGACACCGACGATGACATCCTGGCTCAGTCCGCTGAACTGAAAAGGCTTGCAGCAGAACTGTACCTACAATGTCTTCTAAACGGCGCCGAGCCGTCAATACCATGGGTCTTTGATCAAGTCAACAGGATACTTCGTGCGGTGGCCGGGCTACTGGACCGTGGCGTGGCAGCTGGGATCAGCTGGCCCCTGTTTGTTGCGGCGGTTGAGCTCGACACCGATCATAACTTCCAGGATGCTTTGTATTCTGGGACCGCCCCACGATTTGCACGACCTTTCGTCCTCTACGCGTTGAATCAACTGGGGAACTCGATGGTCAATGTCACTCGGACTCGATCCGTGATTGAGAAAGTATGGCAAGCAAGGGACTTGACGCAGAGTGCGAACTCTGGACCCGACTTCGATAAGAACGATTGGGAACAATTCATTGCGCCTCTTTGCGGCAACATGTCCCTAGCATAAGGATTATTACTCAAAAGCGTCCTTGGACGACTTATACGTGGGACTCTTCGCGATACACGATCGAAACGCACACAGACGGTAAAAGAGCGTCGCTCAAGTTTCATGGGTCAACAGCGGAGCAGGGAAGAATATGTTGCAAAAGCGAGCTTGTCACAAGAGGAGTGCTAAGGGGCACCTTTCAGTAATCCCCCAACTTTGGGATATCTGTCGTGATCAAGCTTTATCTTGAATGAAGCTTATCACAAGTTGAACGCGGTGTTCTCCACTGTCAACCTGATCGCTTCCCAATTTTGTTGCCATCACCAACGGCTACACCATCACAGAAGAGGAAAGAGCAGTGACTGGTGAACTTTCTTATCCGGCTGCGGCAGGCCGGCGTAAATGGCCGTTTTTGTTAGGTGTGCCGCAACAGGTATGGACGAATCACCCGTGCTCAACAGCTTATCAGAAGTACCTTTTAGGTTGGGCATGTCTGATAGGTCCGCCTGGACCTTCTGCTCCTCTCTAACCGAGTGGAGCACACCCTGGAGAGATCATCTAGAACGGCAGTTCCCCGCATGCGAACATGATCTCGTGCTGTATGGGCATGGGCCTTCTGAGGTATATAAGATCGCTCCTTATCCCATAGGAGTTTGAGCTTGACCAAGCTTAACTCCTGGACTCAGCAGACAATCAAGATGACTGGTGACGTCTATGATCTAGAAGTGCCTGGCACGGAACTCCTTGTCGATGGTGAGTGCTTTGTCCTTTATGCCCTCTATCACTTTGTGCTATATGGCAATACCGACTTCCTGAGGGGGTGCCGGTTGGGTATGATGACTGTACTGACATTGCGTTACAGTCGGCCACAATGTTCAGGCGGCCCATGCCGGGGGGACGAGTGACATTGTCCTGATTCCTCAGCCAACCAATGCTGGTGCCGACCCTCTACGCTGGAGCCGATACAAGAAGTACTATCAGCTATTCCTACTGGCACTGTACGCTTGCGCCTTCTCCTATGGCGAAAATACCCTGGGTGCTGCCTGGACGACTGTCTCCGATGACACTGGTGTCACCTTGACGAACATGAATGGAGGAAGTGCGCTCAACTACCTCCTTCTCGGTTTCGTCAACATCTTCTGGATTCCAACCGCAATGAAGATAGGCCGTCGACCTGTCTTCCTTGCGTCCACTGTTCTCTGTATGTGCGCTGGTATCTGGCTTGGCAAGTTCAACGGAACAGCACAATGGATGCTCGCAATGGTCTTGAACGGCATGGGCACAGCTGCATACCAGGCTGTCATCCAGCTGAGCGTCTTCGACATGTTCTTCACCCATCAGCGCGGCAGAATGTTGAGTTTCTACCTGTTCGGACAACAACTCGGCTCAATTCTAGGACTCATTACTGGAGGGAGCATCGCCGATGGGCCTGGATGGAGATGGTCACAGTACATCGTGTCAATCATAGACGCGGGTGTCCTTGTGCTCCTCTTCCTCACCTTCGAGGAGACGCTGTTCCCCAGGTTCTTGTTCAGCAGGATGACAGGCAGACTTCCTGTGGACGACGCCCGTGTCTCTTTTGACGACTCCAAAGACCCTGCAAACACTCTCGCCACCAGTCAGTCGCCGATTAGAAGTGACCAGACCGACGACCTGGCAGCGCATTTCCCCAAGCGGTGCTACGTGCAAAAGCTGAGACTGTGGGTTTACTACCCTCAAGACCAGACCTCTTTCTGGCAGTACTTCCGCCGGCCGTTCCTGCTGTTCAGCATCCCGAACATCGTGATTGCAGGTGTCATCTTTGCGTTCGGATGCACGGCAGGTATCGTAAGCTTCAACACGATCTCAGAAATCCTCACCGAGCCACCCTACAACTGGTCCACCACAGCCACCGGTTTGGTGTTTCTAGCCGCTCTTGTGGGCAACTTTGTTGGTTGGGCCACTGGTGTCCTCAGCGACTTTATCGTCATCTTCCTTGCTCGACGTAACAACGGAGTCAAGGAGCCTGAAATGAGACTGTGGACACTATGCTTCTCGTTCGTCTACGCGGCAGTCGGTTATCAGCTGTATGGCTGGGGTGCAAATTTTGGTATGCACTGGATGACCATCGCCTTCGGTGTTGGTTGCATGATTGCCCACCAGGTCTCTGCTTGCTCGATTGCCACTGCTTACGCCATGGAATGTTTCCCAGGAGTAAGTACCAGCACCTCGAGCACATTGTGCTATGACTTGACAAGAAGCTGACTTATCTGGCAGATTGCAGGAGAATTGGTCGTTGTCCTGGCTATATGCTCGTCATGCATCAACTTCGCCATCTCGTACTCTGTCCAGCCTTTCATCAATGCTGCAGGATATGGCTACACGTTCCTGTTCTTCGGTCTGTGTGTCCTGTGCTCCATGCTTGCGGCCATTCCGACGTATATTTATGGTAAGAGCTGGAGACGTAGGGCAGCACCGAAATGGAGAAGATGGTTGTCTGAGAGGGAGGACTGAAGAGCAATATGCTTAGGCTTAGTAGCCTCCTGCACCCTAAGTTCCCAGAGACGGTGTCGCGTCTGCTCACAATCGGATCGCGTTCCCATCTATGGGCCACTACGCAAGAGCTAGACGATAGCATCATACAGTACTCATATATACGATATGTATCGACCTTGTCATCTTGGGGTTTGACAAGCGCGCAGTGCATAATCCTACGGAACGAGTTTTTGTAGCACCGCGTAGCTGGCATACACATCAGGCCCAATGAATCTGTTGAACATGGAGACATATCTATTGCCGTTCGCTGGCATGGTGCTTTTGGCGCTTGTCAATTCTTCCACACCGTTCTTCTAACAATTAATCAGAAGGTGCTCTTCACCTTCCTTCCTTCCTTCCTGCGTGCGTCGTAGAAATAACCACTGCAAGGGAAGGCGCGTCCCGATTAAAATTTTAGTATAAACAACCCCCCCCCCCCCTCTATTTCGTCTGCCCTTTTCCTTCTTCTCTTCATACTCTTCCACAACATTGTTCACCGTTCTGATACAGTACCAAGTTGCATACTTACCTAGGTAGGCAAAGCATGTAGTTTGGTGCCTATGATTGTACCATATCAAACATATCAAACATAGGAGGCCTTCCACACTCGAGAGCATTCATTCATACGTTGGGGCAACCGAGGCTGAAGTGGGCAATCTTCACGGAATACTGTACGCCACAAATCAATTGCGTAGTGCGGGGAGTCTTATTACTCCTACACTCGAGACCTGCGCACGCCATACAAAATATTTCTAAGCTGGTTAACAATCGAACTGCCATTCAACTCTTTCTTGCGTTTCCCTTAAAGACATAGCCAGGTACCTACAGTCACAATGTTTACCGGCCTAGTCGAAACCCTCGGCACGGTTACCTCCTTAACAGACCTCGACCCCTCCATGTCCGGCGGCAACGGCACATCCCTCACCATTTCAGACTGCACCGACATCCTCTCAGACGCCCAACTAGGCGATTCCATCTCCGTAAACGGCACATGTCTGACCGTCACCGAATTCGACAAATCCTCATTCAAAGTCGGCGTCGCGCCCGAAACCCTCCGTCGCACGAACCTAGGCCGTCTGCGGGAAGGTTCGCATGTTAACCTCGAACGCGCCGTGGCCGCGAGCACGCGCATGGGCGGACACTTTGTACAGGGACACGTCGATACCGTCGCGATGATCGATAGTGTCACACCCGATGGGAATGCACTGACGTTCCGCCTGCGGCCTAGAGAGTCCTCTGTGCTGCGGTATGTTGTGGAGAAAGGGTACATCACGCTTGATGGGGCGAGTTTGACGGTGACGAATGTTGATGATACAGCGGGGTGGTTTGAGATCATGTTGATTGCGTATACGCAGGAGCGGGTGGTGATGGCGAAGAAGCAAGCTGGTGATGAGGTTAATGTTGAGATTGATGTTGTGGGGAAACTTGTTGAGAAGAGCGTGGTGGGATATTTTGAGGGTGGAAAGGATGGCGCTCCGGCTATATTGGAGAAGATTGTGGGACGGTTGGTCGAGGAGAAGCTCAAGCAGCAACGATGAGAATCGCCACAACGCAGTGAGAAGAGAGCGAGCCGGCGAGGCAGCTTGCGCTTCGCGTCTTACAGCTCCAGTCCTTGGCCGGAGACCACTGACCGGGACGTTTCGTTGCTTATCTCGATCCAGGCGATCATTGTGCTCCAACAGCGGCGAGATCGACTATACTGTGACGACCGCTACGGGTTGTGTGGGAGTCAAAAGCAGTGCACGGCAGACAAAAGGTACACACGATATACTTGCGGCTAGTCCACCCAAGACAACGATAACTCTCCGTAGGGCCGTCTATACTCTGGATCACCCCAAGGACTACCCGGGATCTCGTCCTGTCCGCTGACTCCCTCATGTCATGTAAGGAGATTGAAAGGGACTGTCCCCATCCCCTGGAACAACACTACTCCGAGAATGGTCGGTCAGGAGTGAAAGAGGACTCGTAAGTCTACAAACCCACCAGCTTAAAGGTGCTGGCAGAGTCTTCTGCCATGACACGATATCTTAACGCAATTGTATAACTGCTCTTTTCACTTTTGCTCACGCAACAACCCCTGAAGCTCTCAACTTTTCAACCTCTTCACCCTTCCATCCCAGCACTTCCGTCAACACATGATCAGTATGCTGTCCCAACGTAGGCGGCGGCGTCCGCACTCCCGTCACACTCTCCGAATACTTCACCGGCGGACTAACGACCTTGATACTCCCACATGCATCGTGCTTAACCTCCGTAACCATCCCTCTCGCCAACACATGCTCATGCTCAAGCGTGTCCTTAACATCATTGATCGCCGCATAAGGCATACCACTCCCCTCCAGAACGTCCAACCACTCCTTCGTCGTCTTCTGCACGGTGAGATCTTCAATTAACTTCTCCAGAACATCGCGGTTCTTGACGCGCACGTCGTTCGTCACAAACCTCGCATCCGCCTTCCACTCGTGCCGACCGAGTTTATCGCATATAACTCCGAATAACCGGTCATTGCCACCACCCAGCATGATATCCCCATCTGCCGTCTTGAAGCCCTTATATGGTACGATCGATGGGTGTGCGGTTCCCCAGCGTCCGCCGTCGCGCTCACCGCTGACAAGCACGCTGCTTGCGATGTTGGCGAGGGTGGCGACTTGGCAGTCTGAGAGCGCCACGTCGAGATGTTGACCCTGGTTCGTCTTTTGGCGGGCGAGGATCGATGCCATGATCGCGTTGCATGTGTACAAGCCGGTTGTGAGATCAGTAACCGCGACGCCGACTTTGACGGGCGATCCGTCGCGCTCCCCCGTGATGTGCATCAGGCCCATTTCTGCTTCGACCATTACATCGTAGCCGGCGCGGGAGCTGTAGGGGCCGGTTTGCCCGTACCCTGTTATTGAGGCGTAGATTAAGCGAGGATTGATCTTGCGCATCGATTCATAGTCTAGTTGATATTTCTTTAGTGCGCCAGGAATATAATTCTCAACGAGAACATCTGACGTCTTTGCCAGTTCGTGCAGTATTCGAATCCCGTCCGGATGTTGGAATGAAAGACCCATGGACTTTTTATTTCGATTGACTCCGATGAAATATGCGCTTTCCCCTGCTCGACCTCCTTTGGCCGTAGCACCATCCTTGTACTTGGCAAAAGGTGGTCCCCAAGCTCTGGTATCGTCGCCCCTGGTCGGATGTTCGATCTTGATGACTTCCGCCCCTAGATCACCGAGGATTTGCGTACAATACGGACCAGCCAGTACCCTCGTCATGTCGAGAACACGAATACCTTCCAATGGTGCTATTTTCCCAGCCGCCGTGGGCGGTGAGGCCGCCGAAGCAAAGCATCTCCGGATTGTAATGCCGTGTGAGCGCGTGTGCTGCACGCTAGAGTCGCACCTCCACAGAGCATTGTTGAGGGCTCTGCAAGATGGAGGCATGTTGACTGACTGCTCTTAAGGTGTGGCTACCTAGTATACCAAAGTAGAGAAGGTCGCTGCTCATCAATATGAAGCAATCCGTGAATCGGAGCACGCGCCGTGAGCCGATGGTCGGCTTGCCAAGCACCGAGGCAAATAGTGGTGGTGCGGAGGTTGCTGGAGGTGGGCCATATGTGTGTGGGCAATGGCACCAGAGGTTATAAAAGCACACTTTAATTGTGTTGATACTGATGGTGACCGTGGAGGAAGCGATCAAGACTTTATCGCCTGATTCAATGAATAGCATTGATCCATATTGATCCATTTCCACCTAATGTACATGATAAGGTTATACAGTATATCATTTTGCCAGGGAAAGCCCCATGGCAATCGCAGCATAAACATTTTCAAGCCGGGGACAAAGCCTCCGCGAGGTATCTTGGACCAAATAACCTCCCATGTACCCAGTGCAAAACTCCCAAAACAATAAGAAAGAGGTCCCGAGATATGATACACACTTGCAACAACAAAATACCTCCAAATGGCGCCTTTTTTTGATAAAGGTTTAATTTTCCTTCCTTTTCCTTTCCATCCCAATCCCAATCCCATTTCCTGGTCGAAGAGTCTTCGTTCCATGCTTTCTAGTTCTTCCATAATACAAAAGTCGCGGCTCGCGCCGCATTCAAAGTCTTTTCGCTGTTGACGAGGATTAGAATCCCCAAAGAAAATTCGTGGCCAATGTAAAGAGAGGCGTTCGCGTTTGTGGTGAGAGGTGCATTACCCTGAGATAGCCCCTGAGGTGGAGCATAGGTGAGACATTAATGCTTAAAGTCGAGATCAAGATCTTGCTTGAGTGCTTTTGTGAGGTCCAGCTCGTCCATCAAGGGTATGCTGTCTGGTCGTGCAGCGCACTCTTCGGTCGACTCAACGGCCGCAGCGTGCAGCAAGGGTTCGCAGCTGTTTTGTTCTTCTTGTTCGGAAGGACGAACCAGGCGTCCCTCACCTTCCTCCATCCAGTAGCTTTCCAGAGCTCCAATGGCGCAAACAATGCCACATGCCCACCAGGCAAGACCGTTATAACCCAATTTCAGTCCGGCCGAGTGAATTGAACCAGTAATAACCGGGCCAAACGCCCGTGCGAAGCAGGCCGCCGATGCAGCGGATCCATTGATGCTCCCAAGAACCGATCTCGACGGTACCGCATTTGCCAGCAAGATTGCGTTCGAAGGGAAAGAGACGACGTGAAAGGTCATCTTCGTCATCAGACAGAAGTATATGCCTGCCTTCTGAAAGTGCTCTGGAAGAAGCACAAGGTAGGGGACAGCCAGATAAAGGAAAGGCCAGATCGTCAGCACCAGACGATAAGCGCGGAGGTTTCCCAAACGTCGAACAATCACTGGGAAGAGGCACATCTGTGCAAACATCGCGTATAGACCTTGAATAGCCAACATGTAGCCGATGGCTTGCGTGGAGAGGCCGAAACCACCGGAAAACTTGAAAGGCAGCAGAGCCGGCGTTTGTGACCGTTCCTCACTGAGGAATGTTGGCATCAAGGCATCGAAAGAGACGCTGTGATAGGCAAGAATTGCATAGCCCAAAATGATCAGAACCACATGCCTGCTGTATATCTTGGTTGTGCCGAGTTTTTCTTTCTCCTGCAACATCGCCAGGTCGGAGTCCAGGGCGTCCGTTGACGTCGACGTGAGAAGCGGAGAGCTTTCTGTGCTGCGGTATCCCGGAGGCGGATCGCTTTTTGAGAGGTTTGATATCTCTTCCGACTTGGGCGCACGAAATGTGTGGCGTGAGGAGGTCTTCCTCAATAAGAATCTTCCCAGTTCCAGCCCGAGATCGCGACGATGCCTTTTCTGTGCGTGTGTCTCCTCTAGAAACATAATGCCAAAGACTATGCCAGCACAGAGGATCAGAACACAACACATGTTAGGCAGCAAGAAAGGATATTTGTCCCATAAATTGCCTTTACCACACCAGGTTTGATGCGATCCACAAGGCATGGCCAAGGCTCCACCTATGGCCGGTCCGATGATAGATCCCACACTCCAAATGAATGGCATGACAGCGTACGCTTTTGCTTGATGCTCCTTCTTGGTGACAAGTTCGGCGACGGTGGTTTGAAGAACTCCTGAGTTGCCGTTCAAAAGACCCCCTAAAACCCTGGCCAGAATGGCAGCTGGCAAGGAACGCGCAAAGCCGAAGAACAGCATGCTCAAGGCCGTCCCAAACAAGCCCATGATCAGGACTGGTTTACGTCCAATGCGGTCACTGATCGAGCCCCATAGTGTTCCTGTCGAGAACTCGGCGAAGGCGAAGGCGGTAATGAGCATACCGGCATAGATAGATATTTGCGTCTCATCTTGCGTGATGTTGAAAGACTCGACCATGCGATATGCATAGGGGAAAGTTGACATGAAGGCGATTGGTTCGCAAAGGCGACATAGTGCTGTTCAATGCGTTAGTTGATTCGCTACAGCATACCAAATTGGGATGTCTGCGAGATGACGTACCCAAGATGAACAACTGTTTGGCCGGAAATTTGTCATGAGAGTCTTTAGAACCAGAGTCCCGAAGGAAGACTCTGGTGAGAAGGTCAGGCATCGTCACCGAAGAAGAGGAAATGGCGAGGTGTCGTGCAAGGCGGGAAGGGAGGTGAGCAAGGAGAGAAAGACAACAAACGCCCGGCGCCAGAAGGGAAGTAATAAAAGAATGTCAAAATTCCAGGAGTCAAAAGGTTAGCAGGAACGATGGACGCTGAGCGGGGCTCCTCTGATGGTCATTCTGGCGGAAAGGTGCATCCGCCGCCGCGTGGGAAAGGGCGGTGGACAAGTTTGGGCAGTTGGGTAGATGGGACATCACAGGCACACGGCAGCGAAGGGGAGCACAAGATGGAGATCACCTTTTTCAGACGCCCGTGGGCCAAATAAAGGCACGGTTACACGGGGCAAGGAAGTGCGGAAGGGTATGATAGTCGAAGAAACTTCTGACATCCGCGCCCGGTTGACCACAGAGGACAAGTTACAAGCGAAGTGGGAATTCGTGGGAAGCCCCGTTCACAACGCTAGACCCAGCATCCGGAAGTACCGCCAGAGCAAGTTGCAGTTACCCGAATTCAAAAATGTCCGCAGAGCCTGGGGGAACGTTGAGTCTCAGTTGGACGGCTGCATGACCAGGGTTTCGGAAAACCAAACGGTGATGGGTCTTCGTACCCGGGGAAGGAAATTCATGTTGCAGGCCGGAGGTAAAGACCTAGGAGGGAAGCGGCAGAGAAGACCCATAGATGGAAAAATGAGGCAGAGCTCGTTTCTAGCGTCGAAAAAGGTGGGTTTCAACTTTCAGGGCTGCCATGCGACACAATAGTGGCGTGGATCCTGAGGCACAAAGACAGATAGAGCCAACAGCCAACAGCTTTCACGCGGCAAGCAACCTAAAAAGGATTCTCCTGGAAATAATGAAGAAGCAAACGACGGACATGACCATGGCAAGGGCAGGGGAAAGACCTGGTCTGTTTGTGCCTTCCAATAGAACAAGGAGTTCCGCATTTTGGGATCGAGTGAGAAATTCTCGCCTGAAAATACGAAGTGCTAGACAAGGGGCATCATCATCGTCATCAACAGGTCAAGGAACCACGACAGCGGTACCTTGGGGCCGCCGTTGGTGCGCGTGACTCGGAAGATCGATAGGCTTGAAAAAGACACAATAGGCAAGCCGCTTTGACCGTTGTTATTCGTCTGAAGGTTCGGTTTGCCCCTGACCAAGACCAGTAGTGAGTAGACTAGGAAGATGATCCTGGTCTTCCGAACACCGGGGTCTTTGCTTACCGAAAAGCATGTTCAGTTTAGTGTTCCAATCTGTCACCCCTGACATGGCCCTAGAGACATTTTTGCTTTTTCGCCCTGAGAGGCGAAGTCGCAGGATCCAACAGGCCAGTCTGAAACTGAGGCGCCTTTCTCACTCTTGGGTTGCTTCGCGTCTCGTGACCTGCTTACAGTGCTGCATGCCCATGTCGCACATATGAGTAGCGGTTGCCGTTATTGATCACCGCCGCCGCCTTTCCCTGACGCGGCCAATAGGAAATCGCAAGGCACGAAGACAAAGGGAGGCGGTGAAAACAGCGGTGATGAGATTGGGCATCAATCAGGTCGGCTGATATTCATGCTCCCACCGGAAGAAACACTCTTCCATCTTACAGGACGATCGAAGGTCGTTGATCTGGACTTTTTGGGTAGGGGCTCGCGGAGATATGGGTTATGGTATGATTAGTCTCGGCAGCTGAAGCAGCGAGATGAGCGACCTGCAGCAAGACGGTGTGTCGCGGAGGAGGGGACAAAATGCTCCGTAAATATGACTCAGTCAGAAGTGCACAATGCAAGTTTGGATCGTGGGTTCGCAAGCGATTGACAGGCAGGGGTCGAGGGGAATGAACAAACCGGCAGCTTACCGGGGATCGCTTTGGAACAGTCTAGCGGTTCTTCGTCCTTACCATGATAGAGAATGCTGGGGCGAGATCCTCAATGTAACAGCCTGAATTAATGTTCCTTGCTGGTCATGGAAATATCATTTCCTGCGCAATAATGATATCGAAAATGCGACAACTAGAACGGCTGGAAATACAGTAGTACCTCGATACAAATTGACTTGCAGCTGTCAGTTAAAGTCTAAAGAATCCTAGGATGCGAGCTCCGGAGTTTCATGTTGATGGAGCATTGACTCCAACGGGGCACCGCGGATAAGGCTCGCCAGGCAGGAATTCCAGCCTAGCACACCAGGAAAAGACCCAGGGCCTGGGGTCTGATTGACTTTGGAGCAGAATCAATTACGGGGGGACAGCGGGATGGGAGTCGTATGGAGACCTTTTCTCTGCACACCCGAGCGTTACGTATCACTTCTTGGGCGCGTGTGATGATGATGCAAGTCTGCAACAAATGGGCATCATGACCAGGGCCTTCGCTATACAGTTGCCCTCGTCCATAGAGGGACAATAATCATATGGAACTCGAGTCTGTGGCTGTTCCAGCGAAGCGGTGACTTGACATGGTATACATGGGTCCGAACATGATGCTAGGGGGCCACACGGGCGTTCGGCACCTCAGTAGCCTCATTTCAGAAGGCGCCTTGACAGGGATTGAGGAACCTTCGCAGGCTTCGGCACATGCTTTTTGATACGGACAGCAATTGACTAGGGGCACTAGCAGCGTTTTTGAAGGGTTGTCACACCAAGTGATGCCACTTGTGGTTGGCAAGCCGTTGGTAGACTGAGCCGCAATAATGCAATGAAAGAGGCGCAATCATAATTCCTCACACAGTCCTCGTTACTTCTTTCCTCACCGACGTCGATGTTCCAGACCACCGCAAGACGGCAGTATGCAATCCGCAAAGCTTCGCCTGCAGACGTACCCAAATCAACGTCAGCCCACTTCTAATCATCATGGCAGTTGGATCTACCGTACTTGCATCTTGGTTCATGCCAGTGTTGACTTGTCAGATTGACTCGACGCACCCTGCATGCAGGAATAGTTTCCATGTTTGGATCCAGTTTAGACGCCCAATATCCCCCAACTTACGCGCCTCAGCGCCTCTTTGCTTTACCTGCAGCTGAAAACCACCGAGGACGTCATCAGAGTGTTTCGCAGCCGTGCATATCAATCGTGCTAAATATGCAAGATGCCGTCCTCTCAAAAAGCTCGCTGACGCCGCGCTGAGAGCCTTTGAGGGCATCGATTACTACTCGGTCACACAACATTCAGCAGCTGACCTTTGGTATGCCGGTAAGTAGGCAGCAATATTCGCTGCCAAAGGTGGTCAGTCGTTGCTCTCTACTATGTTACACAGCATACGAAGGCGCCTCCTTGCAGCCAGCACATGTTCGCCCAAGCACAGCCGACGGTAACCTGCCTTTGCCAACCCCTTTGACTGGCGGCACCAGTTTCTGTTCTAGACGCTGTCGTCAGATGAGCCAGACTTCCTGCACCAGAAGGCAAGCTGTCACACCAGAAGAGATGCTCTTGACTTGACGTGAATTTGCATCTCGGTACGGGTCCATGATCCGCTTCCATTGCTGGCTAGCACCTGTCAAGCTGGAGAGCCTCGATGTTCTCCGCTAGGACCGAGCGTTATGTTCAACGATTTGGTTGTCAAATTGAACTGGCGGTCAGATTAAGTTGGATAGTGTCTTGCATTGACAGCACACCTGTCAGACTATTACAAATATGGCCATCCGAAGTCCACGCAACATGGGGCATTTTTCGGATGTTGATGACGAAATCTGGCATGCCTTGGGGAAGTTGCGTATACCCAAATATACGCCTATTCTAGGCTTCAGATACTACTTGTAGATTCAGGACATTCTCAGCAGCTGTTGCAGCAATACCTGGGCCGTCTTGGCATACAGTACATCCCGTCTCCATCCTTGAATGGGTATTTTTCCCGAGTCATTTCCTCGAATGCATACGACCTATACCACCCTCACACCTCCATAACAACTTAGTCCCAGGTCTGGCCGTTTTCGAAATGCATGACGGACAACGGACATTGCGCTAGAGCGGTCTGGTTGGAATGTCAACTGACCTCTGCTCTGCATCTCCATGCCTGCATTTTCCAACCACGGGTGGCTTGGTCTTCGGAGCTCTGCGTTACGAGTAAGTGCCGTTGCCCTCAATATCTTGTTGCTCCTTGGCCGCAAGAGGCAATTTTAGATAGTCAGTGCTGTTGAGCCTGGCCGGGTTGGCGGATTGGGCAGCAAATCGGGCCAGCAACTCGAAATGGAGGCGAAAGGTCGCCTTCCGACAAGAGTGCCTAGTCCGTTCACTGTCGTGGGTGAGGATCATGGCCAGACAGCATGCGTCATCGAGACTATTGTTCAATCTTGCCTCCGTCGAAGAGCAACTGTCATCATCGCGAGCCGCTCATGTCCCCAGATAACCTCGACTTGGATAGTGATAAGCAACTACGGCGTCTGCTTACGACCGCAATTGACCCTGACGCAAGACCGACGACGTTTTCACCAGCGGAAAGTGTAAAAGCGTCAGGACAGGCATCAACTCTTCCTCAAGGACTATTTCATCGTCGGAAGAAGATCTCGTCCTTTTTTGATGCCGCCAACAGCCAAATCGCAAACGCGATATCAATGCCAAGTCATTGTCCCTTGCCTTGTTGCAAAGAGCATGAAAGTCTGCATTTCCACTTCAACATTATGACGTGCTTGACCACAGCGTCTTGCTCACCGCATCATCATAGGTGAGTTCGTTTGTGTGCTGACGATGGAAATCGGACTGCCCTGTGCGACACGGAAAGGCATCGTACATCAAGGCCTTGAACTTCGACAGCAAGGCGCATGTTGATTAAGTGTCCTGCAACCAAGCGTGATCGCCTCCGGTGAGAGTCTATTGGCGCTTAACGCACATCATCTCCGGTGGCTGCGTGTTTATGCACGACCGATCCTTCTACGAAGAAGCGAGATGGGTTCGCATTAGCAGCATGCAAAGGGCACTAGATGAGCATAGGCTAAGGCAGAGCAACAGTACCATGGCCTCCGTGCTTTCACTAGCATGCCTGTGTTCGACGAGGTAAGTCTATTTTCAGCCCACCAGGAATAACAACACTGCTTTGACGAGAGACATATCGTCTTATTGTCAGTATTGAAGCTGCTAGACCATTGAACATGCAAAGTATTCTGGAACACCAGCTACAAGCCAACTTAGCAAGCGATGTGTCCATGCAGAAGGCTTGCCGGATTCAGCGGTCATTGAAGTCTCCAACAAGGAGAATATCTTCACGACGTTCCCTACATGCATAAGCTTGGAATCTGTGACAAAAGCTAGCTTTGTACAATATCCATCTTCGACTGCTTCATCCCGCTTCCGCGTCCTGCTAACTTCTCTCTTACCTCTTCTGGTAGCTCCAAGCACTGGCAAGGGTTCGCAGGAGCTTTTCGTTCATGATGCTACTGGCATTGAATGCAAGTGCATCATCTTGCAGTCTCATCCGATAGGGACTGATGTCACCTGTCTTGAAGCCTCAGCCGAACCACTACCCCAGACTTATGCCGGAAATATAGGTATAAAAGGTGCTCTTTGCCTGTAGAAGTCCTGCTCTCAGTCTTGAGGAAGAACCCCACGCACGACTAATGCAGAAATGTAACCGTGTCGGGTTTATCTACGCCGAGGCTCGGAGCTGTGCATATCTGCGCGCACTGATTGGGTATCCTCGCATCTCTTATCGCCTGTATCTACGCGTTTTCTTTGGCGGCCAGTGGGATATCGGTGGGCATTGATAGACGGGGTCTATTCACGGACTCGGCTGCGCACTGTAGCAAAAGGTGCATGGCCACCAGTGAAGGTAGAGCAAGGCTGAGTTGCTGTTCCGTTCCCAAATGCAATTCCAACAGTGATCGCGCTTCCATCTCCGCACACTGGCAAAAGATGTCAGTGTCATCCTTGTCTGATCCATGACCTCCACCACCTCCTCTCCTCAGAGCGCAGGCCTGAAGCGAGCATATCAACCTGACGAATTGTCCAATCAACCGGACGCTCCTTCTTCGGCCAACTCTCCTCCTCAGAACTCCTCCTCAGCGACTTCCGCCTTCAGGAACGTTTCTGCCTGCAACCGCTGCCGGGTGCGCAAAAACAAATGCGATCAAAGGCTGCCTGCGTGTAGTACTTGCGAAAAAGCCAACGTGCGATGCGTGGGCTATGATCCTATCATCAAGCGGGAAATCCCCCGAAGCTATGTTTACTACCTCGAGACGCGCCTGGCTTACTTCGAGCAACTGCTCAAGTCGAATGGGATATCTTTCAACACAGCGGATGTCTATGGCGCAGAGTCGAAAGAACTCGGTGAAAGTGGACAGTCGCCTGCCAGCACGAAAACATCATGGCTAGTGCCACAATCGCCTGGAAGTGTAACGCCTCAAGGCAGCAAACAGGATGATTGGGATAAGAAGCAGGAAGACGCCGATAAGCTCAATAAGCTTGTCTCAAATATTGGCATGGTCTCAGTACAAGGCGCTTCAGACGCGCGATACTTAGGTTCAACTTCTGGCATATCATTTGCTCGAGTGGTGCTGGCGGCGGTGAAAAGTTCAGTGTCGAGCAATAACTCAGAGCGTGCTGGGACGAAGCCAAGTCGACCGATCTCCAATGTTGCAGGGCCAGGTGACGGCTCAATGAGAGATTCGTATTTTGGCTTACAGAGCAAGCCTACCTTCAAAGAGGCTCCCTTCCCTGACCGCGAACTCGGCGCGAGGCTGGTAAATTTGTACTTTGAACATGCCAACCCTCAGATCCCCATTCTCCACCGAGGTTTGTTCATGGAACTCTTCGACCGCGCGTACTCCATCGAACCTTCGAAACGAACGAGCCGCGAGCTGTACTTATTGTACATAGTCTTCGCTATTGGCGCTGGCATCATCTGGGGGTCCTCTGATGCACAGCCGAACTCGCAAAGCGATTATACCTCGAAGAGACCGCGACTCGCAAGTCAGCAAGCCCAGCCCGAGGAATATCACGCTTCAGCCATAGTCAATCTTGGATCAGTCCTAGGCGCCAGCTCGTCGGCAGAAGCAACGGAACGCTCAAACGGCGACCTCGAAGAGCTTCAGGCCGTTCTGCTGTTATGTGGATTTGCTCTGCTCAGACCAGTAGCCCCGGGCTTGTGGTATATTGTGGGTGTAGCCATGAGACTGGCCGTAGATCTTGGTCTGCACTACGAAGATGGATCTGATCTGGACGAGGGCATAGAAGGTCTTGGGACTGACGGCAAGAAATCGGTTGATGCAACGGAAAAAGGCCGAAGAGCATGGGTTCGCGACTTGCGGAGGCGACTATGGTGGTGCACCTACAGTTTCGATCGCTTGGTCAGTACGTGCGTGGGGCGTCCGGTCGGCATTACAGATCAGGTCGTCACGACCGAATTCCCATCTTTGCTAGATGACAAGTACATCACACCGGGCGGGTTTCTGCGACCACAATCATCACATGAACCGACCTACAAACGAGTCGCCTACCACTATTTCCGGCTGAGATTGTTACAGTCGGAAGTTCTCCAGGTGCTTCAGTATCAACAAGCACAGCAGGCGCGGCTCAATGGTACTAACCGAAACAATCAGTTCATGCATACCAAGTTGCCCTCACCCTTCATGAGCAAGTTTGACTCATTTCGATCTTGGAGACGAGATATCGACCAGCGCTTGTATGAATGGAAAGAGTCAGCTCCCGCCCCCTCGGAAACCGGTGTGGGCTTCTCAATCCAATTTCTGGAGCTGAACTACTGGCAAGCGGTGATCATGCTATATCGGCAAAGTCTCAGCGTTCCTGCACCACTTGCGAATGAGTTCAGCCCAACAGAAGATGTCTCCAGTCCATCGAGTCTGAGAATAGAAGAGAAGGAGGATGAAGACCTTGTCTTCCTGAAATGTGCAGAGGCTGGTCAGAAGACGCTGAAGCTGTATCGGCAGCTTCATAGGCTACGGCTCGTGAATTACACTTATCTCGCGACACACCATTTGTTTATGGCTGGCATCTCTTTTCTATATGCGGTTTGGCATTCGCCGGCGGTCCGAGCCAGGCTGGTAAGCGCAGCGACTCTCTCACGTAATCTTTCTCTGACATATTACAGACTCTCGATGACTTCGATTTCACTGTCCTAGCAGCAACATCTGTCCTAGGTGACCTTATGGAGAAATGCCCTCCAGCAGAAGCCTGCCACGACGCTTTCGAACGGATGAGCAAGGCCACCGTTCAAATGTGCATGTCTACGCCGGGTTTTGGCTTCTCCGCAGAACGCGAAGAACCTCGACACCAGCTTTCCCGACAATCAAGCAGGCAGAGCAACCCTGTTCCCATGCAAATCGATTCATACACGCAACAGCGCATCGCACCCAAACCAATCATGAAGCGTCCACCACCAAAGTTTGACATGGATCTTAGAGAACTCTTCCCAGAAGATTTTGAACCAAGTTCTCGTCCGTCTCAGTCCTTTCCTCGACCGTTACAAGGTCTACAGCGACAACAGCAGCAGCCACAATCTACCTACCAACAACAGTCTATGCAGACGCATTCGACGCAACAATCACCCCTCCAAACACATATTTCTCCTGCGTCAAGTATCAACACCCAGATCAATACAGGTCTAGGGATGGGTCAGCGACAGACCATGGACAACAACTCGCTTCTTTACAACCAGAGTCCACCAAATCCACAACAGCCGTATTATATGCAGAACACATATAACCCGGATTTCATGTCGTCTTTGCCCGGCATGGACTTCTTGAACAATGCCGCGTCCGACGAGGATGATTTCAAATTTGACGCTGGAGGTCTAGATCTGGGCTTTGGCATGGGTCTGGATTACAAGCACGACTGGAGCGATGGGCAACAGTATGATTTGTTTGACGGGTTCTTCTTTGGTAACGGCATTGGTGGGAATGGGAACGGTAGTGGAAGCGGCAATGGCAATGGGAATGGGAATGGGAATATTGGTGGTGGCGTTCTCTGAAGATACCCTGTTGGAACGCTTTTATTGACTTCATCACCTGGGATGGCCTTGCCTCGAAAGGAGGTAATGACGGTAGTTGATACGACTGAGAAGATGGAGGATGATGACATTGGTGATAAAAGCATCATGAGGAGGTTATGGGAACCTTCACAAGCTAAGAACGCAGGAGCGAGTGCAAGGGCCGCTAGATGAAAGAATTATATGCCACGACTTGGGATGTCATTCCTGATTAACCATCTCTCAGTCATTGTCTCTGCATGATCTTCCAAATTCCAACAGCCTTTCTGCTCCGTCATCTGCGTTGGCATGCACTGCTGGCAGGAAGGTAGCTTCCGGCTAGCTTCGCACAGTCCGTTCCAGGGTTAGCTGCTTGATAAAGTGGTCGTGAAATCGTGTCAATCATTATTTCCCATGGTATCTCCTTGCCTGTTCGCTCTCGTGCGCCGCAACCCTTGGCCAGCATGTTTCGTTCGAGCAACAGGCGGACGTAGGAAGCTTGGTCACTCGAATCCTTCGAAGACATCGTCGTTGTTACTGGCCTTCAGTTGTTGTTGCCGAATCTCTTCCACCATCCTCGCCGTCTCTGCTTCGCGCTCCTTTTCAGACTCAGTCATGTTCGCAACACGCTCGTAGTCCCGTTTAGCTGCTTTCTTCGTGCGCTTGACCTCTTTGTTGGCCCTGTGCTCGATTTTGTCGGACCACGCTACGGTGGCTTCTCGCTTCTTTCGAAGTGGCTGAACATCCTTCGGACCTTCTCTGAGTTCCTGTTTCCGCTGCTTTTCTCGCTGCTTATCCTTGTAGCTATAGTTATCCCAGTCCACGGTCGGGGCTTTGTAAGTGCTTCTATCCCAGGTCTTGAGTTCTGGCATCTTGGGCATCTTCAGCAGACCCCAGGCCGAAGCATGGTCGGCCCAGTCGATGTCTGCTACCCGAAAGATCGACGACGCTTGATGCTTGGAGTAGCTTCGAACCCAGCTGACGAATGCTTTTTGAGCCTTTTCGTGCAGTAATCGGTCCTTTAGGACAACATTTTGGAATGCCTCTTCGGTGGCAGTGCATTCCTCTCGGGTGACGGAAATGTCCGGGTTGGTCAACAGCTCGATGGGTGTTTGCCTGACATTGAGAAATGAGACGTAGTCTTCCTCGCGGCCTGGGAGAAGGAAGACGACGCTGAGACCCTTTCGTCCTGCTCGACCTGCTCTCCCGCAGCGATGAAGAAAGACCTTCGGGTCGGACGGTGGGTCGACCTGCACTACTAAGTCCACTGACGGAATATCCAATCCTCTTGCTGCAACATCTGTTGTCAGCAGAATCGCTGGAGACGCTGAGTTCGTGAAGCGAATGAAATTCTTCTGTCGGACGTTTGATGGGTGCTTGCCATGCAGGGGCACGAGGACAGCCTCGGATGGGAGAATGGTCGGAAGTAATGCCTGGAAATAGTCCACCGCCGCACAGGTAGACAGATATACAATGGTCCGTAGAGGCAAGGTGTCCAGCCCTCTTAGTAGAGCCACAAGTGTTGGAAATCTCTGAGAAGCTGGAGTAATGGCATAGGTCATTCTTAAGCTGGCAGGTGTTCGCTTGTCCTCGACGCCATTTGCGCCTTTCACTTTGACGGCTATCTTGACAGGGTTTCGTAGTCCAACTCGAATGATCTGGTCGACGGCTTCGCTGACACTGGCGCTAAATAGTCCTGTCCGACGTTGCTTGGGTAGATGGTTCAGGATCTTGGTAAGATCGTCTTTAAAGCCCAAGTCCAGCAAGCGATCTGCTTCGTCGAGAACGAGGACTTCGAAGGAAGACTGGGGACAATGGACATATGGTGAGGACAGTATCTCAAGCAGGCGGCCGGGCGTCGAAACTAGTAGGTTCGGAGAAGTCTTGAGGAATGTACTCAAGTCCTGCGCCGGGGTTGTGCTGCCGCCGAGAAGGAGTTGAGGAACGATCTTGGGGGTTGAGGCGGGAAACGTTTCTGCTTGAGGATCGATATCCGCATCGTCTGGTGTGAGCATGGCCTTGCGCGCTGCCGCAGAGGGTGGGTGAAAGTTCAGCAACGAGATTAACACGTTGAAAATCTGCGACGCCAATTCTCTTGTAGGAGAGATGATGATGGCACCAACATGATGCTTCTTGACAGGTTCCTCCAAACGCAATAACCGTTCGATGACTGGTATGAGAAATGCCAACGTCTTTCCGCTTCCTGTGACCGCCTCAACCACGACATCTTTATGACCCATGAATAGAGGAATGGTAG
This sequence comes from Exophiala sideris, assembly GCA_000835395.1. Taxonomy (NCBI): domain Eukaryota; kingdom Fungi; phylum Ascomycota; class Eurotiomycetes; order Chaetothyriales; family Herpotrichiellaceae; genus Exophiala; species Exophiala sideris. The sequence goes on along the minus strand of KN846953.1, from coordinate 1,397,498 downwards.
AGGCTTGAACGGGTGTCATGCGGGGGAAGTTCATGGACGAAGCAGCGTCCAAGATCCATGGTGAGAGAGGTGGGTTCAGTGATTCCCACGCACGGGATGACGACGTCGCCTTGGATGGACGGCCTCCTCTGTCTGGAGCCATGTTCTGCGGCAATGGCAGGATCTTGATGTGTAGAAGACTCTGTGCAAGTGTCGCAGGCAAAAAAAGTGGTCGGTGCTTCTTCGGCTAAACTGGTGATAAGATAAGACAGTCGAGAGCCGCTGCTTTAACTATTTCGTACTTATGATGGACGCGTCTCTGGCTGCTTTTTTACCTCTCGGCATGGATAAGCAAGTGGACACGCTACACTGGTGTGCTGGGAAGTTATGAAGCCGGAGACGGGCGGCATTGGATGAAATAATCCTTGTTGCATGTGCCAATCCGCGTCAACTGCCAAAGTTCTTTTATCAAGGCACAAGTCACACCGACGATACATCATCTTTCATCACGCGTCATACTGTATGTCAATATCTCTGGAATCATCCGGCGTGCTTGAGCAGGCTCAGAATCAAGTAGGAGAAAGTCTTCGACAGTACGACTCATCATGCTGCTGAATTAAATCAAGCACGCGTCCTTCCCTAAATCGCAGGTTGCGGCCTAATCCGGGGACAAATTTCTCCCCCTTCTTTTTGAGCGCTACAAGGATCTCTTCCCCGTCGTCGGCTTCTCGGTCGCCTTGACGTCCTTCAGATGTCTTATCAGGGCCCCGTTCCTGGGACACCGAGGGTGATTTCGCCCTCTCCCACTCCATCCGAGACCTCCGAGCGACAAGATTCCTATTTCGCGCCGGTCACACGATCCGCTGCCAGAGATCAGCGACACAAATCTCCTCCACCAGAACCCATTCATGAAGAGAAGGATGGATCTAGTTCGGACTCCAGCTTGGAAAAACGTGCCAGGACACGATCAAGAAGTCCGATTCTCTCTGCTGCGACTTATATGAACGGTACGGCCGGTGCAGGCTCAAAGAAGCGCCGTATAAGCGGCCTCACCCCAAAAACACCCGTCACAAAATCAGAGGCATTATCGAACGGCGATGTTTCCATAGAGTCGAATGGCCATCTCTCACCTTATGACAGGGTGAAGAAATCCTGGCGCGAATTCTCCCGGTCACCATCACCATTAGGCCTCATCCCACTACACCGCCATTATCGCACTTTGATAAACAAGCACGAAATTCCGAGAAAAGTACTCCATGTCTCAATCGGCTTCTTCACACTCAAATATTACCATGCTGGCCTTCAAGCGACCTCGATCACTCCATGGTTGCTTGGTGCTCTTGCTATCATTGGTCCTACTGACATCCTCCGACACCATTACGAACGCTTCAACCGGTTCTACATCAGAGTGCTGGGTGCTTTGATGCGTGAGACGGAAGTGGACGGCTACAATGGTGTTATTTTCTACTTGGTGGGCACCTACATCGCATTACAATTCTTTCCCAAGGACATTGGCACCATATCCATTTTACTATTGTCCTGGTGTGATACTGCGGCAAGCACTTTCGGTCGGCTTTATGGACGCTATACGATTCGACTTCGCCGAGGAAAATCTTTGGCTGGCTCCTTAGCTGCTTTCATTACAGGAGCACTTGTTGGACTCTTTTTCTGGGGCTACCTTGCACCCCGGACTGGGCCGTTTCCGGATGATCCACCCAATGCTTACATGTATCATCACCGCCTTTCTTTGCCGGGTCAGGTGAAGGACCTCCTTGGCTGGCGACCCAGCAACGGTGTGATCACCGGCAACACGGCGCTGGCCGTTATGAGTGTCTGCACCGGTCTCATTGCCAGTTTGTCCGAGCTGATCGATGTATGGGGTTTGGATGATAATCTGACGATACCGGTGTTGAGCAGTGCCGGGCTTTGGCTGTTTTTGAAGGCTTTTGGTTGACCAGAACTTTTCTTCTGCTCTCTTACGGATTTATTGCATTTTGTTACGAAGCGACGTGTCGAAAATTGTTGTTCTAGCTGAGTGGACATACCACTGTCAGTACCTTAATGAGTTACTTTACGATGTCATGTTTCTTCCCTCCCTTCTTGCCAAACATCCATATGCTTACACGCGTCTAACGGTTCCGCTGACGAAAACCCGGGTATGATAACATGGAGGCGACCCGTGGTATCACGATCTTTTTGTCTACTGCTGACTTTATCTCAGATGTGGTTGTGTGGCTGCGTTGCCGACTCCTGAGTCTTCAGCCTCGCCCAGCACCAAAATGCTTTGATGACGGCATCTCGCCCAGTAGGTGCTCGTACATGCATTTCCTCCTCTGTCCTGCAGGTTTCGTCCTCGAGTTTGGTGGGCGGGGTAGTTGCATGATAGCCGATGATCCCTGCTGTCCTCCCGGCACAATACTTCAACACCCGTCAAGCGCCTGCAATACGACTCCAACACTCCGCAAAGTACTAAACAGTCTCCAACAAAGGGTCCTGTGGAACTAATTCCACTTCCAACCTTACATACCCACACTTATACGCCGAGTAAGTCATCGATCTTATCGACAGAATCGTCCATCATCAGCCGTGCGCACGAAGTTCGACATGCCTCCAACTCAAGTTCAGTCCGCCATCATGTCCAGAGCGAGCACACGCCTTCTCCGCCACATCAATGTGACACCTTCCCTGAGGCAAGTGAGACCAATATCCTCATCCAGCGTAACATCAGCATCCATCATTTCCAACACCATTACCGACAAACCACCTCCACCACCCCAGGAATTCACATACGGCGCCTACCAAAAAGTCGGCGGCCCCTCCGCCAAACCCGTGCACACAATCCGCATTCCGAAATTCGAATCTCTCGAAGCTGAACGCGCGTTCCGCAAACTCCACCACGCCGCCGCTCTGAGATGGCTCGGCTACAACGGGTACAACAACGAAGGCGCAGGAGGGCACGTCACGGTCCGTGACCCCATTCTGACCGACCACTACTGGATCAATCCGCACGGCAAATCCTTCAGCCATATGCGTCCAGAGGACCTGGTCCTAGTCAGCAAGGATGGTGAAGTCAAGGAAGGAGGCAACATGCACTCGATCAACCCCGCGGGGCACATCATTCATTCTGCGGTGCACGAGGCGAGACCAGACGTCGTGGCGGCGGTACATTGTCACAGTATACCGAGTAAGGCGTTTAGTGCGATGGGGTGTAAACTTGAGCCGATCAATCAGGATGCGTGCAGGCAAGCCTCCTCTCACATGCCCCCACGGAATTCCGTGGTATAGGTACAGTATGTGGACACTCGCTAACGCTCGTATGGTAGATTCTACAACGACCACAGCATCTACGAAGGTTTCGGTGGAATTGCCTTCAAAGCCGATGAAGGAGTGCACATCGCGCAAGCACTTGGCAATACGAAGGGCGTTATCCTGCAGAACCATGGACATTTGACTGTCGCTAAGACCGTGGATGGCGCGGCGTTCTTGTTCGGCGCGATGGATAGGTGTATTCAGGTGCGCATCCACTCTGGACCTTCGAACTCGAGGACATAATATATGCTGATTGAAATGGTATGACAGGCTCAATTACTCGCGGACGCAGCGTGCGCGGGACGAGGAACATCGACGATCAAGGTCGCGCAGGAGGAGGCGGAGTATACGCGGAACACGTATAATGATGAGATGGTTTATATCATGTTTCAATCTGCGTAAGTCACTCGCTCAGTATCGACGGTTCAGGGCTTGTAGGACATGTGCTGATTACCAGTAACAGGTTCGAAGATGTGGTAAGGGCATCGAATGGAGAATTTCCGATGCATGTTCAGGGTGAAATACCCAGAGAGTGAGGATGTGGACGGTGGATGTTAGATGTGTGGATGCATGCCGAATTCAATTCAAGCAGAAAGCACATGAGCCAACGAAACAGTATATTATGTCCATGGAGGAGTTGTGGGTGCATTTGATATCGGGCTAGATGTCCTCTCTATCGAACCTCATCTATGGTTCATGTTAAAGAGGAAACCAGATGCTCCCTTGTCCACCCAGAACGTCAATCTCGGCGGTCTTCTCTCCAAATGCACTAGTCGCAGCTACTCCCAGTGTCTGGTTCCTCTGCTCCCCAGCACTCTCGATCTCGACAACCATGCTACCAGCCCCAGCGGGTAGCGGCACGACAACACTTCCGGAGGTGCCTACCGGCGTGTCCCATGTCACAGTCACTCCCTGGTTCTCTAGCACCCACTTCGCGCTAAATTTGCCCAAGGTCGTCGTGAACCCTCCCTCCACGAATGTCAAATCCCCCAGCTGTGGCGCCAGATTCCACTCACCGCCCACCGGACTCAGCACATCCAGACCCAGGACGTAATGCGTGAGGGCGGACGTCGGGCCTGAGCTCCATCCGTGCGAGTGACTCACATAGCTCTCGTCATAGTCATACCCACGGTCCGAGCGGTAACTGAAGCTACCGTTGTACAGGTATCCTTCGAGCAGTGTCGACTCGGTTGAGTTGGGATTGTTGATGATCCAACCCCACGTCGTTCGCAGGAGTTGTAGAGCACGAGCAGTATCGCGGACTGTGAAACGGCCGAGCAGCTCGAAACTGGAAATGAATGGAGAAACGTTGTATGGCAGCTCAGGAGTAACAGGCCCGATGGGTGTCCAGTTTTGTGTCAGGGATGTTGCAATGCCAGGAACGTCCGACGTGGGTGCAACGCCGAAGAGGAGGGACATACTGTTCGCGTCTTGAGGGTGGAGGGTGGTAGATGTATCGTTGTCCCGATAAGCGTTGGCTGAGGCGTCGTACGTGAGATTATTAATGGCATTGGAAAGGGCGGTCGTGATACTTGTCCAGTTTGTCGACAGGTCTGGCTCACCGAGCCATGTGGCGAGCTTGCTGCCGGTGGTCAACGTTTGGAAGAGGATCATGTTTGCCTCGGTATTGTGGAAGCCTTGCTGCCAGCGCGCCCAGTCTCGCGTTCCGGTAACGTTCATGAGCCCTGAGTTGTCGATCTTGTCGACCACAAACTGCATGGCGTGCTTGTACTGCTCCCACAGAGGGACCAGCCAAGCGGTATCATTCGTGTAAAGCACGTAATTGTACGTTCCAATCATGGTCCACATGTGGTATGTGTCGCTGCCGGTCTGACTGAGCGGCGGGCCTGATTCGTCAAAGGCGCCCGTCGTCATATTTTGATAGTTGTACATGACTTGGAGAGCATTCTGGACGGACTCGAGATCACCGGTCGATACGAACGCGGAGGGTACCGCAATGCCCATATCTCCAGGCCACACGGCTCGATCTCGTTTGGCGCCGTCCACGATGACAGTGTTCCCTGGTGACAGCGTGGCATTGTTCGCCCAGCCGTATACGAGCATCGGCACTTGACGACCAGTATTGGTGGGGACTGAATTGCTCTGCAAGGTATAAGCACCTGCATACCAGATGCGATTCAGTAACTCGTCACTGCTGTGGAAGTAGCCCTGGTAAGCACGGAGGTTGGACCAGGTAGGCTGGAAATCGAGTTCAACCGTAATGTTGTAGGCGGAAAAGGCAGTTGTGCTGGAGTTCGTGGCAAGCCAAAGAGTCATGTAACGGAAACCTCCTCGGAGGCGCTCGTCTGGCATTACATACTGGCCGGGATCTCCAGTCAACGTATCGTTGAGCCACAGGTCGGCACCGGTAAACAGCCCATTGGAAGAGTCGGACCTGTATCCCACGAAATTTTTCGCCTCGGTGAACGCAACACCTAACGTGCCAGTACCAGTGCTGTTGTAATTGAAGCGAACGATACCCCCAACTTCTTTACCAAAGTCGTAGGTGACGAGTGACCCGTTACCCCTGATGGTCTGCGGCTGGGAGCAGGCTACTGAGGTCAGGCCCGGCCATATCAAGGCAGAGACGGGAGATACAGTTCGTGTCGTCGGCGCGTAGTTGTTGTCGTCCCATGTACCTGGAAAAGATGCCTCAGCAGGACCATCGCATGTGAGATTCCTCCAACATTGACCAGTGACAGACACTGTCAGGTATAGAAGCATGGATATCGACAGTGGCGACATTGTTGACGGGGATGTTGCCTTTCCTAACAGGTGCAAAAGACCATACCTCACCTCTCCAGATTGATCTCAAACCTCAGCGTGGCCACATTTATGCATATTTGCCATCACCGCAATTTCACCATATTGAGCATGCTGCTATGGTTCACTTCCGCGCGGCCGTCGTCCACATTGAGGGCTCGGTGCATCTTCGTCCGAGAGTCACTTGCTTGATATGGTTAATCACTTGCGTCACATTGCAGGAAAATATGAGGAAACATGGGGTCAATTCTTGCGGAGACGAAATCCTACCTGATCTTCATGCGGGGGCCTCCTTGCAGGTGATCGGCAATAAAATGGATACCGTCCGTTCAGGAAGGTCGGGATGAAGCTTCACCGATGCTTCACAAGCTCCTGGGTCGGATGCGACACAGATAAAAAGTCCTGTGGTGGGCAAGAGTGGCTCGTCGCTCCTCCGAGAATCTCTATCAACCAGTTTGAAACATGTTGAAGCTCCTGAAACTCGTTATTTGCATCCTGCCTTTCGTGGCAGAAGCCGTGAAGCCTCGAGCACCATCCGCAGCCGGGCGAGCCACATGCACTGTCATTGCAAAAGGTGCTCAACAAGACGATACCCCACAGATCCTGCAAGCATTTGAGAGTTGCGGCAATGGAGGCTTGATTGTCTTTCCTGAGAACCAGACGTACTGGATTGCAAGTCGATTGAACCCTGTGGTCAACGATGTCATGATCGAGTGGCGCGGTTTATGGCAGTATTCCGACAATCTGACTTACTGGAGGAACAACTCGTATCCGATCACCTTCCAAAACCACCACGCGGGTTTCATCTTGACGGGTGACGGTATTCACATCAACGGTTATGGCACTGGAGGTGTCAGTAAGTTTGTCAAATCTCTTTAAGATGTGCAACAGTGAAGGAGAATAACTTAATTTTCCCGGCCTCGCTGGTTGCGTTTTCCTGCTGTATGAGTACATGAACTGACAAAACCGTGATTACGACAGATGGAAATGGGGACGTGTGGTACTCCGAGGAGAAGAACGTTACCCAGCCAGGAAGGCCCATGCCATTCGTCCTTTGGAACGTCTCGGATGTGACCATCAGTCAATTCTTCATTAAGCAACCCCAACTGTGGTCGTTCAACATCATGAATGGCACTGATATCGCGATCGATCAACTTTATTGCAATGCAACGGCGACAAAAGCACCATGGGGTTCCAACTGGGTGCAAAACACTGATGGATTTGACACAATGGATGTGAAGAACGTATATCTGACCAATTTCGTATATCAAGGTGGAGATGTACTGATTCTCACTTCTCTTTGGTCGTCGGACTGTGGGCTGACAATTCCAGGATTGTGTTGCCATCAAGCCAAGGAGCTATGGTGTCACTATATCGAATGTGACCTGTAGAGGCGGTAATGGTATTGCCATTGGCAGTCTTGGACAATACCTGGAAGACTCTTCGGTCGAAAACGTCATGGTCGACGATGTGAAAATCGTACGATATAACGAAGACATGGAGAATGGTGCATACATCAAGACCTGGATAGGAGGGCAGGCACCACAGTCGAGTTATGAGAGCGCCGGGCTTCCTAACGGAGGAGGATGGGGTAATGTACGAAACATCCTGTTCAGCAATTTTGACATTGGAGGAGCAAACCTGGCGGCAGCCATCACGCAGGATAGTGGCGACAACGGTAGCTTTGCAGACACTTCAAAAATGCTGGTGAGTATGCTGTGCTAAGCAAGATATGTGCTGCTGACAGAATGTGAGGTGTCGAATATCGCATTCGTAAATTTCACGGGCTGGACCAACACTTCGACGGCGAAGTCTTCGAGAACCATCGACGTTTCTTGCTCCAACCGGAATCCGTGCTATAACATCGATTTTAGTAACTTCACGGTCACCACTGCCATGAACAGCTCGACTATTGGGACCACAACTTGTCAATATGTTGCAACTGGAGGTGTCCACGGAGAAAATTGTACTTCGCCATGAACAGGTATGACGCCGAGTGACGAGCACGAATGATTGGGAGATTTAATGAATCATCTGATAGCTGGTGAACATTCACTACCTGAAGAGGAGAATGCTTGCATCAATGAAGTACCATGGGAGGAAATGATGAAGACAACAGTTAGGCGAAAGTGATGTAGTAATTGGAAGTTGCGTACTATGACCTCACTCAAAATAAAATAATAGTTGGGCTTGACTTGGCAAGCACCTAAGCAACTTTTTAACCAAAGGACTTCTATCTCAGTGGAAATGCGCAAGATAAGGCATCAGCAACGCTGCTCTGATCTATCTGTATTCTCTTCCAGCTCGACGATAAGGATAACGTTGAGTACGACGCCTTCCTGAGCACTATTTCAGAGGTCATGTTTTAGTCCCTGAAATCCGGCACCTGCTCGACCGCTGAGAGCAGAGGAGAGCAGGATGACTGCGAAACACCGAGGACGAAGCGTCGCTTCAACTTTCAGCAGTTCTCCGTCTTCTCGGTCATTCTCACGAGCCTCCGGGCTTCAGATCCAAGACACTGGTTCCAGACACATGGTTGCGAGACTCCATGTCGCAATGGCGTCCTATCAAGGTGGGTTTCCGAGGCTCGGTCGAACAATGAAGATGGCATCATGCATCATGGATACCAGTTGTCATTGTCAGCATCAGGCTAACACCACCGAGGATCCGGCTCGAGGACTCTTGCTTGCTAATGACATCCATTCGCTCTAGCGCAGCCTGTTGCTAATCTCCGACATGAATTTTACTTAGCTACCTCCAGAATCATTCAAGCGAGTATAAAGAGGGGAGCAACCCATTGGAAGCAGTCCTACGACACACCTCCCACAACAATACAACCTACTTCCAGGCCTCAGCATCTTCTAAGTTCGTGATATGGAGAAACTCAATGCCGAGGCTGAAGGTGGCTACTCGCCACAAACAGATTCGAGTCCACCGGAGACCATCAGGCTTGAGAAAGATGTCGAAGACCGTGATCCAGCCAACTCTCCAGACCAGCCTACTGACGAGTATTACCACGGGAAGCGCCTTGCCGTCATTGTGTTCTCCCTTATGCTCGCTATCTTCTTGGTAGCTCTGGACAATGTCAGTGACTGCCTCCAACCCCCAACGTCCAATCCGTACTAACGTGTTCAGACCATTGTTGCAACGGCGATCCCCAAAATCACCGACGAATTTCACGGCCTTAGTAAGGTGTCATGGTACGGTTCAGCATACTTCATGACCTTCGGTGGCTTCCAGTCGACCTGGGGAAAAGCCTTCAAGTACTTTCCTTTGAAGGCCTTCTTCATAGCCTCCATTGTCATCTTCGAGCTTGGCAGTCTGATCTGCGGTGTCGCTCAGAACCCGACCACATTGATCGTTGGCCGAGCCATCGCTGGATTTGGCGGTGCCGGTGTCGCAACAGGCGCATTCACCATGATCGGTTTCATTGTCGAGCCCCGTATACGGCCTCAGGTCATTGGTGTCAATGGGGCAACCTACGGTATCGCAGCCGTGCTTGGCCCTCTCCTTGGCGGGGCCTTCGCCGACAAGGTCTCCTGGCGGTGGTGTTTCTACATCAATCTTCCTATCGGTGGTGTGGCTTGTGCAGTGCTTCTTTTCTTCTTCCACACCCCGACTCATGCACAGCCCGCTAAAGCCTCATGGAAAGAAAAGGTACTGCAACTGGACTTATTAGGTGCGGCACTCATCATCGGCTTGATCACCTCATATATCCTGGCGCTTCAATATGGAGGGCAAACCATGGCGTGGAAGAGCAGCACTGTGATCGGTCTGCTCGTTGGCTCCGTGGTCATCACAATAGTCTGGGTCATCTGGGAGATATACCAGGGAGAGCGCGCTATGATAATACCACGCTTGGTACGTGTCACTCTTCCGCCTCAACGACATTACTAACAACTGAGCAACAGTTCAAGCAGCGGTTTGTATGGGTCAGCTGCTGTTATCAGTTCTTCTTCGCTGGCTCGTACTTCCTGATCCTCTACTACCTACCGATCTATTTCCAAAGCGTCTACGGTGTTAGCGCGATCGGATCGGGCGTCCGCAACCTTCCTCTCGTTATCATGCTCATCGTGGGGACCATAAGCCAAGGATTCTTGCTGGCGAAATTGGAGTACCCAACGCCCTTCATGCTTGTTGGCGCGGCAGTCTCAACTGTCAGCTGTGGCCTGTTCTACACACTTGGCACTGACACTTCTACCGGAAAATGGGTTGGCTATCAGATACTTTCCGGTATTGCCGTCGGAGGAGCCTTTCAGGTCGCCATCATGGTCGTTCAGATCAACTCCAGACACGAAGACATGTCTGCTGCAACCGCCATGATCTTTTGTGAGTACCCCCGAAGCCCCTGAGACTTGCAATCCTGACGATAAATAGTCTTTCAGATGGTGGGCGGGAGCTTCACTATCACAGCAGCGCAGTCGGCCTTCAACAACAAGATGATAGCCAAGTTGGCGTCTACGGCTCCGGACATCAATCCTGCGACGGTTTTGGCCACGGGCGCTTCTCAGATCCGCACGGCTTTCACGGCCGCCCAGGTCCCATTGGTGGTAGAGGCGTATATGACCGGTCTCAAAGTCGTCTTCGCCATTGGAATCGCTACTTTTGGCATGGCATTCCTGTTTGCCTGTGGCGCAGGAAAGAAAAAGCTCCATGCTGAGGATTTGAAGAACGTCGGTGGAGCTGCATGAGGAGAACGTGATCGAGACGGAAATGCTCTCTCGACAAGGTGTGGTACGGTCGACGTTCATGTCTTTGGCTACCCTGGCGACGTTTAATGGTGGTAGAATAGTTGATACGGGCGACTTGTGCATGGGTCAGGATCCTTGTGCGTCGATGGGTGGGCATTGCACCTGGTAGTACGGAATTTCAGCCTGTATCAAAGTGGTCTTTGCTCTGTGCCCAAGGCATGCAAGAACGTTGTCGTTACGAGTTCTGGGATGGTCAAAAGCAATGAAAGCAACCATCAACCTCGATCCAATGCCAATGGACCATCAAGTGCTGGCAGCGGAGAGACCCGCAAGGAAGTCGACTTTCTCGGAATATTGATTTCGGTCGTACGTGGTCGTCATCGTGGGACTCAAGTGCTTGAAGTACTAGTATCAAGGAAGAGCACTCCCAGTCCATCGGGCTCGACCATCGCACACATCATTGGAACTCCCACGTGTCTGCCGATCGCTCTTCAAGGCATGGGCGACAGCGGAAGCATCGCAAGTGAAGACGGATAACTTCCACAAGAAGGTTGTCGGCCATGCCGCCATGCTCGAAGTATTGTTCTACTATCGGGAGACCGTCCACGCCGCAGAGCGGAAACGTACTTTCATCCGTCACATGCTCAATGACGCGAGATTCGAGCTCGATATCGGCACATGTTGTCATTATACTTGGCAAGCACCCGATTTCTAACAAGCAGTAGTCGTATATTCAATACGTGGCGACACCCTACACATCAGGCCGTCAAACCAGTTTAAGGGCCACTTAACCTCCAGGCGCATTCCGGTACCAATCAGCAACAGCACCATTGCCAACTTGCATGTCGGTCCCCATCATCAAGCTATCAAAGAAGGCAGTGTCAATGCCCTGGAAGACCCAATCATTGATACCAGCAGCGGCGCCGGTATACAGGTCTTGCTGCATCACGAAATCATCGGTGAAGACGGCACTGGGCAGGTCTGCACCATCCGTCGCAGTATGTAGCTCGTCAAGTTGTGGCCGTGGCTGTTGCTGAGACTCAGCCAAGTGTGATTGAGGTGGTCGCGCATGGACTTCAGCTGGTGGTGGACACGATCCGCTTGCCACCACACTGTCACGAAAGTGGACTGATCCAATGCCTCCAATCGTGATATCGGCCTCGGGATTCTGTTGAGGTTGCAGCGATGACTTACCTGCCGGCTTGATGCCATCGCGACCAATTTGGACGGTGCCAAAGTACGGGACGGTGATGAACAGCACGTCGTCCTGCTGGCTCTCGTCACCTTGAGATCTGTAACGTTGGGCAGCTGCTTCGATTCTTAGTAAGTTTTGCAGCAGACAAGCGCACTTGGCCGACAGCATGTCTTCATGGACCTCGGAGTTCAGCTTCATGATCTTGAGGGCTTGCTCCACCGTGGCACGATCCCCAAGCCGTTGATGTGCCAAGAGATTGTCCTCGCCTTTGTATCGATGACTGTCGAGGTGTGAGATCATCAAAGTCATGCCGGCCACGAGAGCCAGATAGTCGGCTAGTCTGCAACATGACCAGCTGTTGTTTATCGACCGAAAAGCGATAAACCTGGTCAAAACCTCGCGGCTGGCGTACATGCAGGACGTCCGGCAGTATTCGATCTCGCATCGGTTGGGGCACATCAGGAACGGCAAATGTAGCTGGTTGAGCAATGTGTAGTGGGTCACTTGATCTCGGATTCGCATTGTTTCTCTGAACGCTTCGTCCGAGTTCAGGTCAATGCCAGTGAAGTCCGGCGGTCTCCAGAAGTCGGCAGGCAAGCTTTCGGCCGTCGTCCGCAGTTCCTTATCGATGTCCATAGTCATGTCCCGAACATGTTTCGACACTCCGAGTTGATTTCGTTCGAGGATTCGTCCAGTGATCCTAGCATGACAACGCTCCAGCCGATTGGTTGATGTGACGGGCGTCAATGCCAGGTCCAAATCAAGCCTGACATCGGGTTGACCTGAAGGGAGGCCAAGAATCAAAGAGAGGAAGCGGTCCATGTAGACAATCTGAGACCACATGTATTGTGGGTCAATATTTGTGTCGGTGCTGAGTGGTTTCACCGTAGGGCATCGTGGGCGATGGATGCCAGTCAGCTGGGCGGCGACCAAGGCTCTCCTGTGTGCGAGCCATCCTCGTCGGATATTTCCGCAATTCAAGTGGTAGAGTCCCTCGAGCAAGATACATTCGAGGCTTTCCATGCTCCCTAATAGTTCTTCATTCGTTGTTACCAGGCTGATGGCTGTATCTGCAAGTCTTTCCATGATGACGCGGTGATGCTCAGATAGACCGCTGATATGCTGCTGTGGTGGAAAGTGTGCAATCATGGAGGAAAGCATGAGCATGTATTTGGCAACGAGCACTGGGTGAGTGCCAGAGCCAACAGTCTCTGCCAGTTTTGCTATGAACTCGGACTTCTCACATGATCTCTCAGTGTGCGGTATGTCGTTAACTCGGTGACAAAATTGCGAGATTCCGGTGCATCTTTGGAGTAAGATATCGATGTCTTGCTGGATCGGAAAGGCTGCGACCAGTGCGGGCGATATCTGTTCAAATTTGTTTGTATCCAAGGGTACAACTTTGTTTACTGGAGCTGCTTCAGTACGAGACGTACGCGATGACGACTCTATTGCTCCGCGAGGATTGCTTCCCTAGGAAATAATTAGTGGCTGTTGGTACAGCAAGCTGGTTTCCAGAAAAAGTGGCGCTATCAGACAGCGAGCACATCCTGAAATTCCGGAGGAGATGAATAGCGGCGACCTAGGCTTCAATCTGGTCTCTCTATGCTGTTGGACTCGACGGCCTCCTGAACGTAAGCGCTGTTTACCCGCCCTAGAACATGACGGACGTCGTAGAGATATTGAGCAGGTGCGTCCATTTGAGCCCGACAGGCTCCTATGGCAGACAATGCCACTTTTCCTGGAAACAAGCAAGAATCTGGAATAGTCGCAGTCAGACTCACCGATGAAGCCCCATGCAAAGACATGAATGGAGTTGCTTCCGAACCACTGCAGGGCGTGGAGGCAACAGCATCGTACCTGGCATCGGAGACTGTCCGAGAAGCATCACTTGCTGCGCTGTTTTGGTTGATCAGCTGGTGGAGTAGTGCTTCGACGCACTGTATGCGATCCGCGTTGTCAAGGTGCTGTTCGTCAGGTAACTCCTGTGAGACGCACTTTGTGCCACGCCGGCGACAGGTGATACAAATAGCATCAGTCGGCGCCGCAAAATTGCATCGTACCTTTCTCCGTTTACACTCCCAGCAGCTGTGAGTGCCCTTGCGAAGTCTTCTCTTCTTGGCACCAGGCTCGGATTCCTCGTAACCGCCGGTACTCATTCTCACCCTAATAGTCTTCTGAGTGTGGCCAGAGGATTATCCGACGCGTTGTGTCAAAGACTCCGAAGAGAGAATGAGTAAATAAGTCCATTTGAGCATGACCGACTTCCAAGTTCAGACGTGCCACTTTTCTGGCAATAGGCTTGCTGGCTAGCGATCATCAGACTCATCAATCAGTCTTCTTCCGTGAACTCGGCCGAGGTGGAGAAAGGAAAAGCAAAATCCAGGGGACTGAGCGGACCCGAAATACGAGTCAAAGCTCTCAAGTGTAATTGAAAGCACAGTTCTCGGAGGAAATAAGTCACGCCACATATTTTTATTACCTTACCTCCGAGTTCGATAGTAAGTTCGGTCTCTGCTCCGAATAGCTTATCGCACATCGCTTTGGTGCTGGCAGCTTGAGCGGACTGCGAAGACGTTGCTTGAGCCTCCAACCTTGGGTTCAATGGAAGTGACGGCCAAAATACTGTAAGGAGCCAGGAACGCCGCTCTAGGCAACCAAGCCTAAGCGCCTGCCACTTTAACGAGAAATTAGTCATCCTCAACTCACGATTCAGATGCCAGAATTATCTTTTTGTCCAGCACTCATCTTGTGGATTGAATCCCTGCAATCAAATGCTGAGTGAGAGGTGATTCATGTACATCTACCAAACTTCGAATTTTCGTTCCACCCGACGTAGCATGATCCCCTATATCTACTTCTCTCGAGGCTCACAAGGACACCACTCCCCCTTCCGGATCCTCCCAATCCTCACTAAATACAATCGTCTCGAACACCGTCCCAATCGTCCCCAAGGTATCGAAGAAGACAAATCGACATGTCCCCTTAGTCCCCATCCAAACGCCCTGCATCACAAGCTCGAAACCCCGTGCCTTCATGAGAGATATCCTCTCCTCCATTGGCACCCGCACATCGCCCATATCCCACGCGATGTGCTGCACGCCCGCCTTACCTCCATTCTCGTCCAGGTAGGCTTGCATCAGGGAAGGTTTGGTCCCCGACCCGCCCGGTAAGGGCTGCATGATCTCTACGACTAGCGAACCCTGCTTGGCGAACGCAACCTTGAGCCGGAACAGATCTGTCCCTCGTTCACCATAGAGTTCTTGCTCGCGCACCGTCGACGCGTTAAAGTCGAAGATCTGAAAGGGTCCGATGCCGGTCTTGCTTAACCCGTCGATGGTCGTGTATATGTTGGGTGTGACGAAGCATATCTCTGTGATGTTGCCTAGAATTGGTGATGGGCTTGGATTTGCGGTTGACATTTTTGCGGGCGACTAGGACATAAATTATGTAGTGTGCAAAGGTGCTGCCGGCTAGTAAAGTCGTGGTGAACTTACGGCTTGTAGCCTTCTTATTTTCTTCGCTTGTCTGAGTACAATGCGGTGAGCAGCATGATGACGCCCTCGATGACGCCCTTCGTGGCGCATGGTGACGCCCCTGGTGATGACGCTGACCTCGATGACGACCCAAGGGCGTCACGTCGCATGAAATTCGTATGGCGCGAACTTAGGATGCCTGACTTCTACACCAAAAGTTGAACAGAAAATACATGATCCACGCAGATCATATCAGATCTTGGTCAATGCGGACCAATCTTTTCCGCGAGACGAAACCGTCTCCATGCCACCCATATACCTTCTCAGAACTTCAGGTATAACCACGCAACCCTCCTTCTCCCGCCATCCGTTCTCCAAGATGGCAGCCAGGACTCTTGGAACAGCCATGGCCGTACCGTTCACGGTGTGAGGGAATTTCTTCCTCGTTGCATTGGCCTCCAGAATCCTCGTGTCCAGTCTTCGACTCTGGTAGTCTGTGCAGATTGAGACGGAGGTGACCTCGCCCCAGCCGCTGTCCTTTGCCTTGCGCGAAGGGAACATGGCTTCAATATCGATCTTGCGGTATGCACTGGCACCGAGATCGGAAGATGGCATCTCAAGGACCCGACACGGGAGGCCAAGTGATTTTAGTATCTCGGTCTGAATGCCGACCATCTCATCAAATACCTCTGTGGCATACTTCGTCCACACCTCCTCTTCTGGTATACCATCCCGGGCAGGAGGAGAATTTGTCCACGCAAACATCTCGACTTTGGTAAATTCGTGCACTCGGTACAGACCTTTCGTGTCGACCCCTCGAGCACCAGCTTCGGCGCGATAACATCGACTCGGACCCACCAATTTGACGGGGAGGTCTTCCTCGCGAATAGCCTTCCCTGCGTACATGCCAGCCAAAGGAATCTCGGCGGTCGCGGCCAAACTTCTAGGCGGTTTTACAACGTCCTTCCCAACCTGGGCGACCTGCCAGATTTGTTGTTCGTCATTCTGGTCTCGCGGCTGGAACCCACACGCGTCGGCCATGTGCGAATAGACGAGAGATGGTGGAGTTGCAACGGACCAACCGTGTTTCAGGGCAACTGACAAAGCATATTGGACCAGCGCTTGCTCTAGGAGCGCTGCTTCGTTGAGCAGGTAATAGAACCCCCATCCGGTAGCTGTTGAGGCAGATGCGAAGTCAATCAATTTGAGCTTTTCGCCAATAAGTGCATGATCGGCGGAGCTGTCGTAAGAGGGAGGATTCTCTGGGTTGTAGTTGATATAGGAGTGTAACCTGGGTTCGTCGTTTGTTGCAGTTTTCGAAGATGTTAAATTGGGCAAGGACAGCCCCATTGCTCGAGCATGCGCGTCCAATACTCCATGTTCAAACTGCAATTCGTCAATCCCCAGCTTGAGCGTCTTCATTTGAGGAATGATGTCGTCTCGGTTACCCTCTTTCCGGTATAATAGTGCTTGCAGATTATTGTAGTCTTCCCGAGGTCCTTTCAGGCGCTCGTTCAACTCATGCATCTTTCTGAGATTGTCTGCGATTTTCCGTGGCACGTCCTGGTGGCTGCGATAGTTTCGCACCACCGTATTTTCTCCGTAGAGCTCGACATTGTCTCGAATCTGTCTAAGTGGAGGAGTCTGTTTTGGAGCGGTTGCAGGACGTTCTCGTTTGGGGGCAGGTGCGGTAGCATAGGCCCTTCTGCAACGTAGCAGGAACGCTGTTGGGTCGAGCCTCCCTTTCGACATCTGAGGCTGGTTTCAAGGTCTCGCAGGTCCGTTAACGAAGAGCGCAGAACAACCAGCGAACCATTGGAAACGCGACCAGAAAAGTGTTCTCCGCACGAGGATCCACCATGTGCGGAGGATCATGGGTCGTTTGATGTGATAAATTTTGACAGCCCAAATCTTACCTGATATGGTCCACGAATCGCACACAGATAAATGCGATTCCCAAACACCGTCAAAGGTGGCGTGGCCTAATGGTAAGGCGTTGCTTTCCGGATACGGACTCTGGCAAAGACTGTGGGTTCGAGTCCCATCGCCATCGAACTTCTGAGGGTTTTCGCCTTCTTTTTGAGCTACGCTGAGAATGTATTTTTTTTGAGGTGTGTGGACTTATGTATCCCGTCTGAGGCGAGTTGAGAATGTTTCACCACAAAAAGGGTGTTGGACTGTCACTGGTGGATGTCAACGTAGAAATTGTGCCCCAGTACTGGAACAAAGTATGCTCTCGGCTCTGTCATACGAGAGAAGTAAGAGTCACAGCTTTATAAAAGTAATAGACGAGCGGATTCTTTTTTGTATTGCCCCAGGGAGCCAACGGCTTTGCAGTACTTTTGACATATCTTACAGCGCACACTACGCCTGGTATCGTATTAGGACGTCCCGGTCGTGAATGCCCTTTTGCTACGATCTCCGCCCTCCAACCAGCTCAAACGCCCATAGAACTCGCCTTTTGGAGCTTGAATTGACCACAAGTAACTAGCGGCGACCATACCCTTGGTTGCTGTTACCACCTCTCTGCCCATAGCCATAGCCTTGACCTTGACCTTGACCTTGACCCTGGTAATAGCTATCACTGACACTACGACCACCATTCTGCTGATACTGTCGATTGTTGCCCTGATGCTGACTCTGACCTTGATCTCCGCATTGGTACTGGTCCTGGCCACCCCGACCCTGATTCTGGTAATTTTCGTATCCTCCCCGTCCATTAATGTATCCGCCATAGCCAGATCCATTGGCAGGCGCTTGATGCTGGCGGTCATAACCATTCTGGCCTCCATATCCTGCCGGCGGAGGTGGTGGCGGTCCTCGACCTGATGGCGGTGGCACGAAGCGGGGATCCAGCAAGGCAGCAAAAGGGTTGTTACTGTTACTGGGAGGTCCGGCGTTATGAGGCGGACGATCGGCAGCATAGTTGATACGTCCTCCACGGTTCTGCTGATCTTGAGGATCGCGTCTTGTATTGTCGTAGAGTGGAGCGCCGCCAAAGTCTCGACCTGAGTTTCTGGCTTTGGATCGTAGAATTGCCAAATCGCCCTTGTCAAGCACAGCTGGGGGAAGTACAACACCTGGGAATAACATCGACTTGTGCACATGCGTGGGTGGTGGCATCGTAAAATCGACTCTCAAGGATCGGTCAATGTCAACAACAGGCTCCAGCTTGATCTCTTCCTCTGGTCCGACCAAATCCATGTTAGGCAAAAAGTCTTTGTCTTTCGTGACGGTTCCTGCCAGACGACCCTTGCGCATTGATAGCTTCGTGTTATCCTTGCCATCCTTTGCTTTCTTCGAATAGAATTGCACCGCGAGGTCGTCATATAACGGATGTTTGTCCGATACTATCAGTGCATCCTTTCCGAGCTCGTTTCGAGCATTCTCATCTGCTGTAAGAAGGGGATATTTGGTTGCCATTGCTGCCAGAAGTCTCTTCTCATCAATAAATGGAAGCAGAACAATCGCCTTCCAAGTCTGCTTTTTACCATTCGCGTCAAGTTCAAACTCCTCCGGATAAAAGTCCACGATATCAGAGTCTTCGTCTGTCATCAAGGGATGGAACGCTGGCGGAATCGCGTGGTTTGATGAAGCTGGCAGTACTCCCATGAGTTGCTCATAGGGCTTGAAAGGCGTTCCTTTCTCGAACTTGACAGTCATTTTCTCAATGTCGGCAAAGTCTGCCGCAAATGGAGCATAATGATACGGGTAGTACCAAGTCCACGATGGACAACCCTGAAAGTAGTAAAGGAGAACCCAACATAAACCCTCCACATAAGCCCTGGCAACCTTGTGACGAAACTCCATATCGTCTGGCGCGACATGAAATTTCTGCTCATAGTAACGTTCGGCGTAGCCTGTTTCCCACAACCGCACAGTATCCGGTGGAGGATCATTGGGATCCGCGTTGTTGACCGATTTCTCTACGGGCGTGTTTGTCCCGGGTGTGCCATTGTCCTCAGCCTCATCTTGCATCATATCGGCTTTACGTTTGCCCAGCGCAGATAAAGGTGTTGTGTTACCCACACCTGCGCTTTGCGTAGTGCCATTGGCGCCATCCTTCGCTGCGGTTTCAGCTGCCGCCTTCTTTGCAAGCATTGCCTCCTTAAGGGCAGCTGCTGCACTTTTGTTGGTAGTAGATGCTCTATCCACGGTACTTCTGTTGACAATGGCATTGTAGTCCAGTTGTGGATAGCTTGTTGCTTCGAACGTCTCGACCGGTCCAGTTGGAGCACGTCCATCACCTCGACCACCCACCGAATAATCAGGGGAGCTGCGACCTCTTTTGGGAGCGCGTTGAGCATCTCGAGCATCTCGAGCCTGGTTTTGTTCATCTCGGCGGCGCTGATTTGCCTCTCTCCTATCCTCGTTCTGCTTTCTGCGCTTGAAAATGGCATCCTCTTGTTTGGCAAGTCCCTGCAGAATGATCTGGGCACGAGCAAGATCAACGTTTCCATCGCAAGTCAGATAGCCTCCCATGATGGGAATGTTGTCTCTCCAAATGGCAATGAGTTTATCAATACCATCCTCATGAATGTCCAGACTGGGAAGATGGGGCAGAAAGTCATTGCCGACGAAGAAACACATGAAAACCCAATCATCCAGGGCGCGTTCAAGATCGAAACGGAAAGCCTGACCAGGTACAAACATCTCGGCGGCCAGATACTCACGTAGAATAGGAACATTCAGCCAGATAAAGGGCTTCAGTGATTCAGTGGTCCCCTTTTCGTCGTACTCGCCGGACTTGGCCTTAGTACTGCCCCTGCAATTCTCTGCATAATGCCCTTGTTGGCCACAGAGTTTGCAGGTTTTTGCTTTGGCGTCTCTGACATTGACATCCTCTCGAAGGACACGGAAATGTGGTTCATGAGTAGCAAGAGCAAGCATAATCAAGTCCGCGTCAAGACCGTACATGACGTGCCTTGTGTTGGGATCATACTCAGGGTCGGAACGCTGAGAACGTATAAACTGCATGATCTTATGCTCACCTTCACCTGGTACGCTCGCGTCTGAGATTATGACCTTCAAGTTCGCCCAGGCCTGATCAGTGTTGAGTTTCCACTGAACCCAATATCGAATGGATTTGGCAAGAATGAACATGAAAGGCGTGCCAGGTGTAATGACATTACTATCCCATGTTTTCTTGATTATGTCTTCTTCTGTCGAATCTTCGTCATCATCCTCGCCTCTGCTCTGCTTTTGTTGACGAAGGAGTGTTTGGAATTCTGCTTTCTTTTCATCCGCCTCTTTCGCATCTCGAGCTGATCGAAAACGACGCGCACGTTGCTGGTTCATCTTTGCTCGTGGAGCAACTCCGTCTGCCTTTTGTTAGAGAGATCGTTCACCCTTCGTAAGGAGGTATAGTCTCTGCACTCACCAATAGCGATCACGAGTAATCTGCGCGGGCGTACCATATTGACCACGCGATCAGTATACTTGAAAATCGCCATCATCATCTCGCTCTCATTTGCCGGAGGAGGTCCGTCCTCGGGATGAGAGCAAGGATGTACGATACCATTGAAGTCGAGATAAAGATTGTGCATCTCCTCGCCATTCGGATTAGGCTTCGTAGTGTCAACGGGATATTGCACGCCATCGATCTCATAGGGCTGCTCCTCAATCACAGGCGTGATGATTTTGGGATACTTCTTGGTAAGCCATCGGAAAAGGGCTGGGACACCCATCGTGCCGATCTCAAAGAGTCTGGATGGGCAGCTGGAAAGGTAAGATCTCGAATTCGAAGGAGGAAATGCACCGACACAGTCCTACTGCGATGTGTAAATAGTTCGGGCCGGAAACCCCTTTGAGAGCAGGAATACTGAGGCGCACAATGGCTCGGTCCTCACGTGCGAATCAGATACACTTCAAGAATGCATGACGACTCCTGAGGCAAGTGATAAATAGTGTCCCCTCGAAAGTGATGGATGGAGAATCTGGAGAGACAGGCAATGAGGGAATCGAGTTCTTCGAAGCGCAGGCTTGGCGAATCGGTCCTAGTAACAAATGGCCAGGTCTAAGCGCAGCCTTGCCTTCATCATCCTTCATATCGAATTCTACATACATACCAGATAAACAAAGAGCAACTTTTCGTGCTCAGCAGACCGGGAAGTCCTCAAAACTTCATGAGGCCAGAATTATGTTGCCTCATGTTTGCTGGCTCCCCTGCAGCAGGCCCGTAGCATCCCATAGCAGAAGGCGCTTCAGCCTTGTCACATGCCAGTAGCTCCGGAATTAATCTAGGCGTGTCCTCACTGTGCTGTGGTTCTCATCCAAACACTGTCACCTGCCCACGCAACGCCGTGCTCACTCTACTCGGGGTCGTCTGCTCCCAGACGCAGCTTCCACCTCTGCAAACCGGGGACTCGCTGTCTCGTCCTCCGTAGTGTCCACCGCTAAGACTCGAGTACCTGTGCCTCAAAATGCTCTATTTACAAACTGGCTTGATCGGCAGTATCCTCCAATGAATACGACAATGTCCACCTCTCCAAGATGATGCGAATATTGGAAGCCCAGGCCCCTGCGCGGCAGAATGCCACCGATACCATCCAGACCTTAAGCAGCCGCCTGTCGAGTGCAACGTTGCTGGAAGACAGACGTGCTGCGATTCTTGGTCTGCGCAGTTTCGCTAAGCTATACCCGGCTTCTGTCGCGTCTGGGGCCCTCAGAGATCTTATTGCCGGATTGAGAAGAGATGGAGAAGACTCAGAAACAATCAAATCGGTGCTAGAGACATTGTTGATGCTCTTCGAGCCAGACGAGAAGTCTACCGAAGCCTCAGAAGAAATCACTTTATGGCTTGCCGATGAATTCACCCAACGTCAAGACAACATCACAGCCCTCTTAGACCTACTTGAATCTGGCGAGTTCTATCTGCGCCTTTATGTCCTACAGATATTGTCACATATATCGACCGCTCGGCCGCAAAGAACTCAGGAGGCTATATTTGCAGCCCCCTTGGGTGTTTCACGGATTACCAATGTGCTGGACGACAGACGAGAAGCAGTACGAAATGAGGCATTGGTGCTCCTGGTCGCTCTGACTCCTACTTCGGCTGAATTGCAGAAGGTCGTCGCTTTCGAGAATGCGTTTGACCGTATTTTCGCACTCATCGAAGGCGACGGCGGCTTGACTCATGGGTCTACCACGGTTCAGGACTGTTTGTCTTTATTGGCTAACCTGCTAAATCTCAACACGTCGAATCAATCATATTTCAGAGAGGTTGGGGGTATCCCGAAGCTCAAGAAGCTGCTTTCGGCAGTTGTTGAACAAGAGGATTCTGGAGATGGAGTCTCAGAGTGGATGAAGCCTCAAAGAGATATGAACGTGTGGGGCTTACTGGGCGTCGTGCAACTGTTCCTGGCAACTGGCTCTCAAGGCACTGTCGTTAATCAACAAGCGTTCTGGAAGACAGGGGTCCTAGAAGTCATTCTGCGCATCGCCTTCCACCCAGCTTACAGTACCGGAATCCGTGCCAAATCGCTGCAAGCCTGTGGAGATATCATTCGAGGAAATCATGGCCTCCAAGAACGTTTTGGCGATCTTCCTGTGCCAATCAGACAGGCAGACAATGCTACGACCAACGGGCATGCCTCTCCGGCATCGCCTGAAAAGCAGCCCAAGGCTCCCAAAGCGGTATATCGGAAACAAAATGTGATCGAATCGCTTCTGGAGCTCGCTCTAGTGACTGCACCGCTTGCTCTATTCGACGTGCGGTTAGCAGCGACTTCTTGTCTGCAAGCATTTGTCGAGGGACATCCTGGAATCAAAGCTCACGTGCTGAACAGGGCGATAGAAGGGCATAAAAGCGGTGACGATGCTATTCCCAACATGCTGACAGTATTACTTGAACCTCCTGCATCACGTGGCAACTCTGATCCCTACCAACAATGGTTTGCTGCAGTTCTCATCATGCATCTTCTGAATGATGACCCCGAAACCAAGGATCTCGCTCTGAAGGTGACAGAAGGCGATGCTGAAAGTGGCGAGGAGCTTGTCACGTTTGTCCAGACCATCACAAGTAATGTTGTTGCGGGCGTGCAGCACGCTGAAGATGAGCGCGCTTTGCTTGGATATCTGATGCTTCTAGCCTTATGGCTGTTTGAAAGTCCTGAAGCTGTCAACGATCTTCTGGCAGAGGGCAGCACTATTCAGGGCCTTGCAGCTGCTGTGAAGATCGCAAACACCTCCATGCCACTTGTGGCAGGTCTTTCTGCGTTTCTATTGGGAATCATTTACGAATTCTCGACCAAAGATTCTCCGATACCACGCCCCACTCTCCACAGTCTCCTCTTGTCGAGTCTAGGCAGGGAGACTTATGTCGATAGACTGAACAAACTCCGAGAGAACGTTTTTGTCCGTGATTTTGAAGTCCTCTCCCAGGGCGGAAATGGCGGACTCCCCGAAGTCTTCTTCGACAAGACTTTCATCGACTTCCTAAAGGACAACTTCAGCAGGTTCCTCCGTGCTATCGACCGGGACCCGAATTTCGAAGTGTCGATAGTGAGTAATGGTGTACAGAAAGGGGTATCACGAGACCTGGTGGACAGCTTAAGGGCTGAAGTACAAGAACAAAAACAAGCCTTAGAGGCTGCCAATACCGAGTTGCTACAGCTAAGAAGGAACCTGGAGCAAGAAGAACTTGACCACCGGCGAACACGGGAATCGTCCACAGTGGAGGCCTCTAGGATTAAGCAGATCAACCAGAGTCTGCAGGACAATCACGAGGTCGAACTGAAGAAGCTGCAGCAAGAGTTCACCCGCGAGCGGAGCCTGCTTGTGAAAAGCCATGAGGATGAGCTCAACCGTCGGCGAAATGAGCATGTGACCACGATTGAAAGCGCCCGAAAGCAGCATGAGGCAGATGTCCAACGCTCTGAACATCGTTTGAAATTGCTCGAGAAAGATGCAGCTAGTGAAAAGGCTGCTTTGCTCGACCAACATCGACGGGAAATTAACGAGGCGAACTCCAAGGCACAACAGGCCCGGGAAAGGGAGGCTGCCGAAATAGCCGACTTGAGACGTACCATCGCGGATCTGGAAAGCAGATTGCAGAAAACACAAAAGGAGCACGTTGAAGACCTGAAGACCGCACACGACGAGTATAAGTCAAAGACTGATGACCTTGAAGCGCGACTGACGCGTTCAGAGAGCCGTGCTCAAGATGCAGAAAGTCGGTCAAAGTATCTGAGCGACGAGCTGAAAAAGGAGAAGAGTGAACGCAAGGATGTTCAGACTGAGCTGGACGATCTCCTAGTGGTATTTGGAGATCTCGAGGCGAAGAGATCAGCTGATAAGAAGAGACTAAAAGACTTGGGAGAGGAGGTCTCTGAGGATGAAGATGAAGCTGGTGATGGAGACGAAGGTGAAGACCAAGATGAAGACGAAGATGTCGATTAATCGCAGAAGTCATGGGAAAAGGACTGATGCCCAAAAAGATACCCTGTATATTATATAATCACCGTATTCTGGCGAGGCTGCTACAGCCTTGTGAGTCAGACGAATCGGAGTACAATGTCGAGTTGACCGCCAAGTTTTCGAGGTTCGTTTCGATATTCCTGCGCCTGACTCATTTCTCGAAAATATAGTATCGCTACTCCATACACTGCGGGCTCCAGAATCCGGAGAACTGAAGGATGTCTGTCGATTTCCCTGCAGAGGAGGCCGCAACCCTCAAGCGCTGGCGTGAAATTGACGCATTTCAAACCCAGCTGCGGCTATCGCAAGGGAACAAGCCTTACACTTTCTACGATGGACCGCCGTTCGCTACCGGTCTTCCTCACTACGGCCACTTGCTGGCTTCCACGATCAAAGACATCATCCCCAGGTACTGGTCTATGAAGGGGTACTATGTGGAGCGCAGATTCGGCTGGGACACCCATGGCTTGCCAATTGAGTACGAGATTGACAAGAAATTCAGCATCTCGGGTCCTGCTGCGGTCAAAGAGATGGGAATTGCGAAATACAATGCTGAGTGCAAGGCTATTGTCATGAGATATGCAACAGAATGGAGAGAGACCATTGACCGGCTAGGGCGGTGGATTGACTTTGACAACGACTACAAAACCATGAACGCTACCTTCATGGAGTCTGTGTGGTGGGTGTTTAAACAGCTCTATGATCAGAACCAGGTATACCGCAGTTACAGGGTGATGCCTTTCTCCACTGCTCTCAGCACTCCTCTAAGCCAGCACGAAGCACAATCGAATTACAAAGAAGCCCAAGACCCTGCTGTGGTCATCGCATTTCCCCTTGTGGAGGACCCCAAGACAAGTCTCCTGGCTTGGACAACCACGCCATGGACCCTGCCATCCAATCTTGCCTTGGCCGTCAACCCCAAATTCGAGTACATCAAGTTCGAGGACAAAGAGACTGGGCAGATATTCATCATGCTCGAGAAATTACTTCGAACACTATACAAAGACCCGAAGAAGGCCAAGTTCACCATCCTCGAGAAGATAAAGGGCACCGACCTGAAAGGACTGCGGTACACGCCACCATTCGAGTACTTTTACGAAGAGTTCAAAGACACAGCCTTTAAGGTCCTGCTGGCAGACTATGTCACAGACGACGATGGTACAGGTGTGGTCCACCAGGCTCCTGCCTTCGGTGAGGACGATTTCCAGGTTGGCATGGCAAACGGCATTGTCAGCCACGAGAGATTACCACCAAACCCTGTTGACGAGACTGGTCGTTTCACCAAAGAGATCACAGACTTTGTGGGCCAGCACGTGAAGGAAGCCGACAAGCACATTATCAAGCACTTGAAGGCGAGTGGAAGACTCATCCGAGAAAGCCAATTGACCCATCAATACCCCTTCTGCTGGCGGTCCGACACACCACTTATCTACCGGGCTGTATCTGGCTGGTTTGTCAATATTGCCGGGAACAACAAGGTCCCGAGCATCATCCCAGACATGCTCGACGGCATCTCCAAATCACATTGGGTTCCTAATTTCGTGAAAGAGAAGCGGTTCGCCGAGTGGATCAAAAATGCTCGCGACTGGAATATATCCAGGAACCGTTATTGGGGCACCCCTATCCCGCTCTGGGCGAACGAGGACTACTCCGAAGTCATTGCTGTTGGAAGCATCGAAGAGCTGAAGAAGCTAAGCGGTTATGAAGGTGAGATCAGTGATCTCCACCGTGACACCATCGACGACATCACCATCCCCAGTCAGAAGGGCAACGGCGTCCTAAGGCGTGTGGAGGAAGTTTTTGACTGCTGGTTCGAGTCAGGAAGCATGCCTTACGCCTCTTCACATTACCCGTTCGAGAACTCGGAACGTTTCGAACAGACCTTCCCAGGTGACTTTATCGCCGAAGGTCTGGATCAGACTCGAGGCTGGTTCTACACGCTGGTCGTCTTGGGCATCCATTTGAAGAAGATGCTGCCTTTCAAAAACTGCGTGGTGAACGGCATTGTGCTTGCCGAAGACGGCAAGAAGATGTCAAAACGTCTCAAAAACTATCCGGATCCTACCACCGTCATTGACAAATATGGCGCAGACGCTCTTCGTCTCTACATGATCAATTCACCCGTGGTGCGAGCTGAGCCGTTGCGATTCAAGGAAGCAGGTGTCAAAGAAATTGTCGCTAAAGTGCTTCTGCCATTCTGGAATAGCTACAAATTCTTCGAGGGTCAAGTCGAGCTCCTCAAGAAAGTAGAGGGCATCGAATACGCCTTTGACCCCGAAGCCGAGTCGACAAACACAAACGTCATGGACAAATGGATCCTAGCCAAGACCCAAAGTCTGCTCAAGTACATCAATGAGGAGATGGCGGCGTATCGACTGTACACTGTCGTCCCAGGCTTGCTAGATCTGATCGATGAAACCACAAATTGGTACATCCGATTCAATCGCAAGCGTCTAAAGGGTGAACTTGGCGTGGAGGACACTCTTCATGCTCTCAACACGCTTTTCGACGTCTTGTTCACCCTAGTGCGCGGATTGGCACCATTCACACCTTTTATCGCCGACCTCATTTATTCCAAACTCCTCCCTTACATTCCAAGATCCTTGAACAGCGAAGATATGCGAAGCGTCCATTTCCTTGCCTTCCCGGAAGTCCGAGAAGAACTGTTCAACCCTGATGTTGAAAGACGAGTTGGCCGCATGCAGAAAGTTATTGAACTCGCTCGACAATCTCGAGAACGGAGAGCAATGGGCTTGAAGACACCGTTGAAGACTCTGGTAGTCATCCACAAAGACCAGCAGTATCTCGATGATGTCAAGTCACTGGAAGGCTACATCACCGAAGAACTCAATGTACGAGACCTGGTATTATCCTCAGACGAGGAGAAATACAATGTCCAGTACAGTGTAACGGCAGATTGGCCCGTTCTCGGTAAGAAGCTGAAGAAAGATGTGCAGAAGGTGAAGAAGGCACTGCCAGATGTCACGAGCAAACAGTGTAAGGACTATCTTTCCGAAGGCAAGATCACGGTCGCCGGTATCGAACTCGTGGAAGGTGATCTGGTGGTCCGAAGAGCATTAAAGGAAGACGAGGCAAGCAAGGATCAGGAGACGAACACGGACAATGATGTTCTCACCATCCTGGACGTTGCCTCATATCCGGAACTCGCGCAGGAAGGTCTAGCTCGCGAAATCATTAACAGAGTACAGCAACTTCGAAAGAAAGCGAACCTCAAGCCTACAGATGATGTCAAGATGGAGTACAAGGTGCAAGAAGATCCAGAAAACCTTGGCTTGGAAAGGGTCTTCGAACAGCAGAGCTCTTATATCGAGAAGGCGCTCAGACGGCCTGTAGACAAGCATGTTGTCACGGAGGTGGAAGGACCGATCATGAACGGTGTCAAAGGAGACAGCTTGATCGTTGAGGAAATACAGGAGGTGCAGAAAGCCACCTTCTTATTGAGGCTACTGAAGCTCTGATAGACAAGCGAAATGTGTCGGTAGAAGTGATCGAATGATGAAAAGTGGTATGATTATGTGGACACAATTGAAGTATGAGAAGACGCGTTCATGACTCGACTGGAGAGGACCGAAAGTCTTAAGATTTCTTCGCATGTTTCTACGGGAACAAGTCAGCTCCGGCTTGACCACAAATGAACCATAGCTAGGGGAACAAAGCTTATGCCGAACACCAGTCGAGGTCTCCTTCGAGAATGGGGCATAGATGTTGACCGTTGCACAAACCAAGAGAAAGCTATGGATCAGGCCAATCTTACCAGGTAGCAATCCTTCAGTCTCATGAACTCCTTCGCGCACATATCTTGATACGTCGATTGGTAATCTGCTAGTATGCATTTCCCATAGGCAGAGGCCTGTACACGTAAAGTGAGCCGTCCATCATATACACAAGTACAATACCTCCAAACAGGAATGACCATACCTCAACAGAGCATTTTGCCGCCGCTTCTGCAAGTTTCTCAATCGGCCGAGCACGGCCTGACATCGTAGGCATATTCAAGCAACCAAATTGTCTCCGGAGAAATGGGCGTCCCAGGCCTGAATGGTGCTAATTCAGGGACAGAGGACGAAGGTTTGTAGATGTTACGAGGCCAACATCATCGAAGCTCTGCTGTGTAACACCCTCTCAACAAGTTACAAGCCGTTGTGACAGAAGTCGAGGTTCAATGGTGCCGGTGGCTATAGAAGTACAACCGTTAAGGTACACTCTAGATCGTTGACGATGATATCGAAAAATCGCCCGGAGATGTTTCCCGTGGTAAGCACGTGAGCCTCTCTCTTTCCCAGATGCACAATGATGTCATTCTTACGTCGATTCAAAATATGAGAGAAGGAGCACGCGCAGGTGCGGACAAGCCGGACGTGAGGCAAGTGAGAGTGCGTCTTCACTTTTCTGTGTTGGCATTTGAAGCCCAAGTGAAACCACTCACTCTTACGATCGTGTCACCTTCACTTGACAAACGCATTCATCAAACACCATAAAAGCCCTCTTCCACACTCTACAACTTCCATCCACAGACCATCAACCCAATACCCAAATCGCAACCACTCGCAAAGAAACCTTCAATCCATCAGTCAAAATGTCTTCTCACGGTACTCACGGTGCACACGGTACTCACGGTGCACACGGTACTCACGGTACTCACGGTACTCACGATACTCACGGTACACATGGTACTCACCACACTCACGGCCACAACCCCGAATACCCTGCTGCCACAACCGGCGACCAAGTTGTCCAGCCTCACGCCGTCGATCCGACTGCACCCTCGCACCAGAGCCAGCAGCATGTTGGCAAACACACCAACTCCAACGCCCCAATCCACTCAAACACCACAAGCAACACCCAGACCTTCGCCTCCTCTGACCCAACCACCGACCCAAATGCCAAATCGTCAAGCAAAGTCGTCGGAGACCTCAAGGGAATGGCTCAAGGCGTGACCGGCAGTCTTCAAGCAGCCACCGGCACGATGCTCCGCAACAAGAACATGCAAGAAAAGGGCTTCGAGAAGATGAGCGAGGAAGACCAACGTCTTGCGGCGAAGAGCGGCAAACCACCTGTCGGCACTACCACCGTCAGTGGTGACAGCGCTGAAGCGGCCTCGTATGGTACGGGCAGAACTACGACTGAAATTTCTCACAAGTGAACAACCAGTCGAAACGACCACACGATATGGTGAACACGAACAGGAGAGAGCAGATGAGCTGAGACTTCGAACGCAACAGAAGAATGATACCATGATGGCTCCTATTGATACCACAGCATAGACCTTTTCCTATCGACACTAAGACCTTGAGGCACTCGAACACGTCTACCGTTCAGTTCTTGTGCAGGTCATGATACCACTCAGCATGTATTATTTGGCCTCCCCCACACTAGCTAGGCAGATAGCATAACAAAAGTTACTCAATTTGTTTCCCTTGCTCACTCAATCGTCGGGTGGCATGCCATTGATTCGAAGGTAAGCAACCAGATTCTCCAAGCTGCAACCAACTACGACTTGATGTCTCGATCATTATTGAGAACAGACCAGCCTCCTCTCTTGGCTTCCTCTATTTCGCAGTCCTTGGATGTCAAGACTATGCAAGGTTGTTGGTTTGACTTGGTGTGATGGGCCACTAACACAAATCGGGAGTGATGCAGAAGCGAACATACAAAAGGACGGTGTGAACCCCAGTTTTACACTTTATCGATTCCAGCCGTGGTATCACCCTCGAACATCCTTAAGTGTTCTTCTGGTAGCCGCCAGCGTGTATACACGATGGTCGAGATAGTGCACGCTCGATGTGTACAGCGTATCCTCCCGACGTCCTTCATTCTGCCATTCACCATCTTCTATGTTGACGTTCCCTCACTACTGGCACGACGGGCCTGGCTTATTTGTGCTTGCGATATTCGCAACACCCATGATGCATGTTAGCGCGCCCAGCACTGTGGCGTCTTGACTCCCTCTAAGGTTGTGGGGTGAACTACTAACGACTCCTGCTTCTCCTGCTCCTCTCCTCCTCCTTGTCGAGTCCCCCGTATTCCCCGCTTAACATCACCTCCACATCCTCTCGCCTAGTCTCTATGGACTTGTGGGGTAATGACATGGTGTAGGGCACGCTTTACCATATCGGCCAACGCCTCTATACTATGTGGGTTATTGATAGGCGATTCAGCCTTCGTCCCGAGTCGGGAAGACATCCCTCCCCTCGAAGCGAATGACTCCCCTGCTTAGGAGATGTGGAGGAGTTGGCACCCCTTCCGACTTGGGTCAGTCTGAAAGATATGGCCTCGGTTGTCTCCCAGAAAGGTAGGGAGAGATTATTTTTCTCTTGTGGACCCTCATTTCATAGCATATCCAGAAGAGAAGTTCGTCCACCGCAGACACCCAACATGGCAGACAAAGACACAGTTCATCCTGAAGAGCCCCGAGTCGAGAATGATACTATTTTGGCTGACAGGATGCAACATGAACTGCATGCTGATGGACCACGAGATACGACTGACACTGTTGTAGCCGACGAGAAGCAGCATGGAATCCATGCTGAGAAGCCCAAAGTCGACACGGACACCAATTCGATCGAGCTCCACAAATCAGTCACGGTTGACACGCTTCACAATGACGAGGCTGTCAAAGTCCTAGCTAACTACGATGGAGATCAAAGCTGGGAAGAGGAAGAGGAGAAGAGACTCAGGAGGAAGATTGATAGAAAACTGCTTCCAATTCTATGCCTCACCTATGCTGTACAGTACTATGACAAAAGCATGCTTTCACAAGCCGCGATATTTGGTCTCCGTAAAGACCTTCACCTCGAGACCGGCAATCGCTACTCCTTTACGGCAGCCATATTCTACCTCGGATTCGTTGCTGGAGCGTACCCAGCTATCGTCATGGCCCAGCGATTTCCCATCGAACGTGTCGCCTTCATAATCGTCTTTCTGTGGGGCATCTGCCTTACATGCACGGCCGCATGCAATAACTGGCAGTCAATCTATGCCCAGAGGTTCTTCCTAGGTTTTCTCGAGTCCGGCATCAGTCCGATGTTCATACTGGTCGTGGGACAGTTCTACAAAAAGAATGAACAGGCCTTGCGGATGGGGTGAGTGACAATACTCCCAAAGCATACCCTCTGGCAATTCGTTCACGGCACTAACATTCCATGTCCACAGTGTTTGGTATTGTTCCACAGGTTACATCTCGGTACTCTCACCGCTTATCGACTACGGATTAGGACATATCAAGGGAGCCCTCTCCCCCTGGCGCTATATGTATCTGCTCGCTGGATCAGTCACCATCCTCTGGTCCGCGGTGATCCTGTTCTACCTGCCACCCGACCCAATCCGAGCTCGCTGCTTTGACGGGCGCGAGCGGTATATCGCCGTCGCACGCCTACGGGTCAACAATGCTGGCGTTCGCAACACGCACTTCAAAAAAGAACAGCTATTCGATCTCCTCCGAGATGCGAAGTTTTGGATTGTCTTCTCCATGTCGTTCCTCATTATGATCGTGAACGGACCGGTCTCGAATTTCGCACCGATCATCATCGGCGGTCTGGGCTTCAATACCTTTACTTCGCTGCTTTTGGTCATGCCGGCCGCTTTTGTCGGGGGAACGTTCCAGATCGTGGCGCCTTATATTGCTTACAAGGTACCTAATTCCAGGGCTTATCTCATTGCCGTATGCCAGACGGGAACAGTAATCGCCGCACTGTTGCTTTGGCTCCTCCCTAGATATCATACGGCCGGCCTTCTCTATGGAGTGTACAGTCTTAGCTGTTTCGGGGGATCGTACGTACTACCCATGTTCTCATTTGAGTGATAATAATGCTAACTCGTACGCCAAAAGGTACGCCGTGCTTATGGGCCTTCAGATTGCGAACATCGCTGGATATACCAAGCGCAGTTTCGGATCATCTGGACTATTCGTAGGATATTGTTTCGGTATGGTTTCCACTTACTATGTTTCAAGATCCATTTCTCTTTGATAACGACTTACCAAAAGATTTGTCCACTTCCCTGCTAATTCAGAATTGGACAGGCAATTTCGTTGGACCCCTCCTCTTCAAGTCTAAGGACGCACCATCGTACACGCCCGCCTTCGCCGTGGTGGTCGTCACCTCGGCCGTTGCCGGAGTTTTAGCGCTCGTCTACAGACTCATTTGTGTAAGGGAGAACAACAAGCGTGACAAGGCCGGAACTATGGAGGGGTACGATCATGCTTACGACGACGATTTGACAGACACAGAGGTATGTAAATACTTTACCAAGGCACATTGCTTTCCTTTTTCTGGCATTGAGCAACCAACCACAAGCAAGGCAACCACACTAACATTGTGTCTTTTATTACAGAATCCTCAATTCCGATATACGCTCTGAGCATTTCCCAGACCAGATGAAATGAGACTGGATTGGTATCGAGCTCCAAATTGTAAAGCCGTTTGAAGGTGGTGTTGTTGACAGAGGAAGTTGGGTTATGATACTATGTCTTGGTATCCACAGTTATAGCGAGCGTACCAAGTATATCTCTCACATCTCTCTTTGATTAGTCCACCAGCCGAATGGTAATATATTGCGTGTTCGGGCCGGTCCCCTCCTGCCGCTCCGACGCATTCTGCCTTTCTTCTCCCGACCACCACGACTCCTTCCACCCAAAGCAAAACGACGATATCTCTCCCAGATGTCAGAAGACCTCGCAAGCAGTTGAGCATCAAACCCCAGTTACATTCTCGCCAGCACAATGCCCTACCTAACAGTCAACAACCACACCCTGCACTACACAGACATCGCCCCCTCCTCCAATACCACCTCTCCTTCTCCTAATCCTCAGGAAACCCCAACCCTTATTTTCGTCCACGGCCTAGGCTCCACCCAAAACTACTACTTCCCAATCTTCCCACACCTAACCGCATACCGATGCATAATCTTTGACAATTACGGCGCCGGCCGTTCCTCTTTTGTGTCCGGCACAGAAACATCAATCCCTGCAATCGCCAAGGATGTCCTAGGACTATTGGACACCCTCAACGTCGAGAAAGCCATCGTCCTAGGCTACTCGATGGGCGGGATGGTTCCTTCATACCTAGCGTCCACGCATCCCGATCGCGTGGTCGCAGCGATTCTCATCGGTCCAGTCCACCCAAGCCCTCAAGTCGCAGAGGTATTTAGACAGCGCGTGCCTAAAGTCCAAGCCGAAGGAATGGAAGCCATGGCCAATACCGTTCCAAATGCCGCTACAGGCCCAAATGCGTCAGCGTTGCAAAAGGCCTTCATCAGAGAACAACTCCTCTCTCAGTCCACAGAAGGATACATTGCGAACTGCCGTGCAATTGAGAACGCCACTCCTCCATCGTACAAAGCCGTGATTTGTCCGACTCTGATTATCGCTGGCGAAGTCGACAAATCCGCGCCGTTAGAAGGCTGTAAATTGATTTTCGAAAGTCTAGGGACGGCAGAGGACAAGAAGAAGCTTGAAGTGTTGCAGGGGGTGGGCCATTGGCATTGTGTTGAGAAGCCAGATGAGGTTGGACGGTTGGTGCGCGAATTTATACAGGGGCTGTGAGCTTAAAGACGATGAGACTAAATGTGGACTTTGACCTCTGAAAGGCAGCATAGCATTTTTTACATTCCCCTCTGGTACTTGCTTTTCTGAAAGACGACGATTGGGGTATGGACAAGATGACGATTACGATATGATGCATGATGCTGTTTTCCTCCGTGTGCCTCCATGAGCGAGCGACATATCTACAGATTCTGCCCTCAGCTCTGCGCTCGGTGGGGGCTTCGTGTCCAAGAGCCGATAACATTACATTTTTATTCTTCAAAGAAGAACCCTTCATCTCCCGTGCGTTGAACCCCGCTCATCCTGTGCTCTTGTGTCCTGGAGCGTGACAGGCTGGGCTCATCATGTCTTTCATCTTCCGGCTCTTCGGATCCGCCAAAGCGTTCTTCCATCGTACTCTCGTCTACAAAAGTGAATCCCCGGAAAGCGTTCTGCATGGTGGGTGACAGAGGCGTGGAGGCAGGGTTGTTTCCCGCAGCTATGGCGGCAGCTCGGGCGTTCAGTGAAGACGAGGTGTTAAGAGCATTGGTGAATTCGGGATCGAAGTTGGAGGTGTCAGCGACCGAGGACAATTTAGGCTTGAATGGAGGAATAAGGTTCTTCTTGCCCAGAGCATCCCATTCAACATCGGTGAAGAAAGGATGTTGCATCAGCTCCTCGGCATCCCCATTTGCACCCAGTCTGTGCTTGGGGTTCCGGTTCAAGAGGCCTTTGACGAAGTTCCGACCTTCGGTGCTCAATGCATCTCTGGGGAAGCGCACTTTGCCGAACGCAATGTTCTTATACATCTGTTGGGTATCTTCGGCATAGAACGGACTCCAGCCACAGCACATCTCGAAGACCAGAACGCCGAGGGACCAGAAATCGACCATCTTTGTGTATCCTTGCTCGTCGAGCAGAACTTCCGGCGCCAAGTACTCGGTGGTTCCGCAAAACGTGTTTGTTGTATCATCCTGAGTAAGGTTGGCCTTGGACAGTCCGAAGTCGCACAACGCGATGTGGCCATTGGCGTCCAAAAGAATGTTCTCCGGCTTCAGATCCCGGTACACTATGTTATGCTCGTGCAGGTGCTTGAGTGCGAGGATGAGCTCGGCAATGTAGAATTTCGCGCGGTCTTCCTTAAATCGACCTTCCTTCTGAAGATGCCAAAACAATTCTCCTCCGGACATGAAGTCCGTCACTAAATAGAGGTCCGTGGGCGTTTGGAACGAGAATTTGAGGCCCACGATGAAAGGCGACTCGGTTGTGGCAGTCCGTACCAGGATATTTCGCTCTCCAATAGTGTGCTGAATCTCCTTCTTCTGGATGATGACCTTCTTGGAGAGCACTTTCATGGCATAGATACGCTGTGTATCCTTCTTACGTACTTGGTAGACCTGACCAAATGTGCCTTTGCCGATGAGCTTAAGAATATGGAAATCGTTGGGGCCGAAATGCTTCTTGTCCACTTTGGCGAAATGCATGCTGATGTGGATCTCTCCCGTGATGTCCTGGTCTTCTGCACTTCTGGGTTCGAGTCGGAAGAATCCCTCAAGATCGGGTTGTTTCTCGGACAGATATAAACATAGACGAACGTGGCCAAGGAAGGCCTCGGTCTGGCGATCATAGACTGTTACATCCAATTCGGATTGATGACTGACAACATCACTTGCAGAAATATTAGCCATAATGCCAAACGGGTCGTTTATGGGTTGTCAACTTACAAGGTGGCTTCGTGGTTCCACTGGGGATCAGAGACCTTGCTAAGTCCCCGTTCATCCCCAGACTGACCGTTAGTGCTACTCTGACGACTGCGCATTGGGATAGCCATGGGCTTTCCCATATCACTATCAGTCCTCCGAATTGGAATTGATTGTAACCCAGAGACCGGGCCTTTGCGGTCATCACCGTCAACGTCCATTTTGTCATGTCTAGGACCTTTGGAGACGAATTCATTCCATTCGAATTGACAGACCACATAAGGGTCGTGCGAAGGCTTCAGGTTCCGAGCCTCGGCAATTTTGATTGATAGCTTGCCCCGAGGAGCAGTGGTCGTGGGTGTTGACTCCTTTGACAGAGATACAGGTTTTTCCGCTTCAGCACTGGCATCGCCAGCAGAGACACTGGTGCTTGAGAGTGTTGAGCGTGTCTCTGGTCTTCGGTCTTCTTGGGATAAGGCTCGAGGTGTGAGAGGAGGTGTGCTCTTTTTACGCGACCCGTCGGCCACGTCTGAAGTTAGCTCAAGTGTTTCTTGCAGAATCTCAGAAGGTGGCTTAGCATAACTTGGGGATGAAGGCTGAGGGCTGTGCGGATGCGAAGAGTGAGTGGACGATGTAGGGTTAGAAATATGTGCCGCAGAAACATTGCTTTTGGTAACGCTTGAAACAGGCAGAGACTGGTGGCGGCGCTCCTTCACTCCGAAAGCAGTTTTGGGAAGTACAAAATTCCTCAAAGCCTGCGTGATGGAAGCAATGCCACCGTCTAGCATGGATGAGCCATTCTCTGCAGCCTCGCCATCCCGGTGCACCACTGATGCGGCGGACGAGATAGGTGTTGGTGGTAGATGAGCGGGATCAGTCTGCGTCACGGTCTGCCCTGACTCTTCATGAGTTTCTTCTGGTGGTGGAGTAGGGACCGACGACTGTTCCCGCTCAACCATCACCATGGAGCCCAGAGAGGTAGATGACGCTCGTCGATCCTCATCATCCCTCCTGACCTTCAACGAGGAGTGTGCAGGTTCTTCCCTGTTCTCGGGGTGTATTGCAGCTTGGGATGACCATGACTGTGTGCTCTGAGAAGGATCTCCACCCACCTGGCCAAAGTAGCCGTGATTAATTCCCGGTAGTCGTTTGTCGTGGAGGTCTGGTCGTGGTGTCGCGACACCGGAGGGCGTGGGCGAGCCCGATCCCAGGTGGTCCTGAAGATCGTCCCGGTACTCATGTCTGGCACTGCTGCTTCGAAGGTCAGCGAAGGAATCTAGGGAAGTGGAAGCATAGTCCGTCAAGTTCGAAGTGATGGTATGACATTGCCCCGCCATCTTCGAGCTGCACCTCAACATGGACAGGATTTGCTATAGGGAAAAACTGCACATACTTTTGTGCCATGGCTTGTCTTAAAAGGTCGGCTGCTGCCTGTGGGTTGATTCCACTGTGCGCCATACTGGCGGCAGGCGTTTAGTAGTCCTCCTCTTCAGATGCTCAGCAAAACGGCAGTTTCCCAATGTTTTGCTGAAGACGACCGCAGTCGCTCCGCTTGTGGAGGGGAGAGTTCCCTGAGTTTTCCGGAGGAAGGCTCGAGCGAGTGACGAAAGTGGTGCAGAAATTGGAGATTTTCGGAGGCTGGTCTGCAGGGATTACGAGCAAGAGTCTTTTCTCGGAAACACTCTGGTCTGATTCAAGGTGAAGTTGTTGACCCGAAATGTGCGAATATGGTGGAGATGAATGGTGTAAACAGGATGGTAGCGACAGCGACTTCAATCAAGGGGCGGAGGATGACGGTGATATAATCGAGTCGCAGGCAAAAATTGGACCTTGTAGATTTTTGGCGGGCTTATTGACTCAAGTTACTATGAGCGGGATCTAAACACCTAAGTTTGGGTGGGATGGTGGCTCGATGATGGCGAGAGGACGTAGCTTTCGGTTGAAGGGCGAGTCATACCAAGAAGAATCAAAGCTTCAAGGGACATGTCATAGGCGCAGAGATAACCGGAGGAGGGCGAAAATTCTGGATAATATGGGCGAACCAGGTAAGACTCTGGTGACTATAGGCTACCTATGATCGCTAAGAGAATAACAATGTTACCTTATTGTGCCCTGATCAGCTCGAATAAGGATGCAAATTCATCGGTTTAGCCACTCGATTCAGCCCAACCGTGCTCGACAGTGGGCTGTGCTTCCGACCGACTATTGCTCAAAGAGAAGGAAAAGACAGCGGTCACTTGGTAAGTGTGTCTCTCGGAACTGAGACCGAAACAGTGATTCTTAATATTGCAAGTCCGCGTCAACGTCATTCATATGCATTCATGAAACCTGTATGCTCGAGGACTTTTGCTGCAGTCCTCACGAGATCCTTGCATCAGGGTTGGCTTGCAACATGGGATTGTACAACAAGGACGTCTGAGCTCGTACATCAGATGGACTTCCCAAGAGTTGGATCAGGCTATACGATAATAGGGTAATTCTGCTCCTTGATGCACACGTCGAAAGCCGCTGTTGCATGTGCTATTCGGCAGTGTTTCGACATGGGGTTTGATAGACTAGAAAATAAGCAAAAGAAAATTCCTCAAGCAAAGGAAAATTCGCACGATGCAGCACATGTCACATCGCTTCGGCCGTCCCTGTTCTTTGTCCCACCTTCTGGCCCGGGACACTTCTTTGGTACGGTGAACTGTCGGCAGAGGTACTTTAGAGTTGGTTGAGGTGTCGACTCTTGAGAGGCAGAGGTTTGCTCTGCCGTAGAATACGCCATTTGAGACCTCAAAACTCACCGTAGAAGATCAGCGCCAAGATAAGGGCGTTTTGAGGAACGTGACTATGCACGTGACCGCGTCAAAAGCGCGTCTTGCTACTACCCTGGTGTTACTGTTTTCTCAGGCCCAAGAGTCCACTACAAAGGTACCGCCCCGGCACAGCATTGTGCTTTCCCCCAACCTGCGCAAATGGCTCGGCGACCCCGTCTAGCGGCGCAAGCCGCGCAGGCTTCGATGAGTACTTTTTCCTAATCCTTGCATTCTTAAATGTCAAGATTGACAAGTGGCAGGAACCCCGATCCCAAACATATCAGATAATGAAGATGAGGAGATGCCAGATGCTAGTGCCGGAGATCCAGTGACACCACAAGATGATGAGGAGAATGGAGAGAATGAAGAGGAGGAAGACATGAACGAGGCAGAAGAGGTCCCTACACCGTCCAGAGACTCGGCGCAACCTTCTCGTTCGGCCACCCCTCGACGCGGCCGACCGTCCCTACAGTTCGGACGACGGAAGCGACTGGGTCGACCTCCCAAAAATCGGCCACTTGTCTCTGACGACGAAAATAATGACGCTGCCTCAGAAGTTAGCACGCCAAAGAGGAGGGGTGGCTTCCGCGGCCATCGGGGTGGAAGGTGGAGAGGCAGGGGCGGCGTTACAAGAACACCAGCTCCTCTCGATGTTAACGGAAACCCAATGGAGATTGTAAACGACGAGGTTGAACTGCCCGAAGACCCAGAAGGAGAAATGAAAGTGGATAAGAGAGGCCATCTGTTAGATGGGAGGGAGTATCGGGTGCGGACGTTCACCATTATGGGAAGAGACGAGCGACTCTACATGCTCTCCACCGAGCCAGCACGATGCATCGGGTTTCGTGATTCATACCTATTCTTCCAGAAACATCCCAATCTGTACAAGATCATCATTGACGAT
The DNA here is from genome assembly GCA_000835395.1 of Exophiala sideris. NCBI lineage: Eukaryota > Fungi > Ascomycota > Eurotiomycetes > Chaetothyriales > Herpotrichiellaceae > Exophiala > Exophiala sideris. Next base: position 1,357,725 of record KN846953.1, on the reverse strand, counting down.
GACGAAAAGCGAGATCTCATCGAACGGGAGGTGTTGCCTCATTCCTACAAGGGCCGAGCTATTGGTGTAGTGACCGCTCGCTCAGTGTTCCGCGAGTTTGGAGCAAAGATTGTGATAGGAGGAAAGAAGGTTGTTGACGACTATCAGACTCAAGCGGCACGTGAACGAGGAGACGTGGAAGGTGAATTGGCTGTCCCAGACGACCGTCTACCGGCACCTGGAGAACCCTACAACCGCAATCAGTATGTTGCATGGCATGGTGCGAGTGCGGTCTACCACACCAACGCCCCTAGCGTGCCAGGTCCTGTTGCTAAAGCACAGGAAATCAAGAGACGCAAGATTGTGGTGACAAGTGACAACTGGATGTACGAACATGCCAGGGAAGCCAGGTAAGGGGATGAGAATCCAATGAAACAGAGCCGGACTAATCATCTCCCAGTCGTTTCAATTCTATGCTGACAGCAGCTCGTTCGGACAACAAGAATGGTGTATACGACATTCACACGAACGCCATACACTGGGCGAGTCATATGCAGCCAACTCATGCTCGATGGGAAGTCGTCCACGACGGTGACGATTCAGAAGTATTGGAACAAACACCCAGGCTGCCAAAACTTGATCCAGTCTATGGCAGAAATTTCCGGATACACGACATCTGCCTTGAGACCGCACCAGAGTCATGGCTTGGACAACCTGGTCGAGATGGCGAAGACGAAGGGCTCTCGTCCATTCCCTCCACGATACTGGAAGAGCTACCACCGGAGTGCGTAGATGCCTTTGAAGCAGCAAAGTCACGCGAAGCAAACTGGCGTAGCAAGTGGCATTCCGAACGTGTGGACGGTCTGCGTGCACACTTCCTCTCATCCGTTGATTGGTATCCAAGATGAGCACTCATCACCCAAGCCTAGGAGATGTTCTAGGCATTGAGGAAAACATTATTCGCAGGCCGAGGTTGCAGGGAGCTGCCGCCAGCATCAAGGTTTATTGTGGCTTCACCAAAAGCTCACGAGGCTTCTGCTAGGTGAAGAAGCATGCTTCGATCAATACAGGGGTCATTGGTTCGTCTCGGATACCGAGACAAAGAATCAAACTGCACAGCTCGAATGGTCCGAGGCAGAACACACAATCCATAGAAGCCCGAGGCTTGAGCAGATCTTCCTTCGACGAGTGGTAGCCGAAGTCAAGGATCAGGATTCGTTATTGCAAATTCGGCATGGAACGCTCATGCTGCCGGCGGAACCCGACCCCCAAATGTGTGTTCTGCAACGAAGACGTGTGGGTGTGATACTAGAACAAGACAGACCCGCAGAGATAGAACCGATCCTCGCCGGATTTCGTGGAGTAGAAGTAGTTATGGAAAGATTGATTGGTTGGATGCAGTTCTTCACTTAAGCATCGTGCCGCCAATAATGCAATATTCCTACACTCTTGCGGCGTGTTTCGTGACCGCGTCGAATTTTTCATGCTGTGGGGTTGTCACACCCATACTTGGAGCTGCATCTTTTCCCGCGATGGTCTCCCATGAGCGAGGTCAAAAGTGTCTGTGCGCTTTAAGGGGTTGTCGGTTTGGGAGACTTACATGCATGAAATCTACAAGGAAAAGATTCCGAGGCAGTGAGCATAAGTCTGAATCCGTAATGGCACGTGAGGGCGCACGATGATGTCGTTGTACATACCCAGCGCAAGGCAGTGTCGTCCTATTCCAAAAACGTGTCCATATGTAAATGATCCTATTGCTTACTATTGACGCCGGGGCTGAAGGTCTGCTGGACGATGAGCGATGAGCACATTAGTTATTAGGCAGCACCATGGAAGCAGGGGCGAGTTCGAGAGAGCATCTAAAATAGCTGCCCAGTGATGGGTCATATGGCAGACGTGCCTGGGTAGGCTCTCTTGTTGGGATGATCGTGATGAATGTGGCTTTTGCCTGCGGAGTACAAGAGAACACCTGCAAATGCAGGCTTTAGGACAGACAATCTAGATAGTTACCGCCCGAATGGCTCGATATACGGAGCACCTCATCACGCGAGTGACAGATGGCAAGTAACGATCGGTGGCAAACGGCACGAAGACAGGATGCAGGTCTTAAAGAAATATGGATACGATTCAGACAGAGAAGACTGATGTCATACGAGTACAGACAAAGAATAATGCTGCATTACTGCTTCCAAGATTACTAGTATCATAATTGTCGGGCCTTGGATGCCTGTATAGGACACTCAAGTATAGGTCTTCGTAGACCCCGAGGGGCGCAGGCTGATGACATGTAACGGGGCGAAGATGAACAGCTCAAGATGATGAACAAAGAGTCATTATTGCAGCACAAATGAGAGGTCTACGACAACCGCGATATAAGTTCGTCAACGGCCTAAGCCAAGCCGGCACTCGGGCGGACCGGACAAAGTTCAGACACGTTTCGGTTAGGCTGGATCATTATTAATGAAATTCCAGAGGTCACGTTTGGTGTGGTTGAAATCAATGTGATCTGAGCTTTGAAACTGGCTCACCGTTTGAGTCGACAACAAGCCAATCTAGACTGGCATACCACAATAATGCATTTCGAAAGCCCCATGAAGGTGAAGATTCCAAGAGACGAGGACTCGCAACTAAGAAGATGAAGTGAAGTGACTTGCCAGGTAAAATCAGTTTGACACATTCATTATTCTTCATCATCGCCTCTTCAGAGTCAGCCCAAGTCCTCATCCATACAAGTTTTGACGAGGACCTAAAAAGTCAGTCATTTGGCTGCATTGTGACTGGGCCAAAATCCCTTCCAGTCTTTCCCCCCAAGCCCGGTCCTTCAGGGTCTTCTAACGCCAGTAAGACCACCATCGGGCTATCACTCCTCCCTTAGGCGTTTAGCTAGGAAACTTACCCTGCATGTTTGCTCCCCTTTTCCTCTAATCTTGTTTGCTGAATGGTCAATTGGCCTCCGAGTCGTCTTCTTCGCCTGCAGCCACTTTATCCTCTTTCTCCTCCGCTTGGACTGCCACCAAGGGACCCGTCCTGTGGTTGTCGCCCTTGCCCTCCGCCCTCCTCGCTCGTTTTGCCATCGACGACCCTCCAAAATCCACCCGCTAAGAGACATTCTGCTGCACGTCGTTGCGTTCTGGTTCTGGTCTCCTTTCCCCTCCCAAACCCGTTTCTTTCAACCTCATCATCTTTTCCCGCGAAATCTCCCTCACCCACCCTTTTAATCGGCTTCTCCTCCATCTAAACCTCTCCTCACATTTCCCTACAAACCTCTCTCCCCTCTAAACACATCTGTGTTGGTTGCTTGTTGGGTCGGTTGTTGGTTCAGCCACCGTTGCTATTCCTGGCCAACAATTGAAGGATTTTTCCAGCCCTCAGAGGGTGGTAATTTCGGACCCGGGCCCACGCCTGCCTCTTGAGTGACGACTCCTTACGGTCAGCTTGATTGCCACAATTTCCCACCGCACCACCGTCGCCAGGCTACCGACTTTGGCCATAACTCTTCCATCCATCTGTCGCCTAGGCACCCTTCTATTAGACTTGGTGGCCAATTTGAGGTTTTCCTCACAAGCGCATCACGAGCCGGTCAAAGTCTTTTCGCTACGCACGACTCTCGCCTCGCTAGTGGCTGTGTTTCCCCATTTCCGCCGGTTTCTTCTTCAGGTCCGAGGCCTCAGATTTCCCTCACAACACCTGTTCGCTGCCTCTCAACCCAAACAACAAACGCGCAACAGCCTGTCTCAGTCACCACAAGGCGCAGTCAATTGCTTCAGAGTCAGTGCGGTTTGAGGTGACACTACTTGGTATGTTTCTCTCCCTCTAATTCAGCCGTCTTGCCGTCAACCACCCCAGCTTTGACTGGACGACTCCAAATACTTGGCCGCGCATTCATTGAAACTCGCCATCTGGGTGCACCGTTCTGACCTCAATCACGCTGCAGGTTCCCATCTTCGACAAAGATCCGGTTCACACCGCCTCTTACCTTACGCAAAACTCAATTGACGAACTTGACGAGCTTTTCACTAAGTCTTGTCCATCATTCATCAACCTTGACTCTCTTCCCAAAGAGATTGTACAATACTCGTCGTTTGTCGGTCTATCGACCACAACACCACAACACCCTTTACATCGCACCGTTTGCAGACACCTGCCTCTCTTAATCCTCGATATCGCGATCAATCTCAGTAATTGACCGCGGCATCAATCCACATCCATTCCATGCTCGGTTTCTGAGTTTACGGCAAACAACTGCTTCGACTCCCAACGCCTCGTGCGTTGCCGCAGTCGGCGGAGGCAGAGGTGAGGAGAAGTTGACTCCAGACACCAGAGCATCCGTCTCTAACAATACTAGGGCTTCGGCTGTCTGCTCTCCTCAATCCCATCCTCTAATCATGCCTTCCTACCATTCCTGGGGCCCTAATGGGCAGCATGCTCGGCTTCCTCCCACCCCTCCTGAGTACCAGACTGCCTATCTTACTCCAATGAGCGCAGTGTCAGAACGCGGCTTTTATCCATCACAGAGCTTTCATCCTCGACGATCTCTGTCGACAAGAGAATACTCCGATAGATACCAGGCTCCACCCGCATACACTGCTCAGCATCCTCTTGCTGGTCAGGGCTCACGAATTGGACATGGTCATCCTTCTCAAGAGTACTCATACCCTCAGGCATATCCTCAGGCTACTGCTCAGTATGGATACAACGCTGTTGGTGCACCCATGTTGCCTCCGATCCGTGTCAGCGATTCCTTGGACTTTGCAGGAAACTACACACAGCAGCCAAGTGAACCAAAGCCAAAAGAAGAGAAGCCTACTGGGGGCGTGGCACAGCATCTGGACTACGATATGGATTTGATGTCCAACTTCGTCGCTGAGATGTCTCAGAATCTTGTGACTCCCGAGTCTTCGCCATCCTCGCAGTTCCGGAAATACGTTTCACAGATCCTGTCTTCAACTCGCCTACCGAGCTCCACGATCATGCTAGGTTTGTTCTATCTCGCATCCAGGATGAGACAACTGAGCGAGCGGGGACAATCGACTTCGTCGTCGGGCACTGTGTATCGCATGCTCACTACCTGCCTTTTACTCGGCAGCAAATTCCTCGACGACAACACGTTCCAAAACCGGTCTTGGGCTGAAGTCAGCAGCATTCCCGTACATGAGTTGAACATGATGGAGCTACAGTGGCTGACAGATTTCAACTGGGAAATCCATGGTATGATGTACGACGAAGAGGAAGGCTTCTTCATGTGGGTCGAACACTGGCATGCGTACGAGGAGAAGGCTCAGCTCGAGAAAGTCAAAGAGATGCAAAAGCTGGCTCCTATCGAGACCAACATTCGCCGCAGTCATTCTCTTCATCAACAGCAGCCACTCATGTCTCCAGAAGGTCCAATTCCTCCTCAATATCAACAGGGCTCGCAGTACGACACACGTTGGGTTCAACCATACATCTCGGAGTATTCACCACCATCTGCACCGCATAGTGGCCCGGCAACGCCCGACTATTACACTCCAACCTGGTCATATACACCATCAGGTCCGGGCTTTGGTCGCCAGTCTTACCACTCCGGCAATGCTTCTGCATACAATGCTCAGCGCAATCAACTTCCAGCATACGGCCAGTTTTCCTATCCTGCGGGCCTTACAGCAAACAACTGGATGACACATGGACCAAACTGCAACTGTGCGCTGCACGCTAAACACTCAGACTACTACTTCAGCCATGCTGGATATCCTATGCAAACTGTTGCCGGTTAAAACTGTTTCGCCGACTTCCAGCGTTCAGCGATTATTTGAATCCGGCCAAAAAGTTATCGAACCGCATTGTCACTTCGGTTCTGTTATATCACTGTCGATATTGGCCACGGTCTCGGAAACGACTTTCGACACCATCAAATCTCGTGCTCATCACTTCGGGCTGTGACCGCTTCTTGGCGAGTCAAAAAATTCTTTAATCGAGCTTGCATCTAACGACTTATTACGATCGCGCCTTCTTTTTTTCGTTCTTCGGCATTTAAGCACTGAGCAACTTCCTTCAATGATAGAACCAGGGTTTATTCCACATACATTCACGACGGTCGGTGGTTTCAGGGGACAAACACAGGGAGGTTAAAAGTCATAAAAAGTTTCAGGCTCTGCGATGAGAGTGGTAAATGGCGTTATGGCATTGTCGACAACACGAATTCTACGCACGCGCTCAGGTTTTCGTTCTTTTTATTCTTGCAACACAGCGCTTCCTTTATACAGCTGATGTGTCATGGTGCTTTCTCCTACAAGGAGGTGATTTGCTGGACGGTCTTTTACTCATTGCTAGCTGGCATGTCGTTCTTGTAATTAGCTATGTGAAACGAGAGGTGGTGGTTTCAATGCACGAGGTTTACAAACGTGCAATAGAGTTCGAACTGGCTCAAAAGCGGGCTTGTCGAGGTCAGAATCTGCAACAAGACGAGAACATGGATACATCTTCAGAAGGCGCTGCCGGTGAGAAGGAATGGAACATGTCGGCCAGTTTTATGGATCTTCTGTCGCCTCTACATGTCCTTGGGGCTGGTGCAATGGATTGGGCTTATACCCCTTATAGATTTCATCGCAACGGTTGAGGTGCTTTTAAGACCACCACGAAAAAGACGAATACAAAATATTTGCTTTCAATGTTTCACATGACACTGCAAAACGCTGGAATTCTTGACTGATGTTTGATAATAAGTATGAGTGATGACCAAGCTGCGATTTGCATAGTCAAATAAACCCAGGCACGCCAGGCTGCAAGCGTGACGAAGGCATGCCAAGCTCCGGTCGTTATGAGGCGCGGTGCTTTGGGGTACTAGCATGTAATCAACTCCAAACCATCCATTGCAATCCACAGCATTTTGAGACCTCGTTCATCTATCCATTTGCGTCCGACTTTCGCTACACCTTGCATTCTCGACGTTGACTCTGCCCTCCCGAACTCGTTATCCCTGACCGACGACCGCCAATATGTCCACCCTAGAAGACCTTGATGATCTTGAGCGCGACGAGAAGGAACAGAAGAAGGATGGCGATGACAAGAAGAAGACTCCTAGCGATGGAGAATCAAAAGATGCCGAGATGAAGGATGCAGAGGCTGAAAAGAAAGACGAAGAAGAGGAATACATTGATTCAGAAATCCTTCAATCAAGTACCAGAGACATCATCAACCGGCGGCGGTTACTTGAGAATGAATTGAAGATCCTTAAGAGCGAGTTTCAACGTCTGAAGCACGAAGAAACTACCATGAAGGACAAGATCAAGGACAACTTGGACAAGATTGAGCAAAACCGGTGAGTGCTGGTCACGGCTACAGGCTCCACACGTAGCAACATGAAGGTGGCTAATTCATCTGCAGGCAATTACCCTACCTTGTCGGCAACGTTGTTGAACTCCTTGACCTAGATGTTGAGGCCGAAGCAGCAGAAGAAGGAGCAAACATCGATCTCGACGCCACTCGAGTGGGCAAATCCGCAGTGATCAAGACCAGTACGCGACAGACTATTTTCCTACCACTCATCGGGCTGGTCGACCACAACAAGCTCAAACCTGCCGACCTTATCGGTGTCAACAAGGATTCATACCTCGTTCTCGATACTCTGCCTGCTGAGTACGACTCAAGAGTAAAGGCTATGGAGGTTGACGAGAAGCCGACCGAGAAGTACACGGATGTTGGTGGTCTCGACAAGCAGATAGAAGAGCTCATCGAAGCTGTGGTATGGCCTATGAAAGAGGCAGAAAGATTCAAGAAGATTGGTATCAAGGCTCCCAAGGGTATGTTGCTACAACAAATGTCGGTGCTTTTGATGCTGACCACTTTGCAGGAGCTCTGATGTATGGGCCTCCCGGTACCGGCAAGACTCTACTTGCTCGTGCATGCGCCGCTCAGACGAACGCCACTTTCCTCAAACTCGCCGGTCCTCAATTGGTTCAGATGTTCATTGGTGATGGTGCCAAACTCGTCCGAGACTGCTTCGCCCTGGCAAAAGAGAAGGCTCCGTCGATCATCTTCATTGACGAACTTGATGCTGTGGGCACTAAGCGGTTTGATTCCGAGAAGAGCGGTGATCGAGAAGTACAGCGTACCATGTTGGAATTGCTCAACCAGCTGGACGGTTTTGCCTCGGACGAAAGAATCAAAGTGCTGGCTGCCACGAACAGAGTCGATGTACTCGATCCAGCCCTGCTCCGTTCAGGGCGTCTGGATCGAAAAATCGAGTTCCCACTACCCAACGAAGAGTCCCGAGCGCAGATTCTTCGTATTCATTCCAGAAAGATGACGGTGGACGAGGGCAACGTTAACTGGAATGAGCTTGCCAGGTCTACGGATGAGATGAACGGAGCCCAACTAAAAGCGGTTTGCGTGGAAGCCGGCATGATCGCGCTTCGCAAAGGACAGAGCAAAATCATACACGAGAATTATGTGGATGCCATCGCCGAGGTCATGGCCAAGAAGAAGGATACGTGAGTCAACCCCTTTCCCAGCATCAATTATCGAGACGCTAACATTTTCAGGGTGAACTTCTATGCATGATTCTTGTCGTACCTTCAGCATACAATAAGCGTTCTGAGGTGGTTATGGTCGACTGTACAGAATAGCAAATCATGGGTGCAATGCAAGGATAGATCACCGTACCGACTGGGCGTCTCGCATGGCATAGCATGGCTCAAGGATCCGTGGATGGCTAGCTATGGTATCAGTCGACTAGTGACCGTTGTATAATAAGGCAGACAAAACCTGCCATGGCTTACTTGCAACCGCACTTTTCTGGCTGTTGACCCTGGACCTGCCACCTTTATATCATGCAAGCCATGTTCCTTCATGCTCTCTTTGCTGCCAGCAAGAGCTCTCCCCAGTAAATGCCGGTCTCGAACGCTACAAGGGTCTTGCTTTTGTAGCTTGCTCAGCTGGTTATGGGTATCTGCCATGTGCAAAACAAAGTTGGTAGAGGAAATCCATCGCCGTCAATATGATGGTTGTCATTGGTTGGAGAATAAACGCCAACCGAACGACAATCCCAGTTCCAAGTCCCTGGGCGTATATCCATTCCAACTTTCCACAGCTGCCCGCATATCTTCTTTTCCTGTTGATTTTTACCGTTACAGTATGGGAGGACGTGTAGAAATATCCCATGGCATTCCTCCAGTTATCCCCTAATTGGACTCAATCATTTACATGTTCTGAGTGAGCAGCTGGACGTGTGATGGCCCTTATCTTTGGCGCTCAGGATGCACAACTGAGCAGTCTGAGAAGTTCAAGCACGATACGATGACTCTAAGGCCGAAATACTTTTTCTTCCCGACCACTGCTTCTACTGAGGCATCCAGATTCCAATATGGTGGAAGCCTTGGAACGTCAGCAGACGTTACCACTACACGACCGCATAGAGCAAGCATTTGCAGGCGCCTTTATATCCCAGCCTCAGACTCTGTCCACTCCAATCGACAAAGATGCACAGGCTGCCAAGAGGGCAAGCCTTCTCCGCCACCTATCTGGACCGAAAGGTTTAGGGCGTACAGGAGATAAGGTAGAACGGCGTCCGGAGAGCAAATCCAGACAGTATTGGAAGCGACTGCCGACCCCAATACTGGAACTTGTACTACTGCATCTCAAGCAGACACACCTCGATCGAAAATCTTCTTCATGTACAACATGCTATATGAGAGATTTGAGTTCTGTGCAGCGCACATGCAGATCATGGTTCTCAAATGCACAGAAAATCCTGTAAGCATCAACGCTTTGTCGACCTCTGCTTTCCTGACAGAGCCAGATACACTCATATCGATCTCGTGGGACAAGATGATCCTACCCTGCTACGAAAGTGGCGACTATCTCGGGCTGCGCGACTTGTTAGGTTGCGTTCCACCCTCCGGACAAAGCCTTTGCATGCCGCTCTTGTTAAGACTATCAACGTACCTGATCTCAATATACCTCTATATCTCTCGAACGACAACCCAAACCCAGCATATGACGCATATCTCTGCACTCTGGCATCAGTCGTCATGGCTTGCCCCAATCTCGAGGCTTTCTCAGGCTTCACACCTTTCTACAACCATACATTCGACCGGCTGACGCATGCCTTGTCTACAAGGACGAAACTGCGCCAGCACGTCTGGGTCATAGCAGAGAATGACGAGATTCGAGAACGAAGTCAGAGAAAACTGCCCCCGGGGCTTCTGGACGAACAGCAATATTTCCAATTCAAGTTATATCACCAACAATGGAAATACCTTGAGACTCTTATGCTTTGCTCGCCTGGTGGGCTTGGGGTTATCGAGTACAGACTTTTCAAATATGTTTTACGCTCTCTACCGTCGCTGAGAAATCTTTGCATAGCCTCTTTCGATGCTGACGACTTTAACGACAAGACCTTGCTCCGTATTTCCCGTGTTACGAGTCTGCGACTGGAGGAATGCGCAGGTGTAACGGAAGCTGGACTGACTCGATGGGCAGCCAGGCCGAAAGCAGCTGCGATCGAACGACTCAGCCTGATACATCAAAATGTGACAAGCTTACTGACGCTTTCGAAAATGTTAGCATCTCTCGACCGACTGAGGAAGTTCACTATCATTCAAACAGACACCGTCCCTACGCTACCTACCTACTCCGGGGCCGTGGTCTTTCAACCGCTTCTGGCTTCAAAGAGCGTAAAATTCCTGCATTGGGATGTGTTCTGCAACAATGAAAATGTCCACGCAGGTACCGATTATGTTGCATGCCCTAAATCGGACAGCACCAGGACCTGCGACGATGTTGCACTCACAGCAAACGAACACTTGGCACAGTCAATATCACATAATGGCTTTCCTAGATTAACTCATCTCAGAGCGCCCCGAGATACCTCACCTGGTGCTGTGCTACAATCAGTCTGTCAGCCACTGTGTGAGGAGGATATCACTTTGCCGGAAGACGATGTACTCTCTCAACAATCGAAGGACAGCCCACATTCGAACTCTTTACGAGCAGCAAAGATACGAGCCCTGAAAATTGTTCTAGAGAGACGGAAGAAAGGGAAATTCCGCGAAGCAGGGCCTTTCGAACTCAGTGCGGGAAACGACAGGATGGGTACTCACCCGACGGACAGCGAAGCCTCAGTCAGCACTTTGAACACCCTTCAATCCAGTTTGACGCACAGCAGCACCAACACCACTGCCACGAATCAATCAAATATCCAGAGTCCAGTGTCTCCCATAGATGCCGAACAGCAATGGATGTATCGTATCCCAACATACTCAGGCAAGGAAATTCCGAAAGAGCGACAACAGGATATTCGTGTTCCGAGTTCGGCCTCGAAGCGCGAGAGCATCTGCCACTGTGAATTCGATGCAGACAGCATTTGCGCTTGCGACGCGCAATACAGGCCCATGATCAGACCACCTACGCCGCCAAAGAGCCCTCTGCGGCACAGTTTTAGGCTGTCTCAAGCCGCGCCTTTCCCTGGGGATCATATTCCTCCGAGCGATCCATACCGGAGCCAGGGAAGGACTTCAGACCACATGTTGTCATCAAGCGCGACATCACTTCCAGCTCCAGAACAAGGGCCGCCTATATTCTACTTGAAACCAGATGTTCCCGACCACGACGCGAACGGCGGAATAGTCGGCTGGGCGGAACTGCTCAGAATCAAGGAGAAAGCTAGGATGGCTGGTGGCGGTACCGGGCATGAGGAGGAGCAGGACGATTTCGATGACGAATCCATGTGCACTGGGTCCTGGAACTCCCGATATGAAGGCGAGAGGGAGTGGAACGAGCTGGATCTTGTCAAAGAGCTTTCGAACTCGAACTTGTCGTCGCATACCTTGGCGAGCGCAACCTCTGACTCACCGCCGAAGTGGAGGTCGAGATCGAAGTCTGGATCAGCTGCAAATTCGAGGTTATCTTTGCCTTTGAGGGCGAAAATCCCGCTATATGCACAACAAAAGGTGGACAGAGGGAGACATGCTGCGAGGCCAAGGGGTGAAAGGGGTGGAGGTATTTGTGTAGACGACCTTTTCTGATCTGGACTTGAGTCCATCCATACACGAAGCCGAGAACTCGTTGTGCTATTGACCTAACCCTCAGATTACGAGAACATCTAAATCTAGATGACAAGAAAATGCTTAGACCAAGATTGTTCACGCATGAGTGTTGTAGGCAGCTGTAACTTGACTCCGTCCTCCTCTCGATACTTAGCTTTCTGCCTTCGCAATCGGAGCAATTCTAGGCCGAATGTCGCCGGACGCCTGGTCGGATGAATTGAAGGCACAACCACCGCCAATGTCTTTGCTATGTCAACAACTACTAACCTTGTATAGGTAAAGTCTCCATGATGAGAAATGTAGGTGATTTAGATCTATATAACCGCTACTAGTACTGCACATACGGTGTTTCTTGCTGCTATGTAGTGCGAGTGGAATAACATCATCAGACCCGTTTGCGTCTAATTCTTCGTCGTCTTCACGAACATCAACGCCATGGCAATTATCCAGAAGAAGACAGTCCTAATCACAGGCTGTAGTACCGGCGGCATAGGGTCGTCCATGGCCAGGGTCTTCCTCGAGCGCGGGTTCCACGTCTTGGCCACGGCGCGCGATCCTTCCAAAGCCGCGGACCTCTCAGAACTAAGTAACGTGGAGGTCCTCCAGCTAGACGTCACTATCCCGCAGACCATTGTGCGGTGCAAGGAGACTGTATCGAAACGCACGGGCGGAAAACTCGATGTCCTGGTCAACAACGCTGGAGTCGAGTCACAGTCCCCACTACTGGACGTTGACATCGCTGAGGCGAAAAGGCTATACGACGTCAATGTCTGGGGTCCTCTCGCTGTGGTCCAGGCGTTTGCACCTCTTCTTATCGAAGCCAAGGGCATCGTCGCCAATCAGAGCTCCATTGATGCGGCGCTGAACATGGTATGGGCGGGTAAGTCAAGCAAGGCTCCAAACTGTCCGTGAAAAGCTAACAGGGAGGTCAGGCATTTTCTCCAGTTCCAAGGCAGCTGGTGCACGCATGTCAGAAATCTTGCGCCTCGAATTGGAGCCGCTAGGTGTGCGGATCGTGACGATGATGACCGGATCGGTTGATACGCCTATGTTCGGCAAGCCTGGTGGTCAAATGAGACTGTCTGAGACCTCGTATTATCATGGCGTTGAGGACGCGGCGTACAAGGAGCGGATGGACCACCAGAAGCAGGCTATGAAAGTCGATGTGCTTGCTGAGAAACTGGTTAAGGACATCCTCGGAGGAGCTAGAGGCACGATATGGCATGGGGCGTTGGCGTCGAGTGTGCGATTCATGACATGGGCGTTGCCGACGTGGGTGGTCGACAGATTGGTGAACGGTGAAAGGGGCTTGAAGGAGGTCAGACGCCGGTAGGGATGGAATGCAATGGAGCTGGAGTTGTGTACCATGTGATGAAGGCATCGTCTGTGTGTGCTTGGAAGCAGGCCAAGATGTATCATCTTCTCAGGTGTTGTTGTTATTTGCTGGATGTCAGTATGGTATCTTCAGGAGTTGTGGGTGGACGATAGCTTTTGGGAGTCGTGTTGATAGTTGCAAAACCTATAGTTCATTAGTCGTTGTTGTCAATCACCTCACCATCATCAGCCATAAGACACCGAACCAGCCACTCTATTGGATTATGATTAGGAGAGAATGTAGTTATCATCATGATCTTGTACGCCTCGAGCGTTGAGTGAGCATGTCTTTGAATTCCGCGATGGATGAGGAAGGAGTAGTACAAGTGGAAAAGAATGATTATGTGACGTCGCCGTGGCTATAAAACTTAAATTTCTTGCCCACATTTGTGACGAGGCTCCCTCGCAAGGCTGTCCACGATCATATTTCCATCATAAATTCTGCCGCTTCCAAAACAGACTGGAATGAACCACGGGATCCATTGAGCAAAGAATTGAGAACTCAAGTAAGGTCTAAGCATTTCAGAGAAGATTTGGTCCTTGTCTTCGGTGACTCATTGAGCCATTCAGTCTCCCGGCAGTCACGACCAAAGTTGATGAGAGGGAGGATTTCGACTCTCAACAAGGCGACAATCGTCTTCCTGGAATTGTCTTCGCAGCATACACCCGACCCTAATCACTTCCTACTCACTGGCTCCGAGCCACTTTCACCACATTAAATACTTCACCGCAGACTTGAGCCGCAAGTCTTCAATCGCACGACATATCCACCAACTGCTGATAATGTCATCCGGTCGGGGTGGTCGCGGCGGCCGCGGTGGCAATCGCCACGACTCACAGCCTCGTACTGTGCTCGTCTCGAAAGCACTGTCCCGTCTGCTCCGCCACGCTGCCGTGCAGGAACGCATTCCCATCGACAAACACGGCTACATTCGCATAGACCACCTATTGGGATGGCAACGTCTACGTAGCATGAAACCTCCTGTGACGTTTGACGAGGTAGTCGATGTGGTCCAGGACAACGAGAAGAAGCGATTCGCACTAAAGTTTGTGACTGAGGAAATCAATCCAGAGCACGCAGATGTCCCCGCCTCTACTTCCGAGGGAGCACAAGCAGATACGGAAACCGAAGCAGAGACCGAGACCGAGACGCAACGAGCTATATCACAGTTTGAAGCACTCAGATCTGACAATGACATCGATACGAAGAAATTCTTCATCCGCGCCACTCAGGGTCACAGCATGAAAGCCGTCGAGGCGGAAAATTTATTAACCCCAATAACTCTGGACGATGAGGCGAGTATACCTGACGCCGTCGTACACGGGACATTCTACGGCGCATGGGAACCGATTTTGGAAAGCGGTGGCCTCAAGCCGATGAGCCGGAATCATGTGCATTTTGCGACAGGGCCCAGCATGGACGAGGTTCAGCAGCATACTGTGCCAGGGGAGACGACAAAAGGTGGTCTGGGATCAGTCCTCGGCAAGAACAAAGTCATCTCAGGGATGAGGAGCGACGCCCAGATTCTGATATACGTCGACATTCGCCGTGCGTTGATCGAGGAGAAGGAGATGAAATGGTGGCGTAGCGAAAATGGGGTAATACTGACGGAAGGGGTGGGTGAGAAAGACAAGATCGTCCCGACGAAGTACTTTTCCGCGGCGTATGAGATTAAGGAGGGTGTAGGGAAAGTGTGGGAAGATGGGAAGGTGGTCAAGGAGTTGCCGGAGAATTTGAGGAGTAGGCCGTTGCCGAGAGGAAAAGGCGTAGGTGGGCAGCGAGGACGGGGAAGGGGTGGTGGAAGAGGACAATAGAGAACGTCAAGCCGAGACTCTACACGATACGAGATCAGACGATAAAAAGAAAGACGATGGGAGCAACCAATCCGTTATATTCTTTGTGGATAGCTCAAGGCCCAGCCGGCAACACCCATGCTTCGGCAGGTATTGATTCTGGAGTCTTGTGCTCAGGCCGGATGAGGATCATCACAACACCACAGGTCTTTCACGATCTCAACAACTGTTCGCGGATATGCCCAAGACTGTCAAGCTGTGCGTGATCTTCGCACACAAGCATCAGGCCTACTGACACCAGCCATCGGTGACGATATCCTCACTTCGTCAATCGCGAAAAAATGATTTGTTGTGGCCCATAAGAGTTGACTGATAATGCAGAAGGGGACATCCTCCTTGACAGTCATACACTTAAGCTCAATATCTCATATGCTGGTATTATCATATCATGGGCGACCACGGGAGAATATGAGCTTAAGTCTCTGAGACACCTTCGCGCTATGACGGGCGATAATGATGTCGCTTTTGCTGTTGATATCCATCTCGCGTGCCTGCAAGCTCGCTTGTTTTGCAAGACAGTCGCAACTGGCCTACGTATGGTCTCCCAAGAAGAGGAGACTATCAGACCTGGAGATCATACCACGATTGGAAGCAAGCATAATGGCGGTGGTGATTCCTGCTTGCAGTCGAAGCCATGGCATCCGTTGCAGCTCCTTTCCCGCCGTCGCAAGACGCTACATCGCAACGCTCATGTAACAGACAGGAAAATACTGGACCCAGATTGTCTGCTGTAATTGAAGTTCACTTGGCAGGTTGAGGTGGAGGCCCCATGTTTGTTTTCTTCGTCTGGGGTAACGAAGGAACTTTAAATCCGCCATCGGTCTTTCCAGCACTGACTTGAGTGAATGTACCGCTGGAGAAGTAACCTGCACTTTCGGCCTCTCTTTTTCTCTTCAGCTCAGCCTGCACTTTTGGATCCACCAGCTCCAGACCCTGAACAGGGGTAAATGAGATGGAGCTAGCGGTTCCTGCACCCACGCCTGAAGTCCGGAGTCCTGAAGCTCGCAGCGATGTTGCGTTGCCTGACATGCCAAATCCTTTCAACGAAGTATTCATGCCGCTGTTCATGCTGGTAGCTGTGCCAGAACCACCCCAGCCGGGGTTCTTCTTGCTGAGTTTCGCCATTGTACGTCGATCGATCTGTGTGGCTCGAATTCTGCCATCGTTGGATGCGCCGATCATACCTAAGCCTGCTGTTTCGTCGCCAGCTCCATACCCGACCTCTTTTTCTTCTGTACCAAATGCCATTCTGTTCTGTTGTTTTCTCAGATCTGTCATGGCAGTGGCTTCTTTAGCTTTCCGTGCTCTCCTACCGCCTCGCTTTCTGCTTGGCTTGTCGTCAGGAGCAGGTAAAGCTCGAGGGCCTCGGTTTGGAGGTGGTTCTGTAAGCTTGTCCAGTCGTCGTAAGCAGTCATCGCGGAGTTGTTCTCCGGTCGAGCCGTCTGGTGCTTGATGTACACTGTCGACTCGAGCGGCAAGAACAAGCTTTGCAGAGACGATACGCATCGCTTGGACTTTCAGATCACTGGGGATGCTTTGGATAAGCGGTGAGTGGTACAGAAAGCCCTGTTGTCGTATGCCCACATTGGTGGCCAAACCGCTCTGCTTCTGTTTTCTGGTACCCATCGCTGGGACATTGCGGTCTGGAGTTTTGGCGAGGCCTTTCAATCCACCCGCAAAGTTGAGCAGTTGGGCCGCTGTCAAAGATCCGATGATCACGGTCAAATTCGGTGCAAAGATGTTCATTCTTGACTGGACGTATTCCGTGAGAACATTCTTTGCTCTGTCCAACTCCATCGTCATTTGACACGCACGCAAGGTCGTGTCAAGCTCTGCATCGCTAAGTGGTTGTCCTTTGGTTGTTGTTCCTTCCACGGTCACAACCATAAGCGTTGGACCATCCAGGATAGATCTTAAGGTCGCCCCAGCAATATTATGGGGAGAATCAGCCAACGCCTTGATGTTGTCCAGTGGTCCATTCTTGATAATTGCAACCGTCTTTGCATAGTCCAGCGGGTTTTGTACGAGGGTCTCGAGTTCTGGGAAGCGGGTAGAATAATGGTCTCGAATGAACTTGTGAACAAGTATGATTTCGTTGTCGATTTGAGTTGAGAGCGAGTTTGACTCTGTCAACAGATGGTATTCTGGGTTATCTTCGACTGATCCTACTGTTGTGGTTCGTAGGTGTGGAGGCATGTTCTGATAGAGGGAGATTTTCTGCAAGAGGAGAAACCGTCAGGAACTGCATTACCACGATGTAAATCATAGCGCTTAGACGAGTTCAGCGATGACTTACCTCCAGAACTGGTTGCAAGGTCTTCATCAAGCGTGCAACATTCCGCACGTCGCTTTCACCTCCCAGGCGCATTCTCTCAACCTTTGCCTTTGCATCATGTTCATCGTCCGCTATGTCGCCTCGAGCAGCATCGTTGGCTGCTACCTCCTCTTCTGCATCTTCCATGTTTTCATCATCTGGACCTCCATCACGGTCAGGCGATCCAGAGACCGTGACATCTGGATCTTCATCGCCTGTGGCATACAGCCCAGCGGTATGGTCGCCATTTTGAAATCCGTTTGTGTTGTCCTCGTTCTCGGATCCACTGTCCTCGAAGTCGTTCAATAGCTCGTCCGCGATGGTCGCCATTGTGATATGAGGGCCTACACGGCCAAGGACGGTGGTATTGCCCAAATCCGTTTGGTGTGGTGGTCGGTCAACTGAGTGCCAGAAACTTTGCAGGCATCAAGATCTCCAAAGGATGAAATGCGGAGAACAACTTGAATGACTCGTGCTTGGCGTTTGGAAAAGACAACCTAAAGATAGCGCCTAAAATCAATGTTGATTAGTGGGTAGGGAGCCGACTTCCACTTAAGAGTTTCCCTTACACGTTGCTTCCTCTACCACATACATCGTCCATATATTTGGACCAGCAACGGCGCTGCAGCAGCTTCTGACCCTGAAGAGGACACATACAACTTACTCTGTCAACAAAGGCGAATGTGAATGACTATTAAATTCATGCTGATTATTGCTTTTAGGTATGTACTAAACTATGGTCTCTCTCTGTTTATCCTCATGAGAGGAGATCTTCAACCAACATGGTGATGACTTCGTGGAGTCAAGACAGGCATTCAAACAGGGATCAACTTCCCGCCTCCTTGAAGGGAAATCGTCTTACCTGCCCACTGCTTGTTTGCCGATGACGTGCTGTTGTACTTGACATCAAACCCGTTGCTCGCGATATTGGATAACGTGGAATCGGCGTTGGTGAAGTTCTGGAGTGTCGTGGTATTCGCGGTCAAGGTCCAGTTGGAGGTTGCGTCAAGGGAGACGCCAAAGTAAGCAGTACCAAAGCCGGCCTGGGTGGCTCCTTTCCAGGTTGAGTACTGAGTCAACTTAAAATTGATGCTTGAGCCATTGTAAGCGACGAGAAGGCCAGACAACGTCGACTCTTGAACATTAATCGTCACCGCTGCTGGGGACAGCATGTTATTGTCAGCATACCCAGCGTAGTAGTCGAAGTCCTGCGTGACTTGAGAATAGTTGGCGACGGCCAATATGCCAGATGCCGAGTTGTTGATCTGGGACGAAATGATGTTGGCCGTTGCGATGGTGTTTCCAAACCAGAGTCCCGGCATCGTATTACCCAGGACCGTCAGTTTCGAGTTGTCAAATGTCACACTGGCGCCGGCTTCGCGGGTCGCCGAGGAGAACAGGACCACGCCTCCGAGCAGACCAGCTGTCAGGTCCGAATTCTTCCAGATGGTCGTCTGCACTCCATCTGAAAAGGTCACAGGTGCGTGTGAGGCATGTCCGATGACATTGGTCATGTTGCAGAGGCCCAGCGCATAGCAAATGGCCGACCCAATGCCGTCGGTATGGGCCACAGCATTCTGGACGTGGATGTATCCGGCGGGGTTGTCGCCACTGAAGGACGAGCACCTGTTGCCGCCGGAGTAGTGCACGACATTTTGCGCATACACCGTGCCATTTCCTCCTGCATACAAGCCATGGGAGGTGGGACCGGAACTGTACAGCCAGACGTTGTCGGCGTAGGTAGTGCTCCCGGTTCCGTAGGTGTACAGGTTCGCCGCGCCATGATGCGTCGTGATGTTCACATTGGACAGGGACAAAGTCGAACCATTAGCGACGTTTACGGCAGCATTGAGACCTTTTTGATTTGTGTCAGCCAAGCACGGAGAAATTCAGCACTGCGGAGCTACAGGAAGTCCTCGAGCTGATTTGTTTGTTCATGTTCACTGACCGTAAAAGCTAGCCTGGAAGAGGTTGGAGCTGTACCCATACTTGACGATGGTAGTATACTCGACACCCACGTCCGAGTCGTTGGAGACTACCAGGACACTGGTGTCGTTTCCGGTGACGGACAGTGTTGTGTGGCTGATGTTGGCTGCTTGACCGTTATAGGTGTAGGGCCCTACGATCGCCTCGGTCTGATAGAGAGTGGGTGTGACATTGTAGTCCGCCAGAATGGCGTTGTCAGCAGCCCAGTCAGCAGGGTTGATCACATCGCTGGGGTCCGTGATAGTGAAGGTGGCTTGAGCCAACGGCCACAGTGCCAGCAATGAAGTCCAAGCTACGAACGGAGATGGAGACATTTCCGTTGTTGGATTGATCAAGTTGACTCAGAAGAGAGGTCACAGTGTCCCAAGCGTCCACTTGCCCGTCAGTGGTCTTCAGAATCGTCCACGGCATCCTGGCAGGGTCTTTTTATATCCTAATAGTTTGGTGTACGTACACTAGACTTGCTCTACTGTCCGACAGCATTCTTGCTTTCTTCGTCGACTCGATAGTTCCTCGGCGAGCGTGACCTCGCTTCGAGATTGCTCGGGACGAGTGGTCCCTTCACATCGGATATGCAATACTCAGACCGCTCTTTTCAAGAAGCCTCTGAAGAGACTACTGTATAAGCCAAGGAAGGTCAAGCTGTCGAAAGAGGCATGGAGACGAGGTTCTAACTGCTTCGCGATACTGAGACTACTTGAACGCGCGTCACCTCTCGTCTGGGGTCGATCCGGGGTCAAGATTAAGCTTTTCGGTTGACCCCAATAGACGTGGAGGAGGTTTCGCTCAATGACTCAAAAAGCCACGACAAGCGACACAGCAGCGTGGGGATGTGGTCCCGAACTCTCTCAAAAGTACTGCCGGGTTGTGGAACCCATCATCTTCCGAAGCAAAGACGTCGCGGAGCAACTCAGTAAATGTGTCCGGCGTGATGCATGCCAACTACTTCAAGCTGGACGCTCGCTGATCCAGGGATGCCGAGACATGCTACTGCAGACTCGAGCTTCAATACTGTGATACCCTTCTGGAGCATACAATCCAGATTGACTCAGGGAGAAAGATATTATCATCGTCCACTGCCGGACGAGGCCCCTTGATTCCGTCGAGAAGTCTTGTCAGGGAGCAGATACGCAGCAAGTCTGATAGTGGCCCACCATGAAGGCTCACGAACATGAACACGACACGCTCACCCGCGATCTCACGCACGACATCGCCAGTGGCAGCCATACAAAGACGTTAGGCAGTCTTCGCCTGCGCAATGTAGAAACCAACGAGAGGATTCTTATCCCAACCCCGTCGGCAGATCCCAACGATCCTCTAAACCGGACCACCTTCTTCAAATACTACACAGCTTGTGCCGTCTGCTTCGCCATGGTCATGTGCAACTTCCTTGCAGCGGGACCGACCATCGCCGTGGTCGAAACTGCTATGGACTTCTTCCCCAACTGGAAGGAGATGGGCCTTGTGCCCGCCATTCAGAAGACGGTCTACTTCTTCAACACCACCGCTCTGTTCCAGGGCATTGGAAATTTGATCTGGATGCCCTTGATCAACAAATACGGCCGTCGACCAATCTATGTCATTGCCTTCACCATCTATTTTGTGACTGCATGTAAGTACCTTTGTTGGCTAAAGACTGTGCCGTTGAAGCACGAGTCGTTTGCTGTATCCCAGTGTTCACCAACGCATCTTTCTGACGATTTGTAGTGTGGTGCGCCTTTGCCCACCAGTATGCCAACTTCTTGGTCGCTCGAATTGTCATGGGTTTCGCTGCAGGCGCAGGTGAATGTTTGGCCCCTTTAACCATCGCCGACATCTTCTTCCTTCACGAACGAGGCTTCGTCATGTCCATCTATACTGCAGCATTGAATCTCGGCGTCGGGTTGGGATTGATCATTGATGGACTGATTACCATAAAGCATCCGTGGCGTGTCATATACTACGTCGCCTCGGCCTTGATTGGCGCTTCCGTCGTGATGGTGGTCCTGACCTTTCCAGAGACTGCTTATAACCGAAGTGCACATCCGGAAGGCATCAGCACCACCCTACATCATGCTTCTGCGGCCTATGGACATACGAATTCTGATGAGGGGCCACAAAAGGGAGAGGACGGGGCAGAGACAGGTGACAAGGCTGCCGACCGCTCCGTCTACTATCGAGAGACAGCAGAGGTCAGAGCACATCCGGTCAAGAGGACTTGGGTCCAGGAACTCCCACTCTTTCGTGGAACTTTCACAGAAGAATCTCTGCTCACCATGACCGTGCGACCGCTTGGCCTTCTCATCCTTCCGCCCGTGCTGTGGGCTACTCTGGTGCAGTCTGTCACCATTGGCTTCATCACGGCGGTGACCTCCAACGTCGCCTCCGCTTACTCCACCGCCTACAACTTTGAAGCCTGGCAATCGGGCCTTTGTTTCATTGCTGCCATCATTGGAGCGTTGTTGGGCATCGTTTTCGGTGGCATGACCTCCGATCGTGTTGCCGATTTCTTCACTAGAAGAAATGGGGGCATTCGAGAACCCGAGATGCGTCTGCCTTCGATTATGATATCCTGCATCACCTCTCCTCTGGCACTGATCTTGTACGGCGTGGGCATCCAGAACAAGCTGCACTGGATGTGCCCCACGGTAGGAATTGGCTTGCTCAACTTCTCCATCACACAAGCTTGCAATGTTTCGCTCGTCTACACCATCGACGCCTACAGGCCCATCGCTGGCGAGGTCATCATCACACAGCTAGCCTTCAAATCCTGCTTTGGATTCCTCCTTGGATTCTACACCAATACATGGGTGGCTAAGAGTGGCTATGCTCCGGCCTATGGCGAGATGGCGGCCATTTCTGGGGGAGTGCTTCTTATGTGGATACCGCTCTACATTTGGGGCAAGAAGATTCGCATTGCGACCCTGAACTGGGGGATCATGAAGTGGGTGCGGTGGGATGAGGATCGTGAGGTTGGTGAGTAGATGGTGGAAGACGATCTAACAGTCTCCGTCTTGGACAATGGCGGCTTCGAAGCATGGAGCCTGTCAGAGGGACGATATCAGAATGGATGATTCATGTGTTCGCGAGGAACAAGGGAGTAGGGTGTGGCCGATACGGAGCACAGTCGTACGTGGTAGTCTTGTGATGAATGATAGTATATCTTGTTGTTACTATGATAAGTTTCGCACGAATCACATAGCGGTTGAGTCTGTCTTTAGCCAGTAAAATGGCACTATCTGGTCGCCGTGGCCGTTCTCAGGTCCAACTAGATGTCCCTAGTCGTTGTCAATCGTAGTCCTTTGCACATAACGTTACATTGTCCTCTTCTGATGTGTAGGAAGTCATCAGCGCTGTCAGCATACATCTGCTATCTTGCACCGCTTGATTTATGTTGGATGTCGATTTAATAAGAGTCATACGTTGTGATTTATCAAAAACCAAGCTCGCTGTGTCTCTCCAGTCCTGGTATATGGACCCGGCCATATAAGAGGAGGAGATACAATCATTGCAAAAGTACATATATCTCAATCTATCCTCCTTGCCGCTCCGACATCTGGGACACCGGTTCCTTCGACCACTTTCGCACCTACTATTTCATAGACCGGGATCTCTTGCAACCTCGAAATGACATGGTGCAACGTAGGCAAAGCATTCCAATCCATTGCGTCAATCTTGAAGCTCGCCTTCGATGCCTGCCAGACCCGCTTCGACTGCGGTTGAGGCATATCTTCCTTGAACGGCACAAACACGGCATGCTCCTCCGCGGAAACACCCTTATTCGTCCGTCCCACCTTGGGCATATATCGATACACCAGGATGCCATCGTCAGCCTCGCCACTGAGATTGCCTGATATAGTGCTAACATCAGTGACTGGCTTCAGACCTTCAAGCACAAAGTTTCCCCACATAGAGCCTTGCCAGCCGGTATTGATCCGGTAAGACTCAGTGCCGTGTCTAAACACATCAATGGACGAGTACAATTTCGGCATGCCCAGCTCTTCACGGCCCGAGACGATAGGATCTGTCAACGACTCGAATAGAATCGGCATGTACGTGCCGCTGATGACATCCCCGTCGTCCTTGACGTACTCGACGCCGTGGATGTACAGGCCGAGATGCTTGTAGCCGGAGCCACCGAGCCATTCCATTTGGTCGAGGTGCGTCTGGGAGAAGGAGCAGTACGCCACAGTGCCTGGTGATTTGAAGCGGTACTTTTTATTGCCAGGCGGGAATAAATTCTGCAGCACCGTTCGTGACGTTTTGAACTTGATCGATGCCGTGGTGAATGTCGAATGTTCTGATTGTCGGCCAATGCCTTGGTGATTCTGTCGTGGGCCAGGCATGGGTCCAAAAGCTATCGGCATTCGCCAGTAGATCTGTGGTGTTTGGGCCCATTTCCACTCACGGAGTCTTTGGGTGGAATTGTCGACCTCGTCGTGTCCAAAGTTGTAGTTCGTATACTCGATCACTGTTTTGCGTTGAGAGTCAGTCATAGGCTGGATCGAAGGATGGGATATATACATACTGTTAATCTTCACACCTTCCTTGACATCCCTTCCAGCGAGCCGGGAGTACTCCTGGATTCGGTTTGCTCGCTCATACCGGATGCTTTCCCAAAGCTTGAGTCGTTCAGGGACCTCTTCGGCGGTCACATCTCTCTCCAGCACCACCGACAGTGCCGCGGCATCCTCCATCGCGACGCCGGCACCCTGACCTTGGTGAGGCAAAAACGGATGTGCGGCATCGCCGATAATCACCAGTCGTGAGTTCACCCAGGTTGGGATGACTGGCATGTCGAGCAGTTTCCACGATTTCAGCGACTCCGGGTTAGCTTTGCCAATCAAGGCCAAGCAGTCTGGATCGAACCCCTCGTAGACCTTCAGAAGAGTGCTCTTGTTTGCCTCTGTGTTCCAGTCCTCACCACTGGCCCCGGATTCGCTCTCTGGGTGGATGCAGACGAAGTTCAACAGCTTGTTGTCGGAGGTTGGATACATGACGATTCGTCGGTCGGTGCCATACCAGATTATCAATTCCCCTGACTTTTCGGCAAACTTCTTGGTGGATGGATCGTCCAGAGCCGCTTTGCGGTCGATGAGGAAGCGAAAAGCACTCTTGCCGGAAGGGACAACTTGCGCGGTATCGCCACCTGGGATTCGGGTTCTCGTCAACGAATGCACGCCATCGGCACCAACGACCACATCGCCTTTGATGACAATTCCGTCCTTGAGAGTGATAGATGCCGAGTCGGGATCGACGTCGACGACAGGGCTTGATATGTTGAGTTTGACTGGCTTTCCTTCGCTGGTCGTGCTTGTGGCAGTTGTTTTCAAGGCATCATGTAGATGAATGCGGTGCGCCAGGAGCCAGTCCTAATAGTAATGTGTATCAGCTTGGTTTCTAGTACCACGTTGCGGGGAGAGTAGTAGATGTTTCTACTCACATGTTGCCAGATGCTGTTCGATTCTTTCAAGTCCATCTCTCGCGTAACTTCACCCGTTGAAGTGTATTCCGTCAACTAAACAGGAGCTGTCAGTCATGTACGAGAAATCGTCAGCATTTTGGGCTTTGTTCACACACCCTTTCCATAAGATTAGCACCACTTGCTGCTGCGTCAATCCCCAGTCTCTTCAGTACGCCATTCGCGTTGGGGGCTAAATGGATTGCGGCGCCAGCCTCGGTACTGAAACGACTTTGTTCATATATCTTGTTGCTTCTGTTAGAAATGACGTCTAACGAGAACGAACAATGGGCACTTTACCTCCACTGTATGGCCTTGCTGTCGGAGCCCAATCGCAGCTGACAGTCCGCTGATTCCAGCACCTACTACCAAGACCTTGAGGCCTGACTCTGCCTCGTGAAAGCCATTGGTTCCTGGGACCAGCGCTCCAAGAACTTCAGCCATCGCAATGATTGAAGTTTACCAGCGTCTTTGCGGAAACTGACGTGCAAAGTGTGGTACGCGCGAGATGAATAGACTATCAGCACAGCGTGCAGGTGCTTACACACAAACACCACTCACGTAGGATGACGTTTGTTTTTCATCTGTAAAGTCGCCATCTTCACGTGTACGTTCTGTATCCGCGTGGTAACACGTCTCCCCGGCATGCGGAGGAATGGTGTATGGGGGGTGTCGGGATGTGGAGGGCGTTCGAAAGTCGACGACCCAGACGTTCTCCACAACCTCGGCTCGGCTCCGGTTACATTGTACTCAGAGAGTCCAGGCATGGCGTCCTTGCAGTAGTCCTACGTTACAGGAAATATGCGGCCGCGAATCGAGCATAGTGAAACAATGATTACCTCGACGCCACACGAAGCACTGAGTAGATGTGTCGTAATGCCGAGAGTGAGTGTTGACAGACATAGTGATGGAAAGGGGTCAGAGATGGACACAAAGTTAAAAGTTATTTGAGGTAAACACTGCCTATCCACTCGGTATATCTTCGCAGTTCTTCCTATACATTGTCCATCGACTAGCTCACCATTCCAGGAGACGGTGAGTTACATTGGCAACGTAGTGGAATGAGCCCTATGGCCGCTATATATATCCTCTACCGACATATCACTGTGCCGCCGGTATTATTGGAAGCGTAACATAATTCAAAAATTTTGGCCCGAAATGGATGTTGTTCTTGCCTGAGAACTTGGCTTCAGACCTGTTCGATCATATCAGGTCAAGGGAACGTACAGGGGGGATCGAGAGTTTGGACTTACCTGTCCACAGAACTCGTGTGCTGAAATGTGCCACATCCCTGTGTGTCACCAGAAGCCACTTCAAGGACAAGCTTTGCACCTGGCTCTAGCACAACGTTGGTTGGCCAGATCTCGACATCCACAGGGTAAACTTCGCCAGGGAGCACCGGGAGGACAGAGGTTGAGAGATAATCCCTGTACGGCAACCAAGGGCGATGCTTGTGATGTGTTGTGTCCACCTTTCTGTTGCTGACCCTCAACCAGCCCTTGCAGAGAGGGACCCCATCTCCTGCCGTGCCTGTGTAAAAAACTTCTTTACCTGCAGGTGAGATGTGCCTCAATGTCAAGAAGAGGTCGATGTCTGTAGGGACGGTCTTGCCCAAGTACGGACTCATCGACACGTTCAAATGGGCCACAATATGTCCCGTTATCTCGGTCTCTTTCTCTACCGGGGGTGTCGTAAACTGTATCAATTGAGGCTCCTTCAGTGTGCCGAGGGCTTTGTAAGTCAACTTGCTTGTGGAAGTGTATTCTGGTTGTTCCGTTGTCAATTGACCTTCGTGAGTCAGGTAGTATGGGGTGTATTTCGTTCTGGAAATTGGCCACTCCTTCTCGGAGCGTGTTGGAAAGGTTCGTTCCCCGTCAGGGTTGTTGTGTCCGACGTCTCCCTTTCGAAGAACAAGATCAATCTTGGGGACTTTCCCCTCGGTTGACCATCCAACTCTATCTTGGCCATGGAGGAAAGCGTCGAGGAAGCTCCTTTGCAATTCAACCTGCTCATGATAGTAAAACGGTAAATCATGTCGTCCGACGCAGAAGCGGAGATACTTGAACTTGGAACCTGCATGCGTGAAGCCTTCAACATTTCCCCTAAGGTGTAGGAGGATGCCGCCCCAATTTCCAACGCTCAAGACGGGAACTTTGATGTCGTCCATGTTATACTCCTTAGAAGCATAGTAAGGGTCGTCTCGAAAATGATTGTTTTGGTTGTCGAGGTTCTGGTCGTTTCGATTCTTCTCCAGTTCTTCTGGTGATAGGTCACCGTCGATGGTATCAGGACCCCAATTCCTCGCTTGACGACCTCCCAGGCCGTATTGATTGCTCAGAACTTGGCGATTCCACCAAAACCGGATGAATTCGTTGGAGAGAATACCTCCGTGACGGCACCGGTCTCGGTAGTAATCACTCATTCCTTCCCATGGAATGATTGCCGAAAGTCCCTTTGGCTGGAGCGCAGCCACTCTCCACTGGCTGCCAGCATAGTAGCTGATCCCAAGCAGTCCAACCTTGCCACTGGACCAAGATTGGTCGGCAGCCCATTCCACTGAATCGAAGAAAGCTTCGCTTGTGCCCTTAGACATGGTGTCAAGAACACCGGGCGATTGGCCCAGGCCACGTTCGTCCACTCTGACGACAGCATAACCATGTGATGTCCAGTATTTGGGATCCGGTGTCTCCCATGCTGAGTGCTGCGATTTGTGTTCTGGATTGACCTCCGAGTAAGATTGTGCATGGAAATCTGAGTAAGGGATGTCTTTTCCATAAGGACCATACGTCACCAGGCACGGATATCGCTTGCTCTCGTCTTTCGGACGGTAGACATTGCATCGTACAATACCCTCAGAGCTTTTTAGCGGAATCGTCACGTTTTGCTCGAAAATGTAATCGAATGCCTCCTTGTCCACGGAGGAGATATCTGGATATTGGGCCACCATATTGCAATTGATCACCTGTCTAGTCTTTGCTGGGCTGGACGTATGTGAACTACTCAGTACACGTGAATCTGAGCACTGAAGAAGTATTGTGATCGGTGTTTCGGCCAATGAGTCAGTCTCCGGATCGATGTGGCGCCTGACGCGCGGCGAGATGTTGTGGAGCCGATATGTTTCGGGAACACCATGACCGTTGGATCACTGGCTCCCTTCAAGGGCCAAGCAGTAGTGTGGCAGTCACACCTCACGTACATGGAGACTGAAGCAGCCCGAGAGAACCGATATATCTTCGTAGTTGAAGAAACGAGGCTGAAAGAAACCCGCATTTCCACTGCCGGCTATTCTATATCTGGTCTGTTACGAATCTAGTTCAAAGGGTTCACATCTCCGAGATCTTTGCACCTCACCCTTTCACATTCGAATAAAGTAGATTCCAAACATGTCAGCCGATGCTCAAATTCTCGACAATGGGCTCCCTAAGATTCACCGTTTCCTCACCGATCACAACGAAGAAGGACTTGCCGTGTATTCTGATCGCGTTGACGAGGCGCTTCCATGGCAAGAGCTTGCAGATGGTGCTCGATTCTGTCTAGGGTATGCGACTGAGGAGTTTCCTGTCGAGCTTTCTGGCAACAAAGATGTCAGCACCTACCAGAAGTATATGGAGAACAAGCCAGGGATCACAATTCCAGGCGGTACTGTACTAAGACTGGTCGATATGAGGCCTGGCGCTCTTTCACCGATGCATCGGACGGTCAGCTTGGATTATGGAGTGGTATTGGAAGGGGAAGTCGAACTTGTGCTTGATTCGGGTGAGGTTCGACTGCTACGGAGAGGGGATCTTGCCATTCAGCGGGGGACGAACCATGCATGGAGAAATGCCAGCAAGACTAACTGGGCTCGAATGCTTTATGTTCTACAGGAGGCTCAACCACTTGAGGTCGGAGGAAAGAAGCTCGAAGAGGACTACGGTGGCATACCTGGAGTGAGACCGTCCGGGTCGGTACAAGGACATTAGAAGGTAGACCTTGCAAGACATACAAAGATCGAAAACATGTATATCCAAGGCAACACAGCTTCTCCGGCAGTGTTCAGCTAGGATAGAATAAGCGACGAGGTGAAATACATGATATTCGGATGTAGGACGCTATCATACGCAGAAGCCCAATCTTATCTCTCTCCTCCGATAGGTGTGCGAAAGATCTGATCGTTCAACTGGCCTCCTGTAGTGCGCCATATTGTGGAAACATTCTGGCTCTTTTAGCATCGCGGCAACACTCCAAGAAAAAGATATTACTCACGGCCTTGACCTGAACCCCTCTGAGCATAGTGAAAATAAACGCCTGTTCTACCACGTTGGTGCCGCCTGGCCGCAAGTCTCTATCAAGATCTCGGTTGACGGGCCTGTGAGGCGGAACACGGCGATGATCAGACGGCCACCAGGCTGGATTTTGTTGTGTCAGCGCTGTACTGGAAGACGCGTTGGGATCTGCTGGGCGTTGAGGGTTTTCAGGGTCTCCTGAATGATGGAGATCATAGTCCGTCAAGGCATGTAACAGTGTCTGGGTCACCGGGTTCGACGTTGTTGTAACAGACATTGTATCGCAAATGTATCTAGATGATAAAAGGAAATCAATGTAATTCAAGAAGATGATGACAGTCTCCAACAAGGGCACATTTCGATGATTGGCTTACCACATTGGCCGAGGCTGACACGAGGTACCGGTGGTGGGCATCCGATGGGGATTCAGGGATCGGCATACCGGGTTTCGACGAAGCACCTTGCCCACTTCCTCCACTAGTGCGAACACAATCGGACATTTTGATGCCCTTTTGACACCAAGAGTCCCAAGACTGTGGTTATGGGTAAACTCTGGTAACGGCAGCTGCACCTTCACAACGTTCAGCAGGATTTCACAACGTCAGGGTTTCGACTGACAACATGGCTGACAACAACTTCCAAAGAATACGTTCTGCCGTCATCGATGGTCGAGCACAGGCACCGCGATACATTCAAAGGCAACTCCTTCAACTTCACGATGCGCTCAGAGAGAACCAGGCCGCAATCCGTCAATCACTGCTGCAATATACCGGATATTCCGCTGCTGACATCGATTCCGAATTGTACTTGACGTCTAGAGCCATTCGGCAGGAATATGAAGCACTGGACGTCTTGGGTTTCCTCGAAGAAGAGTACAGCCTTGCTCGGCGGAAGGACAATCTCTCCAGACGTGTCGCTATAGGTGCGGTTTATATTATCCCATGTCAGCACAGCCGGCTATATTCAACGCTCCATCCTGCAGCCGCAGCGATTGCGGCAGGGAGCTGTGTCATGGTAGAAGTAAGGTCGAGCATTTTGTCAGCCAGTACGACAAGGCTAACGATGGGGTCCAGATGAGTCTCACAGTGTCTCGACTCAACTCACTACTGCGAAAAGTACTCCAGAGCGTGATGGATAAGGACACATTCGCGGTGTTAGAGTCAAGACCGGACGACCCCGACTTTTTCGCTCAGCACTGCGTTGTGATAGACGGGACCTTGGGTGCGACAGAACCGACTTCTCTTCAGACCATCTCTGCTTCGGCTACGAGGACGGTTGCAGTTGTTGACCGCACCGCAGGGGTGGGGGAAGCAGCGAAGGAGATTGTTAGGGCGCGGATGAACTTCCAAGGAAAGTCCCCTTATGCGCCCGACCTTGTCTTGGTGAACGAGTTTGTGCTTGGGGAGTTTTGTACCGCGGCCGTCCAGTATGCGACAGCAGCATTGGTTGGAAACGTGGATCCAGATCTTTCTTCCGAGTCTCCCAAGAGGCCAAGGGTACAGCAGCCCAACAGCCAGCTCCAGAAAGAGATCCAGCAACACGGTGCCACGACGCTTGTCTCTGGAACACGCGGTAGCGTCGTCCTTGTGCAAGACAGGTGAGTTGTTGTGTTATGTCATTCAGCAGGATACGGTCGTTCTGACTTCAAGCAAAAGGAATTCTCCGCTTTTGACGAAGAAGATCGCCGAACCCGCACTGCTGGTACACGCAATTCGGAGTCTCGACGATGCAATAGACCTTGTCAATTCTCGGTAAGTATCACATAGCCTGAGGAAGTGTAGATACGTTGGATTGACTGGCTGACTAACCTATTCGAATCAGAGGAGAAATCCATCTCGCCGCTTATCTCTTCTCCGACCTCCCAACGGGCAAGTATTTGAGCCAATTTATCAGATCGAGGACTTCGTTCGCGAATCATATACCGATGGATCTGCTGAGTGAGTTGTTCATCTCGAATCAATCAACCTATTTGTCCTGGCTGACCAAGTTCTGCCCCACAGTCGGTCCCGCTGCACCAGCAGGGTTCGCAACATCGGTGCAACCGCGGTATACCAAAGACATGTTCTCCCGACCGTCGCCTGAGCAGGTGTCAGTATCTCCTCAACATGATCTCTTGGTCAAATTTCTCGACAGCAACAACCGCGAGAGTCAGTCACAGACCGAAGACGAATTAAGTAAGCCGCTGCCACCAATGAACGAGCCTTCGAGCAATGCTATGGGCTTCTTCGAGCAGGGGTTGGTGACAGGTGGAGTTCTTGGGCTTGCTTCCATATTGACTGCGGTGACCGTAATGGTTCGCTACGGAGTACCAGTAATCAGGAGGAAGTAATAATGATCAAAGACCTTGACTCGTGTCAATGATCTGGGCGGCTAAAGGGGCGCGCCTATAGGCAGAAGGCATCATGGTTAGCGGTAGGATGGAGTCCGTCAGTCTCCTTCTTTTCATGTTATGAACACTCAAGGTTCTTTGGAATAGGCTACTAGAAGTCTTATGTAAGGACATCTTGAAAACTCGCTACATGGCGCGAATGTCGTCCCTATGTTGACAACCAATCATACAGTCACCCAAGTCCCAAATGTATATTGCGAATTACACATATTAGTCTGGATCTCAGTGTCAGCTTCACCATATTTCAACTCTTCTCAAGGGTTTTGGTCTTACCAGTTCCCAATCCTCTGCATACATCTTGCCATAAGTGCCTTCGTCCTCAACATCACCCGCCGCACCTGCCACGAACATCGCACTCATGAAGTGGTCGTCAGTGGCATGGGCGTCCCGATAGAGCGGATGCTTCATCAACCTTGTCATCCCCCGTCTCAACTTAGGCCCACTGTTGGTAGTGATGACATCCTCCACGGCTTGTCGGAACTCTAGCGCCCACGCCTCCGGCGGCGTCTCTTGCGCAAAATTATCCCGATATGTGAGCATAGGACCCCATTTGTTGCGGTACAAATTGTGCACAGCGCCCCCAGATCCGATGAGTAAGTAGTTCTCCTGTCGAAATGGCCGGAGGGTGGCACCGACCTTCACGTGGTAGTGAGGATCGAAGCGTGCATTCATCGAGATGATCGTGGTTGGCGGGCAACCTCCAGGAAACATCCTGATCAGAATGAGATAGGTGTCGTGAATCCAATTGAACGACGCATCCGGTTCGACGTTGAACCCCTCCGCCTGAAGTGCTTCAATACAACGTTTCGCGGTTGGTAGATCGGGATTGAGCTTATAGTCCGCGTACTTAGAAGGATGAACGTACGCGACAGGGCTCTTGTCGGGTTTTGGATTCGTTGCCACTCTGATTTTGTCGCCAACCGCATCCCAGTGAGCGCCCTGGAAGAAAAGATGTTCAATTCACGCACATTCCTGGTATTCCCAAGGAGAAAACACAGATGGTCTTACCATGATAATCACTCCTTTGATGCCATGAGCGAGAGCTTCATCACCGCACTTTTTCCAGTATGCCGCAGAGTCGCACTCTGGAGAAGTCGTCAGAAAGCTGTACCGGTATGGACGGTCATATGTAGAAAGACTTCTGCTTGAACGGACACCGTCTTTCGGAAAGGGGAGTACTCACCCTCACCCAACATCATGGTAGATCCATGTGAAAAGAAGTGGACCGGAGTCAGGGTCTCTACAACAGGGTATCTGTCAGCGTGTACCTGGAAGAATCATTTCATGGATCTTACACACTTTTGGTAGAAGACATTGGCACATTAAGATGAGACCTTATACAATAGTTGCGTCGCAATTGTAGTTACTGATCAGGAGGACATAGGATGTTGCTGAACCATCTGCGTGTAGTCTGACCTTACAGGTGTGGGGTCTCTTCATCTAGGGATGCACTTCAGTCCCAAGGTGGCCTCTCTTCCAGCTAGGTTGCGAACAAAGATGTGAGAGCAAACAGGGCACTCCCTTCCAGTCCGCAAGTCGGCTGACAAGTGGAGGTAGAAGGCGTGGTAAGTTGTCCCTCCTGACGATCTTGCTGTCTCATTTTCTCTCCACATCCCGAACAGAGGGGGTCCTACAAGGGTTAGGTAATGACTCCAAGCATCGAGCCTGGAGGGAAGCTTTCGCAATGTGTAGCCAATCATATTAGCAAGAGGATAATATGAGATGATTGTCAAGAACCTTGCCAGAGAAGAGCATCTCCGACCGATTCCCTTCCAGACCAACAGATAACCCTACCGGCGTCTCTTTCCAGCCGCTGCACTGCCCAGAGCTCTCATAAGCTTGCTCAGATTACTAACCAAAGGAGGATAACCCCTTTCGTCGTCCCAATTTTTGCTTTGCAAGATACTCGTGATTGTGGACATAACGGCAGATGGATCGCTAAGGGCAATGTTGAGATTGCCGTTGTTCACCTGATTGTAGTCGCCACCATCAGAGGGGCGTATTGAAGGAACACCTTTTCCCAAAACCAAGAATCTCTGCAGGGCAGGGATATCCTCACCGTCCAGTAGCGCGACTGAACTGTTTCTGCTTCCAAGACTGGCTGCTCTTTCGCTGGGCGCATCCGTTGTTGTCTTCGAAGGTCGGTTAGTGGTGAACGAGTCCGGACCGCCACTGCCACCGAACGATGATACTTTGGACAGAACAGCGTATGCCCAAAGTACAAGGCTGGCATGATAGACCGCTACAGCTGGAGCATCGCGCAACCCTCCAGACGGAAACTGTTTGGCCATTCGCAGAACCTGACCAGCATGGTAAAGTGCCTGGCGTGACTCGGAAGACTCGGCCCATGTACTCAACCTGAGCAACACTTTTCGAGCTGCCTCTTCACCTTCTTTACCCAGCAAAGTTTGAATGTCTTCCAGAGAGACATGCAGATGCATGCAACCAAGTTCGAGTAAGAGGGTGGCCGGTGGGTTCATGACGCTTCCCCATTCCTCCGCAGTGTTCAGACGGAGATGCTGAATCGCTTGCGTAATTTCTTGATAAAGAGAGCTGGAAGTCATGCTTCCACTGCCACGAGCGCCACCGAGCTTATCATTCTGTCTGAATGTCGTTTTCATTTCCCGATACTGCCAAATCAACGACCAAATCGACGAAATGATGGCCTTGAGGGACATCTGCATGTCGATCAAGTTCCCGAGCTTGAAAACGGGACCGGCGTCCTCAATGCAAGTACGCAGTGACGGGAGCCGATCTTGCGATCTACTCATACGATCGAGATATACTTCTCTCCACTCTTTTGCCGTTTTAGCGAGCCATATATCTCGCGAGAAAGGCAGTTCAAGAGATAGTTCGGCGTAAGATATGATGGGTCTGTTAAGAAGAGACATCGAGGTCTCTGTGTCGCGTACGAATAAGTGTAGCGCGAGTCTGTAGAATGATGTTAGTAGTGAAACTCTCGAACGGCTTTGTGCGAATTTTCACCTTTTCCAAGATTCTGCTTGAACCCAGGAGTGCCACTTCGCTTCTGTGGTCTTCTCATCGTCGTGGACTTCAGGAACACAATCTGGGTGCCGCTGCCACCGGAAATGACCTGCTCTTCGAATCATCTGGAGTTGAAAGAAAACGAAACACGTCAGGACCTAACAGACACTTTCTCAGTGGGAATATGGCTATACTCACTGTTATCAGTGGTAAAGCGAAACTTTCGGCGATTTCGATCTTTCGTCGGTTTCCCTAGTCTTACATTAGCCATGCCCCCTTCCTTCCGGTTAGAGGAGCAAGCGCTCTTGGGTGAAAGATTGCATGGAGGGGTCTTCGGCGGGCTAATAGGGCGCTGCCAGTGATAAGACAGGGGATCACTTACACTCCAAAGCCCAACATTCAAATGTAAGACATAGGCCTGCAGGAGCCCAAGTTCACGAGTTGTCCTATTGTCACTTTCAAACTGGTCTTCGATGAGTAACCTGTCGTGTAGAAGGCATGAGTGCTATCTCACCTTGGCTGGCAATGCCATTCTTACTGACTCTTGCAGTGCGAAACCAAGCTTGCGGACTTCTGGGATACGAGAAACCGAAGCACCAAAGCTGATCATAGAGCCCAGAATTTCAGGACCTTCTTCGTTGATCTTCAAAGTAGGCACATGGATACACGTCGTGTCCTGACGCACATGGTGAGCGACAAATGTGTTGAGCAGGTTGGTCAAGAACTTGGGCGACGGGAAGCACGAGACGACATGGCAATATGTGTCCGGTTCGCAGGTGCTCAAGACCATGGCCAAGATCCGATCGCGAGTCGCCAGCGTCAATTGATCGGAGAGTGGAGCTGAGTCGATTGTCTGCTGAGCTTCCAATGTCGCATCGTCGTATGACAGCGACAGATTCAACTGTTCGGCTGCCCCGTGGTCCCCTAATGCTGGGGTCCAAAGCCACATGGACTCCCTAAATGCTTTCTGTCCAAGTGTTATGCTCCCTGGAACAGCTGCTGGCGTCACGTAGCCGCTTTTACACCCGGCAAACCGATCTCCATCCGGTCCTATGCCGCCCGAGTCGTGTTCCTGCTCGCTCGGAAAAAATCCTGGAAAAGGCTGTGTGTTGGGTATGTCCACGAAGGAATCAATGTTGAAATCCAAAACATCCCGAGGAAATGTTGGCAACACATCTGATGCGGTATTGTTGGACTGGGCATTTCCGGTGATTGGTGTCATGGAGTCCCTCAGGACGTCGAAGAACGAGAACTCGTCGAAGCCCATGAATTGCTGGCCCTGGAAGAATGGCGACCCTAGAGGCATAATGACCGAATCTGTGACCAACGATGTCAGAACAAGATATGTAGGGGTCAACGTTTTCAATCTTACCATGGTCGAACGTCGTTGGAGTCGGCAATTGAGCTGACATCTGCATCTCGATATGTGTCGGTGCCTTCTCAACGTCGTATGTGGTTGTCTGTGGTTGCTCTTCTGCAGCCTCGCCCAGGTTCGGTTGCGGGCTGATTTGCAGGCCCCAATCAGCCGGAGCTTCGTGATATTGCACTTGCGAGGTGCTATAGTCGGCTAGCTGCAGATCTGACTGGGCCAGCTGAGGCTGTATTCTCTCAATCTGTGGATCGACCTGCTGCTGCTGTCGATTCGGAAAAAGTTGTGAAGATGACCTTCTATTCCCCCGAGATGGTGCATATTCGCAGTTCAAGCCTTTGTGCTTGCATCTGCCACAAGGTACAACCCCTTCGCATCTAAGCTTTACCTCTGCACAGGCTATGCAAGCTTTGGCAACACGGGAATGAGTGGCTTTTTGCGAGGTTGTCCTTGGTCGTTTATTGGAGGGGGGATCATTGTCGTGGCCAAGAGCGTGGCGTTTCAAAAGATCTCTGTTTCTGAAGCTTAGTTTCTGTGCCAGTGCAAGTGTACTATCGATCTAGGTACTGACACTCGTGCAAATGCTTTGTCGCAAGTCTCACAAATGAAGGGCTTCTCGTGAGTGTCTTGAGAAGGTTAGCGGGTAGGCACCCTGGCGGTCGGAGATCATGATGAACCTACGGGAGCGGTAATGTCTTGCCAAATGGTCGACGCGACTATAGCTTTGCTTGCAGACATTGCATGAAAATGGATTCTCCGTAGAACGATTCGGATCACTCTGTCGGCTTGAATCCTCGGCCTCTGGTCTAGGTGCTGAAAGGTCATGCCCGATGAAGAGATTGTCGGCGTCGTGTTCGCTTGGAGGATTCATCGTAACTCTGCTGGAGTACGGTTTGTGGGGAGAATTCCTCTGGCTGGAAACATAGTGGGGGAAACCACGGGTGTCACCCTTTTATTACTGAAGCATTGGGGTCCCGGGGTTGCTGGAATCGGCGGGGAACCTGGTCGGTCTTCCAAGCCCAATTGAGCCACTGCCAGTACAGTTACACCCGGCGTTAGCGAATCGGCTACGGTAGTCTAAGTTCAACAAGCCTGGGCACACGGTAATCGGCTCATATCTGCGGCACCTGTGATCGATGATGGTTCGTGCCTACCAGGTACCCTGCATGGTACTGAAGCAAACCTCATGTTTCTCTACATCTCGGCCCCACCAACTCTCGGAAATCAGCCACATCCAAGGATTCTCAAGGCGAAGCCCACTCGTGCTGGTTTGCGAGGCCTTTAACCCCTGATACATCGTCAATATCGAGGTAGCCACAGATTCTACCCTCTGGGTCCAGCTTTTGCCGTATGGCCATGAGGCGACGCGCGTTCTCATCCGCCCAGAACTTTGTCCGTCGCACTTGAAAGTCCGAATCTCCTAAGTAAGCACCTTCGCTGTGCCTCTCGACGGTTTTCATGATATTTTGTACCCATGCTTGACATCGGCGATCGTCCGACTCGTGCTCCCAGATCGTGTACAAGGCAAAATAATGATCACTCTGCATACTCAGGGCCATGTCGGGAAGGGGCCGCCTGCTGCAGGGGTTCATTGAGTACCAAAGCGAAAACGCCTTGGGATGAGGTAGCGTACAGAAAGCTTCTTCCAGAACTGCAGCCACGTCTTCGTCGTTCTTAATGTAAGCGTTCTCGGCACAGTAACGGTGACCCTGTGGATTGGCGGCTGCTTGATTGCGGTACTCGTTCAAGAGGCTGGTCGGCTGGTTGACGAGCTCGACGAAGGCACCCGGCGGCCTTGATGCATTGGCCTGTTCCAACGCGGTTTGTGCTTCTTTTTCACTGTTCTTGAAGGTCACGAACAATGGCATGATGCAAGGCTCACTCTGAAGGCCGGATTCAGGAGGAGGATAAGCTCCCACAGCCACGACTTCCGTGTCATTATCACACGTAGGCGCGATGGCAACCACCCATTTCATGACCTCTCGGTAGGAGGAAATCGGGTAGATGAAGCAAGATGACAGCATGTTGCTGTACGATCGTCTCACCCGAAGATAGAACTTGGTCACGACTCCAGGGAATCCAGGTCCAGCTCCGCGCGCGGCCCAGTAAAAATCCGAATTCTCCGTGTTGTTGCAGTGCAACCGCTCCCCCTGAGCATTCACAATGTCGATAGCGGTGACTTGCTCACAGGCCCAGCCCCAATTCTTGCAGTTCCAACCCATGCCACCCTGCAGGAGAAACCCTCCCACGCCCACATCCGGACAGTGACCCCCAGCAAACAAAAAGCCCCGTTCGCCGAGGTATGTGTTGAGGACTCTTCCAGTTGTACTTGGAGAGACAATGACCTCGTTTTGTTCTGCATTCAATTCCAGGTGATGATAGTCACCAAGATCAATCAAGACGGCATCCTCTCTGACACTCCAAGCTGCCCAGCTATGGCCACCAGATCGGACGGAAACGCGACATCCCAATTGATTGGCGAGCCGAACGGCATCGACAATGTGCGATTCCTGAGTGGCTTCAACAATGGCACGGGGGTAGCGCTTCGGTCGTCTGTGATTGAAGACTCTTCCGACCCTCGCGCGTTCATACTCAGTGTCGTGCTCGTCAGCCTTAGGTCGCCATGTGATCGGCAGGCTATCCTGCATAGAGCCCATCTTGGTATCGTTCGGACCAATGCAGCACTCTTTATGCGATCCAAAAGGAAGTGCGAGCTGTAAATAAGGCCCAGATTTTCGATTTCGTGGTACAGCTCATACGACCCACTCCTGATATCGTGTGAAACGTTGCCCGACTCTGACCAGGTAGTTTGGAAAGATCAGGTTCGGCCACACGCCCTCGGCTCCACGTCCGGGGTCCAGCGCATCATGTTTGCGGCGCGGGCGTCTCCCCACAACATGCCCCGCGCACCAACGTCTTTCACCACTTCGCCTTGCTTATTCCCATTCCGTCCAATATGGAGTCGGGAGATGCAGCGTCATTTGATTTGTGGGAGCCCATAGAGTTGGGTTTCAATGTGCATGTTTCCTTCGGACTCACAGAAGTCCACGACTCCGGTCACGCATAGTTTCTGAACAGGGAGACAAGTTATCTTCACGGGACATGAGTCATTTTCAAGTTGACCGGCAAGCAATTGCCATTCAAGATGCCAAACAACAGAGCGAATCTCCTAGGTCGCTAGCCGGAAAGGTCGCCGTGATCAGTGGTTCCAGTTCAGGCATTGGCAAGGCTATCGCGATTGAGCTCGCTTCGCGAGGCGCTTCGGTAGTGCTCAATTATCCCACGATCTCACTGAAATCGGAGGCCGAAGAAGTATGTCACAAATTACAGGGCACGTCAATTGCCGTGTGCGCAGACATGGGCAGCACAGGTGGTCCTGGCGAGTTGGTTCGGAGTGCCGTTGAAACGTTCGGCAAGGTGGATATCGTGGTCAATAACGCCGCACTCGCCGTCAACAAGCCGTTCGAGGAACAAACGCTCGAAGACTGGGATACTCTCGTCTCCATCAACGGGAGGGGCACATTTTTACTCACTCAAGAAGCCCTGCCGTTCCTGTCAAAACCTGGTGGCCGCATCATCAACATCTGCAGTGCCTCATCTCGAGCTGCACCACCCCTGCAAACAATATATGCAGGAACCAAGGGCATGGTTGACAGTTTCACCCGTTGTTGGGCCAAAGAGTTGCCACCCAAGTACGGATGTACCGTCAATGCTGTCAGTCCAGGTCCTACCATGACGGAGGGGTTCCTCGCTGCGGGACCTGATGCCATGAAAGTCCTCCAACCGACCATTGATTCCACTCCTGTTGCAGCCAGGATGGCAGAGCCATCGGAGATCGCTTATGCTGTTGCATTTTTATGCGAAGATCGTTCTCGTTGGATCAATGGAGTGCACCTGCATGCCAATGGAGGTCTCTTTGTGGATTAGATGCATCATCTGCATCGGGCTTCTTGGGCCTGCAAAATGTATAGGCATAGGCATTTCTCGTTGGAGCTTTCACATAGATTTTTATGCGATCTTTGCTCCTGGACGGCGATGCTCAATTCTGGTGATCCAAGCAAGATATATCATAGAACGTTAGAACATTTTGACGAAAGTTCAAACTTCCACCATGCGGCTAAGGTTGAAGGATGGCAGCGTATGTCTGTGTATGTCGCAGTCATGATGATGACACGGAGCTCCCAATACCTGAGTACGCATATTTTGTTGAGTGTGGTATCATGAACTGCACGTGTGTCCTTACCCTGCATTCCTCATTGAATCCTTTCTTCTAAGAGGCGGACACTAGAGATAACAACAAGTAGGTGACTGGTACCTGGTGTCATCGAGGATGAAGGCAAATACGATGCATGGTGATAGGCGAGCATTGTACTGCAGTCGTCGTGGGTAAATTTCGGCTGCGCTTCACTTTCCCTTTGCAAAATTTCTCCGCTGCAGCGCTGCAGCGACAGGCTGCAAAACAAAGTCAAGCGTAAAAGTGCATCTACCAGTATTTTATGATATTTCGTTGTTCACTCTCAACGTGTCAGTCAGCGGCGGCATTGGTTTCGCCTTGCCCCAAAATCCCTTCACCTTCTCGTTATCGCATACTTACATCGCGACCTTTCCTGCTGCAACACCCGTCGCTTCGCCGCAAAAATGGACTCTTCCAGAGGCCCTCCACGGGTCAAGAACAAGGCGGCGGCGCCTGTTCAGATATCCGCCGAACAGCTTCTGCGAGAGGCTGTAGATCGACAAGAACCAGGACTTCAAGCGCCCACACAGCGGTTCGCCGACCTCGAAGAACTCCATGAATTTCAGGGTCGGAAGCGCAAAGAGTTCGAGGACTATGTCTGTCGCAACAGGATTAACATGAACAATTGGATGCGGTATGCACAATGGGAACTGGAGCAAAAGGAATACCGGCGGGCAAGGTCAGTCTTCGAGCGAGCGTTGGATGTCGACAGCACCAGCGTTGTGTTGTGGATCCGGTACATCGAGGCCGAGATGAAGACCAGAAATATCAATCATGCGCGGAATCTGTTGGACCGAGCAGTGACGATCCTCCCAAGAATCGACAAGCTGTGGTACAAGTATGTCTACATGGAGGAAACACTTGGTAATGTGCCAGGAACAAGGCAGGTCTTTGAGCGATGGATGAGCTGGGAACCAGACGAGGCGGCATGGCTGGCATACATCAAGCTTGAGAAGAGATATGGAGAATATGATCGTGCGCGGGCCATTTACGAGCGCTTCACAGTCGTTCATCCTGAACCGCGGAACTGGATCAGATGGGCCAAATTCGAGGAGGAGAATGGCACAAGCCAACTGGTCCGCGATGTCTTCGGAGTAGCCATTGAGACGCTAGGCGACGACTTCATGGACGAGAAGCTCTTCATTGCCTACGCACGGTACGAAGCGAAGCTGAAGGAGTATGAGAGAGCTCGATCAATTTTCAAGTACGCCTTGGACCGGCTACCACGCTCACAGTCGGTTGTACTTCACAAATCCTACACTCAATTCGAGAAGCAGTTTGGGAATCGTGAAGGAGTGGAAGATGTGATCCTTGCGAAACGACGGGTACAATATGAAGAACAGCTGAAAGCAAATCCGCGGAACTACGATGTCTGGTTTGACCTTGCAAGGCTGGAAGAGGCAGGAGGCGACTTCGAACGTGTACGAGACGTCTACGAAAGAGCCATTGCTCAAATACCACCTTCGCAGGAGAAACGTCATTGGAGGAGGTATATCTATCTCTGGATCTTTTATGCTTTATGGGAGGAGATAACCACGAAAGAAGTGGACAGAGCGAGACAGGTGTACCAGGAATGTCTCAAGCTCATACCGCACAAGAAGTGGACCTTTGCGAAGATCTGGATATTGAAGGCCCAATTCGAGGTTCGACAAATGCAACTGCAGGCGGCAAGAAAGACTCTTGGACAAGCACTCGGAATGTGTCCCAAAGGCAAGCTGTTTCGCGGATATATCGAGCTGGAGAAACAGCTGTTTGAGTTCGTGCGCTGCCGGACTCTGTTTGAGAAACAGATCGAATGGAATTCCTCCAATGGCCAAGCATGGATCCAGTTCGCAGAGCTTGAGCGTGGACTTGACGACTTGGAGCGAGCAAGAGCCATCTATGAGTTGGCTATCGAGCAGCCGACACTGGACATGCCGGAGCTGGTATGGAAAGCTTATATTGACTTTGAGGAATATGAAGAACAGTATGACCGAGCCAGGGCATTATATGAACGACTACTTCGCAAAACAGACCATGTCAAGGTCTGGATCAACTATGCACGATTTGAAATTAATGTACCGGATCCAGATGAGCCTGAGGCGGCTGACGGCGAGGAACAGAAAGTCAGCGAAGAGGCCAAGGTCCGGGCTCGAAAGGTCTTCGAGCGTGCTCATGACGTATTCAAGTCGAAGGAGATGAAGGAGGAACGGGTCGACTTGTTGCACGCATGGCGGTCATTCGAGCAGACTCATGGCTCGCCGGATGATATTGAGAAAATTGAGAAACAGATGCCTCGCAAGGTCAAGAAGAGGAGAAAGATTGAAGAGGATCGCTTCGAGGAGTACATTGACTATGTCTTCCCTGCGGACGACGAAAGTGCAGCCAAGATGTCGAAGCTGTTACAAGTGGCACACCAGTGGAAGGCGAAACAACAAGAGAATGGTACAGCAGAATAACTTGGATAGTTATCAAGGATACCTGCACAATGCTATCAACAGGGCAAACATGTTGGTTATGCCCACTACGACAAGGTAGTTGCTATCTCCTCAGATAATTGTCGCCTCCACGTGGACACCCTGTCTCATTTACGTACATCAC
Source organism: Exophiala sideris (assembly GCA_000835395.1). Classification (NCBI taxonomy): domain Eukaryota; kingdom Fungi; phylum Ascomycota; class Eurotiomycetes; order Chaetothyriales; family Herpotrichiellaceae; genus Exophiala; species Exophiala sideris. The sequence goes on along the minus strand of KN846953.1, from coordinate 1,314,933 downwards.
CGATCACTTGCTTTCTGGTCTGATCTACCATCGTAATACGCGTGCGCACGGATGGTGTGGAGGCCAGTCCTGGCATTTGGGAGCACTGAATTTTGGATGGAGTCCTACCCCTGACTAAACTAAAAATTCGTGTTCCGTACCTGCATAAAGTGGCTCTTGCTGCTAATCGATATCTGTCCTAGTTTTGGTGTTTTAACCAATTAATTGAGGGCGTCGGCAAACGCTTTGAAACAACAAGAGACTCGCATCGCGCCCTCCATCACCCCAACGAAGCCTGTTCTGTGCTCTCAATGGTCTTGATCAATTTGCCCTGTCCGTGTGACCCCTCGAGTCGGACAGAACGGGAGAAAGCATGAGATCAGTGACCTATCTATGGCCTTTATTGATCAGTGAGTACGAGTGATATAAATCCTCCTCGTACACAGTAGACGATGGGTGGTGTTGATGATGGTGATGGAAACGAATCGCACTTGTAAACTCCCCTGCAGAGGCTATTTCAGCGCCGCCAATTGAGTAACTCGTCATGTCCTCGTCTGCATGCGTAGGCGGCAGCTTCTTTCTGCAGTCTCTCTTTTTGGTGCCTTCGCTTCTTCTTCGTCTGTCCTAAATCGGCCAGAGTCACACTCGCTTTCCCTCCTTCTCCCGCACTCACTGCCGCCCATTCCTGACATCCTCGTCATCCGCATCTTTTTTCCTGTTTATTGGTATTTTCATCTCTTCCTCTTGCACTTCTCTCTACTTCGGCCGTGGGGTTGGTCACTTTTACGACATTTTATATCAATTTGTAACCACTGCGAGGCCGCGAGTCGATCCCCATTGTAATTCCCACAGCAAGTGGCGATCACATACTCCTCTCGACCCACCTCGCCCTGATCATCCTCAGAGCGAACTTCAACCCCATTATTTGTGTCTTCGTCGCTTGTCGCCTGTCCATCACGCAGTCGCAACGACTGTCAGGAAAATCAAGGAGCGAAGTATCGACTGCCGAAGCTGCTAAATCTTCACGAGAGACATCTGCCACAAGGTTGCTGGCTCTGGCTCCCCACCATCATACCAGGCTTCCACGTTACCTACCTACGAAGACTCTTTATCCCCCCGTTCCATAGTCCAAGGACGAAGTACGAAGTCGGCTTCTCAGCTATCAGACCGCCCTTATTGATGCGGAAGACCGTAACGCTGAGGCGCCAACCTTCGCAAAAGCACGTTCCCACGATCCAAGACGGTGGTCTGAGCTTCCGTCGCGCCAACCACGTCAAGGCCACCCTTTTGTCGCTAGAGAAACCTACGCTCTAATCGTTGCACAGCACCACGGCCACGAACTCACACAATTTATTGAATCTGCTAGAGCACATCGACTGAATTGCACGGCAACAGGCCCATCGTTTCCTCTACCGCAGAAACCCCATCTTCCTTCTCCATAATACCTCCGTCTCAGCTTCTGTGCAGCTTCCTTATCCGAAAACACAGCAGTACACATCCTGGGTGACGATGCATATGCATAGACGACCCTGACAAGACAATTACGCAGTACTCTGTAGACGAAATCGCGGCGGGAGATGTCAGCTCCTACGCCGCCCGTTTCGCTCAACAGCCAATGCTCGATTATTCACGACGGAGTCATCTACGTCTACTCACCCGACGCTTTTCAGATATTGGAACTCAAAGAGGGGGCACAATGGCAACAAGAGGCGAATGGCATTTCGGTAACAGGGGCTGTCTGTATGAAAGGTGGTGTTGATGGTGACAATACCAAGCCAGCATTATATGTGGTCGGCGGCGCGAGCAATTCATCCTTTCCGGATTATCCTGGTCTACAGCGCTACTCTTTACTCGACAAGTCATGGCAGACCATTACGCCTGTGGTCAAGGTCACACAAAACCGCCTGAACCATGGAGCCGCGTATATGAATACTTCATCATCAATGGTGGTATATGCAGGCTCCCAGGACGACTACTCGGGCGCCTCATCACAAACGTTTCTCGTGGAACTCTACCCGCCCTACAGCGTGCTGGCCTACAGTTCTGATGCACCTCCAGCGGTGAAGCCAACAATGCTGTCGTGGAACGAGAGCAGCGTACTGATGGTGGGAGGAAGCACCACCAATGTCAACGTGTTCACGTTCGATCCCGACAATGGGTGGCAGGATCTTGGGTTATCGCTACCTAGCGCACTGCCTGACTCCTCGGTTGCGCAGAGCGCCGTGTTCACCCTGGATGATGAAAGCAAGATACTACAGACTTTTGACCTGGGCGAGACCGACCCTACGGTAACCACGAACGTTCTTCTAGGCGGAGGTGGAGTGCTTGCTACATATGGGGAGACCGTCGGAAGTAACAACACAACAGCCAGTCCAACGACAACTGCTTCGTCCAGCAAGGCAAAAAGATCGGTGTCCCTCAGCAACTATCCCACTTACAACAACAGTCTCGCGCCATCGAGCTCTCGGACAAACTTTAACTTGGCCCCAGGTGATGATGGACTGATATCCTTTGTCGGAGGCAATAACGACGACCCTGTTGTCTTTTTCAACCAGTCCGGAAACACTTGGGTTTCAGCAACATCCTTATTGGGTGAACAGAAAGCTTCCACTACTCCATCAACCACTCAGCCTGCACCCACAGCCACCAGTGCTGCTGCAGCATCCTCATCTTCTCACAAGGGCAATGGTTTGACGATCCTTGGTGGGGTCCTCGGTGGTATTTGCGGCCTTGCTGTAGTTCTTATCATTCTCCTTCTGTGGCTCAGGTCCGTTCGCAGAAAGCGGGCTCGAGAAGAGAAACAGACGGAATATGGCGACGATAAAAGAAGAAGCGGGGAGTACAATGTCGAAGAAGGAGGCCTACGTCCGCTGGCATCAGCCGGGCAGCCCATGGGTAGAAGCCCAGTGCCATCAGCTGTATTTGAAGAAGCTGACAGCACCGCCATGGTTGGGGCCAGAGGCGATCCAAAGTATCTGATCAGGCGAGTTTCATCAGACCGAGCCCAGCCTGGATTCCGTGGCTCAGGCATAGGCTTCGGACAGGCATTATTCAAGCGAGACAAGGGCACTTTGGCCATTTCAAAACCTATGAATCCGGTTCTGGGAGATTATAAAGAGAGACCGAGCATTGACCTTGGTACAGCAACACCGGCCGAGCCAGTGGCTGCCGCGGTCGTCGCTACCAGAAACCCGTCTCAGCGCAAGACTGATGATGGATGGGGCAAGTATTTCCAGAGCGACCCGCAAACTGGCAACAGGACCTTCTTCACGCGTAGCTCAAGCGCGAGCCGAAGCAAGAGCGGTGGTTTCTGGCCGGGGTCAGGTGTGCCGGAAAGCTCGAGCAGGTCGACTGCGACTAAATCGCCAAAGTTTATCCTCCGAGACAGTGTCGGGAACCCATTGCAAGCGCACAACGTTGGTGTGGGAAGTCCTACATTGGAACATGTGCCGTCGAGTGCTCAGTCTCAAGGGTTCCCGCACCTAGAGGGGACACCAGTGCGGATCTCTAACGTGAGCTCGGTCACTGATGAAGACGATTATGAGGATGAACGCATCGAAGGAGCTTTCTCAAGTGGCATACCCGCCAGCGTACATGACGTGCCCTGGGCACCAGTAGGCAATACATGGTCAGGTCCGGCTCAGCGGCCGCTACGACCTCCAAGCGGTTACACTCAGCAACAAGGACGGCCTCCCGCTCGAACGGCTTCGTCTAACGAAACGGAAGCCTCGGAGTCATCGATACCGTCTTTTCCCATGCCAAACTCTGTCCGATCCATTCGACCCAGCAGAGAAAGGACGATTCATGCATCAGTCACTTTGACCCCTGCGCCCGCCCGCGACGAGTCGACGGAAGCTCGGGAATACTTTACGCATACGCGGGCCCGGAGTGGTACTCCGGACAACAACGACATGTCGTGGCTCAATCTGGGAACACCAACACGGTGACTCCCCAGTCGATTCTCGCAGGTGCTCTACCAGTTTCTGCTTGATGACGTTGCGCGCAAGCCACCCAGCAGTAGCACGCGGGTTGACAACATGAGCTCGGGCGAAAGCCAACATGTTGACAAGGCGAAAAAGTCGAGCCTGTTTCGAACCCGCTCTGCGCCACGACGAACGCATGCATTTCACTTTCCGTTAATGGCGGTGCAGCGCGATTCAACATGGGAAGACGATTTGGTGCCCGCGTCTCCCACGATGCCTGACAGAACAGACGAAACAGGGTTTCGAGACAGTAAGAGGTTGACCATGTGAGGGCAGGTCAACGCGCGGGATATTGGTACGATCTACGAAAACTCAGAGCATGAGCATCCTATTACAGGTATACCTCATCTATCGAGCGATTTGCTCAGTTCTCTAATCATTTTGGGCCGGGCAGCTTTTGAGCTGGGGAATACTCTGGATTGATATTGACGATTTGATGCCGTGACGTGTGGGACAGCATCAGTGTATTTATAAGAAAGATGAACGACTAATGTAATGAACCAAATAGTGTGTAGTTGAAGAGAGAAGTCGTTGACATACTAGGACGTGCGCAAGCATCTTTGACCAGCCTTGCTGAATACCCATCTTACCTCTACGGATATGGAATATGCACAAGAATCCTTCCCTCTTTCCTTCCATTAAAAATATTACTTCACATGAAGTGTCAGGTGGCAGGAAGAAGAATCCTTTGACGCACAGGTCGGTCGAAGCGGTCCCATCTATTTCGACTGTTCCCGAGGGGTTGCGCAAGAGTAGATGTCTGGAAGGACGAATGATGAGCTTGGAGTGCTGCTCGTGAAAGACGCGAGTGGTTGAGTGACTTCGGCCATCGGCTACAAGACGTCTTTTTGACACGCACGCACAAATGATATCGAAATTAATAGAATTTGTGAAAAGGAGAATGTGGAATATCTCAAGCATAATGCCGTCAGTGGAGTCGACAGTTTTATGCATTGCGAAAAGCGAGGAGATAGCTAATACCCCAGGAATTGATGCACGTGCGGGAGCGACAAGCAGATGGAAGCTTGGAAAGGATCACCTGAGGAGACGATCGGAACGCGCTACGAGGACTCCGTATTTCATCCACCCACATCCTCAAAAGATGTGACGCGAATGATGAAATGAAAAGAACACACCAGGCATCACAGTCTCACAGACGTCGATGATGATGATGATGATGGAAACACACAAGGTACGAATACTTGCCAGCCCAGATGACAGCTAACGTTATCATATGGCTGGCACATGGCCATCATCATCCGAGCAGGAATGTCATAGGAGACAGGGTCAAGATCTTGGAACATGAGCATAGCCCCATCCATGTTACGAATCCTTGTGCTGGATAGCAAAGCCTGCAGAGGTTACAGGCAGTGGGGTGTGTCACAATGTTGCGACAGAGATCAGCCCGACGATCTTCTCAGCCTTGAAGATCTTCACTTTCATATCGTCGCCGAAATGTCTAAGCGATTATGCTATGGCTGAGTCAAAGATAAGGTAACCAGAAGTACAGACAGGCTTGCGATAACGGAATTCCTGGAACGCCCGGCGCTGCATGAACTATACCTTAGCCACGCCTCCGCAATTTCCCGGTGAATTCTCCGGAGTATTCGTGTCTGTTATCTCTGGGAAGCCTGTTGCTGCAGCCGCGGAGAGAGATAACGTACTCAGGAGCGGGCGCCTGGATTGGCGGTTCGTGATGTAAACTTCGATAGCCCTCCTACTCCTATTCTGCAGCAATCTGTTTCCTAGCGTTGAACATGACGGGAGGGAGAGGACGATCAAAACCGCGCAGGTAATTTACTATGAACTGTGGCAGAAGCTGGGCAGTTTACGTGGCTTCTTCTGCGTCTGTGAGTTTCCAAAAGCTGGTACATACAAATAAAGGACATGGAATGTGCCATGTGCCGTCGACAGGGGCCGGTTATTGGGCGAACTCGAGAAGACCAGGAGACCTAAAGAGCAGCCCGAGCCCTAAGCATTATTGCTGCATGAACCCAAAATCAATTAATTCACGCTTCGTATCGTCAGAGTTCCCGATCCTCCGGGGGGGCTGTTCTTGGTTCTCGTGGCCCATGCGCCGATTGCTTCAGGGCCTGGTTTCTGGCCAGCCCATGCCTTGCCCACGCCTTCCTTGACCTTCCAGTCCGGTGCCTTCCCAGTTCCAGTTTCCACGCCCGTGTGCTTGACTCCCGGAGTCATCGCCCTTTCTCTTCCCCCAAATCCACAGTCCTCATCCACACTTCTTGACTGTGCATACAACACCATCCACCACCACCACTGTATCCCATCTGCCAATCATCCCACCCACCTGCATCCAACAACTCGTCCAGCTTCGTGAACTGTCCAACGCTCAGTTGGTCTCCCCGCTTTTTGTTTATCAGAAGACCATTCGCTTTCGTCTTCCTCTCTCTCTTCTCCTTCTTACATCTTCCTCCATCAAAGGGAAGATATCGCTGCACAGAGACACCTCACGGTCGTCTCTTTAATCGCCACCACTCCGCCTCACCCATCTCGACTTACGCCTTGCGCGTCACAACCACCACCACTTTCGAATCATCGACCTTGCTTGCGCAGTATCTTGCCATCCAAGCCTAACCACACCGAACAAACGCTGTCGGCGCTCTCCTGCTATCTCTTATCGTGTGGTGAGTCACACCTCTCGCCCGTCTTATATGACGCGTCGCATTCGACCTCTCGTTCAAGCTGACTCATGACTGCGCGACCAGATTCTACCACGCGATAGCTACTAGCAGACATGGCTCCTTCACAAATTTCGGCCCTCGGTCTGGCCCTCAGTGGCAAGTCCGCATACGTCGACATTCCAAAGCATCGCGATGCCAATCATGGCCGGGACAACTTCACTGCTGTACCGGCCTCCACCGTCAAGAAACACTCGGGCATGTTGCCTACTCCTCCCAACTCCATCTCACCCAACCTCAAACCGTACGGTCGACGCCGCAACAGTCGCCATCAGGGTCCGCTTTCTCCCAAGAGCAGGGCTGTGGATTCGGACATAGACTTGCACGATGCTGCCGATAAGCCGACCGCCCTGAGCGCCGAGGCTCTTGACAGTCTCGGTGATCTGGACAGTGCAGGCGCTATCACTCCGAACATGCTGGCCAAGCATCACCTGCCAGACATCCTCCTGTCTCACGGTCCACTGGCCATCCGTCACATCATGGGCTATCTGACGACCAGCGTGCCAGGCTTTTCCCGCATCACCTCAGCCAAAGCCCGTCGCTTGGTCGTGGCCGCGCTCGAAGGCAAAGGAGCAGGTATGGAGATGACTGGTCGCGATGGCGATGTCATCTTTGACAAGGTGGGCTGGGGCAGATGGGATGCTCGCATCAGGGGACAACCGCCGCGAGAACGTCATGGCTCTGCCGTGACCCCTCCTGGCAGTCTACCTTCTTCCTACTCCCAGCCTGGCTTGCAGGTACCTGGTCAGCCAACCTGGCGTACTGGTTCTCAAGATCTCGGCACCAGCTACACCGGCAATTCCGCCGTCTTCTCTCATTCTGAAATGGATTATGAAGACCAGGACATGTTGGAGCACGAAGCCGACAAGATGTCCTTGGATGGTGATGACGACAGCTACGTCTCGTCAATCGCTCCAGAACCTCTAGACCAAGATCTTGGAGATGGCGAAGTGACTGATGAAGAAGACTGGGGCAGCATTGGTGCGGCCGCACTGCGTGCGAGGTCACTGCCAAATAACGGACGCTCAATATCTGGTCACGCCCGTCTTTATCAACCTATCACGACGTACTCGTACAAGCCAACACAGAGAGCCAAGACCCCAGCCGACATGGCTCATACCGCGCCTATGAATCCGGCTGTTCTCAACACCCTAAACACTTTCTCATTCCCCAATAACGCTGGCGTTAACAATTCCCAAGAAAGAGCTGCTATCGAAGCACTCTTGAGCCTTGGTTCCATGTAACAATATTGCCATCCAGGGCATTCAACTCTACACTTGATGTGGTTGAAGAAGCCTGCTGATGCGGAACGCACACCCGCCGGCACTCAGGCGTGACACTTTTTTACGAGGATGCACGGCACTCACAGCCCTTCTTGTGACCGAGCACTACTTGTCACTTGCTCTTTGCGGCGTTTTGGGACTCTTCTATCACGACATATCTCCACTGATGACGATTTTACGACCTTGAGCCATACAAACCAGAGTGGCTCGGTTTCCAGTGGACGACCCTTACTGTGTTTATGTTTTCGACAACAGCAGTTGTCACCCTTTACTCTTCTGAGTCAACTTCTGATTCGCGGCTCATTAACGGCCTCGACTGCAGCGCACGTTATCACTCGATAAAGGCCATACTTGCGAACTCTTATCTTTTGTAATACATATTTTCAAGCATTGCGCCAGGTGCGGTGTACAGATCCACCTGGCATGCAGCATATCAGCTGCCAAAAAGGACGGGGCATACACTTGTTACGCGCAGAGCATCTTTTACTGGTCTTCTTGATTGATTGTACTGGAAAATATGGATCTGCTACTCTGTCATGTTTACTCATTGCACGGAGTAACAAGTTGTATGCTTCAACATCCACCACTTTATTGTTGGGTCAGGATTAATCACAGACGAATGTGAAGGAAGACTTTCAGAATATGGCTTTCGCTGTATTGGTACCTGTTTCATTTGTTTTTGTCGGTTGGATTCGAAGCGATGCTGTCAACCCCGAGATGTCCAGAATATCCGGAGCCTGGGTTGGATGGGCACACAGCGAACCTAGGAGGATGACAAGATCATCATACGAAGGAAAGACAGGATCAAGAGAACAACACCTCGGACGGACAAGGAGGTGGCCTGAGATGGCACTGAGGACAGTGACCCTTAAAGAGGTGTTTTTGTCTTGGCTTTTTCTTTCAACCGCATTGGTGTCGGTGGCTTCGTGCTCTCCTTGGTCCTACAGGGAATCAAGAGAGACAGGGAGTGGGAAGCAGCAGTCCCAGGTGATGGCGATGGTGCTGGCGATGGTGCTGGCGATGGTGCTGGCGATGGTGCTGGCGATGGTGCTGGCGATGGTGCTGGCGAGGAGAAAACGTAGTAAGTCCTACAAGGCGACATTCCTGCCAAAGGACGATTGCTAGGCCAGCCACATGGTCTGGCAGAAAATCAATTCAATTATCCTCTCTACCAAACTCCTGTTATAACTCGTAGGTGCAAGTGCTACTGATCTGGCCTTATTCTTGCCGCAAGAGGATATCCTAAGCCGACCTTTGCTCGAGATTTGCGGATTAAGGAAGCACAGTTATCTTGTGAAAACGAAATCATGCATTATCGTTGCTATGTTCTTCTTGTGCGTACCCTTTCCTACCCCTAATATACTGAAAATGCATATCGTGCACCGGCACACACGACACAGCCTAGGGAAAGTACCGTAGGCGCATACTCAGGTCGCAGGCGGTGGCCACCTATCTTGACCCGGACCCCTTCCCCTCACGAGTGATCTTGCTGCAGAGGAATACATCGCTGGCAACCTCGCAGGATACTGCTTTTGCGAGCTTATCAATCTTGGAGAGGACAGAGACGCAGGAGGCCTTTCCACCGCCCCGGTGTCATTCGTCCTCATCATCATCCTCATCCGCTTCATCTTCGTCGCTTACAACGACACCGCCGCGGCGCTTTTTAGCACTTTTACCCGTGCTCTTCAACGAAGCCGCGGCGCTGGTAGTGCCAGGTGTCGCAGGCTTGTCGTCATGGACGTGATCGTGATCGTCATCTTTCCGGTCGTGATGCTGATGCTTTTCCTTTTCATCCCGATCCCGATCCCGATCCCGATCCCGATCATGTCGCTCATGGTTTTTATGCTTGTAGATGCCTTTCGTGAAATCATAAGTGTTTTAACTAGCTTCTTCCTCAAGGAAGAAGTATTTGCCGGACAATTTCTGCTCCTGGTCCATTTGGGACTGGTACTTGTTGATACGGGGGCGGAAGGAGTTGGGGTCCCGACGGAAGGTGACGTCCAGGTTCTTCAAGAACTTGTTGCATCCACTTAACAAACTCTCAGGAGTGTTGGCGCGGGCGTCGACTGAGGGCTGGCCATCGAAGACGATAACTCGATCGGCAAGGTAAGTGGCCATGATAAAATCGTGCTCGACGATGAAGGCAGTCTTCTTGCTGTGCATGATGAAGCGTTTGATGACACGCGCGGCGATGATACGTTGCTCGGAGTCCAGGTACGCAGAGGGTTCGTCGATGAGGTAAATGTCGGCTGGAAGACCGAGTGCCAGGACGATCGCAACACGTTGCAATTCACCACCGGAGAGGTTCTGAACTTCCTGATCGATGAAGTCATCGAGCTTGAGTGGCTTATAGACGTCGGTCTGGAATTGAGGGTTGAGGAAGGAGGCCTTGATTCGCTTGAAGAACAGTTGACGGACTGTGCCTGTGAATTTGGGCGTGATCTTTTGCGGCTTCAATGAGACGTTCATCTGAGGAACCTTTTGGGTGCCGTCCGGCTTTTCAATGCCAGCGAGCATCTTACAAAAGGTAGTCTTGCCGGTACCGTTTTCGCCCATCATGACGATGATCTCAGAGTCGGTGAAGCTACCGGTCTCGATCTTCAGATGGAAACCTCCGAGAGTCTTCTCCATAGACGGGTACTCGAATCCACGGTTTTTGTCGATCAAGTAGTCCTCACCAGCCTCGGCGATGCGGAAAGTCAAGCTTTCCTCACGGAAACGCAAGTTCTCGGTCGGGATGTTGCCGTCAAGGAAAATGTTGATACCTTCTCGAACCGAGGCTGGGAGCGTGACAACACCGTAGACCGCAGGTCTTCCGTACAGCACACAGATGAAGTCGGAGAGGTAGTCCAGGACCGACAGATCGTGTTCGACGACGATAACGTAGTCGTCTGGTCGCAGGAGCTCACGAATGGTCTTGGCAGCACTCAGACGTTGCTTGACATCCAGATACGATGAGGGTTCGTCAAACATGTACACATCAGCCTGTTGAACACAGACCAGAGCGATGGCGAATCGTTGCAATTCTCCACCGGACAGAAGGGCGACTTCTCGATCTTTGACCTGATTCAATTCTGGCAGAAGAGGTCAGTGCCTATATTCTCGTACTTGCTGCTGTAGCCTTACCGAGCACTTCCATAATATGTTCCAGGTTGCCCAACTCGGACTTCGCCTCGATGAGCGGTTTGACAGTATTGACGGGGCCCTTGATGGCTCGAGGAAGCTGGTCCACATACTGTGGCTTGACGATGGCCTTGAGGTTATCTTCCAGCACCTTTGTGAAGTAGTCTGAGTCTGTCAGCCAGCACTCTTGAAATAGCGTCGTGGCTCGACTCACTTTGCAGTTCTGAACCACGGAAGTATTTCAGGATCTCCTCCCAGTCGGGCGGGTTGTCATATCTCCCCAAGTTGGGCTTCAGTTTACCACTCAGAATCTTCAAGGCCGTACTCTTTCCGATACCGTTGGTTCCGACCAGACCCAAGACCTGTCCCGGCCGGGGCATTGGCAGTCTGTGCAACTTGAAACTGTTTGCCGAGTATCGATGAGTGACCTGAGTCTCAAGGTTGGTTGGCAGGTTGATGATGTGGATAGCACCAAACGGGCATTTTTTTGGGCAGATACCACAACCAATGCACAAACGTTCGGAGATGTAGGCGATTTTGGATTCGGGCGTGACTTCGATACACAGTTTGCCGGTTCGGACCACGGGACATGACTTCTTGCATTCTTGTCGACATTTCTGTAACAGTCAGTTATCTCTGTTTGCTCAATTGAAGTTGTATTCCTTCACACACCTTTGGCTTGCACTGCGGGGCAAAAACATCAATTGTCAACGGTATTCCAAAAATCTCACTGTAGAAGGCTTAAACCAACCTTGTCGCTATTGACAATAGCAATTCTAGAAAGGTGTCAACCAACATCCAAGAGTTTCTGGTAGATGTGCTTGTTTACCTTGTCAATTTGTCCGCCATTTTGGTTTGTGATCAGCCTACCGATTTGACAATAGAGTGCTGGCGGAGTAGCAGGAAGGGCAAACAGCGACAGCGAAGAGAATGGTGCGGGCAGGAAGACGCTGCTGTTGTCGCTGTCACGAACTTGAAGGGTGAGTCACCGCGAACGAGAACGGCACGAACCAGACAACTGCGGGCAGAAAAATGAAATGGGTGCGGTGAATGAGTAACAATGAGGCAGTGAATACAACCCCGAAATCAAAATTCATGCCATGGTGATTGGCTGGTGGGGGTAAAAGACGGCTTCAAGTTCCTAAAAACTGCGCTTCAAGGTTCGTTTACCTGGCGGCTCTGGTTAAAGACTTGGCATTTCGCTGCGGTTAGGGCGTTGGAGTCTCATTGCCTTTTGCACGTACTAGAGCCTCGTGTGATCCCCAGACTTTCATACTTCCGCATCCGACTTAACGAGTACCCTTCTCACGTCTTACCTTTACACCACGAAGCACAATAACGAGATACAATAATATAGAGACGCCGTAAGGGCTCTATCTGCGAACGATGGAGTGTGAGTTTCTCAATGTCCCTCGAGCCTTCCTTGCCCGTTCACCCACCATCCATTCTCCTGTGTCGGCGGCTGCTCGGGCTTCGCGTTCACAATCCAGCGCAATTCACTCGAGATCAGCATATTCTCGTCTCGAAGTGAATTTGAGGCAGTGAAGACGCTGAGGCTATGCCCTTTGGAGAGTTTGATGCCCGTCATAGTCATTTTGTGGTCAGGCAGGGCGCCCAGAACTTGTTCAGCTCTCTCACCCTATATCATCTCGTCGTCCATCTTTGTTCATCAAAGCCATCTTATATTGGCTGTCGATCATCTCAGAGAGCTCTTTCATGTCTGATTCTGTTGTTTTCTGGATCGCGGGATTTTGAATTACCCGTTCATTGTTGCTACTTGCGTGCCCGACCCTCCTGGAGCCCACCTTGCTGACGCTTTCACCTGCAGCCTCCGGTATCCTCGCCCAACCGCCACCACCTTCAATACCCGAACACACACTCTCACCAGCAGATGCTCCCACGTCTCCCGAGCCCGTCATGCAGAACGGAACGAAGTACTCCGATAGTGAGAGCGAGCTGTCCGACCCTAGAGAACCTGTCGCTGCCGGAGCCTCGCCGCCTCGAGTCAAGGTCGTCGACGACGACGAAAACATGCAAGATCTCGATGAACCCAGCTCAGATGAACCAGACGCTGAGGGTGATGCTGACTTTGAGATGGACACATCGACGCGCATCAACAACGTAAAGTCCGAAGACAACAACTCATCCTCGGATGAATCCATCAGACCTGCAAAGAGGAAGGCGCATGCTGTGGAAGAGGACGACTATATCCGCAACAACCCAGAGATGTATGGTCTGAGGCGGAGTGGACGGGCTCGTCATGCCGCCAATATGGCTGAGACCTCCGATGAGCAGGACTCGGATTCAGACATTGCTCCTCGTCCCCGAAAGCGTCTACGACAGGTTTCTCAGCGCTCTTCCAAACAAGCAACTCCGGTAATCGAAAGCTTCTCTGGCTCCGATGGTGATTCTGACGCGTATGGCGGCAAAAGAGCAAAGCTCACGAAGAAGCAACGCCGCAGATTGTTGCAATCTGCCGAGAGCCTTACACCTGCACATGCCGAAATCAGATTTTCCACGCGTCGTGCAGCCAAAATATCGTCCTACAATGAGGATGAGGAGGATGATTTTGAAGAGAATGATCCTGATACACTGACACCAAATTATTGGGTGAACGAGCAAGAGGACAACTCTCCCGCTATTGATGTCGTTCTCAATCATCGTTTAAGGGCTGACGTTACCACCCCGAGGCCCTCTAAGGACGACTACGAATTCCTGATCAAGTGGCAACAGAGAGCTCACTATCATGCGACGTGGGAGACTACTGAATCCCTCCAGGGCGTGAGAAGCTTTCGACGACTCGAAAATTACATCAATCGCAAACTGATGGAAGACATCCGCATGCGCAATGATCTTGACGTCGCCCCAGAGGACAGGGAAAAATACGTTTTGGATCGAGAGCAGTATGCCGACAGCCTGGAAGAGCACAAGCAAGTCGAAAGAATCATCGGCGACCGCGATGGTCCGGATGGCACTGAATATTTTCTCAAGTGGAAAGGCCTCTACTATGACGCAGCAACCTGGGAGCCATCAAGCCTGGCCAGCGAGATAGCACAAAACGAGATTGATCGATATATTAATCGTCAACGAGATGATTTCAAGTCGGACGCGACCGAAAGCAATCCTTCGAGCCGAAGACCTTTTATCCCTATGCGAGAACAGCCCTCCTACATCCAGAACGGTACTCTTAAGGACTTCCAGTTACAGGGTCTTAACTTTCTTGCATTCAACTGGTCCCGAGCAAAGAACGTCGTCCTTGCGGATGAGATGGGATTGGGCAAAACAGTGCAGACGGTTGCCTTTCTGAGCTGGCTGAGACATGATCGTGGCCAACAAGGTCCATTTCTCGTTACCGTCCCTCTCTCGACGATGCCTGCTTGGGCTGAAACATTCGATCACTGGGCTCCAGATGTCAACTACGTTGTCTATAATGGCAAGCAGACCGCTCGGAATATCATTCGGGACTACGAGCTGATTCCTGACGGCAATGTCCGCCACCCACGCTTCCATGTACTTCTCACCACCTACGAATATGTCTTGCATGATGCCCCATTCCTCAGTCAACTCAAATGGCAATTCATGGCTGTCGACGAGGCACATCGGCTCAAAAACCGTGAGTCACAATTATACGATCGGCTGCGCGAGTTCAAGGCACCTGCTAGGCTTCTGATCACAGGCACTCCCGTCCAAAACAACCTTGGCGAACTTTCAGCGTTGTTCGATTTCTTGAGTCCTGGTGTCGTTAATATCGATGAAAACATGGATCTGACCACTGAAGAAGCAAGTGCAAAAATTGCTCAGCTGACCGAGGACATCAAACCCTACATGCTCCGACGTACAAAGAATAAGGTCGAGAAGGATCTGCCGCCAAAGACTGAGAAGATTATCCGTGTGGAACTGTCAGATATCCAGCTTGAATACTACAAGAACATACTTACGAAGAATTATGCAGCACTCAACCAAGGCGCTAAGGGCCAGAAGCAATCTCTTCTCAACATCATGATGGAACTGAAGAAGGCAAGCAATCACCCTTTCATGTTTCCAAGTGCGGAGGAGCGCCTCGTACCTGATGGTGCTCGACGAGACGAGGTGTTACGTGCTCTCGTCACAAGTAGTGGCAAGATGATGTTGATTGATCAGCTTCTCACGAAACTCAAGCGCGACGGCCATCGTGTGTTGATATTCAGTCAGATGGTCAAGATGCTAGACATTTTGGGAGACTATATGGAATATCGAGGCCACGCTTACCAACGGCTTGATGGTACGATTGGGGCAGCCCAGCGTCGGATTGCTATTGATCACTTCAACGCTCCAGAAAGCTCTGATTTTTGCTTCTTACTGTCAACGAGAGCTGGTGGACTGGGCATAAATCTCATGACTGCCGACACCGTTATCATCTTTGATTCGGATTGGAACCCGCAAGCTGATCTGCAAGCTATGGCTCGTGCTCACAGAATCGGGCAGGTGAGGCCTGTCAGCGTTTACCGCTTGGTGTCCAAGGAGACCGTAGAGGAGGAAATTCTTGAGCGAGCCCGCAACAAGCTGATGCTGGAGTTCCTCACGATTCAACGTGGCGTTACTGATAAAGAGACCCAAGCTCGGCGAAGCGCGTTGGTTGGCGAACCTGGCAGCTCCAGTGAGATTTCACGAATCCTCAAGAAGCGTGGCCAGAAGATGTTCGAACAGACCGACAATCAGAAGAAACTCGAAGAACTCGATCTTGATGCTGTACTCAACAGTGCCGAAGATTACAAGGTCGAACAACCAGAAAACACCGATGCAGATGGCGGCGAGGACTTTCTTCGAAGCTTTGACTTTGTTGATGTCAAGGTTGACGACATGTCCTGGGATGACATTATTCCCAAGGAGCACCTCGACCAGCTCAAGGCCGAAGAGCAACGAAAAGCCGAAGAAAAGTACCTTGCTGACGTTATCGAACAAAACAAACCTCGAGTACGCAACCACCAAGTTGACGACCGCGAAACGCGAAAAGCCCGTCGATCAGAGCAGCGACAGAAGGAGATCGACTCAGACAGTGAGGAAGAGGAGAATCCCAAAGCTGACCCTGCTCGGCCATTGAGTGAGCGGGAATATCGGTATCTTATCAAGGGCCATCTTCGTTATGGATCGATCGAAGACCGCCCAGAGGAATTCCTGGCTGAAGCCCGTCTTCGTGGCAGGGATCTCGATGTTGTAAAAGCTGCCATGAAAGAAGTCTGGGACAAGTCAGCCGAGCTTTACAGAGCAGAGCAAGATCGCATGGCAGAACTGGAGCGCACCGCCAATCGGCCGATCACCAAGAAAGATCGGAAGGCTGTTCTCTTTGAGCTTCATGGGGTCAAGCGGATCAACGCAGAGACCATACTTGACCGCCCCGCGGAAATGCGATTGATCGCAGAGATTACTTCGAAAGAACCAGACTTCAAAGCATTCCGCATACCCGAAGCCACCAAAGCCGCCGGATATACCTGTCCCTGGGGTGCGCGTGAGGATGGCATGCTCTGCATTGGCATCTCCAGACATGGTTACGGTGCATGGGAAAAGATCCGTGATGACCCTGATCTGGGCTTGCAGGACAAATTCTTCCTCGAAGAACATCGAGTGGACAAGAAGGCGGAGCGTGAGAGATTGGATGACAAAAATGCAAAATCCCCTGGTGCTGTGCATCTCGTCCGACGTGCTGACTATCTAATCTCGGTCTTGAAGAGCAAGTATGTTGATGACCCAGCCGCAAAGAGGGCTGTTGAGAACCATCATCGCAACAACAAGAAGAGCATGGCCGACAGAGGCAGCGCGGCCGACTCTCCGGCTCCCGGCTCCCACCGCAAAACACCTCGCGAGTCCGAAAAGCCACGGCATAGACCCAGTCAAGCGCATCGTGACAGTTCAGAGCGTTACGGTACCCCAAGATCTGACAGCCGTCACGGTCATGTTCGACACGATAGGGATAGCAGAGACGATCGGGATCGAAAACATCGTGACGACCACAGTCACGCCCCGCATCACAACCGGCACTCTAGCGATCATAGACGCAGCGACAATCCCGCCAACAATTCCCCGGCTGACGTTGATCCTCTCATGGTCATGTTGTTCAAACCTGTCAAGGAAAGCCTGAAAAAGATCAAGGCAACTACGAAAAGTGCCATACCGGACTCGCAACAGCGAGCCAACGAGTTGAGGATCCTCTTGAAGGTAATTGGCAACTTTATTACCGAGCAGGTCACCGAATTGGATGACAATCATGACTCTGTCGAGAAACGATTTTGGTAAGTTCCGTGCTCGCCTTATGGGTCCTACCGCTAACGCAAGCAGGGACTATGCTGCAACATACTGGCCTAATAAAGGAATCAAAGGTCGGGAACTTCAAACCATACATGGCAAGATAGTGGCTTCAGACAACAAACTGGCTGGCGAAGGTTCTCCGGATGACGATACCAATAATGTCGACAGTCGAGCCAATGGGTCATACCAGACCTCGCCACCACGGTGAGATTGTTCAAAAAGTATTCTTCGGGTAAACCATTTTGAGGAAAATTGTGAGCATGGAGTTCAATGGAGGTCGGATAATGTGTCGAAGCAGCAATGCCCTTATGCTGTGCGCAGGAGTGGGATGATGACACGAATGGTGTGAGCTATTGTTGCGAGAGTGGCTTACAGACGGGGAAGCACACTTGCCAAACAGTGAACTGTTGATATCGAGACGCATTGCACAGGGACGAACAGTTATAAAGGTTACGAAAATGGGTTATCTATGTGTTTTGGGGCCATGGAAAAGCGTGTGTATATCTTCTAAGCTTGCCCCTGTTAAATTAAAGAATTAGTCTCCTCTTGCTAAATGACAGAAACATGTTCAATCTAGATTTAAGATCCTTACTGACTATTACATGGATTCCCATTATCGCATGCATTTATTCTGTGGTCTGTGCTAGTACAAAATCAGACTCCTCAACAAGACGCTCAAAATACAGGCCAAAGTCCTCAACATGAAACCCAGAAAGCGCCATGGGAAGATATCCAAACAAGATGAAGAATCAAAGGACACTGCTATGTAGCTCCAGCATCTTCGTACAGCACGGGACAGGGATCTCAGCTTGTTCAAGCCTTCAACCTCATCTCCTCACAAGGGCCGCAAACCGCCTTCTCCTCGACCTTGCTCATGATTCCCCTTCTTTTCTCCTTGTCCGTAGGCTCGACAGGCACATCACGCAGAAAGAAGCGGCCATCATCGCCAAATCCACCTCCACACTCGAAACACACGAAACAGTGCTCGTGATACTTGCCACCTAAAGCTTCGACCGTCAATTCATCCTGGATGAGTTGTTTGCACTCCCTGCACCGGGCCGACGTGCGCTTCGTATGACAACTTACACAATAAGCGTAGTTGTCGCGCTCGACGAACGGGGTGGTGCTATCGAAGGGGTCACCGCATTCAGCACAAAAGAAGTGGCCGACGTGCCATTCTGCGCCGGCGGCGACGATGATCTCCCCCTCAATGGGTGTCTTGCAGGAACGGCATCTGGGGGAGAAGAACTCGTGGAAATCGAGATGGCAGTAGAACCTTAGGGGATCGTTGACTGCTTCGGGAGATTCGGAGTCAATGCCCATGTCCTCAAGGCGAAGGAGCCGTTTCTCTTCGGGTTCAGGGTAGAAGGAGACGCATTCTAGGGCGGTTGCGCAGTGGTGGCATGTGAAGCATTGGGGGTGGAAGCGAGCTTTGACACCATTGGAGCTGCCCCCGGAGGCGGTCACGATGCGGCCTGATATGGGGAGAGCGCAGCTTGAGCAGGATACTGTTGGGATGGTGTGGCGGTTCAGCCAGGGTATACGTGCCGAGGGCGTCTTGTGTATTGTTGATGTCGATGCTACTGCTACTGGTGCTGTGGCTGCGTGTCTTGGGAGAGGTCTGGGAGGCTGTATGGTCTCGATTGGGGCGTTGATGATTGGTATCGTGGGTGAGTAAGTGTCTTCGCCTTCTATGTTGATCTGTGGTATTTGCGGGCCTTCATCCGGCAAATTCAAGGTTGGCACGGGAGGTGCTGGAGATATACTGAATACCGGCACAGATGAAGATGGCTTTGGGGAAGGCTCGTCTTCTGGGAGGCATATCGTAGGAACGGCTGGAGCAGAGACTGTGACTTCTGGTATGGCGGGTATTGGCCTGGGTAATGGTCTCTCCGGGGATCTCTGGGTGGATGGAGACTCTGTCAATCTGACGACTGGTCTGTCAAGGTCCTGGCTGTTCCGTGGCGAGTCGCTAGGAGGCTTCCATGATCGATCAAAACTGACAATTGGCCGTCCCAGCTGGTCACTCACAGCAGTTGGCGTTGGCAGGTTAGGACTTCGATCTTTCCTCTTCATGCTCGTGGCTGCTCGGATGTCTTCGCCTCTTATTTCCAGAGCTGGCAACGATTTTGGGGTTTCCACCTCCTCGATAGTCTCTATCGCTGGGGCTCTTGGGGGCGTGTTGGCTGTATACTCTGCATCTCGTGACTGCGTTGGTATGTTTCTGTGGATCTCGAATCGATCGTACTTCTTGTGGTCAGGCAAGGGAGCTGCGTCTGGCTTAGAAGGCGCTTTCTTTCTCAACCATGGAAGTGTGTTTGTAGATTTGACTCTCAAGGGCAGCTCCGTGCTTGGTGGTTTGACAGTCTTCTGAACTGGTTGGGCTCTTTCTTCGGGCTCCTCGTATATCTGAGATTCGGGATTAGGGAATGACACCTTCCTCGAGCCACTCGCTTTCCGGTGACTGCTGACCCGCCTCTTCTCATTGAGTTTAAGGTCTGGGTTTCGATACGCAGCGGTTTTCTCTTCTTCCGCAGCATTGGGGTTTTGATGCTTCCATACCAGGTCGGCGGCTTCATTTTGTGCAGCAGAATAGAGCCTGGTTTCCTCATCCTTATGATCAATGAACTCCAATTCTTCTCGAAGTTTGTGTGCTTCCTCTTTCTCGATCTTTCTGCAGACTGACTCAAGATATGCACCATCTTCTGCAGCTGTGGGAACTTGAATCGTGGCGGTTGGAGATACCTTTCTGCCTCGTAAAGTTGAGCCGACGTTTCCAGGCGGCTGGACCAAGGGCCGGCCTTTTGAGGTGGCGTCTGGAACGGAGAACGAGCTTGACTTGTGGATGGTAAGAGGCTGTACGTCTTTCAGCGCGGCCTGATCATGCTGAAGGTCGTTCTTGGGTGAGCATATCACGGGCTCCGAGTCAGATCTGGTGAGAGAAGTCTGCGAGGGCAAAGTATGGTTTCTGGGAGCGAATGGAGGAGGACGTGACCCGGTAGGTCTTGCAGGACGATAGCTTCGCAAACTCTCGAGATAGTTTACTGAGAAGTCGTGTGAGTACTTTGACTTAAAAGGAGGACTTCTTGGAGGCATCTCTGGTGTAAGGAGGATGGGAACAGACACGACCTACATTTTTGCTCTGCAGTCATAACCGTTGGTTGAGGCGGAGAGACCTTTCTGGTACCCAAGCTACTTTTCCTGTGAAACATTGTGGACGGTTGACTTTGTAATGCAAGTGGACTTTGTGCGCACGCAGCAAGACGCGTGACATGTAAGGTAGATGGACGTTGATAGACAATAATCGGCACTGATATGACTTCAAGCGAAGTGACTGGAGGGCAACAGACACGCACAAGACAGAGAGGTGTATGAGGATGAATTGTATGAATGTTGTAACAATAGTGTATGCATCCAAAGGTATAGGCATCAGTTCTACTCCCATACTCACTACTCAATGAGCTGCGCTGGCCCAACTTTTTTCTGTTTGGGCTGTACGGTTGCGAGGCAACGGGGAAACTCAAAAATAGGGGCAAAGGGTAAGGGACAGGGGACTTCCCCGTTATGATTTCTCAACATTAACCCATCACCACTTCTGCACTTCAATCGACTCATTATTATCGATGATGAACAAGCAATAAGGTCCTAGAAAGAAACATTGTTCGATGCTCGTGAGGCATAACTGCTGTCACCTCCAGCGATGCTGTCAGTCCACCTGGTGTGGCACTGTGTCAATGCGGATCAGCGGCAATGTCCATGTCCCTTTGTACGAAGGAGTAGCGCACAGAGTCATTCCCCCGCAATACGCCCTCCACGAACCTTGAATGGGTATAGTATTGGTACGATGGTCGCCGTCATTAGCCTCCCTGTTCTGGTCGTTTGACTGTTGGTGGATCGTCGAAAAACTCTTCCCTCCGCACATCAATCGGCGACTCCTCGGTCATTACCTAAAGACAACTACGGTACCAATGCACTAAACCTATTGTCCTATATTTTCCCTCGGGTATCATTATGTCAAGGTCATCTGGTGGTTGGTCTTATATGTGTCGGTGACTTGTCCGGGCTGTCCTCACCTTACGTTGACTCATCCTATGTTCCTTTCGATTTTGCTCTCTACAGAATTCAACCAGCATGAAATGGTGTAAAGATGGTGAACAATCCTCGCATCGACCCTGAAAACTCGCAATGCACCGAGGCTCAGATGGAGCCCGCCTCCGAACAGACAGTCGACATCGAGGAGTCGTCCATTACTCTGCCAAAGCTGGACGATTCGCCTCCGGACGGGGGATATGGATGGGTATGCGTTGCCTGTAATGTCTTCATAAATGCGCATACGTGGGGAATCAATTCAAGCTACGGCGTCTTTCTGTCATATTATCTCAGCAACGATTACTTTCCCAATACTTCGGCTCTGACATATGCCTTTATCGGTGGCCTCTCAATCTCGCAATGCATGCTCGTCGCGCCATTAGCGACTCACATTATTCACCTGTATGGGACCAAAGTATGTCTTCATCTTGGTGTCCTTTTCGAAACTATTGCCCTGATCGGTGCCAGCTTTGCTCAGCAAAAGTATCAGATCATTCTGGCTCAGGGCATCTGTTTTGGGTGGGGAATGGGTTTCCTATTTGTGGGAACGGTCAATATCATTCCACAATGGTTCAGCAAGAAACGGAGTGTGGCCAATTCTATCGCCGCGGCAGGCTCGGGACTTGGAGGGCTGATGTACAGTCTGGTAACTCAGCGTATTATTGACACGATGGGGCTGGCATGGGCCTTCCGGATCCTTGGTATCATATGCTTTGCGGTCAACATGACAGCCGCCAACCTTTTGCGCGATCGCAACAAACAGACCGGCGCCCGACACGCTGCCTTTGATATCAGAATCCTGCGTCGCCCGGAATTCCTTTTCGTGCAATTATGGACGTGGTTTTCGCAGCTCGGATATACTATCCTGCTGTTCTCCCTTCCAGCATATGCCCAGGCCATAGGATTGAGCGCCCAACAGGGGTCTATCGTCGGAGCTGTCTTGAATTTAGGACAGATGATAGGACGACCATTCATCGGTTTGAGCTCTGACCGCTGGGGTCGCCTGAACCTCGCGACATTCCTCTCTCTGGTGGGTGGCTTACTGTGTATCGCCTTCTGGATACCGGCAGAAGTTGCGCCGGCGCCGATGGGCCTCCTCTGCTTCTTTGCCATCGTCGGTGGCACTGTGGCTGGCGTGTTCTGGACGACGATTGCTCCTGTGGCCGCGGAGGTACTCGGTCTTCAAGACCTTCCTGCAGGGCTCAGCCTGACGTGGGTCTTGATGGCGCCAGCCACAACATTTGCTGAACCGATAGCACTAGAACTACGGCGTGAACACGCGCACAGCTGGATATACCTTCCGCCTCAGGTTTTTACTGCAGTCATGTACATTGCCTCAGGCCTGAGTCTTTGGGTGGTACAGGGCTGGAAGGTGGGTCAGCTGGAGTGGCAGGCAACGAAGAAAAGGCAAGATGCAATGGCTGCCCAGCGGGCAAGAGGTTTGATAGAAGAGAAGCCACCAGCGACAGCAGATGGCCAGGGACTGGGGTCACAAGGCTTAGATACTGGCACACATGATGGGGCTGATACGGGTGGCATCGTGACGAAGGAAGATATATGGCGCCTCCCCATTTTGTTGAAGAATATGGTCGCTTGGAAAGTAGTATAATATTGCACCGAATCACAGAAATACAATTTACCGTCTTACAGACTATCAAAAGGGTTGAGTACCCGTAACTTGTAAACTTAGGAGACTACAGTAAGAGTCAATGTAGACTGCTACGTCATCAACCCCCGATTATTTTGTCTTGAAATATGAATACTTCCAGGTACTTTCTCCGGCATCGATGGACCTTCTTTACTAAAGCACAGGGGCCTCCATCTACCAGGTAAGGGTTATTTGCTTTCTTCGACTGGTATAATGGCTTGTGCAAGCGTGGATATGGTAAGCCACTCATATGACGTTGTCGAATCAACAACAGCAGAAAGTTGCGAAAGCCATGGCTGTGGCTTTGGAACCACAAGCGCTGAGGCGCGAAGAAAGCCACCGGTCTGCTTTTTCGTGGATAGCCACAGATAAGTCCTCATCAAGTGTAGCATGGTCGTGACTCACCCAGTGTATACAAACTCTGGTTCACCCTTTGCCATGTGGAGCCTCGTCAACCACAGCAGGTCCTCACCAAAGAGGTCCTCAACTTGGTTGCTGTTGAGTATAAAGTCCCACCATGGCCCTTAGGGCATGTTGAACTGACATTTACAGCTATTAACTCAGATCACTCGAACAAAAGCGTTGTCCTCCTGAACTGACATTTATAGCTATTCACTCAGATCACTCGAACAAAACGTCGTCCTCCAGCCATCTAACAAGCATGGCAGCTAAGCTCGCAACACTCGCCACAATCTGGCTTCTGGCCACCCTCAAGCCCTCAACAGCGGCCCCCATCGGCACAAGTTCAAAGGCTACCGTTGATGCCTCAGACTGGAGCCACAGATCCATCTATCAAGTCGTCACTGACCGCTTTGCTCTGGATGATGGATCAACTCCTTCTTGTGGAGTTCGAGACTACTGTGGAGGTACCTGGAAAGGGATTGAAAACCAACTCGATTATATCACTGGCATGGGTTTTGATGCGATTTGGATCAGCCCAGTCATCCACAATCTTGAGGAGAACACGACATGGGGCTACAGCTACCACGGATATTGGGGCGATGACCCTTCCAGATTGAACAACCACTTCGGGACTTCGGATGACTTGCGAAGTCTTTCAAAAGCAATCCATGATCGCAACATGTTGCTGATGGTCGATGTCGTGATCAATCATCTGGCACTCAATCAAGATCCTGCGGCCACCGATGACAGCCATCTCCCTGAGCCGTTCAACCAGTCAACTGCATTCCATCCGAACTGTCCCATCAACTACGAAGATCAAGCCTCGGTCGAAGACTGTTGGCTAGTAAACTCTCAGCCACCACTACTGGCAGACGTCAACACAGAGAATCCCGAGGTCTTTAATGCATTGGTCGAAAGCGTCGTCGAGCTTGTTCAAGAGTATTCGATCGACGGCATCCGCCTCGATACCGCAAGGCACGTGCCTCAGCGCTATCTCACACAGTTCCAAGAAGCAGTGAAAGTCTTCGTGACTGGCGAGGTTTTGCACGGCGAGGTCGACTACGTCTCCCAATACCAAGGCCCTCTGACCAGTGTCCTGAACTATCCGCTCTATTTCACTGCCACCGAAGTGTTCACTGGGAAGGACACGTTCCACAAGCTGGTAACGACTATCAACAATGAACGAGCTTTGTTTCCCGACGCTACCATCCTCACCAATTTTGTGGACAATCACGATCAGCCACGATTCGCAAGCATGACTGGAAACAACATCACGTACGACACCAATGCGGCAACATTCCTGATGTTAACGACAGGCATCCCCATCGTTTACTATGGGTTCGAGCAACGCCTGGACGGAGCAGCCGACCCTGAGAACAGGAAGCCACTGTGGTCAGCTGGGTATGACACCAACACACATCTTTATCAGTTGCTTTCGAGGCTCAACACGATCAGATCGTTGGCAAGGTCCTATGACGCGCCGGTGCCCTTCGACAGCACCTTCAGTCAAGTCCTGGCGGTCGCTGATACACAAATGGGTTTTCAGAGAGGGCCTTTGATTGTGGCCCTGACGAACGCCGACAGTGATGATGACCAAACACCTATTTTCGCCCGGGAGGACAACAGCGCCATGACTGGGATGGGGCTGATTACGCCGGATTATCCTCCTGGAGTCGACCTGTACGACATGTTAGGTTGCACCATGATGGTGACAACAGGTGCCCGAGGCAGATTTACTGTGCCACGGAATTCCGGGCCATATGTCTTCGCACCCAAAGACCTTGCGGCAAAGATATGCCCAGACATATAGATGCAGGTTCTTGTGCAGGTGCCACGAAGCTCGCGGTGTTGGATACGCAAAACGTGGAGATATGATCTTAGATCTCAATTTCCCATCGTTCCGCAGTTGTAAGTCTGGTCAAGGAGATCTTAGCCCCAAGCCAATAGTTCCTCGGGAGGACCGACGGCCCTGGCCGGATGAAGCGATTCGAAAAGCAGTTCCAAAATCTTGGTGCGAAAGACAAAAACAACTTCAGTTGAGGTTGTTAGGCTGGGTCCAACAAGTGGTCCACATCACTAAAGAAGACAAGCGACAGGGCTAGACAACAAGCCGCAATGGAGTCGTGGAGGCCTTCTTAGGCATATGGGACAGGCGAGCATTGGCCATTTTGGGGTTTATGGAGTCCTTGTTAGGTAATGGACACGGGTGACACAGTTGGCGGTTAGGAACTTTCCCCCAACAATGGGTGTCTTTAGTCGTTTTTAGTTCCTCCATTATTGCTTTCTTCAGCTTCATAGACTCGCGTTGGTGGACGACGGCCTCTAAGCGAGCATTGGAGAGCTATCTTGTCAGCCTCGGTTACGGAGTACCCGTCAGTTCTTGGAAAAAAATGTGATGAAGCTGGCAAGAGCCTGGTTCCGAATGAATTAGTCGTACTGTGCACAGTATACCAGTAATGAGTGGCTTAGGTCCAGATCTTTCTTTCCTAATCATGGCTTGCGCTTTGATCAATAGTGATCGGACGGTGGGCGCCGTAAATGGCAATTCAAGAATTCTTCAAGGCCCTGTGGATGAGAATTTAGAGATGTCAAAGACCCTCAGCCTCAGTCCCTGACGTGAGCACGAGCCTGTGAAGTCGTCATCACTTGTCGTTGCATAGATAGATATCTATAACGCCGTATCTCAAGCCTAGTTTCTGCATTGTCATTCTCTCTCCTTGCAGTACGATATCAAGCGATCCGGAATCCAGCCACTTGATTTTCCAACATTTTGAGCCGTGTTGAGGCCGCGCAAGCTCGACGGTTGTTGGACGATCGGAGTGTCGGAGAGACAAGGGCATACACACCGACCCTCGATCCCGCCATTGCCAACCTATCATACCCCACGATCTACCCATACCCCGGTGCCTCGAAGCAAGAATAACGTACGACGACGTCAACATACCAGCCGACAGCCCCAGGACAGTAAGACAAGTAATCAATATCATGGCCGCCCATCTTCTTGCCTTCATCTTGTAGGTGTCTCTTCACAAAATCTGCTCTTGCAGTGTACCGACAATAATGATCAGACAACTAATTCAACTGGTGCTTTATAGCACGGGGTCCACCGCCGCGGATGCTTGCAGCGATGACGACTTTTTCAACGAACCTTCGGTTCTAAGGCCCCAAATGATGACTGCCGCCAAAGATGGCGCACTCGAGCTTGTGCCGGTATCGTCAGCGTCTACATCGTCGAGTCAGTACCAGGTTATCGCTGGAGATCTGCGTGGCGTTGGAATGCACTATGCAGCGCGGAGTGCTTGATTGAGGGTATTGGTGATTTGCGCCTGAGGACGTTGGCATGAGTGGGTGCATGATTTGCACATACGAGTGGCGCCACTTACATCGAAAACAATTCGGCATGTGCAATATCCAGATTATGGCCCGTGAAAGCCTGGTGCCGACCTATGCGAACTGGCGACAAATGCTGTATGCCACTGCAAGACTCGAGGCGTGCTTGGTGTGACGCTGGGTTCTTCACTTGGAAAACCGGAGACCGCCTTACCCAAGACACGTTTCTAATGATGGACTATGGGCGAAACTCACTTACGAGACTCTTTACTTTGAGCCATTGGGGATCGACTATATAGAAGCACAGCACTTTCGATGATGTCAAAGCAAGTATCAGCCCAATGAGCACAGTGATTACGACAATATGAGCTACGAATTAATGAGGATGAGGGAATGAAGTATGGATTGATGGATGTCGGCTGGGTCAGGAAAATTACCAACTCGAAGAGGTCATTTACCCTGAAGCACCGGGGACGGTGTACAACTTGTATTATAATCATCCAGACGGCTCGCGGGGAGCTACAAACAATTCGATGATGGCTGATTGAGGGCTGGTTCGATCTTGGGAGATCCAATGAGGATTCCAGGGCGTTTCTTGCCCAAATCATCTATGACATTTACTCTTTTCATATTCAGCCTCATTAAACCTGGATTAGACCATCCCTACCGTTGTCCATCTTGTCCGATTGATACCCTCTTCATCAGCTAACCAGTACAACACTTGTGGGCTTGCACAACTCCATTGGGAAGTAGCAGAAAGGTCCAACCGGGCCGTTGTCTTCATGATCACATTGCGACCACAAGCCAAACACTCCACCTGACCTGATTCCACCAGGTTGCACACCTTCTAACTGCCATTGATCATGACCCGAGTAACTAATGAGGAAACGCCATCTTACCTCTCTCCCACCGGGAACGAGGCTCGCAGTCCCTCGCACACCAATGACGGGTCTATGCATTCCTGAATTTGCCCGTGATAAGCCGGAGAAGTATAGAACAGGCAAATCATGGGAGACAGGCAGCACAGTCTGCAGTCTCGGATCCGAGGATAAGCTGTCGTCGAGATTGAGCTCCAGCTTCATCAAGTCGCCGCATGCTTCGGGCTCGTCGTCCAAAGTCGGTCGTGCCCCGAGTTGCTCATCCCAGGTATTGAACGCATAAAGGTCGGCGTAGTCGAGGAACGAGTATGTCCCTAGCCAAGAACCGGTGACTCTTGCCCAGTCGGCGGGTGTGGTTGGGTCTTGTAGAGTACGGTGAGGAATGGAGAAACAGAATCCTTGGGGCATCGAGATGTGGCCCTCGACGCACATTGCAAAGTTGCGTGCGATGACACTGTGCACGCCTTCGAGGAGACTCCAGTCTACTTTGCCGCTGCCGTCACGTTTGAATGGGCCGTAGTCGTTGTCTGGTCCGCTGAGGGCCCAGTCGTAGACTTTACGCCGGGCGGCGCCGCGGGCTTTGTGCTCGATCCGTTCGCGGACGGTGAGACCAAACATGACATGCAGTCTCGATGCGGATTCTGGTCGATTTCTTTCGTTCTCGCTCCAGGTCATGGATCGTGTGACGGGTCGACGGGGTGAGTTCCATGGATTGCCGTCGGATCCGGCATATCTCATGTAGCCCAGAGTGCCGCAGTCGTGGATAAGGTTCTCGAGGCCCGATCGGAATTGATCTGTGTCTGCGAGGATCTGCATGTTGAGTGACAGATATCTGTCATCTTCGAGGGGAACTCTGCCATTGGCGATATCCCGCGCCGTGGGGGCGAATTTGGCGGTATCGATGATATTCAGAAGGGCGTCGAGGTGATCTTCCGCGCGAGACTGTTCGTCGGCTGCACACCACTTTGATCGGATGGCTCTTAGAGCTGAAAGTCTTTGTACGAGTTCCCGGTGCCAATCCCATTTTGTGGTTTTGGACTGATAGGTGGTCGAACTGGGCGTCAGGGACCATGCGTCTTTTGGGTCGTCGAAGATGTGGAGGAAGGCGGATCTCCAGAGGATTTGGTTGCTTGGGTTGATGAAACGGTGGGCATCTTTGCAAGTATGGCCGAACTGGATTATATCGTGAGGATGGAGAAAAGAGAGGATGTTGCTTAGGAGTTCTTGGGGCAGGTTGAGAATGTCCATAGTGGTAATGACACGAAGCTCGTTGATTGGTGCTGCCAACGGTTCTACCAGTCTTTGCAATTTCAGACTCAGAGCAAGAAGCAGAAGAATAGGAGACGAAGAGTGAGTTAGGAAAATGAAGCTGAAACATATATCATAAAGTGCTATGCAAGTCCTCAGGTAATGTACCCCGCCTCTCCATATTCGTACCGGAGATAAGATGGTGTTTTGAGGACGGGACGGGACATATTGGTGACTCAATCTTCCCGCGAAATATACCATAATCGTGTAGTGCGCTGCTGAGATGTTCTTTGTTCGACGTCGGAATGCTACACAGACCTGAAGACCACCTGAAAGAATGTAAGTTCCTTTGACTCGATGAGGCGCAGTCGAACGTTCATTTTAGAGTCGCAGCATTTCTGGCCCCCACAGATGTGCGAGCCAAGTGTGTGTCCATCCTCAATTCGACCTCGTTGCTTCGCAGTCTTACCCAATTAACCGCTGACACAGCCGCACTGCATACCAGCAGCCGCTGATGCTTGATATGCCTCGCTCCTGCCTGCGCATGAAAAGATATCGCCAGGATCGAAGCATCTCTTGAACTTCTCAGCCCGTACCTTCCTGCAGACCACCTCATCTCCCGTTGACAAGCCACGAAAGCCACTTCGAAGAGCAACTGAAACAATGCCGCTCAAGAGCCTGCTGAGGAAAAAGGACAAGGTTGACGATGATACACCACTTGCATCACCACTACCACAAGCCAATGAGTTTACTTTCGTCCGTACAGACACACACACGCAAGAGTACATCGAGCCCCCTACATTTGAAGGCGAGCGAGACGTTTCTGCTGCTCAACCAAAGACGCCAGAGAGGAGATCCTTTGGACGCTTTCGCAAAAGCCTAAGTCGAAGCCCCGAACCCTCGGATAGTTCTTCACCAGAGAAGGAAAGAAAAGAACATAGAAAGCTATCTGAGCGTCTACATCTCAAGCGAGATCGTGCCGATAGTACCAGTTCGGTCAACCTACCGTCAGATCTCCCTGCCATCGAAGACGCCTTCATTGTTTCAGGTGATCGTCAGGAGGCGGAAGCAAAATGGGAAGAACGTGCTACCATCCTAGCCAGCAAAAGCCCCGTCATACCTGCCACTACCCCGACAGGAGACATGGAGAACCTCGGCCTAGACTCCGGAAGGCCATCACCTAGTCGATCACAAAGCATCAACGATCCAAAAAGTGACATCGACATCCAGAAGGCAATCCAACTCCATGAGGCCGGTGACCTTGAGCAGGCAACGGAGATGTTTGGGCAGTTGGCAGAGTCTGGAAATGTCCTATCCCAGGTACTGTTCGGCCTGTCTCTCCGCCATGGCTGGGGCTGTCAGCCTGATCCTGCAAGAGCGGTAACCTATCTGTCAGCTGCTGCATCCAATTCTGCCAGCATCGAGTCAGACGCTCTCAAAGCTGGCATGAAGAAAGGAGGCGCGGCGAAAGGTGAACTTGTCCTGGCGATTTTTGAACTGGCAAATTGCTTCCGGCACGGATGGGGGGTTCCCGTTGACAAAGTGGCTGCGAGGCAATACTATGAGACAGCGGCGAACCTAGGAGATACCGATGCTATGAATGAGGCAGCCTGGTGCTACCTCGAAGGATTTGGGGGCAAGAAAGACAAGGTGAGTCCCCTCGTGTTTTCCAAACCTTCGGTCGGCATGTGCTCGGACAACTCTATCATCTTCTCGCACGTGATGCCCGACTGCAGCAAGCCAGCTGAGCCTCACCAACCCATGGGACCGCCAAAGACATGACGCAGCTCGATCCGGTCGCTCGTGTTCCCAGATTTGGATGTCATCAAGCCGGGCTCTGGTACCACTTGACTTGATATGGCCCCCAAAATACACAAAACAACCACATACGGCACGTTCTCTATCGCTGCATCACTTTGGGCAGCAACGCAGAAACCATTCCTCCAGTCAGAGGTCATGTCTTGGTCCGCATGGCCTTGTACCTTGCATTAGCCCCAAGTCATGTTTCTGTTGCGAATCACACAACACCTTCGGTTCGGAGAAAAGGCCTGGCACTGACACATGGATCTTGCAACCTAGTTTAAAGCGGCACAACTGCTCAGATTGGCGGAAAACAATGGCGTAAAAACACTGGGGAATTCTTGGTGAGTTTTGTCTATCGCGGTTTGAGAAGAACAGTCTCATAAATGCCCTGTTTCTTGTTTCCTGCCCCTCCCTCACAAACCTTAGCAGCCTATCCCCCTGTGGAATTTTGTCACATTCGCCTTTTCAATTTTTCGCTCAATCCGGTCGAAATATGGCGGTGTCGAGGAGTTGTTCGCCAAGATCAGCCTGATTCGTTGATAAAGTGGGAGACAAGATGCGACCTCTGTGCGACCAGATCCACCACACCCACACTACTTGCTCGTCCAGTCTTCAGCTCCCTGGTGGCTGGGTCATGGACGTTCCTTTACGAGGCGCAGGAAGGATAATGACCATGCCGTGTTAGAAGTTGGGTGCTTGTTTCATCATCGTGCCTGACTGACTGTTGATGCGTAATTGTCTGCTGACTCTTTGTGATCATTAGGATTTGGAAGGAGAAATACGACCCACCGAAATGAGGCCGACATGTCGACACTGCTCGATGGCCAGAAGCGAGGGCGATAGTCCTCAATACGCCGCATCGTTTGGGCTGCCTCGAAACTGATAGCCCATCGGTTCTCAAGAAGACCTCTTTAGGCCTCATCTTCGCCCAGGCAACAGTTGTCTGAGCAAAGGACGAAACACCAACGGCTACAGCATTGGGCCATCCTTTCCGTGTTGCATTGCACCATGCATATCTCAAAGTCATCTGATGTCAGTGGACAGTGACCTCCATACAATCAGAAACTGCAGCGGACAGAAACTGGGTGTTTCGCCGCCGCTCATCGCCCGATCTGCAATATGATCATAGTCTGTTGAAGGCCTTGGTGCCTGCATGACCCACGACGGACGCTTCTCACTAGCCACTACTCTCATCGTGGGGATGGCCACAACCTGCTACTGGGAGACCCTCTGTCCGGCAGGTGGTCTCATACCCTCTTTGACTGGTATTCCCGTGACCAATCTTGGCCCGTCCAGCCGCGTCTTGTTGATCACATTGATCCAGGTCGCCGATGAGGTCAATCCTACCTGAGAAGAGGTTTGTTTGCCAGGCTGTTTATGCCTCTTCACTAAATAGCATGGCCTCGGCGCTGGTGGTTCAGTACTGGCTATATGGATGTGGAACGCTGGTTGACTCGGGTAGAATGTACGAATAGAACAGTCACAGAAAATCACACCATGGTTCTTGCTCATTTGTTCATTTGATTCATTACCATCATTAGTCTCGTTCATATCGTCATTGCTCTGCCTATCATTTCCAGAGTCATGCCTCATACCTCATATGTCGCTCGTTCGCTCACCCGCCTTTTCTGTTTCATGGCCGCATGTGTCATAAAATCGTCGTTGATCTGATATTTTCATGGAAGACGTGTGTCCGGTGAACTGTGAATCTGTATTTGCCTGCCATTTCCCACTGTCCCTTTGCACTGTACGTTCCTAGGGGTCCGTCAACATCCTGAGTCTGTCTGGCGATCTCGTCACCCGTCCTTGGATGCCTGCCTAATCCTGAGTACATCGTCAACCCCTAAGATACCTGCTAAACCCCAAGCACCATTCGCGGCCAATGCGTAAGATCGACTGGAGATTTGCATTTCGTTAAATTTGAGTCGTTACAGAACAAATTGTCATCATATCATTCGTCCAAACTGAAAACAAGAAACAAGGAAAATGTGCCCTGAAGCGTGTTGGTCTTGTACTGGTCATTTGTGTGTGGTTCGTAAGGTGTGTCCAATCCTATCCAAGAATCGTCGGTAGATCACAGTAAAACAAAAGAAAAGCTTTGCAATGTCGAGGGCGTAGTTGTTGAGTGGGGTTATTGATGGGAATTTGTAGTCCTCCATTTCAAAAGGTCTTTAGATTTCTTTCGGTACTGGACGACAGTGGGGACCTCATTCCACCCGAGCGATCATCTCCCTGAAATCACGCAGGACTTTTTCTGGAACTCGGTCAAGCAGCACACTCCTTTCTCTGGCCTTGCTGCTCATCCCGCTCATCTTGTCAAGTCCGTCCCGTTCAGCTTGCATACTGGCAAACAATTGTTGGAGCCGTGTGGGTTTGACCTCGACGACTTCGTCGTCATCATCGTCAAACATGCCATCAGGGTTGATGATGTGATTGTACGAGGCAGCAGACAGAGAGAATGCGGCCGCGGCTTCTTGCTCACGGGACGGCGTTGTGAGCGAGGTATGCAGACTGTCCAGCGCTGTGCTCGAAACTTGGGGCGCTCCTCGTGCCATCTCCGCATTGGGAGCGAAATGCTGATAGTTGTTGTGGTCTAAAGAGGTGGCTCGTTGGGGTAGGATCTCGTGTGCGCCCTCAGGACCGGTTGCGAGCACGGCATTGAGAACATTGCCTGCCTCTGCGCGGTACTCGTCAGATAGGGCGGGCATGTTCGACGTGATGACGGCAGCGGATGGTGCTGACTTGGTCGCCTGTGAGCCCGTATTTGAGACGATGAAGGCGCCGGCCAACAAGCACATATAGAAAGTGTTCCAGCTGAAACCAGCATCATCCTTTCCATCAGCGGACGATGTTGGTATTGACGACAGCTGCGACGATGCGGTTGGCCGTGGAGTGGCTTGCCTCTGAAGAGAGTCAGGGTCTTCCATTTTGAGGTCTTCACTGTTGATCAAGCTGAACTCGTCCTCCCAGGTATCATCCAGATCAAGTCCACGGAATCCAGCAAAGTCGTTCGAGAAAGTGTCCGAAGTGTTGGTTGAGTACGTTCGAGCAAGCTGTTGCCTTTCCAAGTCTCGTATTGTGTCCTTCAACACATTGTTCTGTCGTCGAAGTTCGGCCGTGTCGAGTGTCTTGGTTCGAATGGCTTCATCCCGCTCGTACTGCAGCTGCTGGATAAACTGCTCGTATTGTTGACGTTGGTGCACATACTGCTCTCTTTCATGGTTGAGTGTGGTTTCAAGATGAGTTAGACTCTCTTCCATTTCGACCTTCTGGGTGTCCAGAAGCTTCTTTTCCTCTTGCAAGCGTTCCGTGTGGTCCTTCTTGCGTTGGCGGGAGTCCAGCCTGGATCAACACGAGTTAGCTTCTCCATATATATTGGTCTGAAAAGAACTTACGCTGCTTGCCGATTGCGAAGGAGTCGCTTCTGTTGTTTGAGCTCTTTCTTTTCTTCCTCATTCGTCGATTGCATGATGAGTCGGTCGATGTTGTCTAGATTTCGCTCTTTGGGTATCTCGAACTTGGCATTCTTCTTCCGAATGCCATCCGATCTCAGAACGAGACCAGATGCAGGGCCCCTGTATCTACGCCTCATTCCGTGATCGGTCTCGGCGGCATCTGATGAGGTGGTGGAAGCCCATCCACCTTGACTCGACTGCGGCGACATGGAGATTGCCGAAAGAGGATCCTGCTGTGCATAGCTGGGGAAGGTGACAGGACCGCCCTCGTATTGGACTTGCTGGACGAAAGGCTCATTTACTGTGGCGAAGAATGGAGTCGGGGTACTTGTCTCGGACCGTGCAGACAGCGGCCAGGATGGAGGATGGGCGAACCCGGAAGTGTAATTTGTTGGATTGGCTTGACCGAAGTATTGAGTATTGAGGCTCGACATAGGTATGGAAGATTGTGAGTGGTGGCGAGCAGGAGGCAATACACCATGGGGCCGCTCATTCCAGACGTGTGTCGCGGTAGAGTAATCCCGCTCCATCTTGGCCATTGAGGGACGTCGACTGTCGCTGGAATCGGCAGCTGTCATGTCGGTGGGGGTGGAGGGATCAAGAACTCTGTCATCGAGCACTGAGGAGTCGTCTTCGGTGAGGGCAGGTTTGACATCTTCAGACCAGTGAGGTTGTCCGTAGACGTAAAATCCCTGCTGAGAGAATTGCATTGCCATGAGGGAAGAAGACTTCGGAAGAGCCGCGACTGCTTTTTGTTGTGCGCCGGAGGTTGGTCAAGTAGCGGTGAAGGAAGGTGGGGTTGATGGAGGTGGTTGACTTTTCCGCGAAAATTGTTAAACCTTTTAACCGACGATGACAAGAGAAGAAGGCATAATGATCTTAAGGACCAGAGAGTGAAGGATGGAAGGACATAAGCAATATGGGTCTGAATATCAAAGAGCAGGCGACGGAGGGGGGGCGGGCTGGGTTATTGTAGTTATCGTAAGAAGCCGAGCGGGTGGTTCGATACCAATACCGTACCGGCAAAACGTGACGAGGATGGCCAAGAACAAGAAACAAAAGGAGCCTCAACAAGGACTGCGAAGACCCCGTTTACCGGTCGGCGGACGGGTCTCGTTGCTGAGAGGAGGAAGGAGGAGAGGAGTGGGCAAAGGTCGACCGAGGGGGGAACCTCCTGCAGGTGGAGAGAGGGTAGAAAAAAGCCTGATTGACCGATTTGTAGACCCTTCGACCCTCTGACCGTCTGACCCAGAGGACTGCAAACCCAAGGAGGAGAGTGTGAAAAAGCAGCAGGAGGAGGACGGAAGATAGAGACACTGTAGGAGCGCCCCCATTGATGGTGGTTGGTAGGCGGAAAAATGGCCAGGGTTGGATTGGATGCTCTGTCGTTATTTTGGGGATCAAATAGACTTGACTGACCTTCTTCCCCGAAGCCGCATTATCGATGAATGAGAGTGCCCGTGGCATCGGGCAGTCCTGCAGCAGTGGGCGCAAAGTTTGCTTGCTCCCAGGCAAATCATTAGTGGCTGTCATTGACTCTCCAAGCGGTCGTCTCTTATGCGACCTGATCCTTAGCGGGCTGCAGCATGTCTTTCGGCCAAACAAACCATATTGATATAGTCAGGCGCGATGCACTCTAGCAGTCACAACTTTCCTCCAAGTTCATAAGAGATCGATAGACTTGGGCCACGGCTACGCGTGCTCATGTGGATCCTGTTGCGGGATGATTTCAGGCACGGGAACAAGGTCAGGTCAGAGGACGCGTTAAGACGAGGCCAAGTGACCTCGGGCCACGCACAATGATTGATATCAAGGTGGACTCCAGTCGCAAGTTTGCAGGCCTAGTAAGGATAGAAGAGAGGCCGAATCGCTGATGTCGTTGTGATGAAGTGAAAAAGAGAAACCAAAACAATGGACTATTCTTACCCTTTAGGCTCGGCTCGGGCCTCTCGAGCCTGCCCTAGTTTTGCTTTTTGCGCACGACCACCATTGTACTATTATGGCTTCCGGGCCTGTTTGTGACAGACGTCAGTTGGTCCTTACCTGGAAGCAGCTAAGATCCCCTCGCTGTGCCTCGCCTAATGATCTTGATCGTCCTTGTTTCAGAATATTTCATGAATCGCAGATTCTAAGAATACGTCGCCTTCACCGCCATGTCTTGCCATGACTCAATATCCTTGAATTCCTGATTTTGATGCCTTTACAACCACTCAACAGTAAATGCACTCTACTATGGGCAGTATGCTAGTGATGAGGACGGCCCAGCCGCACAACCTGGTGATACGATCTTCTGATCTAAATCGGGCCAATGGCCCGCATAAGATGCCTCTACTGCTCGGTCGCTGCCTACTTCTTTGGCCCTTTATGCGTCGTTGAGCATCGTAAGAAGATGATCTCATGTTAGATGCATCATCGACTAGCTGTATGGCTTTTGTGAACGTACCACAGCGCTGGTGAGCGACCCGAGGCGTGGTTGAGGTTTGACCGGCGTCGTGAGAGACTCAATGACCCTGGTTCAGGTCGTCCCGCATCCTGGTTTGTGGCTTGCTGGTGGCTTGTCTTGCCCACGCGAACCAACTCCCACGCGTGCGGTACACATCCCTGCGCCCGAAACATGACGACCTCCTTGCTGCCCAAGGTGAGGCTGTTCACGTGCACTATACAACCGTACCTTTCTGAAGACGGCAGCACGCTTCACGAACCCTGTGGATACGCCTACGTCAAGTATGTTCGCTAAAGAAATTCGATCAGGTAAGCAATTAAGACTTTGCATTTGTTTCTTGCTTAGCGAAGTCGGAGCGTGTGCTCGTGCTATCTACCTTCTCAATTCAAACATTGACCTATGTTCTGAGAGTCGCCGTTTCGACCACCCCTCGTCTCTCATCTTGAGTGGTCCAGCGCCGATGCGCCCATCACCCCATTAATATGCTCGCACAGTTGGATTGCTTCACTCGAGAACATTGCGTTGCGGTTCGCATGTCAGCACGGCTTGGGCAGACCAAGACCCTAGAGCGAGATGTAGTCCTGTTGTTGGCTAAAGTCCCCTCGCCTACTCACTAAGTCCGTGCAGTCAACAGCAGCATCTGGTGCTGCGGGAAGCACGGAGTCCCATTCATCATTGCATTTGGCACCCTCGGGTGAACCAATGACGGTCACCGCTGTCGACATGTCGGAGTCGGAGGACGATGCAATTTGTCTCTTCGGACTCGCTCGATCGACGTGGGGCAAGCGGCATCTACTTTTTGTGCAGTCCCCTGTCTTCGCATAGTCGGGACATTCACGCAGATGCCTGCTTGCGCAGCTCACACCTTGTTCACAATAGCCAGTGTACGCAAAATCGGCGCATATGGCGGCATTAGGATCAACGTCCGCATGGCTGTAAGGACAGTCAGAGCGAGTACACCTTCCTCTGAGTTGGAATAAGCATGTTGGAGATCTTTCTGGGGTAACAACGTGGCTGAGATGGCACTGTTCTCCTGAAGTACACTCGGTCCGGCGTAGAACAGAAGGGCAAAGAGAAATTTTGTTGTCATCGTGAATCCCGTAGCATCGTGAGCCGAATGGGCAGGAACCTAGAGAGGAAGTAACGTTAGCCTGGCAAAGGCCTGTCACGTCTCGATGGCAAGACAGTAAGGTTAGTACCGGTGGAGCTGTATCGCTGGCAAAGCTTCTTCTTGACTAGGTGTGGACTGAAACATATTAGCATTGCTCTGTCATGTCGGTGCATGGCTCGTGATGATGTCGACAGACCCTGGGTTGTTGTCGTAGATCGGGTTGCGATCAGTTAGTCGCAATGGACGATTGTTGGATGAGGCATGACCTGCGAAGACTTGAGAGTGCTCATACAAGCAGAATCTGGATACATACCATGGCCTGCGGTTGTTTGGCTAGCTTCAGAAAAGATGCGTATTTCAGCCGGCGCAGGTGCATCAATTGTGGCCCTTGTATTACTTGACATTTGCGACTGTAAGGTTAATGCTTGAAAAGGATCATCCAACGTAACGAGGTCTTTCTCTGCCGCTTGCACGGAGCTCTTGATATCAGCCGCGATCCATTTGTTGAATTGTTTCTGTGGCCAGGAAAGAGTCTTTAAGACCGCAGACGAAGCTCTTTCGAATGTTGCCACGCCTGATGGATCAGGGTATGGGTCGGCTCTTCGTGCATACGGAATACGCTGATGTCGTTTCACAGAAGTTGATTTT
This sequence comes from Exophiala sideris, assembly GCA_000835395.1. NCBI lineage: Eukaryota > Fungi > Ascomycota > Eurotiomycetes > Chaetothyriales > Herpotrichiellaceae > Exophiala > Exophiala sideris. The sequence goes on along the minus strand of KN846953.1, from coordinate 1,276,529 downwards.
GTGACCGAAGTGCTGCCTTGATTAGCTCTGTTCGAACCAACCGTATCTGCAATAGGCATGGGCTTTGACATGATGATAAGACCGAGATGGTCAGGTAATAACAACCCAATAATAAGCCTAGCTACCTATGCAGTGTAGAGGTGCAAAAGTGGAAGAGAAGGAAGAAGAAGAGAGGAAGATGATGAGGCTCAAGTGTTCCACGGTCTGCAAAGAGGCAAGGCTGCGACTTCCCCGCTAAAACAAGTGAACGAGTTAAACCTAAAGATCCCAATAAAGCAACTTGCCCGATTGGTTCAATTTGTTTGCTAAAGTGCGAAACTGAGATTCAAGATGCATTGACTTTCGAATCCAAGCTTACCTTCTGCATCACTCCGGCAAACTACAGGGCGAGGGCCATGTTTCCAGACAGGGGTTGATATTCTAGTCTGATATTCCTGAGAACAGTGTCACTGGAAACATGCTGCAGCCACGAATACCTTTGCGCTCCTTATGCAGGAAGTGCCAAATTTCCTCGCCAGCTCTCCGCAGGTCCTACGCTCAAGTCATCGATCCGGTACATCCAAGCACTTCAATCCTAGACACAGCGCATGCGAACCCACCGTTAGCCGAGCCCGAAGATCGTGTAGGAGCGGCCAGAGGAGAGGTGAAGCTCCGTCGATACACTCCGCGAACGCCAGGTATCCGTCATCTCATCCGACCTCTGAACGACCATTTGTGGAAAGGCCGGTCGTGGAAACCGCTCACATTTCCTAAGAAGGGACATGCAAAAGGAGGTCGAAATAACACTGGACACGTCGTGGTCCGACATCGTGGCGGTGGGCACAAGAGAAGAATACGCACAGTTGACTTCATGCGGCAAGGGGGAGGAAAACAGTTCGTCGAACGCATCGAACATGATCCAGGCCGGACCGCCCATATCGCGCTGGTAAGGGACGTCAAATCGGGCGAGAGAAGCTACATACTTGCTGCCGAAGGTCTTCGAGCTGGGGAGACTGTAGAGAGCTTCCGGAGTGGCTTGCCTAAAGCGCTACTGAAGGAAATGGGGGGTCACGTCGACCAGGGTGTGATCGCTTCCAAGACGGCCTACAAGGGCAATTGTTTGAAGCTGGGTATGATACCTGTCGGAACGCCAATCTTCAACATTGCTCCTAACAAAGATTCGATCGGGAAAATATGTCGCAGTGCTGGTACACACGGGATCATTGTCGGAAAAGGTGAAGATACGGTGCAGAAAGAGATGATCAAACTTATTGGAGATAGTGGCGGCATGAAAATGTCAGCTTTGAGTCCTGATCAGCTCAGGAAATTCGAGAAGGCGGCAAACTATGTTACTGTCCGCCTTTCGAGTGGTGAGGTGCGCCTCATTGACAAAGAAGCGGTTGCCACCATTGGTGTGGCGAGCAATGTCAACTTCAAGTATACCTCTTTGGGTAAAGCCGGTCGTTCTCGATGGCTTGGTATTCGACCAACTGTCCGTGGTCTGGCCATGAACGCGTCGGATCATCCTCATGGTGGTGGTAGAGGAAAGTCGAAGGGTAACCGTATCCCAATGAGTCCTTGGGGTATTCCGGTGAGTCAACCATGTTTTATTTCAACGCGACAAAATGACTTACCTTTCTCAGGCAAAATCGGGCTTCAAGACAAGGCCGAAGAACAAGATCAATCCTATGGTTGTCACGGCACGACCTAGAAACCAAGGACGGCGACGGAGAGGTTACGCTTAGGTTAGAAGTTTGTATTAATATCAATTCTCACCCTGCTGCTGTCGAAGCACTCATCCACTGCTGGCCGATGGATTACATCCTGTCGTCTCAGCCCTTAATCATCTCCTAGGCAATTTCCGTGGACCGCTCAGCGCCTCGGATGCGGCGTGCTTGGAATTGGACGATACTCATTGCAGCATCTCCATCCTTTACATCTCCATCCTTTACATCCATCTGCTTGCTTACAACGTCAAGGGACGATACATGCCGGTAGCATCGAGCCAAGACAGGAAAATCTCGGGCAAGCCCTGCCTCAAGAGTTCGTCACCCATACAATATTGGCGTTCTTTCGTCCATTTGAATCTCCCACGCTGAGATTCTATTGTCCTTCCCGCCTGTATGGCCAATTGTGTCTCGATCAGGTCTGTCCACAGGTCGTTGCCCTGCTGCCAGTTATGTGGCGTCACGGTTGCCACTCGTTGCTCGAACCCCATCACCGTCTGCGCCTTTTCCCAAAGGTTGAAGGCATTCCGGACCGGGCCATATTTCTCAGCAATGGATTCACAATCTTCAATAGGAACGAGCTGTCGGGCAGTTCTCTTCAGATAGCTGAGTTGGTCCTGGGCAAACTTTTGCACCTGAGACAGGTCCGAGAGCGTGGGCGACAGCGCGATCTGTTTTTGCAGATGCTCGATTTCTCGTTTCATTTTTTCCAGCCTATACTCTGTCCATTGTTTGTACAGGGTGGGACGGTCACTGTACCATCTCAGGTTGGTGATATAGCTCGAGTCATATACACGAGGGAGGTCGGCGCAGAAAGATGTGATTGTCGTTATGCGCTCTGAGACGCCCATGCTCCGAGCAGCGAGATGTTCGACTTCACCGCCTTGCAGAACAACGCCCGAACCGAGTTTCGGTCCTTCGACCTATTCGAATCTGAGAAAAGTGTCCAACAACATTAGAGATGTTTGTGCTCACCTTCAGTGGTACACCGTCGCCAGTCTTAATGTAAGTCTCTCCTCCAAGCATGCCCTCAGTGTCACTCAGCATGATTACGCAAACGTAGGGATACGAGTCATTACTGGTCCAGGTCAGCGCTGCTGTCGGTCATGTCTTTGGGGTATGCCTACTGCCACGGAATGATGCTCGATCCTTTCAGCGGATCATAAGCACGGTCTTCATCTGTCAACGGCACCTTTGTGGTCTGCGGCTCGACATTCAATTGAGAAACCATCTCACTGACTGATCCACCTTTTGTTTGGATGTTGGTGTGACCGATTTCAGTCGACATTACGATCTTTAGAGGGACCTCCGCTGCCTCGGACAACAGCTGCGTTGTTTTTGGATGGCTCCAGAAGTCGCTGATAAAGCTGGAGAATGAAGCAGCATTTCTGAGAGTCAAAGTTCCCGGAGCAGGACTCCCGCCACAATGGTGAAGGACCTCTTGAGAAAATAACGCTCGTCGGTAAGCCCGAACACCCTCCAACGACAGAATTGGGAAAGGCAAGGTAGCTGCAATCTTTGTGCTTGTTGGTGACGACTGCAAATTTAGGTCTTCCAAGGTGAACTTCTTCGGCGGAGGTTCACACGCAAGATGGATCTAGAGTGTCAATCAATCAGAGAAGACTCTTGAGGTTGGAGGCTCGGCTTACTGACCTCCGGATCGAAGACCTCCTGGGCTGTTTCTTCGAGACGAGAAATCATCTTTCAGGATGTGATGTTAGGAATTACGAAGCAAGAATGAGTCCAGGAATTGATAGCTTTTGTTTATGGCACTGTCTGGTTGCAGGTAAGTTGTGGGAGCAGAAAGACTAGCAGTAAAGGTAGGAACGTGGATGCCGGTTACTTCGATATTCCAGCCAAGTGTTCAAGCAGTTATCAGACTGCCAGTGCTTCGTGGTTTACTACATATTGGGAGGCACTGCCTCGAGTCAACGGGCAGAGCAGCACTGGGCAGTTACGACCCTGAGGTACGCATGCGTGCATTCCGTATTGGGTTTCAACTTCCTGACGGTCAAAAAGACAGGATGATCTTCTTATCGGACCAGACGTAGCCGTTCCCAGCTGGAGAAGAGCTTGGCCAAGAGCTAGGGTGAAGTCTGATTATATGGAGTGGAAAGAAACGAGTGTTCGCGGCAAGGCTTCCGAACCCGACAGCGTCTGTTTATGGGTGGAGTGCTATTCTGTTAATGGCAAGCGCTTCCCAAGCCTAACGCTTTGATCGAGGATTAAGGGCTGCCGCTAACCTTTTCTGCCATGGCTCGATTATTGACGGCGGACTTCCACTACCACCCTTCTTCGACTCTTCAGCCTGTCAAAAGAGAGCTTCTCATATCCTTTTGTCAAACACGTCCGCCTCATCATTGTCCCGTCTGCATGTATTACACAACTTCGTTACGGGTCCCCTCCCCAGGAAGAAACCTCACACCTTACGCGAGGCTGGGCTTCCAATCCAAGTTTTTTCTTAGTCAATGCGACCCATGAGTGGTCCCGGCTTGACGTAACGCCTTGTGTTGGGCATATCATCATATCATCATATTGCAGCGTCCTGGCCATACTGGCAATAATCACACTGCGAGCGTCGTTGAAGAACGATGAATTCGGGAGCAATTGGTTTCATGGGCTAAAAGGTTTTACATACGCTACATACTGTACGCGTATGAGCCTCCTCGCTCCAGAGCGGCAACGATCCAGGCCAGAACCCGGCCTACCTCCTAGGGTACGGAGCAGGACGGCAAAAGGAAGCATGCACTGGCCGCTGGAGACGCCCTGGACGCTGCCATATTCTGATAGGTAAGCTATGCGCGTTTGTTTATCCTGAGGCGGCGCATTTGTCCGCACTTATCCCGCAACATGCCCTACCCTTTATCGTCGGTGATCTCCTTCACATATCAATGTCCACGCCAGAGGCGAATTCACTGGTCTCTTTCTCTTCGGAGCGCTGCACCACAGAATCGGTACTCAAGGACGCCCTATATCACTGCGCCTTTACTCAACCACGTGTTCGCTACAACTGATATCAAGATGGCGCCTATCGCGTTGTACGAGGAGAATGCTCCGGTGGCACAATCGACCAAGAGCGTGGCCCCGGCCGAGACGAAGGAACTCACCCCTCTAGAGGCTCTCGCCCATCAGGAAAACAGCAAACCACTCCCTAAGATCCCGACGTTCAGTACTCATGCCGAAAAGCGTCAATGGCAACTTGAACATATGGCGGGCTGCTTCAGAGTATGGGCCCGCGAAGGATATGCAGAGGGGATTTCTGGTATGATGCGTGCCAGCCCTAGGTCGCCATACATCATATTCTAATATCTTTCGGGCAGGTCATATCAGCGTCCGCGACCCAGAGTTCGAAGACCGTCTATGGATCAACCCTCTCGGCGTCCACTACGGAATGATGAAAGCAAGTGACATGATCTGCATCAACTTCATCACGGGACAGGTCGTTGGAGGCAATACCGTAAGTCCTATCAACAAAAAGCCATTTGGATGACTTTTCCTGACATTCGTTGCAGGAGGTTCCAGCAAATGCTGCTGGTGTTCAAATCCACAGTGCTGCTCACAGAAGACGGCCCGACGTCCACGCCGTCTGCCACAACCATTCAATCTACGGCCGGGCATACTCGGCTTTTGGAAAACCACTCGAGATGCTCAACCAGGATGTATGCAACTTCTATAATGCACACTCTGTCTATGAAGCCTACGGAGGTGTTGCTCTCTCGGGCGAAGAAGGCGAGAACATTGCCAAAGCCCTAGGCAATGGCAAAGGCTGTATCCTGATGAACCATGGATTGCTGACTGTTGGAAACACTGTGGATGAAGCATCCTTTTTATACATGGTCCTGGAGAGGAGCTGCAAGGCTCAACTGCTCATCGAAGCCGCTGTTGCCGCAGGAAGAGTGCAAAAGAGACCTATCGGGGATGAAGAGGCTGCATACAACTTCAGATGGAACAGTGACCCTGAGTCATTGTACTATGAGATGCAAAGTCATCTCAAGTACGAAGAATATCTCACTGGCAGTGATTACAAGAATTGAGAGACCTTCTGGCTATGCCGAGAAGAAGCTGAAATCTTGCTGGTGATGGCCCAGTATGGGACTGCAGTCAATCGAAGTGATGTCTGCATGGTATTGCAGCCTTGCCAGGTCGGGCTCGAGGCTGAGGCTCTGTGGGCACGGTTTTGATGTTGTACAATGAATACGGGAGATGCGACACTCCAAGACAGACATTCACTTTCCATAGATTCTGGCCGAGGGTGAAGTATCCGTGTGTATACCAATGGAAGAGTTCGTGATTTGGAATGGCATATTGCCCGATAAGGAGCTTGGCAGCGAGGTCTCGGTCCTCTGGCCAGATGGGTTTCCATCAGTCCGGCCTTCAGATTAGCGACGTGCAGCGATCTGCATATGACGCTTCGATCTCGACCGCGGGGTTTGCAATCTAGACTTCAAGCACCATCCACACCTTGGTACTGTACCGAACATGAGTGGTTTCACATAAGCTGTACACTTTGCATTCTCCGCTGCATGAGGTAAGTCCCCGCAGTGCGAGGTGCTCCCGCATGCTACAAATATGATAATACAGGAGCTTCGTGAGGTGGTTGACTCCTTCCTTGCTACTTTGCAAACGTGATCCTCAGCAATCATGGCAGCACCTAGTACGGGCATGCCCATTCGGAACCATGCTGAAGATGGACAGAAACTCGATGGCAGGAATTATACCAAATGGGATGACCCAAGTGTGCAGAGCAAGCCAGAAGACGAGGATGAAGATATCAAAGCTGTTGCAGACATGATCAATGAGATCCAAAGAGCACAGTACAACTCTCACAGGCACTGCTATACAGGTTAGTTCCTGTGCCAGACCTGAAACCATTCCAGAGAGCTCACTCCGTTAGGTACCCATGCTAGAAGTCAGGGAATTGTGAAAGGCACCTTGAAGACTGAGCCAAACCTACCTCCTCACCTCAAGCAGAGCATGTTTGCCGAAGAAAGGGAATGGCCTGTCATTTGCAGATACAGCAGTGAACCAGGTGATCCTGGGCTTGACGTTCGTGTGGATGCAATCGTGCAGGAATGCCGTACTCACTTCATACGTAGGATCGCATTCCCCAGCCTCGAGGCTTTGCCATGAAAGTCTTCGATGTCCACGGCGAGTTCTTCGACGCCGGTAAAGATATTCCGACGCAAGATATTGAGTTCAACTCGACCCCGGCTATAGATCTTGCAACGGCCAAGGTGACGCGGGAGATTATCGAGCTGCGCATCAAATATGGCAACAACCAGTCCGAACTTTACAAGCACCTTGAAGCCAGAAAGGATACCGAGTTGCAAAAGGCTAGAGACACAGTTTACAACACCCATCTCGAGTCGACTCGACAGTATTCTCAGACTGCGTACCGGTTCGGTGACTATGTCATTAAGTATTGCCTGGTACCCAACACAGAGACGCAGAAAAAACTTTATGAGGAGACTGTCAAACCAGCAAACGGACCTGACATCTTGCACCGATGGTTGCAGGAATTCCACAAGGAGCATGATGCCGAATATCTGTTCCAGGTTCAACTGTGTGAGAACCTCGATGATCAGCCTGTGGAGTATTGTGGTAAGGTCTGGGATCCTGAGAAATGTAAGTTGAGCTCCAGCTCGTTCTTCTACTGGGTATTGATCTCTCCACTAGATCCATGGCAGACGGTTGCTCGTTTGACTGTCCCAAAACAAGACAGCTTCAACTATGCGTTGAAGAACTTTTGGGAAGATAGGCTTAGGGTCGATCCGTGGATGGGATTGAAGACTCTGGAGCCTCTTGGAGGTCCGAACAGGCTGAGGAGAGTGGTCTACCCGGCCAGTAGCGCTCTCAGACGGAAGATGAATGCTACGACAGAGTTGAACATCAAGAGTATGGATGAATTACCTGTCCATTGAGTCATTGTTATTAAAGGTCTAAGACATATCTTGAACTCGGAAAGTGCTCCAGCTTCTCGTTCACTACTCATCAAAACGGGGCAAGGCTTTCTTCACCCATTAGGTACTTTTTTATCTACCTCGGCATGCCGTCCGGCCCACCCGAAAATCCGTCAACTTGATGATGACCTCATTCCACAACACGCCCTTATGCCCTCTGTGACCCCATTCACTTTACATGCCCTTCATCACTCCTGTCTGCCGCTCTAGCCGTTTCTCCTTCCTAATCAGTGGCTGCGAGCCAAAGCCTCTGTAGGATTAACGCAATTTTCCCCTAGCTTTCTGCGGTAGGCTTCCCCGAACTCGTTGCTGAACACCGCTCAGCTCTTTTCGGCGGACATTAGCCGCCTTCTGCACGTCATGGTCTCATGTCCCTACGGGGTAGTGCGCTGGTAAGTTTTCGGTAAAGAATCATTGAAGAAATGGTGTTTCTACGCTCCTCTGCCCTCTTGATTCCTTGCACAGTGACACCGCTACCTTCCACATGCAGTCGTTTCTGCAGTATCGCAAGTTCCGCCATAACTTGGAAGAGCAGATACAACGCCATGGCCTGAACAAGGTAGCAGGATGCGCCACGCAACCCGACACCGACCGAGAGCATCCTTTGGAAGCCGGTGGGAGGAACGAAGACGAGCTTCTGCCAGCCGAGGAAGGCATACAGCCTAGAGATCACGCTACGGAAGAGAAAGAGCTGGAGAATGAGAAACCACCTCAAAGACAGGAAAATGGAACAGCCCTCTTAGCACCACCATTTAATGGATTTTCCCAACAGACACGTGGACACAGAGCCTCCTCCACAAATGGCTCCTTACACCACACGAACACGCGAGACACCAGCCTATCTAGAGCGAGTTCCAGGGCGACATCGAGAGCGAACTCCACCGCATCACGGCCAAACTACCTGTCAACAGCTACGACACGAAGCACGATTGGTGCTCGTCTGGGTCAAACTCTCACAGGCGTAGATGTTCGAACACGCAAGACTAATGAGGGCGGCCCGGAGAGAGGCAAAGTCTTCGTGGTCGCATACCAAGGCCCAGATGATCCGCTCAATCCTCATAATTGGTCCATCACCAAGCGTGTTGCAATCACACTACTTGTTGCGTCAATCGGCCTGATTGTCGGTGTCGCTTCGAGTATCGACTCGGCTGCGATCCCACAGGCTAGCAAGGAGTTTCACGTCAGTGAAGTCACAGAATCTCTGGCAACCGCGATATATCTTGTGGGGTTTGGCATCGGTGCCTTCACCGCAGCACCCGTGTCGGAGACCGTCGGGCGCAATCCAGTCTACCTCGTCACTATGCTCCTGTTCATGATCTGGGTGATGGCCTCGGCACTGGCGCCTAATATTGGGGCCCAACTTGTCTTCCGTTTTTTGGCAGGTTATTTTGGCTCTACTCCTTTGACATGCGCTGGAGGAAGCATTTCAGACATGTGGGACGCTACACAACGCACAGCAGTATTTCCCCTCTTCGCCAATGCTGCATTTTGGGGTCCAAGTAAATATTCCCTTTCCTTGAAAAGCCTCTGCTTCCGTTCTGACGATCTCTAGTCCTTGGTCCTATCATGGGAGGTTTCATTGCCGAGAATGTGTCCTGGCGCTGGTGCGAGTGGATTACGCTGATATGGGCTGGCGGCATCTTGATCGCGCTCTTCTTTTTCCTCCCAGAGACCTACGCCCCAATTCTGCTATCTTGGAAGGCGCAGCATTTGCGCAGTATCACAGGAAACGAGCGCTATAAATCCGCGCTCGAAGTTCAAGACACCAAGTTCAAAGACCGACTGATTCACAACTTCTACCGGCCTTTTCAGCTTTTTGTGTATGAGCCAATTGTCGTGCTCTTTACTCTCTACCTCACGGTCGTTTACATCGTCCTCTTCACCTTCTTGACCGGTTACGAGTATATTTTCTCGGATACTTATGGGCTCTCACAAGGCGTGACTTTCCTCATCTTTGTCACGCTGGGGATCGGGTTTGGTTTCGCTACGGCTTTCGTGCCGTGGGTATTCAAACGCTACCAACGAAACCTGGCCAAAGTGCAAGAGGAAGGTGGTACACATCTCCCGCCAGAGCAACGTCTTATCTTTGCCATGATGGGTGCTCCCGCCTTGCCGATAGGTCTGTTCTGGTTAGCATGGAGCGCAAGACCTTCCGTGAGTATATGGTGTCCGATTATATCCAACCTCCCTATCGGATTTGCAATCATGTGCATTTTTATCAGCTCATACCAGTACCTCATCGACGCGTTCGAGGCTTATGCTGCTAGCGCATTGGTGGGAGCTACATTTATCAGATATATCGCTGCCGGCGGCATGATACCGGCATCGATACCCCTCTATGAGAACGTGGGTGTGCCTTGGACCGTGACGCTTCTTGGGGCTGTCAGTTTACTCATGGCGCCGGTGCCCTATATCTTTTATTATTTCGGGGCCAGGATCAGAAAGAGAAGCCGGTATGCGGCGAGTGTATAGAATTCGTGGAACAGGAATATAAAATGTTCCAGCCGCGGAAGGCTTGGCAGTCACTGAAGAACTGCTCGACCAACTACTCGAGAACAAGTAAACTTCGCCTCGCATATCAATCATTGACAATCAACACCCATCTAGCAGATATTATCACGTAAAATTGGAGAGAGTTCCCATCCCTCTTGCCTACGGATAGTCATGCCCAAGAACAAGAAAGCCAAAACCAAGCATTACGGCTCCAGAAACAATGCCGAGCTAAGCCAGGCTGAGATCTGGGACGATTCAGCGTTGATCAGGTCATGGAACGACGCTGTCGCCGAATATGAAGTATGTCGAACCCAATCCTTCCTTCCATTGAGAGGCAAACGCAGTAAATTACTCGTTGGAGCCTCCCTGTTTCGAGTCGTGCTTTGCACATGATACAATTCGCTCGCTCCGTCAATGCACACCCATCGTACGATATACTGACTTCGAAACTAGTACTACCACAGCATCCACGCCAAAGGCGAAGACGTCGAAGAGATCCTGAGGCGCGCCGAGATGGGCGAGATTGACGATACTCTTGCCGAAAATGATAAAGGAGTCTCTAGTGAATGGCACGACGTCAACGTCCAAAGTGAGGCACCATTGCCCCTCGACGACGAAGAAGCCGAGGATGGGGAGATCGGAGAAGACGACGACGCGCTCGAACTCGACAACGAGCTCGCTGCAGCGAAGGCGGCGTTGAGAAATCAAGGTACTAGAGCCCTGAACACGTCGCCACAAGACAACACTAGCTGACGCTGAAAATTAGTGCAAGGAGATGCTGCCGAACAGCACAGCCTGAAGTCTGCCTTAGGTACTGCTGGAGAAGACAAAACTCGACCATTGGATGGCCAACACTCGACTCAACCGGCTGTCCCATCCATTGGACCGCAGCTACCCACGGCGACGAGCAATCCAGGTACGTTCTTCCCCCTCTACTAACTTGCCTCCGTTGCCCTTGATTTTATCATCGCCCGCCATGTCTGAGTCTTCACTGACTTCCGCCCATGATTCCAGGCTCATCTACAGATCAGACGCTCGAAAACATCAAGATGGCGTACTACTGGGCAGGATACTACTCGGGTGTTTACGACGGTCAGCGACAAACGCACGCAAGTGCAACGGCATCAGCACAATCTGCGACACAAGATCCCCATCCATCATGATAGCCAAACTGCAAGGCTGACGGTAGGATGAGTGAACGGACCGACAAGAGCAGTCGCTCTTAGCACGCATCCACCATTTGATCAAATCCACGTCCTCATATCTTCTACTAAACCCATTTGTACTGCTGGCGCGCTATACCTCCTTGTGGACAATCAGCACAGTGTGCCACTATCGGCTGCGCAGGACAGTGCAGTCGCAATAACCAGTACCACCGGGGAATTTGAAGGATCAGAGAAACAAAGGCTTTGAACATGCCCCTACGCAGATTGAGGAGGGCTCGCATTTGGAGATCGAGCGCAACGAATGCTGCTCAAACCCTCTGGGTCTCAATTGGCACAAGGTGCATGGAGATACGCAGCGGATCCCTGCCAATGATCAGAACAGTCGATCAGGACATGTACCATTAGCCCGCAACATAAGCTCTGAGCAATGCAGGACGGGGAGGAGAACCATGCGTCGAAGAGGTAATACCAAGTTGAGCCACGCTTTGAGAGTGCATGGCTAGGGCGAGTGTTGAACTGAGTAATGGATAGCAGTGGTCATTGATTTGCACTTCCATCACCATCATGAGACGAGGCGTTCTGCACAAGCTCGTGGTCTGGTAAACGGATTTGTCGGAGTCATTGGATGCTCATTTCTTTCTAAGTTCACCATTTCCACCACAAGAAACAGCTGTTGTAAGAGATCGCTCAGATCACAGAAAGCCATATCGGAAAAAGTGCAACATGAATGCACATCAACTCTTGTTGTCATCCGATTTGGCTGAAACGTAAGGTTATCACTCCACATCAATGCCATAACAAACGTAGGCAGAGTAATCGCCCTGCTCGCCACCAGTGACCATATCATTCCCTCCGAGGCCTTCATCTTTCTTCAGCCGGCCTTTACTGTCCCTGCCAAAGGCATTGCCTGCCAGATATGCATATTCGTCGTCCAGCCCCTGTCGGACTTTCTTTTCACGTTTCGTGTCGGTCTGTGATTCCGCAAGTCAGTATACCTGTGGAGACATTTTCGTCAACTGTATGAACATACCTTGACCAAAGCAGCAACATAATCCAGCGGCAGCCCGTATCTTAGTACTGTCTCCACGAAAACTCTCAGAACAATGACATGTACAAGACACATCACACCTTCGCTCCAACCCGTCCGGCCCAGCCGTAGCGTTTCACCCCAAACTCTCTTCTCCTCGGCTTCGACACGTTGTAGTTCTTTCTGCTCCTCTTCCTTTCCACCTTCCTTGAACTTGTAGTCGCGCGGTATCCACTTTCTTTCCCGCGCTTTATGGAGAAAGTCCTGGCTGTGTTTCCTGAACGTCGTAACTGCATATAAACTGAATTCATCGTCTGATGCCACAAAATAAGAGGACCGCGGTACGACCATAGGCGAAAGGGTCTCGTATGATCGGGTATATTCCTTCACGTTCGCGTTCGGGACAGCAACAAGGTGAGTTTCGAGGTGTTCGGAGCCGGTGACAAGTACATCGGGAGAAACAATGCTCACTAGCGACTTGGTGGAGAGGTTGCCGATCTGTTTCCGTTGCAGGGTCTGGAGGTTGGTGCGGACAGTGTTGTATTGGTTGTATTTCGACCGTACATCGTTGTCGATTGAGTTTGCTTCCTGTACACTGTTATCTGCCTATTTCCATCTCGCTGTGATTGTATGCACACCTTTTGTAATAGGTCGATCAGCTCAGCTAGAGGCCTGTCCGCTCGGTATTTGACTTTATTCCATGAGAAACTTCTCAGGTATTGTTCTAGAGGTTCTGGTGAATCGAGTCAGCACTTGTCAATTTCGGTGTCTGTCATCGAGTACGCACTATCATTGACGTTCTTGTGCATTGAAATCTTCTCCTCATCGCCGTCCAGGACGTTCTTGAGTGTATCTCCGACCTTGCTCACGACTGAGTTGCAGACACCTTCCAGCCTGCCCAGCTCATCTGACTGCTGAAGTAGACCGTCTAGTGTGCCGACTTTGAACTCTGGGATATTGAAGTTGGAGACATCTCCGTAGGTTGGGCTCACGGCTTTCTGTACTGCGCTGATCGCATCATCTTTATGGCCGGAAGGTGTGATGGAAGAGGGGACGGAAACGACGAGATATTTGGCGGACATACTGTCGACTTGCGGAATAAAGGTGCAGGCAGTAGTGGAGGAATATCAGCAGATACAAGGTGTTGGTCACGGACAGCCTATCTGTCGCAGGCCGTCCTTTCAATCGTACTATCGGGGAAAGAGCTATGCATCTCGAGCATCATAGTACAGCTGCGTATGCCAAGTGCACGGTGAAAGTGGCGTCTGATCTGCGCTGATTCTGGTCACATATGCTCGCCGCTTTGAGCTCATTTCCCCTGAAAGACAGCCTTCTGTATTCCCACCTCAGTCTTCAGCCCATAGGCTTCTAATGCAGGTGAGCACCATTGGCATCCTTCCGTCTGCAGTCTTAGTATCTTTGATACTAGATCGGTAATTGGGTTTCAGTCCCTTTTGCTTTTGAAGGTTCAAACTCAACGTCCTCAGACATTTTAGACCTTTGATTTCGTAGTAGGATGCGTTTGTATAGATTCACTGCGCTGGTGATTGACACTGGACGCTAGGAAGCAGCGATGACGTGAAAGGGCACGCTTGCCGGGAGGTAACAATCCTATCGAGCTTCGTGCAATGTGTAGTAGTATATCTACTTCATTCCAGATGCATCAGCACAATGTAATGCAATCTCAGATGCTGCCCAAGAAAAGTCTCCATCGCCCAAGCTCTATGATCTATCAAACATTTGACTGAAGTTGTGCTCCACGACGCTAGCTCTCAAAAGAACGCAAATAATGCTGTATGTGTGGATGAATTCTCACAACTCTCATGTGGCCACTCTGTAAAGGGACTTCAAGATCTGTGAAACGCAAGTCAGCATATCGAGCTCGGATTGCCTGCTCAGGCGTAACTTACATTAGCATGCTTGGGTTCGATGAACAAAGCAGTAGCTTTGACCAAAACCTCAGGCTCTTCACCCTCTGCCACCTCAAGTGACTCGATCCATCCCTCGGCCCAGGCCTTCCTGCCCTCAACTTTGGTCGTTTTCGCCTTCAGCACGAGAAATTGCCCAGCCATAGTCGGCTTCTGATAATTGATCTGCAAATTCGCCGTCACACCAACTTTGTTCGGCATGGCAGGAAACGCGCAGCGCGCGAGTCCTTCATCAAGAATGGTGGCCAGAAATCCGCCGTGCACAATCCCAGGGTGCCCTGAGCAGTCTGGTCCGACGTAGAAGATCTGCACCATAGACTTGCCATCCTTCTCGTTGAAGTGATATGGTGGCACAACGATCATGCCAGGCCCAGCCAACGTGCCTGCCGTCAGGTTGTGTTGCCGAACCTCCGCCGGTATCTTCATATGCGGCCGCGATTCAATGAAGTCGGGGTCCGCTCTTAATGACTGCGCCAGAGCACAGTTCTTGATATGTTCGTCCACCTCGCGCGAGAACTCGTCCGGTGGCTCATACGCCGTGAGCGTTTCAACGTCGGTGGGCATGGATCCCATGGCTATAGAGACGAGGATGGGTGGAGCGTAACTTAGAGCGAGATAACCTCCAACAATGAACGAAAGTGTGCTGATTGTCAGGAAACTGATTGTACGCCGAACGCGAGCTTGTCCTTTGCTGTGGACGACGACTGGACCATAGCACGTCAGCGGTTTGCGCAAATCACTCCCCCGCCCGTCAGGGCGCACTCACCAGTAGAGTAGGAGTTTTCTCGAGCCCCTCTAGTGTGTTTCAAGAAACGAAAGCCTTTTCGCACAGCAGTCGATGGCAACGCCGAGTACCAAAAGCCACGCGCAGATTGTGTCGTAGGGCGACGAAGGAGTGTGTTCGGGACAGGATTGAAGGAAGGTGATGTCGACAAAGCGATGATCGGTCTCCGAATGAGTAGGCTTGCTGGCCGAGAGGAAAGCAGGAGAGTATTTATTGTTGACCGATGAGCCATGGCCTGCAGATGGAGAAATAGTAGCGGCCCACGGCCGCGCCGGACAGAATACCAGGAGGCGATGTCAATCGACGAGGTATGATGCAGCGAAAATCGCAAAAAGGTGCTAAAATTATGGGGCAAGATACGACAAAGACCGAGAGCCTCAAGTCAAGTTTGGAGGCTTCGATTGGGGATGAAAGACTTTTGCTTTTAGGTTGACAGTTGTTGTGCCTCGGCTCAGCCTCACGGAGTCCTTTCGGAGACTGCATAACTTATGAGATACACAAGCATTATTCTCTGCTTACTTGCATAGAATAGCAGGCCTCGTAGAAATCTTCGAATTGCTGTCTTTGTGCTGTTTGTATCTAGCATTGTTCAGCTTCTCATTGCATACGCAGACAAGTGCGGTCTGCACGTTTGGCGAGACTTGTCTCTACAGTAAACGCACTATCACGACCACCCTCCATTATGCCCTATGCTTTTTATATTTCGGCCTAGACCTCGACTGAGTGGTCTGAATCCCATGGTCGGGCCAGGGCAAGCCTTACGCCCTGCCTCAATCTCCTCACTTCCTGACTACTTAGCCTTTAGCGAGTATGGTGACCCTGATTAAAAGGTGTATGTTGGAAGGGAGGCACAGAAGCAGCGACATTGACGCGGTCGACAATGTGCCAAATTTGCGTGATCAGGGTGCAATGACCGCATTAGTTTTTGGTAGGTAATGATAACATTATATATCAAGTTGTATCATACAATAGATGAAGGAGACCTCGAGTGTGCGCTTTTCGAGCGACCAATGCTCGGGGTAGATGGTGGTGCATGTTCAAAATGCGGCGCCAGGTCCGGGTCTTGACTGGGAGGCACGCCTGTTTTGGGAAGCTCGTGTGCAAAGACCGGATCATCGGCTGGAGTGGCAGGGTGAATTTCCATGCCAGCAGTTCCCTCCACGCCCGAATGAGATCGTGCTCGAGTAAATCGAACAGTCTCAGGCTCTTCAGATCGCCTGTCAATGGGAGACCAGCCACCGGCGACACTCCCAGCGATGATTCCCGCCATTGCGGCTGCCGGGCCGAACACAGAATTGGAGGTCGACCTGGCCCGTTGTCTACGCCTCTCTGGCGTTGATGGCGATGCTGATGCTCCATCTGGCGTAAGTTGATCGCCATCTGGGGTCTGAGGTATGTCACTGTTTGAGCGAGACCGAGAAGGACTGCGTGATCGCGGCAAAAAGGTATCCCGAGGATGTTGCAATTTATACGCCAACTCCGACATACGACCGCCTCGAATCTTCTTGAGGAATGTCAGTTCTTCTCGGATCTCCTCCAGTGCCGGGTTCCAATGTCGTATCTGCTGCTCATCATCTTCGAGGGTGAATTCAGGTGCAGGCTTCTTCCGTCGAGGTAGACTGGGTATCAACTTCGCAAACATCTCGTCCGGCAACAATCTTATTATGACCGCCACGGGGACGGAAAGGGCTCCCAAGACCAGGGAGTAAGCCCATTGCGCCCCATTGATTCTATTGATGGAGAATGCTTGGCCTCCAATAAACATGATGAGACACTGGCCTCCAACAATAATGAGCTGAATTCCAAGGAACCAGTAGTTTTTGAAGACTCCTTCGAATATATTGAAGTGGTTGTCGAGCCGGCGTGAATTATACTGATTGAAAATTTGCATCCACACAAAGGTGTTGAAGATGGTACTTTGTAGCCGGTCCTGTTCAGCCTCGCTCTGATAAGAGAGTATGCTGGCTCCAGCGAAGTATAAGACCAAAGTGACCACAAGCTGGTATATCGATTGTCCAATGATCATTTTCCACATTGTGATGGTGATCAATGGCGCTGACTTGGGTTCGGGCCGTCGGCGTAAGACTGACTCCGCGGGAGGATCAGTGGCCAGCGCAAGAGCTGCGAATGTGTCCATGATCAAGTTTACCCAAAGTAGCTGTACGGCGGTCAAAACAGACGTTTCGTCGTCCTTAGCAACGGCTGAGATAAAGGTCAAAATAACTGCGGTGATGTTGACTGTTATTTGAAACTGGAGGAACTTCTTGACCGCATCGTTGACCGTCCGGCCCCAGGAGATAGCTTTGACAATGGAAGCAAAGTTATCATCCATGAGAATGATGGCGGAAGCCTCTTTTGCAACCTCAGTGCCCGCGATCCCCATGGAAAAACCGACATCGGCGGTCTTAAGTGCAGGAGCATCGTTGGTTCCGTCGCCAGTGACAGCCACGGTCTCACCAAGTTTCTTCAAGTGGCCTACAAGAAGCTTCTTGTCATCTGGACTTGACCGCGCGAGTACCTGTAGACGAGGGATGACCTGAGTAAGCTGTTTCGAGTTGAGTTTTCGGAAAACGGGCCCCTCCATTGCAATGCCGCCAGAGGTGAAAATGCCACACTCTGTCGCAATAGCCTTAGCAGTCATGAGGTTGTCACCAGTGACCATGCGAACAAACACGCCAGCGACTTGGCAGTCGTGTACTGCTTTGGTCACACCCGGTCGCAGCGGATCTTGGATGCCCACAACCCCGAAGAAAACCATATCCTTGAAGATCTTGTCAAAGTCTGCTTGTTTCTTATCGTCGGGCGAGATTGCCCCTCGTGGCGGCCATTCGTTGAAATCCCGATACAGCAGAGCAATCGTTCGGAGTGACCGAGACGCATAGTTACTGACGATGCCATTAAGTGTCTCAGCCTGGTCGGCGGTCAAGGGTGAATCGTCAATGCCTTTAATCGGATCGCTAACAATTCTCGAACACTTTGCGATCAAGATCTCGGACGCTCCTTTCACCATCATGCGAAATTTGCCGTTGGCCATTTTGATGATAACAGCCATACATTTACGACCCGAGTCGAAAGGCACCATTTGGGCAATATCCGCGTTAGCACGTTCCTCGTTGATTGATTCGATTCCAAGATGATCTGCCACAAAGGACAGCAACGCCGTCTCTGTCTTTGACCCGATGTAGACCTTTTTACCCTCGTCTTCGCCTTCGAATGCAGTGGAATTGAGAATGACTGAGTCTTTGAGGAGTGATTTCGTTTCCGCTGCGAGGGTTGCCACAAATTCGTGAGCAGAGACATCATTTGAGTTACTTTCAGGTTGCGCTTGTTTGCCGTTCTCTGGTGATGTAGAATTGGGTATTTGTGGCTTGTCGCCGAACCTAGACGCGGTTGAAAGTGTGCCTGCCACAACAGTCATCTTGTTTTGTGTCAGAGTCCCAGTCTTGTCGGAACAGACAGTAGTCGCATTTCCCATGGTTTCGCAAGCTCGGAGTAACCGCACCAAGTTGTTGTCTTTCAGCATTCGAGTGGTCGCAAAAGCGAGAGCCAGGGTTACAGCCAACGGAAGTCCTTCTGGCACAGCAACGACAACAATAGTCACCGCCACGATGAAGATCTGAAGAAATCGTTGCCCTTTCGCTTGCGCTCCGCCATCTATGTCTTTGAGTTGCACCAAGAACTTGATGAAGAGCACAACAAAAAGCAATAAGCCAGCGGCTAAGCCTAGCTTTGCGATATACTCTGCTAGGACATTCAGCTTCGATTGCAAAGGCGTAGTCTGACCCTCGTCTTGTAAGGACATCAAGGTCTTGCCGTAGCTAGAATTGACGCCCACTGAGGTGACGAGAAATGTGCCGACACCTTCGGATACCTTAGCTCCAGACAGAATGAAAGGGTCCAGTTTCTTCAGAGTCTGGTGGTTCTCAATAGCATGATATACTTCGTCGGCAGCTGTCTTGCGGATGATGTCCGACTCGCCAGTCGCGGAAGATTCGTCACATCTCACATTGTGGCCATCAATAAAGATGCCATCCACGGGGATCAGATCACCAGGTTCAAGATGCATGACGTCTCCAACAAGTACATCGTAGACTGAAAGCTCCTGGGTCCGACCGGATCGAACAACGTTTACCATTCTCTCCTCCTTCTTCTTGTTCAATTTGATAAATTGACGCTCCTTCTGATAATCATTCAGCGCTCCAACGAGTGTAACGACGAGAATGGCGATAATAATGGCCACGCCTTCGACCCATTCGACTCGAGCTTCATGTTCTTCAGATGGTGCCGGTTTGATCGTCTGGTAAATACCTAATGCCAAAGAGATGACTGCTGCCACGGACAGCAGTATTAAAACTTTATCATTGTAGGCGATCCACGCGAGTTGCAAGAAAGTCTTTGCTTTCTTCTCCGGAAGTCGGTTGTCCTTGAAAACGCGCTTGCGGTCGCCGAATGATTGTTCAGATGTCTTCCCAGGAGACCCCAAGGAATGATTTGTGGTGGACCTCTTCACTGTGCCGTAGTTTTCTTCGGCTTCAGCTCCTGCTTTTACAGCATCTTCAAAACTAACCACCCCTTCCAAGGCTACTTCGTCGACACTCAGTCCGCTATGTCGGTCTGTTCGCAGTCCCTTTTCCAAACCGGCAAGGCCACCTAGAGCATGGAAAGCCGCTAGGCTCTTTGGATTGATCATTTTGTTCAGCTGGCCCGGGGTAAAGGCGAATCTGTTGTCCTCAACCTCAAAATCCTCTTCCGTCCCTGGATCAGGCGTGAGCGCATCTTGATCATTCATCACATCATCGTTGTTACTGAAAGAATTTTTTCTAAAGTCATCTTGACCAGAGGAACTTGTTCCTACTTGCGTATCTCCTCCAAATTCCGACGTCGGCGATACGTCAGACTCCAGCGATTGTGTCCTCGGTCGATAGCTGGGAACTGAAAGAAAGTTCTGAGCCGGTGCCCCGTCCAGAAACTGTGCTCGTGGGGAGGAGACATTGTGGGGAGATGTAGGTCGAGATTCTCGAGTGTCCGTCGACGCGCGAACATCAGTTGGCGACAAGGAGGGAGGGGATGCTAGCGATGGTCCATTGTCGAGATTTTTGGTTTTTAACCGGGGAAGGGGACCCGGTCTATCAGAAGATGCGCTTGGAGGTTCTTCGGTGGGCTTGTTGACTGCGGAATCGTCGATACTGATGGTCGGCGCTCGGTGTCGTTGATGCGACGGTTTTGTTGGTGTCGGCTCTTGCCCATCTTGTGGGAGAGGCATTTCAACCTGCGGGAAAGGCTGCAGACCGTGTACTTCGCAGGTGTGTATCCCCCAGTCTCTTTAAGCCGTGCCCGAGGCAAACGGCGGCTTGTAACGCGGGTGAATATTGTCTCAGCAGAATGACATCCCGATCGACATTGACCAGAGTTGAGGCCAGCAGAAACGCTAGGATCGTGAAGAGAAGTAAGGCGGGTATAGTACAGAGGTGCAGGTGTAACGACCTGTGAAAGGGTTTGCTGCCCAGCAGAGGACCAGGATATGCAGTATACGAGGAACCGCTGTCTTGCAGAAGAGAACCAGATCTCTCGAGGGGACCAGTCTTCAAGCCACGCCCAACCTCGTTTCGCCTGATGAGTGGCTGAGCACAACACCAAGGCCGTGGAGGCGAAAAGATCGTGAGTATTCGGTCGGTTTTGCCATGTACCGGTTGTTGACGGATCAGCAACAGGAGGAAGATCCCTAAGCCCACTCGGCGGAGGTTGCACAGGCTGCGAGATGAACGGGTTACGTGGAGGTAGTATGTAGAGAACGAATAATCAAGGCATACTGCGAGGGCGTCGGCTTTCAGGAAGACTACGAATACATCAAGAGAATTTGGGAAGGAGTTTACGGGCTCGCAACACTCTCGCGAAGCACTGCCATGGTCGATAGGATGGACTTCACTATGGAGGATGCGCTTGCTCGTCCCGTAGACCAATAGATGATGTACTCTCGGAGGTGCCAAGACGGGGCGCAGGCAACTTAATCAGGTCAGTCTAGGCCACTTAAAGGTATACCCGATTTTCGTCCTTCTCCCCCTTACTCCATCCTCCTTAAGAATAACACAAGCATCCCCTATCTGATAGGGGGCCTTTCTGACTCTCTTCTTCCCAGACCAAGTCGAGATGGCCGACCTTATGGGATGAGCAAATGTAGGAGAAAAACCTCATTCCACGCATACCCGCGCTCGTTTACATCTCCGAGTGCTGCATCAAGACTGCCTCCCAGCCAATTGGACAAAGCGCCTTGCACTGCCACCGTGCTAGCTTCACGTCAGGCAACGTTCCCTGTCAGACCTTCGGATCTCTCGTGGATCGCCAAGGTAACCTACAGCAACCTCATGATCTTAGATATCTGGCGAAGCAGGCCATAGCCTGCTTATCGTGAGATCAACAATTTTATCGTCATCCATGCTGATGAGACCCTACTATTACTCCACGGTCTCATTCCGAGTGTTCCTCTAAGTCAAACGGAGTTGGAGACAATGTAAGCGGATACTTACAATTTGAAGAAGTAATGTTTCTTCTGCGCGCAATGCTACCGGATGGTCTGCGAGCTGGACCAACCTGACTTACCAGAGCAGAAGTATTTGTTGCCATAAGTATTCGCTACAGCCATGTTCACTGGGACTGACGAAATCAGACTGACGGGCTGTGGAGCTTGATAATTTCGAAGGTAGTTCCATATGCGGAAGTTACTTGTATTTGGATCCAAACTCCCACATCAGTCAGCACGTCATATATGGCTGACTTGGATACGCCTGAAAATCAGCATTGCTGAAAAAGAAAAAAGCTAAAGTGAGGCAGCCATCTGCAACGACGCAGCCACAAGCAGAAGCAACCACTGACAATTGGTTCGTGTCGTATGCGCTCCTGCTACGACACAGTGACCGTCCATTAAGCCAACGAACTACAATATGTGATGTGATAGCCATGCATTACTCGCCAGCCCTCAACCTTCAGCTCAATCGTATTTGGCCATGAGTCCGCCCTCAGCACCGTTCTTCTCAATCAACTCTTCAAACCCTTCAATCCGGCTAACCATAGCATAAGGCTTGACACTTTTCTCCTTTTCGACCGTCTTTTTGAAACACCCGCTCCACCCAGGCCTAGGATACTCCCTGACCACATTCTCAATGGTCTGCGGGTGCACCAAATCCGCGCCCGCCCCAATATTATCCAGCAATGTCCCGAGGTGAATCAACCTCGTCACCAAGGTAATATTCCCTTTGTCCTGGATATCCTGATGGCGAATAATCGCCTCGGTCACACTCTCAGCTTGTTCCCGCGACGCAGCGCCGTCACCATGGCCTGTAATGGCAGGATCCTGAAGAAGCTGTAAAGCATGGAACGCGCCCCAGAACTCGAAACTCAGGCGCGTGCTCGTCAAGAATTCGGCGCTCGTCCCAATGTCATGTAACATGGCGGTCAGAAACCACGTCTCCTCCAGCTGCGAGCCCGGTGTCACTTCAAACTGCGGGAACATCTGCCTCGCAATCGCGCAGCCGTAGCTGTACACGCGCAGGCTGTGTCGGTACGTGTCGGCGTCGAGTTTCGACTTTGCGTACGCTGCGACGCGCGTCGCCAATGCCGTATGCGGTGGCTGAAGTGATGGTATTTCGACTGGCTGAGGTTTGTGTCCAGCAGGCTTCACCTTGGACTGGTCTGCAGGTAGGGCTGTAAAGCCGTAGATCTTGGTAGTGTCGGCCATGACTGTACTTGCCTCTGCTTCGTAGTGCTTGACGGTAGACAGACCCAGACCCAGACCTGGAGCGAAGTTGTGATGCTGGGTGCTCAGACAAATTTGTTTCTGTGGTTTCGTGTATATCTTCTTCTAGAGGGGCTGGGCCGCAAGGCGTGTCTGGACGATGCACAGTATGTCCAAGTTAATATAAAGAGTCCGTACTTGTGCAACGTTGCTGATGGTGTCACTTGAATCATAAAAAAGTCTCCTCGAATAACACCGCTACCAAACCCTACATTATATATTCACAAACAGCCAGAAAGTCAACTCATCATTGCATCATCCACAGGCCCAGAAATCATACATGTAATAGAATGTCAGTCTCAAGGCTGAATCGGCATTATGCGGGCAGCATGTTACTAACCATTCCTTATTGGCCAGGTGGCATAGCGTTACTGTGCAAATGAATATACCCGGCAGATTTTGTCATCTACTAATACCCCAACGCCCTACACCTGACTTGACACCAACCAAACCCACAGCAGTCTTTCAATCGCTTCTCATTACTCCGCTATGTTGAGTATCTCCCAGAAAGAGTATTACACGCCATTAGAGACTGCGTCCATACCATGACAATGCCTGTACGCCGTGGAAGTCACCATGCACGATCGGATACTATTCCTGCGCTCGACACATTATTTAGATACTGTGCATCTCATGTCGTCAACCGTGAAGTCGCATATTCTACATATACACCCCACAAGCACAATGAGAACATGATGATTGGATAGAAGTACTTCCACATACGGACACTCTTCCATACTAAGATCAGTACACCTTGAAGATATCCAGACACTTCAACAACTGATGCAGAGCCGAGTTATCTTGGAACGTAGTGTCTTGCGTCCTGGGAACGTGTCTTTTCTTGGACTGCAACGTGTGTGTGATTCGCAGCACTTTCTCAGTCGATCGTGATACGGTACCATAATGACATCCTCAAGGCGTCGCGCGACTTCCCCACGTGCCCCTCCAATAGTACCACACGATTGACCTCAATCCAAGGCCTCAAGATCGATCGGCCCTTGTTCCTTCCAGCTAACTTTCCAGATATCACTGTTCCCCTTCTCGGTCTTCATCTTCTTTGCCTTTGGTCCGCTCTGCTCGTTCGCTTGCAACAACGCTTCACTGTCCACAGCAAAAGCTCTGACCAATTCTTTCATTCTCTTGCCCTCGACAAATGCATTCGTCAACATGGGAACCTCTGCCACTCTTTGCGCGAGCTCCATACACTCGACCAGCCAGGCTCTGGAGACGAAGTGGCCTGCAAACCACAAAACACTGTTGTAGGCCAGAATGCACTCGGGGATGTAGTGGTTACGAATCACTCTCAGTTGATACTCGTCCGAGTTGTCTTGAGGTTGACTTAAGAAATCGTTGTCAAGTAATGGTGCGATGGCCGTGCGTACATCATCAAGAGCCTTCTTCAGGTCTCGTTTGTAGGTGCGAAGGAGTGTTGGATTCGAGCGGTTCCTGTTCTTGGTCAATAAACACTTCTACTGCCTGTGGGTGCGCACTTACGCTTCAAGATTATCAGCCGTCTCCTGGAAGATATCCAGAGTGTCGATAGCTGTGGCGAGTTGCTCTAGCTGCCGCCAGATCAGAGACTTGAAGGCCAGAGTCTCGCGGTCAGTGCCGGACCGGGTTAGAGGATGCTCTGCAAGTGGATCTCTTCGTTTGCGGCTTGGGCTCATGGGTTGAACTCGATCCTCATCCATCTCTTCATCCTCGTCACCTCCATTCTCAATCAGTGGCTCCCCATCGGCGAAATTGAGGTTCATTCCGACAGCAGCAAGCGAGATTTCTGACAAGCTAACGCGATCAAGTAGTTGTCGGAGGGCTACGAAGTCACCCTGGAAGAGGAAGATCTTGTACAGCGATGACACGCACCAGGCAGCACCTCCCCAACTCTCGGCATCGACATATCGACACCATTCAACACTTCGAACGGCATTCTCGACCGCTTCGGACACGTTACCCGTCATCAACTGTGGTTTGACTCTCAAAACGGCGAACTTGGCTGTTCCACCTGGGATTGTGATCCTCGGTGGTGTTGGGAGATCCTTATTTTGAAGTTTCCGAAGGTCGTCGATGTTGGCCAAAGAGAATATCCCCATGATGATTTCAGGCAGATTCAAGTCTTCCTTCTTCATGAGTTTCACTATAGTGTCGCGTTCTTTTGACTCTTTGACCTTGATCAGGATTGAGCCTAGCACGTGCTGAGCACGCTTATCGGATAATCTTGATGCGTAAAGTGGTATCAGTTGGAATCTGCCAATGCTTTGCAAAAAGTTGATATAGCTGACAATGTTGTTCTCCATTTCATACTCGTGGTCCATATACACCGAGTCCAAGAAGCCCAAAGCTTGGAAAATCAATTGAACATGGACAACTATGCGTGCCGAATCATGATCTTGCGCATTGACTTGTGATACTTCATTGCTTTCAGCTGTGCTGGGATCAATCATCTCAAAGCCTTGTCCTGTGGCGTGTGCCACATGAGCAGCGGCTCGGCCCATGCTGAGGAAGAAAGCATCGTAGTCTTTGGACACCATGGCCATCTCAATCACTTTATGCGGGACGTGCGACTCGCTCTTCGTTGCTTGGTCTGATTGCACCCTCGAGACATATTGTCTGATGTTGTCATGAGAATCTGGTTGTGGTCTGTATGCAATAGCAGCAGGTTCGGTCAATTTGTTCCGGTAAGCTTGAATGTAGTGCTGATATCTCTCAATCAAGAGTGCGTTGAATAGCGCGAACAAGTAATCGTCAATGGTCTCACTCGCCAGCCTGGAAGCTTCGTCGTCACCGCACAGTATCCCGTAGACAGCCTTCTGATATCGATCAATGATGGCAGGGTTATGAGCAAGTGCTTTGCATCGGTCGACCCATTCCGGGTTCGTCGCCAGATTGAGTATGCGCAGCCAGGGTGAATCTGCCATTTCACTCGTTTTCTGTCCGCAGCACCGTAGTGCTTCGTAACTCCAGACCTCTTTCCGTTGGGCCCACCTTGACTGTATGTCTGCTGCTGTTTGACCTCGCCGCAACATCTCCCAACAAGTCTGCCAGGCAGCCTGCTCGTGGAACTCATCTTGATGTTGGAGCACGGCCGACTCCCGAGTTCGCGAGTCCGGGTCCAATTGAGCAACAAGTGACTTGTTGTCGGAAGGGCGAACATGGGTACGTTTGAGGCCTGGCGCCGTCGGGTCCAGAGGTTTTGACCATACCCGGGTCCGCTTCTGTTGCTTTATGGCGGCCTGCGTATAGATCGGCCCAGCGGACCAAACTCCGTTGCCTCTTTCGGACTTCTCTGTCAAGCTGTGAAGAAGGTCTTCGATGGGCTCGGTTGTTTCAGCAGCTCTGTCTTGCAACCAACTTAATATAGTTTCGTACTCTTGAGCGACTGCATCGGAGTCGAGGAAAGCTGTCCACAGCACAGTGTTACTTGAGTATCGATGCAAATCACCTAACCTCGACTCCTGCGCAATCTGTGCATTGTTGACGGTTTCGGGAGAATTGCAAGCTAGCAGATTTCGAGCCAGAACCCAAAGATCTTCTTCTAACCGAATCTTATTGAGCTGCCCATCAGAGTCGTCCACCGCCGTCTTCTGTAGTCGTGTGCGAGTAATTGCACTGAATCGTTCAAGTAATACTAGGGCGTCGTCCCAAAGGGATTGATCGGTTGTCTCTCGGTTGATGTTGAATTTGTCCAGCTGCTTCGCAAATTCCTCCGCTTGTCTGCTCACCCGATCGGCGGTATCTTGCAGCGGCCGGAGAATGTCTTGCGCAGAAGATTGGTAGGGAGACTGAAGTCCTGCAGTACTAATCAACATCTTGCCCTACTAGGGTTTGAATGCGTGTGGTAGAGCAGAGGTTTGAGGATGTTTGGGAGGTGAATGACAGTATTGGTTAGGAACTTCATACCTTCCGCTGCAGATTCATCGTCGTAGTCATCCGCCATTTCCTCGTCTTCACCGTTCTCTCCCGCCGGGTACGAGCTTTCGTGACTGCCACTTCTGTCGGGCTGCAACATTGAATTAGCGAATTTACATCAGGCAATTAACCTAGGATCACCTTACTTCTGCTGCTCTACCATGCACCGAGGATCTCGTTATAGGCGCCATGGCGAGGGTATGAGGGCAGTGACAATGCCGCAATAATACACAGCCTGCCCTTACTTTTCTTTGAACGGCATTGACAGCACTGCTTGTGCCCTACGCGACGCTGCCCCGAACACGCGCAGTTCAGATGAAGCTAAACCCGATTTGGTACTTGGGATTTTTTCCCATTCCTTCAAAAACTTCTGGCACGCGAGGTCTTGACCTCTTCTCTTTTTCTTTTTTCTCTACAATGTCTTACAGGTGGTCATTAGAGTCTCGGAACGAACTTATTTCAATTCAGTGTTTGTTCAGATCCTACGCGGTCTCTTAGCGTGCTCACGACCGCCTCAGAGCAGATATGCATTCGCTGTTCAGCTGGCCAGACCTCACCAGAAGGATGATGGTTCAGGTAGAAAAAATCGATATGCAACAGACAATCCTTTTCGATATGATGATACATATGTACAAGCAATGCTCGAGGTGATATTATATCCCCTATCACAGAGCGACGAAGACAGTACCAGCCGCACCGAGGCATACGCCTTGCCCGTTATTGCTTCCCTCCACGCTGTTCCATCTTCAACCTCAACAACTTCGGTTTCGGGCACGAAGTTGTAGTGGCATCGTCTCCCTTGCCCTTGTAGAATGCATTGCAGCACTCATATAGTGCGTCTACTGCCGATTGACATTTGTCTTCCTTGTAATTATTCTTTTGCAAGCAATCTGCGTAGGGCATTTAGTGGACGATCCTAAGATGGCCATTACAGCAAACGCACCTTGGATGGCACACTGTAACAGAGCCCACGTCAATATCGTTCCGGGTCATTAGCTCACAAATCACTTACAGCTCGAGGATGGCAGGGAGGATCAGTTTTCAAGTCATCCTCTAGTTTACCCTATACGGAGTTAGACCTTTTCCAAATGCGAGTCGAAATTCTGGGGTTAGCTAACCATGATGGACGTAAAGCGCAGTGACTGGACCTGACCTTATCGTACGGAGTACAATCTGTCAGGAATGTAGAGGCAGCTCAGTTTGGTAGTCATGTCGAGGTCGAGATCCGGCATGCGACCGAGCAAGAAAGAGAGAGCATCGCCTCCAACCTGTGACGTATTGCCTAAGTCCAGGAAATCTCACGAATATACTATCACCTCTCATAAGTCACAACCATACCAATATGCTATTTTCTAGCTTGACCGATCCTTATCTCTGTATGATAATGTTGAGTAGAGATTGAACTGTTGCAAATCTGCATCCAGCACCAGGATCACGAAAGAACACGCAAGGGATCCCTTTCATTGTCATTGCATTTTCATTGAATTAGAATCTAACGCTCGAGACCGGAGAAGCTTGAGAACACGCCATGCCTGCTTAACCCGAGCTATGATCCTGGTCATAGTCCTCTTGACTTTCAATCCATCATATCACTGTGCTTCGCTTGAACAGAAGAAGAATGCTGTTGTGGCCAAACAAAACCAATCAATGGTCCAGTAGTAGAAGCTCACAACATGCAGCACACCCTATGGCCACGGTACGAATGACGCGGCATATTTCGTCTTGAGATCGAGAAGGCTCATTTAGACTTCCTCCTCCAATGGGGCCTCCTCCTCACCATACTCCTCTTCGCCCTCAGAGATGCTTGCATCCTGGTACTGTTGGTATTCCGATACAAGATCGTTCATGTTGGACTCGGCCTCGGTGAACTCCATCTCGTCCATACCCTCACCAGTGTACCAATGCAAGAAAGCCTTTCGTCGAAACATGGCGCTGAACTGGTCACCAACACGCTTGAACAGCTCTTGAATAGAGGTCGAGTTTCCGACGAAGGTCGAAGACATCTTGAGACCACGTGGAGGAATGGAGCAAAGAGCGGTTTGAACGTTGTTGGGGATCCACTCAACGAAGTAGCTGTTGTTCTTGTTCTGGACATTGCGCATCTGATCCTCGACCTCCTTCATGCTGACCTTGCCTCGGAAGATGGCAGAGCATGTCAGGTAACGACCGTTTCGGAAGTCCGAAGCAGCCATCATGTTCTTAGGGTCGAACATCTGCTGTGTGAGTTCTGGAACAGTGACAGCGCGGAAGGAGTAGGCACCACGGCTGGTCAGCGGGGCGAAGCCAACCATGAAGAAGTGCAGACGAGGGAAGGGAACCATGTTGACGGCGAGTTTTCGTAGGTCAGAGTTGAGTTGACCAGGGAAGCGCAGGCAGGTTGTGACACCGGACATGACTGCGGAGACCAGGTGGTTCAAGTCGCCATACGAAGGGTTAGCCAGCTTGAGAGTGCGCATGCAGATGTCGTAGAGAGCCTAGAATAGTTAGCGACTATAACGATTGAAGTTGAGTATGACCTACCTCGTTGTCAATGCAGAAGGTCTCATCGGAGTTCTCGACCAATTGGTGGACTGAGAGAGTGGCATTGTATGGCTCAACGACGGTGTCGGAGACCTTGGGAGATGGGACGACAGAGAAAGTGGCCATCATTCGGTCGGGAAATTCTTCTCGGATCTTTGAGATCAACAATGTACCCATACCAGCACCGGTACCGCCACCAAGCGAGTGTGTGATTTGGAAACCCTGCAGGCAGTCGCAGCTTTCGGCTTCGCGTCGGACGACATCGAGAACTTGGTCGACGAGCTCGGCGCCTTCAGTGTAGTGACCCTTGGCCCAGTTGTTTCCTAATTGGTCGTTATGTTTTTGCCTTTCCCGACGAAGTATGTTCTCTTACCAGCACCGCTCTGGCCAAATACAAAGTTATCAGGTCGGAAGAGTTGACCAAAAGGACCAGCTCGGACTGCGTCCATGGTACCAGGTTCGAGATCAACGAGGACAGCACGGGGAACATATTTGTTGCCAGATGCCTAGAAGTAGTATTAGTGAGCATCCTTTGCAAGTTGTTAGAATATGTACCTCGTTGAAGTAGACGTTCATACGCTCGAGCTGGAGGTCGGATGTGCCATTGTACCTGCTCACGTTAATGATATATCCAGTCAAAGCATTCAAGTATACATACACCCCTGATCCATCAAGACCGTGTTCACCGGAGATGATTTGCCTAATGTCGAGTTAGAGGAGAGAGATTCGTCGCGTTGAGTGAATTTGCGCACCAGAAGGCAGCACCGATTTGGTTACCCTGAGAACCGTATTAGCGGACGACTTGACTCAAGAAGGATGACAATACGTACACATTGGCCAGTCTGCAAGTGAACCTATATTGAACATCATATGTCAGTCATTGATCCTGTCAAGGCACAAAAATGCATGGTGGGGTCGAAGCAGGAGAGCAGTCCCAGGGGTAAACAGGGCAAACGACGCGTAGCGCAGTCTGAGCCAGCTACTTACGATTTCACGCATGTTGTCGGTTGATCAAGAGTAGCTCAAAGGGAGTCGAAGAGGATGTGAGATAGAAATTGACAATGATGAGCTACACCAAAGGTAGAGGTTGTGAGAGAGTGGTGAGAGAGGTGTTTGTCGGATCAATGTTGTGGGAGAGAACAGCCTGCAAATGCAAGTTGCGGTCAATCAACACGCTTGACGCCAAGGGAAGACAAAGGCGCTAACCCGCAGAACACGCCCCTAAGTTGCCATTTAACCTGTTTAGGCATTACGCGACAACAATTCATTCACATTATCTAACACTGCCTAAAGATAACGCATTTTGTGTACCCAGTGCACTCCCTGTCATTAATCGTGAATTCTATGATCTATACATCATTGGAAGGATATTCCGTTTTCAAAATAGGCAGAGTCTCCTCCTTGAGCGACCTCATACTCACGAACCGCGACAGGATGGCCGAAGACCCAGCCTTGTCATTGGTTCCAGATGCGCGAGCGCCACCAAAAGGTTGTTGTCCAACCACAGCACCTAACATTTGTTAGTAAACGAGGACAAGATGGAGACGAGACGACACATACCGGTGCTCTTGCAGTTGATGTAGTAATTACCAGCAGCATTTCTCAATGCCTCCTCCGCATACCTGATAGCCGACCGATCTTGGGCAAACACAGCGCCGGTAAGACCATAATCCGATGTGCTGTCAACGACCTTGCAGATCTGTTCAAACGCATCCGGCTTTGAGTCGTCATAGACATGGACTGTCAAAATAGGTCCAAAGAATTCCTGGCTGAAAAATTTGTGAGTTGCGTCTTTCGCAAGGTATATCGTGGGATGAATGTAGTATCCTTTGCTGTCGTCGTATTTACCACCGGTGAGCAGCTCGAGACTCGAGTCGTCCTTTGCAGCGTCAATTGCCCCGGAGAGCTTCTTGAAGCTAGCCTCGTGGATGACTGGACCGATGAAGTTTCCAAACTCCTCAGGAGGTCCAACTTTCAACTTTTCCGTTTCGGAGACCAATTTCGTTTTGAAGTCGGACCATATTGAGGAAGGCACGTACAGTCTCGACGTCGCGCTGCATTTCTGGCCCTGGTACTCGAATGCTCCTCGTACCGTCTGTATAGCGGCGTTGTCGATGTCTGCACTGTTGTGAATCAGGTGGAAGTTCTTGCCTCCAGTCTCACCGACTATCCTCGGGTATCCCTTGTATGTGCCTTCGGCAATCCCCTGTCCAATTTGTCCGTAAAGCTTCCGGAAGACAGCTGTAGAGCCTGTATAATGCAGCGCAGCGAAATGCTTGTGAGACAGGATAGCCTTGGTCACCTCTTCAGCATCGCCAGGAACGAATTGAATCACACCAGCAGGAAGACCAGCTTCCAACAGGATTTGATAGACCAGATAGTTCGAGGCAATTGCTGACGGACTGGGCTTCCACAGGACCACATTGCCCATCAAAGCAGGAGCACCGGCCAGGTTGCCGCCAATGGCAGTGAAGTTGAAAGGCGAGATAGCGTACACAAATCCTTCCAGCGGCCTGTACTCGGTCCTGTTCCACACACCGGGAGAATTGTAGGGTGGCTGTTGAGCATACAGCTCTTCAGCATATCTGACATTGAACCGCAAGAAATCTATCAACTCGGCCGCTGCATCGATCTCCGCTTGCCATGCGTTCTTGCCCTGTCCCAGCATTGTTGTAGCCATGACCTCGTATCTGTATTTCGTGCTGATCAAGTCGGCAGCCTTCAGGAAGACAGCAGCTCGGTCTGCGAAAGGTAGAGCTTCCCACGCAGGCTTTGCAGCGAGTGCTCCCTCAATAGCTTTGTTGACATCTTCCGTGGAGGCGTTCGAGTATTTGGCAATGGGATTCGCGTGAGAGGAGGGAATGTGCTGTGTGAGGACGGTAGATGTCTTGACGGACTTGCCGTTGACAGAGATAGGAATATCGAGGGGTGTTTTCTGCTTCAATGTTTCCAGAGCGGCTGCCAGTCCTTCCCTGTCGGGTGAACCTTTGGTGTAGTGTTTGTTTGGCTCGTTGGAGATGTTGGGTAGTTTGAAAGCCGCCAACGTAGACATTGTAGGTCGTGAAGAATGGAACTTGCGCACATGCTGGGCGGATGAAGAGACAGAGGAAGAAACAGAACGTTGCGAAAAGGACACCACAGTCCTATACGAGCCTGCCATGTTGCCTGCCATGTTGAACAAGATGCCTGAAGGAGCGACCACAAACTGCGAATTGGAGATGCACCTTCCTTTACAAAAAGCATCTTGTGCCCATCTCTTTAAAGCAAGCACGAGCAAAATCCCGGCTATCGTCGGTTTATGGCGGACCCTTACATAAAGTCTGTTTGTATGGAGAAGCCCGCTCAGGGCGATCGAGCTCTTGATAGGCGTCGCTTAGCGCTTATCGGTGGGCGTCGTGCATGGACAGCTATAGCTTATCCTCGGATAGTGACACTGGGTCCATCAAACAAAGGAACAATACCAGCCCTCGAAATTCAGAATGTGATAAATTTTCATGGACTGGACAGCAAAGGAAATTTTTGAATGGGCTCGATGAAATGACTTGAGATTCTCCCTGAGCATCCCTGCTTCACCTTTCCAAAGGGCGTGTACTCCATATCTAGATAACTTATCTCAGTCGAAGTGGACGTGCAAACCCTGTCGGGACTCAGGTCGTGTCATTGGAAAATCGTCCTGATTGCCTTGCACCCAGTTACCGCACGGCAAACGGACATCCACCAGTCCTCTCCTTCTTCAATTTCTCTCTCGTAACCTCCATCTCATTTGCACCCTTACCCACAAACACGGAGGGTCCAACGTTCTCAACCACAAACCCCTCAGGATAAGTACCTTCGTCGCCAGGTCGAGGTATCCCAAGCAGTGCCCCAATCGCAGCTCCAGGACCCCATCTATTCCACAGCGTTGGTTTTACATACACGGGCACGGTATCCCACTTGAGGACATATCGACGACCCTTCTTGTCCGGCTCCTTAGTGTGGAATGGGTTCGTCTGAAACCAGAGCCTAGGAAGAGCCAAGTACCGCAAGTAAAACCTCCTGACCTCCATGAACCCATTGAAGAAGGCCGAGTACGAAGCAGGCGCACGTTCAAACATGATCGCCTCCCTCAGTCTGTCGTCCAGAGGCGCACTCACAATCTTCGTCAGAGCGCCCTTCATGAAGTCCGGTTGTGAAGCCAGCAGAAGCTTGCGCGTCTCAACCGCCGTATCGTAATTCTTCTTGTCAGGAACCATGTACTTCTTTTCGTACTCCTTGGCCCAAGCGTCCAGCTCGTGGTAGAACTGCAGCCCATCCTTCCAACCCGTAGAATATGACGGGAGCTTCTCAAAGGAAATCTGCATGCCGTCGCCCATGGCCTTGTGGAAGACGCCCATAGCGCACACCTCCAACTCGGTCAACTGTCTCCACTCATATCGATTAATCCATTCGACCGGCTGATTCAGGAACAGTGATAGTGTATAGAGCATATCATCATTGCTGATCTTGCCCTGCTTGATATAATGGCCGTGCAGGTAGTTCAACCGGGCATTCGCCGCACGGTATCTGTCACTGTCAGGCTCGGCTGCGTACATGTCGGCGAGAAGCACGCCTGTGTCTGCATAGCGCTTGGGCACATTCTTGGTCGCCGCCAGCTGGGTGGTCTTGACGAGCAGTTCGCTGATAGTGGGGATCCCGTAGGTCCGAAAGAGAGCAAATTGCAGTCCCTTTTCGAAAAGCGCCGGGAATTCAAGGTCGCTGATCGGTTCAATGATGTCGTGTGCTTCCTGAACGGTCATCCCTTCGTACGACGGGCGTTCAGGCGTGCCATATTTGAACTTGGCTTGCAAGGCCTTGATACGTCGGAAACGAAGGAAAGAGCATAGAAAGGGGTATGCGATGATAGCGGGGAGAAGATATCTTGACCATAGCCATGAGAAGTTTGTAAAGTGCTGAGCTGAGGTTGTCGAAAACTTCGCAAAAGCGTTCGCGGACAAGTTGGAAGACATGGCGTCGTGGGGGTACACCGGGATGCCCCTTATAACGCTGCTGTCTGGTCCTTGGTTCAAGAATATGATATATATGCGCCTTCGCCTCTAGCAGGCAAAAGGGAGCAGCTTCTGGGAATTGGGACAACAACGATAAAGGCAGAGTTGCCAGACGTGTACAGGCTGGATACAAAAGTAGGAACAAGACGCCGTGGAGGGATGTACTCAATATATGCGGGGGCCTGAATTTAGTATCGCTGGGGAGGTCAACCATAAGTACCTACAGTAGAAGCTAGGGCGGCTAGTACACCTACTGGTACCCTAGACCCTCACGGTACTGTACGCACGTACTCGTACCCAGTAAAAGTAAGCAGAGCCCCTAGGACGAGCCGTTGGGGATCCACACGTTCATAAGACATCGACGCGAGCCAACGGCACACGTGCATTTGTGATCGAGTCAGTCTCACTAGGTTAGTGACATCCTGGTAAGGTGCCTAGAACGAAAGCTTGAAACACGGAAGCCTTTCAGCTGTCATGGCGCGAAGTGCCCTTCTTCACTAGGTCATGTACAGTAATTGTACCCTCTGCCCCAAAGTCTGGGGCTTGGAGACATCCGGGTGAGTGATGGCTGGCTCATGCAGAGACGTTTCGGTCAAGTCTCTAGGCAAGATGCACGCTACCGTTATATGCCCCTCACGCACCACCTCTCCTTGACGCTCGCGCATGGACACACCATCGTGGACCAGATGCTGTCAACCTGGACGACTCGAACCTGACTCAGCCGTATCTACATATTCAAGTTAAGTCCTCACCACCTCTTCTTGGATTATGCATGCTCACATCTGGCAGGCAGAATACGATATTGCCGCGGTCATGAATATATGCTGATCCAATAGCAAGCAACCGAAAACGCCAGACCTCATATATATGCACAGGGCCGCTTACTCCATTGACTGGGTGCCTTTCGCTATCGCTATTGCTCGCGCAGCAGCATCTTCAAACGAATCTGTGCGTCACAAAAGGTTAGCAAAAGTCGCGCAACTGGTTTCGCACGACAAGACCACGTCACACTTACCAAAAGCATCGAGCTGAAGTCCACTCTCCTGTATCAGCTTCTGCCCTTCAGCCTCTCGTGTCCCCCGTATCCGAACCACGACCGGCACCTTGAGCTTCAAATCCTTGAACGCCATCAAGATGCCATTGGCAATCATATCACCCAGCGTCAGCCCTCCAAAGATATTGACAAAGATTACTTTCACTCTGGGGTCTGACACCAAAATTCTGAATCCCGCCTTGATCGTTTCTGATGTCGCCTTTCCGCCGGTATCCATAAAGTTCGCTGGTGAACCTCCGCGAGCCACCAGTGCATCGACGGTATTCATGGCCAATCCGGCGCCGTTGACAATCGTGCCAATCGACCCCTCACCCGCAAACTTGACATATATCATGCCTTCCTTCTCGGCTTCGACGTCTTCGGGGACTTCGCTCTTGATGTCTCGCAAGGCATGGACGTCAGCTTGTCTCTTTGAACTTCGGAATGCTGCGTCGTCGAATCCAAACTTGGCGCCTTGAACTTGCAACAGACCGTTGTCGTCGACCACTATCTTCGTTTGAAGAACAAATGCCTCCTTCGAGGAAAACAGGTCCGACAGTTCGCCGAGCAGCTGGGCTAGGCTGTCTTTCCCTTTACCAGAAATGCCCAGATGTGCCGCGATGTCCTGGATCATTGTGTCGGATTTTGCTTCGTCCGTACCGTAGCCGAAAGGAAAACTCTTCGACAGCTGAAAAGCTTCACCAGGAGCCGTCGTTGGTGACGCAATGATGCAAGGCTGCCGGGCGTCTCGATCGATCGATATTGCCACAAACTTCTCTTGCTGTCCTGTCGGGGAATCTGCGATCTTGATTCCTCGCTCTCTAAGCATGTCAAGGGCCTGTGACTTCTTGATGTACAGCGTCCGTCGCTGTTCATGTGTCTTTGTCTTACTTTCCGAAATTATCGGCCGTCGTCGTATGGTATGATAGCCTCTTCTCTGTGATGCTCCAGCACCAGAGACCTTTTGTCCTCCGGTCCTTGTTCGTTCTGCCAACAACTTCTTCATACCTTCTCCGAGCTTTTCTGGGTGATCGACGACTGTGACGC
The DNA here is from genome assembly GCA_000835395.1 of Exophiala sideris. Classification (NCBI taxonomy): domain Eukaryota; kingdom Fungi; phylum Ascomycota; class Eurotiomycetes; order Chaetothyriales; family Herpotrichiellaceae; genus Exophiala; species Exophiala sideris. The sequence goes on along the minus strand of KN846953.1, from coordinate 1,240,146 downwards.
CGACATCTTGTAAGATCCTTATCTTTTGTGCAGCACTGGCCTCTCCGGGCGCTGCCCATGCACCAGCGTGACCCATGATCCGGGCAGGCGGTGCTTGAATACCACCGATGACAGACATGAAAGGTTTGGGGTTTGCCTCCCGTTTATTATACTCCTTGATCCATTCAGCAGCTCTCAGTTCGGCGCTGCCACCGACCTCACCGATCATGATGATACCTTCGGTGTTCTCGTCCTCCACCAAGACTTGGAAAGCTTCGACGAAGTTCGTGCCAGCAAGAATATCGCCACCCATACTGATACCATATGTTTGTCCAAGTCCAGCACGAGTCGTAGAAGCCACGGCTTCATAACTCAATGTACCCGACTTGGCAACAATCCCGACATTGCCCTCCTTGAAAAACGGTAATGGTTGAAATCCAAGTCGGCAACGGCCATGTGTGCTGATAATGCCAGGACAATTTGCCCCCACTAATCTCGTCTTTGACTGTGTCCGGAGCATTTGGTGAATTCGCATGATGTCGTGAACGGGAATGTGCTCTGCTACAGCCACGATCAGAGGTATCTCGTTCTCGATGGCCTCTTCCATTGCCGCTACAGTTCCATTTCCTGGCACGTAAATGGCACTGGCATCAGGCTTGAGCTTTTCCACAGCAGCCCGAACACTGGGCAGAACAGGTAGACCAAGGTGTTCGCCTTCAACTCCAGGCTTGACGCCGCCCACAACATTGGTGCCGTAATCTATCGATTCTTGGGCATTCATAGTAGCTTGCCGGCCTGTAAATCCCTGGTAAAGCACGCGCGTGTGCTTGCCGATTTTGAGATTGTCAATGGTATCAGCATACGATGGACGTGCCGTCGATGTTGAGAACGGCGCCACATTTCCATATGTGCCGTGCTTCTTCCAGGCGCGAAATGGAGCAGCTTGGAACTTGAAGCTCCGTGGTAAGATGAGTTTCGTCATTGCCGTCAAATGCTCGCCCTCGACGACCCAGATCGGCGAATATCGTGGAATGAACCAGGTCGGCGAGCTCAAGCACTGGACACTTGCAGATTATGTTGTGATACAAGTGCTTGACATCAAACTTCACTTGAAGGTGTGAGGGGAATATATACAAAACCCAGGCCGAGGCGGGTTAAAGCTAGAGGTTTGGTGAGTTCCTAGGAACATTCAATCCCGAGGTCGGCGATGACACTTGTGATGAGGAGAGACCCTTTGTTAGGCTTGTCTCGAGAACGGATGATACCCGAGTCAAACAATTTCCGAGACGCTACCACATTTTCGAGATAGGCTGTGGTGTTCTGCGAGATCGGAGCCGTTTGCTCTCGGAAACTATGACGGCCGCGGAGGGAGTAGGAAGTCTGAGAATCACTCACAAGACCCCTGAGCCGCAAATCGGGGATTGCTTCGTGCTCGATGTACAAATCTTACTGTTTACTGTTTTCTGTGTCCTTGAGTCCACACCTCGGGCTTCGGAGGGACATCGGGGCATCTTTGCGCCTGGCATTAGGAGGTGCACCACCTACCCAAAGAGATAAGTAGATGCGGGGAGCCCCAATTGAGTCAGCAGGAGATAATCTTTCTGCCACTGCACCTTTTTAGGCGCTATTGCAAACTGTTCTGCGGTGCCCCTCGGCAATTGAAGCCTTTCCAAACTTCAGCCGCAATGGCATGCCCACCATTGCCCCCGGGATTCGCAGCAGGCCCTTTTTTCTTTGGCTGGCTCCTCTTGCCCTGTCTCTGGTTCCCCGCCGGGTTGCGTATCTCTCCGTCCTGTACGTTGATCTGTCGCGTGGAAAGACAGTGACGACGGTGGTGCCACTGAAACATTTTTGGATCGAATGTAACGATCTCTTCTGCTTCGATATGACATCCTTCACAATAATGATCTAAGTCCCATCGTACCTGTGACATCGCTTCCGTTCCGCTCGTTTATTGTTCACGCTGCCGCAGACAACTTACCTGTTCCTGCAGTCGACAACTCCAGGTCCAATCCTTGTGACTCGACGCTTTTCCAACTCCATCAGGAACAGGAGCTTAGCAATCCTGCGACGGCCTAGAGATGGAGTCGAAGCTGGCGGGCCTGCACATAGATCTGCCGCCAGCATCCGCCCTGAAGTTGAAAAGCTCCAGCAAGAAAGAGGATGTCGTCGATTCCTGGGAAGATGAAGACGACTCAACGTCCCCACTCGATGGGAATGAAACGCCGACGGAAGGCCCAGGGCCCTCATTGAGGCCCATCAAATCCTCAGATCCAGCCTTGAAACCTCCACCTCCAACACCGATATCGCCGCAAGGGTCTGGCGGGCAGTATATTGACTGGGCTCCAGCTCAAGTCCTGGGTGGAGGGCGTCCGAGAACACATAGCCCGTCTACAACCTCGACGCAGACGGACGCCGACAGAGAGCGAGAGCGACGTAGACCAGAAAAGACCACGGCAACTGCGAGCCGAATGATCGCTGCAGGGTTAGGCGTGAAAGTCCCTAAGAAGACTGAGGAGCAAAGGCAGTACGACCGTGCCATCAGAGAACAAGAGATCCGCCGGAAGAACAAGGAGAAGGAAGATAGGGAACGACAAAAAGAGGCGGATGAGAAATTGAAGACGGAGATGTGGGACGGTTAATCATGGGCTTATGTCCCTGTTACTTGCCGTCATGGATCACTTTATGACTATTGAACTGTATGGGACAGTTTATTTTGTTGGATTACAAGATGTCAGCGATGGAGTTCGTTTACAACTTCCGCATCCCAGAGCAAAAGTGTCATGACCATCTTCTATGGTCGCATATGATGATCTCAATGCCCGCTATCTTTGTCAGGCCCAGACTGAAGTACATTCGCATCTGCTAAATTGACTTCCCGAGTCAGCAATGGCGGCAATCTACCCTCGAAACCTGGAGAAGCACATCCACCACCATACTCAATCCATTGTATTTGAGACTGAAAGCGGTGCCATAACGCCGTTCACAATCCTTCCAATTAGGTGCGCCCAGGCAAAATGTGTCGCCGTTGTTCAGCCCTGCGAAACAGACCTTGAGGAACCCAGCGCTGCGTGGTTCATGACATTGATCTCAGCGCTGAAAGTAGCTTGTAGCGAATCCAATCCTTTTTCTGTATGAGCACCTCTTCACTCATGCAGAACCACCGATCTGCTCTTGGTGAACTTCGATCGAGTCGCCGTCGGCCATGTCCAGCTGCGAAAATAGTCAGCACCTGCCTGGAAGAAGCCATATCTCTCTTAAATGTCCGAGAGCGAGAAACCACTCACCGTATCTGGTGTATCATGTCCCTGAACTCTGTTTCCATCGAACAGGAACCTCGCTGTCTTCATGTCTTTCCCCTGACGTTCGCAAAATGCCCGCATCAACTTCTCGAGTTTCGTGCTTCGCTTGATCTTGAAGAATACTTCATTGTTGCCGTCCGTGACTTTGATGTTCAGATGCTCAGCGCCACCCGCCGGCGCGTCAGCGTTGCCATTCGGCGATTGTTGACCTGCGTCAGACATTTTGTTTGTGGTGTGAGATCGAGTAGTCGAGGGATAAGAGTCTGCCGAAGTGGCGCAGAGGCTGGCTGCAACTCGAGTCTGCCCGGAGTTAGTGGCTGGGTGAGTAAGTGGGAGAGACTGGAAGAAGCGTGCTCACCTGATCGTAGCCGTAATGCCTTTCAGCAATTGAAGCACAGATGTGTTGGAAAGACAGCGAAAGCTTGCGCTGAGAGAAAACGAGATGTAGGAGTGAAGTGAAGGAGGAAGGAAGAGAAAGAAAGAGCCGTTGGCGGAATTAATAAAGTCCAATGCGCGAAAAGGCGTCGGCGACACTGGTTTGGTGTGGTTTGGTTTCCCTTGTAGAAAGAATGCGCGGGAAGTGACGTTTGCCACATAAAGAGAACGCCTGCCTTTTCTCCTCCATCTCATTATTACCTCTCTTCGGCTTCACCAAACCTCTCACTTGCACTTCATTTCAGGCTTTCATCAATCTATTGATTCATTGATTCGTCAATCATAATGATGTACATGCATGAACACCAGCATTCGACTTTTGAGAAAGAAATCCTGCTAGCCAATACCCATCAGGCTGCCGCAACATGCATCCGTCCCAAACAGCATTCAAACACTGTCGACAAAGGACAAGCGAGATCCCAGAAGTACCTGTACCTATCGCTTCATGGCTCCGGGAGACATGCATCGGCACGTATGCATCCTTCTTTCCTTCATGTTGGTTGTCACGTACATCTCTCATGCCTATCATTTATGCCTCATCACTTTCTTTTATTCCAACGAGCACACCCACGCTTCGAGAACCGACAGCTCCTCTCACTCGCTTGCTGGTCAAATTGCGCTTTCCACGCTTTCCAATCTTCCAATATATGTAAAAGTTCTGATTTGGTCGTCTCCTTCTGAACACCTCCCCAAGTGCCAAGTGCCCCCGCGGAAGGAACGTCCTTCTCCTTCAGTTGCGAACTGACCTCGATCTCGATCTGCTTTTGAACCTCGGACTGTGTCGTCGGCCGCGCCAGCTTGATGTATTGAGGCTGAGGGTCAAAGTATGTATCTGCTGGCGTTGTCGCAGCACTAAGCTGAAAGTGCTCCCGTGGACCCCGAGGCAGGGCTGATACTACGTTCGTGCAAATGAATGACATGAGGAGCATGAGGAGGATACACTGCATGGCAGCGGCTTGTAACGTGGTTGACCTCATCCTGACCACAATGGAGTGGCTTCTTCAAAGGTTTTCGTTCTGTGGACGGTCCTTTCGCTATGCCTCCTCGTCAACTTGCACCACGACCGCAATGCAAGCTCGATCGATATCCTCAAGCAGATGCCCAAGTTGGTTTCTCCCAGGCACTAATGTTGTTCTTCAGTGATGGTGGTTCTTCGGCCGATTTTCCAATGCTTCCAACGCCAGAAATGCTCAACAATTCGCTAGAACGAGTGAGTGATGATTGATAATGTCACGGAATGCTGCGACGGCAAGTTGAACCTGAGTATATGAGAAATATAGAAGATCTTAGGTGAAGCCTTCCAGCCTCTCAAGAAATGGCTGGTATGAAATGTAACCGTTATGGAGTCAAGTGATGAACTGACAGCGTTGACAGCATTCAGGGGACGCCGCAAATGGTCCGTGGTGTCCATGGATGTATATAAAAGTCCACGTACACCGACAAAATCCAAAATCCACTTCAACCCCCGTGCGTCGTCATCCCTCTTACAGCACTCCCTGCATTACGCGTTATGCAACTGCAAGGCTCGAGTCACACCCCCCTGATGAGACATAGAGGATTCCCTACCTTACAACGGGGATACAGGTATACGATTTACTGTGGTATATTCTACGTGTTCGCAGTAAGCGGCTGACATAAGGAGGCCGTAAGGTCCGCCAGAACAAGGAGGTGCTCAAGCCTCAGCTGCGCCGGACTCCTGAACACTGATCGCCTGAAATTCCTATTAATACACACAATTTTTGCTCGCAGAATCTATCCCTTTACCTCAGACACGATTACTGCGACATTCGCGAATGTTTGTACAAGACAAAACCCCTTTTCAAAGGATTCGGTCACTGCCGAAAAAACAGCTGAGGTCTATTCTATACCCAGGTCGAGGGCTGTTGCACCGCGGCCGCTGCTCTGGAGGGTGATGCGTTTGGTTTGCTTGCTCCGCCGACTCCAGCCCCGGTTGTCCCTGTGCCTTGCTGCTGCTGACTCCCGGAATTGCCTCCTACCCCCAGACCTCTTTTCATCATTCGTCCAAGAATGCCGACCATTTCAGCCGCATCCTCAAACGAGTCATCGTCCATCCCCTCCTGGGCCTCGTACACGTGACGGATACTCAATCGGGCTAACCGCCGCGACTCTTCCGGTTCATGCAGACAGTCATACACGTAAGCGACGTGTTCGACTTTCACGGACAAACGGACAGGGTGCGACCCCGGCAGAAGTCGTTCGGCGAGTTCGTTGGCTTCCCGAAACGCCTGACTCGCGTAAGGTCGGTAGTCATGTAGTGGCAGTAGGAAAGTTGCGGTGCCGTTGCCGTTGCTGTCAGGCGAACCACTGTAAGGATGCAAAGGTAGAGGCAGACCAGGTGGCGTGCGAGTGGACATTCCTGCACCAACGGGACCCCCCAGGCTTATGGCCGGTGATCGTCGCCGCCCGCCACCGGTTGGTGAGGTAAGTGTTGGCTCTCGGAATGGTGTCTTTGAGGATAGTTTTGGTGACAACGCATCTGGAAAAAGTGAAAAGGAGCCGGACTTTGACCTGTTGATGCGATCATTGACTGGCGGGTCGTTGTGGAAGAGTACAAAAATATGGTAAAAGGACGCTTTGAGCTTATAAGACAGCACGCGGAGCTCGACATAGTTGCCAACCATGGGTAGCACATACTGCTCTACCATGACAAGCCCTTCTCTCGCCAGCCATAGTATATGATGGATGAGATGTCGGGCTTTCGGGTCGCGGACTGGGTCGAGTCGTTTCGCCCTCCTAACATTGAGCAGCTTCTCGGCGAGAATCACGGAGAGCCCTAAAACACGAAACAAAAAGCTAGATTTCACAAGAGTCAGGTAAGATCAAAGAACCTTCTTCGACGCCTCAACTCACCTGGAAAGATAATTATTTTCTGCAGTGATGACTTTTGCAAAATAACCGAGAAACTTTTGATCCACTTCCGAGGAGGCCATCCAAGATGAATACAGTAGGGGATCCTCCCACGGCTGCCACTGTCGAGATAGATACGTCAGTTCAATGAATGCTTGTCTCCATCGTTTCCGCATAGGAGGTGATAAGTCCGAAGACTTGGGCTGCAAAGTGTCCATGATCCACTGCGCAAGGCTCTGCTCGTATATGCAACGACCCTCAGCACTGCTCTAACGAAGAAGAAGCACACTGTATGGCACCGCGCAATCCCTCTTCCACTTGTTGAGAAAAGGTAACAATGGTGGGAAATATCGTTCTCAACCTCGCAGCATAGCCATGCTGAGTGCCGATCGATCGAAGTGAGAAGCCACTGTGACGTTGCTCTACTCGACGCGATTTGTGAAACGTGGAGAAGGGCAAGTGCAATTTACCTTTAGCCGCCAGCCCCAGTACAGGCGCCTGCAGCTGGTCGCCCTTCAGAACTGTTGTCTGTAAAATGTTTTCTGTGCAGTTTCTCGAAGCCTTGCTGACTCGCTAGGCTGGAATATAACTTTTCGGAGAATTATGATAGTTGGGAAACCAAATTCAGTCAGCCGGCCCTTGTCGATGGAATTTAGCTATGTTCAATTGCCAACTTTCAAGCAAGCCTGTGTCGGATATCGGAACCGTTGAACTGTAGCTATAGCGAGTGACTCTCTTGTGTATGTAGCGAATGTGCGTGACAGATTGTCGACTGTTGGTACAAGCGTGAATTTCAATGATTGAGGTTTCTGGGATGTGGAGTGGCGGCGCAATTAGTATTAAAGCTGATTGCTGTTGTTACAGAGTGGACAGTGGGAGGAAAGAACAAATGGCCGAGTAAGGATCGACAGGATAGCTGCTGTGAAGAGAATGTGACCGCTTTGGCGTTGGGTATCTGGTACAGTTGTCAGCTTGTTGTCAAAGAAATCTCTCCATGACGTTCCACTCCGTTGGAGCCCGCATCCCTCATACCTAAGGTCGGAACGCTGAGCGCAACGACTGGGGGCAGAAATGCCTATTCGTCCAGCACCGTATTATTGTAGCCAATGAGTAAGGGACAGGTAAGGCGAGGTCGGAATGGCGGTCGCAGGACGTCTGGAAACGAGGCTGAAGAAATTGCTTGGTCTCGTCTGACGCATTGTGCTGTCGTCAGGTGAGAGGAGCTGATAGTTCGGTCAGAGGTTCGAATGAGCCTGAGTGCTGCCCGACGTTTATCGAGGTTGTGGGTAGTCTGCCGCAAGATGTATTCCACTTTGAACGTGTTGCACCTTCGGTGATTAAGATTCGGAACCGGTAAGGAACAGGATCGCAGGAGCCAGCGGGGAAGCTGCAGGGTCACTGGGTTTTAGATTGCCGGAGAGGCATCGGCTGCTAAAGGTGCAGTCGAGATTTGAATCGACGCTGGAAACAGGATACAACGAATGTAGCAGTCCAGATGCTGCTGTCGGAACACGCAATCAAGAAAATAAGGACAGTAGGCAGATGCAGGTAGGAACAGCAAGCATGACGATGATGCTATAGGCAATATGCGAATTGAACCACGTAGTAGAGAATGTGAAAGACCAACAGTGAAGGGTCAATGAAAGTCGGTAAGCTTGAGGTCTGAACATGAGAGGCTGAGAGAGTCGCGATCTGGAAAAGACCTCTGCAACGTGCCAACGCATCAAGCGCGTCTGTCCCCTGTTCGGGCATTCCTTACCAGGACAGTGATAGCGTGGAGAAGCCTCAAGGAACAGGGCGATGGATTAGAGGCTCGGATGAGCAGCTTAACCCGGAAGCTAACAGCCAGGCTTCAGCCAAAATTGCAGGGGGCGCAGCAATGGGGTTTGAGGTCGGTCAGGTCGAGATGGAAATGTACCATAGTACAGAAAGAAGAAGAGACGAGCGTGAAACCCGCGAAGCACACAGCAGGCGTCAACTTATAACAGACTCCAGTCATGCAAGCATTACTGACAAACACCTGGCATGGCAGGAAAGATGGAAACCAGAAAAGATTGATTGAAAGATGACATTTTGAATTTCTGGGATCAAGGTCCCGATAGAACTAGCATTTCGGTGGCTTCAAACTGGGGTTCCTTAGCGACGTGGCACGGCAAGAGGCACCAGGCACTAAGGCAGACAACCCACCACCATGCATGACCGGATGCGTATCATTTTCACAGGTCACCACGTTGATAAGCGAATCGCAGCTCTCCAGTACGCTATCTCACACTACCACTTAGCGAACAACATTGACATTGATGAACACAGTGCTGGGACTGCAGTTCTGCTTTTGCGGTCCTGTCCCTGATGTTGTTCGATAGCTAGGTGCACCACGGCGTTCTCGCTGTCTGCATCGAAGAGACGAACGCATCTCTTTCGCTCTGTCTCTCCAACGACCTCGTTCGCTGTGTTCAGCCGCCAGTTGTCATATTGATATGGTATGTTCCCACTAGAAACACGCTTCTTAACCTGCCCACTGCTCTTCTCCAGCCGATGAGTGCCTTTACAAATCATCCGTATCCCCACTGACGACGCCGCCTCCCAAACCCGCCCGGAGCAAACGTAGCAGGCCTTGCCTTGAAGAAGCCACCCGGACCTGAAATGGACTGCAATCCGGCTCACCTGGCTCTTCGAAGATATGGTTTAACCGTGATGACGATGCCGTTGCAAGGACCTATGTAGCGTCTTATGCTCGGTCTGTCATCTGAAGTGTAACATGATCACGAATGCCACTGTCTCGGTTAGTATATTATATGCCCGGACCTCTCGCCTCAGACATACCTTAGTGTGTTCGATAGAGGGTGAACCATGAGCCTTGAGCTCAACATAGGAAGTCGTTCGGAAGCCACAGATCCCTGACATGCATAGCTTTCTGGGCGCCTTCAAGCATCCTTATCTCAGATACTCAGACCATCGACGGTGACAACTTCATTTTCCGTCGTCCGGCACCGCTTCCATCTGACCGTAAGCGGGACCTTGAGGAGGTCCGTTCATGGCCGGTCCAGAATTGGCTTGCATTTGAGAATGCATCTTTTGCGGTATCTGACCATATCCGCCGCTCATGGTGCGATGCTGCATTCCATATCCTTGTTGCACGTTTGATCCATATTGATTGCCTCCATAACTGCCTCGAGGCATGCCCATCTGTTGCTGCGGATAGCCCATTGGGACGCCTTGATTCGAGACACTGAATATCATGTTTGGGGCCCCTGTATGGCTCTGTTGAGATCCTTGCTGCATCATCATTGGAGCTATCTGACCAGGACTAGAGAACGCCCCATTCTGTTGCGGGTAGGCATGCCTCGAATTTGGCGAGTACATTTGCATCTGAGGATTGAATTGTTGAGGCAGAGCCATGTAAGGGCCGTTTGATGGCTGCTGAACCATCATCGGTGCGCCCATTTGGCCTATCTGTGCGTGCATCATGCCGGGCGTGCCAGGAAAAGGTCGCATCTGCATCGGCATTTGTCCACCTGGTGTTCCGAAATATGGCTGCTGATACGACAGCTGAGCCGGATGAGGCATTGGTGAAGCATAAGTCGATGTTTGACGAGATGTGACACTGGGTGAAGGGTAGACCCCGGGTGTGGCAGCACCGAATTGTAAGCGGTGGCTTCCATCATCGTATTGGTGAGGATACTGGTGTACTCCTGCATGTTGACCATGCTGCGGTGTGGCAATATGAGGGATGCTGGCTGGCCCGTTCGGAATTGTCTGTCCTTGCCCAGCAAATGTCATATGTTGATTTGAATCCAACCGGGCGGGCGCTCTTGGAACCGTGGTGGCAGTAAGCTGCTCGAAAGCTTCTTCGTATGTCTTTTGATCGTTCTCCGCCTTGACCGTCCAGCGAGGACCCGTCTGGAATGCATTTGGAATCCCACCATTACTGCTATAGTCTTTGTGCGTCTCTTCATGCTTGCCCTCTGGATCGGTCTTCTTGTGCGAGTATTCCTCCTTCACGCGAGCAATTGGGTTGAAGTCATGGGTGATGGATGGTCTTTCCGAAGCAGGCTTTGGCTTCCGGTTGCCGAAAAATAATGACGGACTAGCTGTCCTGGAGATGGATCCGCCTCGGTGCGTCGAGGCAGGGCTTGAAGGGGTCTGAGTGGAGCCAGCAGGATTGAAAGTAGCAGCAGTGGGACGGAACTCGGACGCTTTCACGTTCAGGTTGAATCTGCCAGAAATGGCTGAAGTGGGCGTGTGCATGTTGGACCGCTGAGGGCTGATCAGGCCATTTTGATCAGCCATAGGGCCGGTAGGGGGCACACGGCCCTCGATGATAGGGATAGGTGCCGGAATAGGAGCGCCTGCATGGCTTCCCTTACGATCTTGGTGCGAAGGGAATCTTGGTTGATAAGGAGCATTGTTGTTTCGCCCAGGGAACAATGGAGCTTGTTGCTGACTTGTGGCCCGATCAGATCGACCAGGTTGAGGAAACCCGCCACGTCCACGATTGAAAGTCTGTCTATCCGGCACAGGTGGTATAGGCTGGGGGACCTCGACGTTGCGAACTGTATCCTCAGCCGCCGGAGCCGGTGAAGGACTGGGAGCAGTTGAAGCTGATTCCTCATGTTCCTTCTGGGCCTTTTCGACAATGGCCTCTTGCTTCGCAGGATCTTTGGCAAGAATACCAATTAGATCATTGGGTATTGGTGTCTTGAGTTTGAAAGTCTTGGAGAATCGAAGCAGCTCGTTCAACTTCGCAGTCCGATCTTGGTTCTGCTGCGCCTTCCTTCTCTCCATCACTCTCTGCTTCTCGGTGTCGGCAAATACACGGAACTGGTTGAGTACTTTGACTTCGACGTTTTCAGTGGGGCCAGGGGACACCGCTTTCTTCGGTCCAGCAGATTCAGCCGCTACGTTTGGAGCGTTAGAGTCGGATGTTGCACCGTTCAATGGCGTATCAGCCGTGGCGGGCTCAGAAATGTGAGCAGATGCATCACCAGCATCACCGGCAGCCTCCTCACTTGAGGAGCCTATAGCCTGATTCGCCCGAGCTATTTCCTCCTTGTCTTCTTTCTGCTTCTGGGCCGCAGGATCCTGAGCTTCGAGTGGGTGTAGCTGCGCTGAGATGATCGCAGGATCAACAGGTACACCCGGTACTGTTGCTTGACCAGTAGGTGCACGTCTCGCTGGCGGCATGTATTTATTCGGACCACCCACTGGCAGGGTGGGGAAACCGCGTTCTTCACGGCGCACTCCACTGTATTTTTCTTCTTCGTCGTCACCATCATTCTCCAAGGTCTGACCACGTTCTTCGCGAATGTGCGCATTGTTAGCAGCCGAGCCCTCAATTTCTCGAGCAAGTCTCTCTGCTTCAGCTTCTCGACGCCGGTACGACGGTGCGCTTCGGTCAATAGAAGTTGTGTACAGATTCTCATCGTACGTGCTCTGAGTACCGAAGAGTTGGGAATTGGTCGCGAATTGATCCCAGGTACTCGCATTGCCTGACTCCAGTGAGAAGTCGGTTGAGGGAGCTTCCTCAGGAACCCATCGTTGGAGAGTGCGCTCTCCCCGAAGCTGATTGCCAGAAATGTCGGCGTCAGTCTGAAAGCCTGTGGATGAACCTGCAGGTAAACCGTTAGTCTCATTGTGAAAGTGAAGGAAACAGGCGTACCGTTTGCGAGTTTAGAATTCTCCGGTAGCGAGAATGCCGCAATGTACATGTCGGCCATGTCTTTCACATCGAAGTTCATCGCATGTTCGGGACTCGAGCCAACTAAGGCCGCTTCCCGAGACGCTGCACCATTTGTTTGTCCTCCAGCTGCGGCCGGCAGCTTTCTGACCATCTTCAATGTAACTTTAGAGTTGGCCGGGTTGAAAGTCGACCCAGACAGCAGGCCTTCATAGCTGTCGCCTGACTTCACGGTTACAACAATGGTCAAGCCCTGTGACGATGTCAGAGATGTTTCAGTAGTGCAACAGCATCATTGGGATCGTACAATAGTCGCTGCGAAAAGAAACATCAACCTCTCATGGGCCTGTTTGTCTGATATGCCACCCTCTTTCTGCGTACCTGCTCTCGCATTACCTTGGTTTCTTGGTTGCGGAGAACTTCCATTCTGCTGGCTAGCCATTGGGGCACGCTGCGAAGCGGAGCTGGAGGCTGAACCCCAGGCTTTGTGGGAACTAGGTCGTCTAAGAAACAGAAGAATTAGCACATGTTCCCGTCAGAGTGGTATAAAGGATACGAAATGCGTCATGACCTATCTAGGGGAGAATGTGGCCCTCGGTGAGTGTCGCAAGATAATTCTGACATATTTAGGGGTGCAAGTAGGAAGACCGGTACGTACCGTGAAAGACCCTCGACAGGACTCTGCTTGCGCCCTGCATCTGCACCTTTCGCGTTGCTACTTGATCTCATTGTGGTTCTTCCCAGAGCATTATTGTTTTGTGTGGTGCTGGAATTTAGGAAAGAGCCGGAGGAGGATGTAGCGCTGGCGGCAGAGGCCATCAGCTAATGCTGGCAAGGTCGCACAGGAGGCTTCGTAGGGAGCTAAAATCGACGGACCAGCCAGTCAAACTGCGCTCTCAGAGGATTTGAACCTCTTCGAAGGAGAAGGAGAGATGGAAATGGTGTATATTCGAATTGTCTCGGTCGAAGGTAAAGGGCACGAGCCTTCCGTGGAAAGTTTCCTAAGAGCCCAGGCGAAGCTGGTGGAGAGCAAGCGCAGTCTGAGGGAACGGAGCACTAGCCAGAAAAACAAGCAAATTAAGAAGGGAGTAGAGAGTGACTGGCCAGGCAAGGTTACAAGCCTAACACTTTGGGAAATGTCAAGAAGAACGCAGCAGCAATGAAGAGACTGCGAGGAGGGATTATTTTGAAAGGATTGCAATGGGGATGGTGCAATGACCGAGAAAAAGAGGAGGTTTGTGGTTGCGGTTGTGGTTGTGTTTGATGGAGGAAAGCTGGAGACTGTTCTCTCTAGCGGTGCAGATTGGGTTTGAGGGGCGCAAACCGCAAGAGTGCGCCCGCAGCCTGCCCTGGTTTAGTCAATCAAACCAACAACAGGCGGCCGACCCGCGGCGCCCGGCGGATTAGTGACTCCAGAAGGCCACCAGAAAAACATTGAAACAGCGAAACAATGGGCACTACCAGGGTGCGGCACGACTCGATGTCACTTTTACCTCGTCAGTGTGGGCCAAAACTGGTGTGTTTATTTTATTCTGCTGTGCTCATTACAGCATCAACTCTCATGCACACTACAGTTGATGTCTTTGCATTCAATTGCTATTGCAAGGAACTAGTACATAGTACGCTTGTCTTTGGAAACCTCTTCAACTACAAAGTCATCAGCCCTCGAGTCCACTGTAATCAACCTCGATTGCAGGCTGGTTGCCTCCCGCGGCGACTTCCAGGCTCAGCAAACAAATAATAAAATCCTCCCTATCTTCGACCCACTAACTTGCTTTGTCCGTATCACCTCCCCTGCATTTTCAACGTCCTGGTACTGGTGTGCTGGCCTTTCCCCGACGGATACCGCGTTCCCCGTGGCACGCCAATGGACAACCGACACCCCCTCCTTTACGCAGAGCATTTACCAAAAGTCGTCAGCATGAATCAAGCAAGACACAGAAAAAGATCTGGCATAATGCTCGCTTGCTGTATACAATAAGTCATCAACCTGGACGACCGCAGTGCTCTGCCGTTCAAATCCATTCCGTCATTCATTCATGAGTTGTTGCACACTGCTCAGCAGCGTCGTATCCCTCGAGCATCTGCACCCATTCAATGCTGATGATTGCACATACACTGAAGAGAATTCCATCATTACAGCCTCAGATTGTTGAGGATTGCCGCAGTCATCGACCGGTATTGATTCATACCGCCTTGCACCTTTTTGAATTGGATGCCATGTAATGAAAGAAGAGGGATCTTCACGATGGCAATCTCAAATCTGAGCACCAGCCGCTGGCCAGAATCGTCCTGTACACGTGTCCGTGTTGCCGCCATGTCGTAGGACTGCTCGCCATTGTGCCTGCTTTGAGGCAGATATTCTTCAGAACCCTCAGAGTTGGTTACAAAACTCTGATCTGGCTGTCTTCTGCGTGTCTGATATCGGGTCGAACGGTCCTCCTTGACATCTTCCTTTTCTTTGCCACGAAAAGCGCCTCCGAATGAGATGCGGCGTTGGTGGCCAGAAGTCATGCGACCACTCTTTTCGTCATCAAGACCTGGCCCAGGTTCTCTGACCCCCTCCAGATTGATGCTGGGTGCATGTCTGCATGAGAACCCACCCTTGATGACAGTGTACTGGACACCAAGTTGATTAAGGACCCGGATTATATCGTGCCTGATGAACTCGGGAGGCTTACTACTAGTCGTCGAAGTCGAAAATAAGCCTTTGAGGCTGGCAGGTTTCGAGATTTCTGTCCCAGGAGTATCAGGAAGAGCGGGGGTCTCCAATGGGTCAGTCCCATTACGGATGTCAGCGTCAGTCTCCTCTGGGACCAAGGCTTCTCGGTCACGCCTCTCTTCATAGCGCTTGCGCCTGGCTTGGATGCTTTCCTGTCGTGCATGACCCAATGACTTTGTACGATTGGTAGTGGGAGTACGTGGTGTAGCCATGGGACTTGCGTTCGGCGTCGTTCGGTCTGTGAGCTCTACACCTTTGCCAGTCTTGTCCGCGCTTACACTGGACTTGTCGGAACCGCTGGTCGGAGGTGGTTCAGGTGCCAGGAAGGGCGACTCATTCTTAGTCGAGGGGCCTCGGTGCAGTAGCCGGCGCGGTCTGTAATCAGCTGAGTTGACGCTGGTTGACCTGCCCAAGAATTTTCCGGCCCTGGACCCGCCACTGTTGGCGCTGAGAAGACCTTCTTGCTGCGGTTGACTACCTCCTGCGTGGTGCGTGGTCGGACTTGGGTCTCTTCTGCGTGATCGGCGAACAGAAAACGACTTACGAGGAGGAGCAGCGAGATCCTGAGGAGGCTGGATGTTGAGGGCAGGTGGCGGTTCGGGACGGTCCAAATCACGCTCACGATACCGTCTAGTACTGAACCTCCTGAGCAGTCCCATAGCAGTGCCCTCCTTCTTTGCCGGTTGATCAAGATGTGGGCTTGGTGCAGGTAACGCGGGACTGGGGAGAGGCTTCTTCTCGGAGGTAACAGGTGGCTTCGTGTCGGGCAGAACATCATCCTCGCCGTGTGTTCGAGCCCGAGGCCTAGACCGACCACCAGTAGCCTTTTCACCAGGCATTTCAGGTGCAAAGGTATTGGTGTGCGCTGCCTCCGGTGTCGGTAGACCTGGCAACTTGAGAGGGGTTTCGCCTGGAGTCGTGGGCATTGCCAGGGCACCAGGATTCTGATCTCTTCTTTCACGATCACGCTTCTCTCGTGCCAAGTAGTAAATTGAGACCAGAGGGCTGTAGGCATTAAGCGGATCCTGCCCGCGAATTGCCTCGGAAGATGGAGTCGACAGGCCCTCTCGACTGATCGAGTTTCTCCGTTTGTAGAAGTCAAAAACTCCACGTTTCCTATCTCCGCTGCCTGAAGCGTGACTGTGGTCATCCTTGGACGTCTTGCGGACAGCACTCTGATAATCGTCTGACTCGATAATTCTGGTCAACTGCTCGGTAATATAGGCAGCAGAACCAAAATCGAATCCCTGCATCTTTTCGATGATCTCGGAATCCAAAGGCAATGTCAGGGGCTCTCGTTGCGGCAAATAGTTGTCAGGGGGACCGTTAAACCCTTTGGTCATCCAAGGATGGTTCATAATCTCTTGTAGGCTGGCACGTTCCTTAGGGTCAACGACAAGCATTCGTGAGATTATGCTCTTGCATTCTGCACTTTGTTAGCAATGTGACGCATGGAGGGGAGTATCTTATCATACCAGCCGTCAACCACTGTGGATAGTCGACCACACCTCGTTTGATCTTCGCATGTAGCTGGGGCATGCTTTGATCATCGAAGGGGACCTTGCCGCAAACAAGCACATAGAGCACGATTCCAAAGCTCCATACATCAACCTCTGGTCCGGTGTATTGACGAGCTTGTAGCAGCTCTGGAGCTGCAAAATACAAACTTCCGCAAAAGGTCTTGAGCAGAGATCGTGGCGAATAGAGGTTGCTCAGACCAAAATCAATGATTTTGATGTCACCACTCTTACTGATGAGGATGTTTTCGATCTTCAAATCCCGATGGACAATGCTGTTTCTGTGGCAGTAATCCAGGGCACTGGCGATTTGGCGAGCAAACTTTCGTGCCTGCTTCTCCTTGAGTCTCCCATGAGCAATAATGTAGTCCAGCATCTGTCCACCGTTTACATATTCGAAAAGCATATACCAGTGGTAGTTTGTCCTCTGCACGTCAATCATGCCACAAATATATGGATGACAAAGCAGGGAGACCATGGCAGCCTCCCGTGCAGTTCGAACCTCTTTAGAACGATCGGCACGTTCGTCTTTCGCATTCCCGTGGTCATCAAGGGTTTGCCTAGGCACGATCTTAATAGCTGCTTGTTCCCCAGTGTCGGCGTTCCTCGCAAGCTTGACTTTGCCCATACTGCCCTGCCCAATGGTCTTACCAAGGGACCAAGTTCCGGTCTGTGCAGTGATCGAGGTACGCCTGCGACCCACGGTTGGATATATCTGCGACGAGTGTCTGTCGTTCTGTGGTGTACCTGTTGTAGTGTGAGCCGAAGACCCGTCCACTACGACAGTGGTTGGTGCAGTAAGGTCTTGACTCCCACGCCTTGATCTAGGATGGGAAGATGATCTTGGCTGTTGAGATGCTTGTGCATTGTGTTCTTCTCTTCCATCTCGAGAGCTCCGTCGGACGGACGGTGGCTTGGCCATGTTACTCTGTTCGAAATCTCTACGAGCGACGCTCGCGAGGGCGGCAGGATTAGACTGAGGAGGATCGGAGGAGCGAGAACCAGATCGACTGTGGTTCTGATGATTCGAAGGCCGTTGATTAACGGATCGTGTTCGGGAGGGCTGTGCAGGTGAGGCGGATGTGTATGAAGAGGGAGGGTTTCGGGAGGAAGAATGGCTGCGCACCATAGTCGGTGACTGTTGCTGTGAGGCTGCCGTTGCCATTGCGAGTCGTTATGATCGCAATGCTCGTCCGTCTGATAGGGACTGAACCAGATCTGTGTGTATGTTTGCGGCCACGGAATGCGATGCCTTGCAACAACGCACGGACAATGATGCCCCTGTACGCTTTGCTGCCGCAAGGCTTCGTGCCCACTTGAGCAACTTGTCAACCCTGATAAGTCCCAAGAAGGAATGAGGTGTTATTTCGACGGCATGCGAGTAACTTCAACAGGGTGGCTTCGAGAATTAAAGATTCGAATTATGTTCATCGGGTTGGCACGAGAGGGGGTGGTGAGATGACAGCTCGTATGGGGCTGGTAGTACGTAGTATATCAGCGAACGTCCTTGGGGCCGGCGAGATTAACAATGTTCTCACCAGGATATTATGATAGAGATGCTTTGTTTCAGATGTGGTGGGAAACTCGGTTTCAATGTATTGAAGTGCACGATTGATGCTAATGAGGAAGCGCAATCACACGCGCAGCCAGCGATATGAATGGGCACATGGACAGTGATGACTTCGCTGGGCAAGGCAGCCTTAGGCTGGTGCTCACCAAGCTCACGAGCATTATCCGGCAGCGGGATTTACCTGCGCGTGCCAGTGGTGCATACCAGGTAGGGTAGCGCTCCCGCATCAAGGCTCGCCAGCAGTATTCCCGGCTTTGGCGCCTAACGATTAGAGCCTGTAGCACTGTGGCTTAGGTGATAAAGACTCCCGTCTGACGGATTCATCTTCCTCAAATGCGCCTGAATTGGTGGCCGGATTTCGTCATGCGTTCTCTTTTCTCTGTACCTGAATATATCCCTCCCATGCTGCTGATCTTCGCCCGTGCGCAGAATATTATCTTACGGGAACCTGTTCCTGAAATCTTGCATCAACCACATAATGCACAACGGGCCTAGCCCCCACCATCGGCCATACTGCGAGATGATATAGTGAATGTCAAAACTCATTTTCATCCTGGGGTAGCCTGCTTCGACGATCTGTAGCACTCTCTTGATGTCTTTGCGAGATGGCGTACAAGCGTTCTAGACAGGCGTTCGAAGCTGATCTACAGAAGCAGTCGTCACCCTACGTTGTCTACGGGACACCTTTACCGCCCCTAGACGAACAGACTCGGGATGATGGCAGTTTCGTACCAGTATGGAAACAAGAAGTCACAGACGAAAGAGGAAGGAAGCGCTTGCATGGTGCCTTCACTGGTGGCTTCAGCGCCGGGTGAGATTCTGGAGATTGTGATTCTGGAACATAATGGCTAAAATGGTGGACACAGATATTTTAACAGTGTAGGTTCTAAAGAAGGATGGGCGCCTGCTTCGTTCGTCTCTTCTAGACAGAATCGGGCAGCAAAAGATGTCTCGAAGCCCCCACAGCAGAGGCCAGAGGACTTCATGGATGAAGAAGATATGCGTGAAGCCGAAGAAGCTCGCACTCTGGGTACATCCGATGAGTTCGCAGGATTTGGTACGGAGCAAGATGCGATGCGCAGGAGTGCCGCTATCGACATCTTTCGACCCATGGAGGAGACAATTGGCTCAAAGCTGCTTAAGAGAATGGGTTGGCGTGAAGGTCAAGGTATCGGCCCACGCATAAAAAGAGCAGCAAACGTGGGTGATGAGGAGATCGACACTTCGGAGACGCACCTATTCGCTCCTAATGATGTGCGAATAGTGTCGCTTGCGCGCAAGACAGACCGCAAAGGACTTGGCTATGACGGCGAGCTACAGGCCGCAGGGAATACGAGCAACAACACACAAGGAAGTCGTCAGAAGATTGTACGTGCAGATGAGTCCTCCGACGATGACACCACTGGGCCACCGTCCTCCAAGAAATCCATACCCCGGGTCCGAAGGACCGGTATAGGATCAGGCGTGCTAAATGACGATTCCGGTGATGAAGACCCGTACTCAATGGGACCTAGGATCTCTTATAACAAAACCCTTGGTGGCGACAAGAAAACAAAGGCCAAAGCAAAGAATGCGCAAAGCTCTGCGAACCCTTTGCTCAAAACGAAGCCTACTTTTATTTCAAAGAAGCTTGCAAGCCTCAAAGGTGCTCTCAGAAAGTGTCATGATGGCCGGTTGCCTCCAGATGGATTCGTACTTGCGGATCAGCTGGACTCTTTCGGAACTCTGACGTTGCAGGACGACAAGTACAAACCACCTCAAGTCCCGGCCGATTGGAAATCGTCCCTATCTCGAGACAGAGAGACAGAGGCTGATACGACATTCGTGTCAACAGCTGAGGCCGCCAAAGCTTCTAGCATGACAGCGAAAGCTCGAGCCTCAATCCTAGGAGAATCAGTACTTCCGGGAAAGTCAGTGTTCGATTTCATAACACCTGGTGCGCGTGAACGACTAGCAACAGCGTCCGGACGTCAGAACCTTCCCGCCGCAGGAAGTGAGGCTCCACCACCAGGGTTCGAGATTTCCAAAGAAACTAGTCTACAGAGCCTGATTCCTTACCTGGATAAGGCCACAGCTCTGCAAGCACTCAATCGTGGAGTAGGCGGGTGGATGCCGTATGCTGAAGACGAGAACAAGAGAAATCGATACCGGGCCTATCTGGAGATTCAAGCCGGTCTTAGGCAGACCGATGGTCGAGATGAGCTTCCTCCTCGCCCCGAAGGCATGAAACAAGACGACTGGCTGATCGAGATGAACGAATTTGCCCGGGCTGCCGAAGTCTTCAAACCGATAAGTGGCTTGATGGCCAGTCGGTTTACATCGTCTTCGTCTCTACCGCAGGGTCAAAACATAGATTCCAGCACGGCGTCCGCTGAGTCTCTGTTGACGAAGCCAGCAGGAAAGCCACAAGATCCAGCAGAGTCAGCAGCGAGAATAGGCATGTTCGGTCCAATGACGCGAACAGTCTCGAATTTCTATCCGACAAGACTGGTCTGTAAGAGGTTCAACGTCCCATACCCGGAGCACTCTGCATCTGCAGCCACCGATAAGGCAGGCACTGGACCTCCTGAATCGAGCTCGGAGCTTCCGCAATTTCGGTCTTTTGCGTCCGCCGGCATCCAACAAGATGTCTCAGCTGACCAAAAGCCAGCTCAAGGGATTGAAGTCGGTGTTGAGCCTGCTCCTGCAGGAACAGCTGAAAACCTCGAGACTCTACCACCAGCATCGCATGTCATGGATTCAGAAAAGAATGAAGCGCTTGAGCAAGAGAGACCAGGTGCAGCAGTGTTCAAGGCCGTCTTCGGCAGTGACGATGAGGATGATGATTAGGGCATATCAGCCGTCGGGTGATAGCGTCTATAGTCGAGCTATCTCTCAGCTTAGATCATCGCAATCGAGATTTTGAACTCCTCTGAACAAGATTACATCTCCGTATATGATATGTCCTGACATGCCGACAAGGCTGCGGCGCAAGGCTGAATGCAGGGTCGAGCCGCGATCCGATGCGAGTCAGCCGCCCCATCTAAGCCAGCGATTTAGATACCTAACCAAAAGGACACATAATTTATTACAATACTCCTCGTGCTCGTATCAGCGTACCTCTTGCTTGTATCGTCCTCCGCTCACCATAGTCGCTCATTCACTCCCACATTTGACAAACGTTTTGCTCATAACATGGCACGGCGGAAACAACTCACGCCCACGCAGCGAACAGCCTCCGGCGAAGTCATGCAATCACTATCAGATGAACCCGAAAAGCCCGCAGCCTATACCAACGGCCATATCTCAAAAGATTCCGCAGTACAGAGATCTGGATTCTCCTCATCGCAAGCTCCTCAGCCAAGCATTCTCTCCCTCCTCATCTGCGTATCCGGCATCTACGCCTCATTCTTGACCTGGGGTCTCCTCCAAGAGCGCATAACCACAACATCCTACCCAGCCGACGACTCTGCGCAGGCGCAGCAAGAATACTTCCGCTTCCCCATCGTTCTCAACACGATCCAAGCCTTCTTCGCATCCACCAGCGGCAGTCTCTACCTCCTCTACAAGACCAAATCCTTCAACATCTTGCCCGCAAGGGCGGCCCTCGTGCCACTCACCCTAGTCACGCTGACAACGACACTAGCCTCGCCCTTTGGCTATGCCTCGCTCGCGCACGTCGACTACCTCACCTTCGTCCTCGCCAAATCATGCAAGCTTCTGCCCGTGATGGCGTTGCACGTCACCCTCTTCCGCAAACGCTACCCTCTCTCAAAGTACCTGATCGTCCTAGCCGTGACAAGCGGCGTCGCACTCTTCACTCTCTACCACCCACCCAAGCCGGGAAAGCCGACTTCAAGAAAGACTCAATCCTCGAGCATCTACGGCCTGACACTACTAGGCATCAACCTCTTGTTCGACGGCCTCACAAACACCGTGCAAGACCACATCTTCCAGTCCCCCCATCGCTACGGCAAGACCTCCGGCCCGCAAATGATGGTCATACTGAACCTGCTGGGCACACTCCTGATGAGCGCATACCTCCTGGTAATGCCACACATACCCCCTTCGATCATACCAGCATTTGCCAAAACCGACGCCAATGAACTGGCCAACGCTATGGGATTTCTCACACGCCACCCCGCCGTCTTCTACGACATGCTGGGGTTTGCGGCCTGTGGCGCCATAGGTCAATTGTTCATCTACGCCACGCTGGAGCGATTCTCGAGCCTCTTGCTCGTCACGGTGACAGTGACGCGCAAAATGCTGACTATGGTCCTGAGCGTGGTGTGGTTTGGCAAGAGCTTGAGCCACGGCCAGTGGATGGGCGTGGGTTTGGTGTTTGGCGGGGTCGCCGCTGAGGCGCTTATCCAGCAGCGGGAGAAGAAACAGAAGGAAAGACTGAAGGTTAAAAGTGCTTGATGTAAAAATAAAATAGAGATAGATTTTGGGCATTGAGCGATATGGAACTGTAATATCGTTCAATGTGAACGCTACGTGTACTATGATGCTTGCTAGGCTGGATAAACATGCATGAAATACGATGCGGGATGCCGCCCAAACGTAAGGCGTTAACTAACAGCCGTAGTATTGATACTAGTCAGGCTGTCCAGCATTTCCCTCATTTCGAACGCACGCAAGGGTGGTCCCAATATCCCAGGCGTATCTGTCGTAGCTGCCATCTTACTCGCTTGATCCAAATCCGCGAGCGCCAACTGCGTGGCTGGCACCGTAGGGCCCAGCTCGTCGACTCCGACCTTGACAGCGCGAGCGTAATACTGCAGCGCACCCCCGTGGTTGTGGCGGAGAGAATGCACCCTGCCCAGCGTGCGCAGACAAGCCATACGACTGTGCATGATCCCTGCAGACAATAGCCGCACTTGGTTGTCCGTTTGGATCCGGAACGTGCGCCGCAGGGCATCGTTGGCTAGACTTTCAGCTTGCTCGTACGCCACGCCCTGACCCTGACCGTGCCTCTCACCGTGGCACTGACTCTGCGCGAGATGCACCTTAGCAAGTTCCAGCATGGCGGTGACGCACATCAGGCTGTCTGCGCCGTACATTTTTTCGCAACGTGATAGCAGCCCTGCTAGAATCCGTACGGCGTCGTCGGGCCGCCCGAGCTGCGAGAGGATGCGTGCGAGGAAGTACTCCTGGCACGTGGTTTGGTAGGCTTCGCCGCCGAATAATTGCTCATGCAGCCTGTGGATTTCGGCCTGTATGAGTTCACGAAGACGCACCGTCGTAGTGTCTGGGAGACGCATTCGCAGAAGTTGTGTGATGGGATGGTGTGCACCCAACACGCCCTCAGAAACGTCGGCGGCGAAGTGTTTGATCTGAAAGCGCAGACGAGCTAGGTCGCTGTCCGAGCCGTCGAGGCTCAGTTCGGCGAGGACGTAGTACAACTGTGGATGCGGGGACGTTAGGAGCTGGTGGAGTGAAGGAAGGACTCGGTTCAGGATCGATGAGGCTGAATCGATGCGATTGACAGCGATGAGGCCCGCGGCTGTAGTAATTGAGCCGCTGAACGTCTCGACTGTGCTTATGATGTCGAAGGCTGTGCCGTCTTGTTGGAGGCGCGCTGACCATGTGCTTTCGAAGGTTCCGGTGTAAAATTCCCTTGTATGCAGCAGGATCTGTTCCATTTGCGAGTCGTCTTTGGACAGTGCGAGTGGTGATTTAGGAGCAGGAGCCATACCTAGCCGCCAGGATACTTTTGAGGACGAAGACGAAACTGGTTTTCGACGCTTGGAGACATTTGCTTGAAGGACGTCTATTTCTAGCAGCTCTGAGGTCCTTTTGTTGCTTTGGGTGGCATCCTCTCGTTGTTTCCCAGCCGCGTAGTGGGAAAGTGTAGAGCCCTGATGTTCGTCAAACGAGGCTGCCGGCTCATTTGACTTCCAGCCAACATCAACAGCAGTGCTCGATGCAGACAAGACAGATATGTGCTCCCCATCTTGCTCGTCAGAGGGGTTGACCAACTCATCAATCGCCAACCTGCGTACTGGCGCTTTGGTGGTAGAGGACGTGGACGTTATATGTTCCGGTGGTCGAGTGATAGGGTATAGGACCTGCGCAAAACTCGTCGGTATCGGAGTCGTGTTTCCTGGCGGGCGTGTAGCAGGGTACACAATATGCGCGGAGCTTGATGCCGTTGCCGTTTTGCTCTTGGTAGACGTATCAACCGTCCCCGGCACCTGGGCAGACGCAACAGGAGCTGGCGCGAGATACACTCGTCCATGTACGGAAGAGGCCTGATTGTGGTCCGCAGAAGCCCTGAGCGCAGTTGCGACTCTGCCACCTGGGTTTTGTCCTGCGTGCCGGCGTATCTGTGTCACGTTCTGCCTGCTTCGTGGATCACCGGTAATCCAAGTAAATGCTCGCGGTGTACCGTCCTCCTGGGGAGGCATTGGACGGTAGCACCGCAGTCTCGCCACAGGACATCATCCGAGCTAGGTCAGGTTTAGAGATTGGCCACAGAGTGATCTGTAGAGGTGCTGAAAGCTTAGGAAGCTGCGCTGATGAAGCCTTGACAAACACGGCAGCCTTTGTGTTGAAAGAAACACACTAGTTAGCTGCGCATTTTGGCCCCTGTGTCCGGCTCAAATACACCCGAGCGTAGTCTCCCGAATCAAATTGGAATAGTTTGCGCGAGAGGATCTCATGGAGTATCATATGAGCCATCCGGCACTCGTGAGTTGAGGTCTGCAACAGTTCGAAGCTTAAGCTGCATCGTGACGCTGATTAATTCGTGACTAACCGATCCACTGACCTCTGTTCATTGATACTGAGCCGTGATCATGACACACGGCAAAAGCTTTCCTGCAGCCGGTTACGATTTCATGCGAGACGGCCTTCGGTCTCATCTACCAGAGTACATGAACTTGAAGGATTGTGTAGCTGTGAATAGTGTGTACAGTGGCAGCAATAAAGCAGAGTTTTGGGCTTGGCAGAAAAGGGAAAGACTCCGGCGAGGCTGAGCTCCATAGGAGAGACTCGTATGCGCAAAATATCTTGTTGAAGGGTAGAATTAATGCATCGTCGAGATGCTCTGAGGGCATCCCTGAGATAGATGAGGATATATGGAGTCAAATCATCCCTTAAAATGGTTTCCTCCATATTTCCCTTCCAACCGAAGCGTTCCTTCCTCTTGTGGTGCAGTCACCACAGCTGGTGCTTCCTTGTCAGGTCTTCTTTACGTCGGAAATCCGTGACAAGCGTGATCATCTCGCATTAACAGAACTTTTGTCATATTGATGGCCCACCAGCCGCTCCGACGATCTTCAAACTCGACTTCCCTTGCCTTGTCTCCTCGATCTGAGTATAAGCCAACCAATACCGACTCGGATGCCACTCTACTGCGGGGATCCCACTCGACCCTGTTGGTATAGTATGCACAACATCACCAGTCTCGGCATGGTATATCTCAAGTCCGGAGCTTATGCCTTCGCCACCTCCGGATCCCATCTCTTCACTTGCGCCGACCACATACCGGCCGTCCCAGGACCAACTAAGGCCCTTGATGGCACCAGAACTCGTGTTGGACACAGTCCGTCGGCATACCCAATCAGTGGTGTCCCAGAGTGAAATCATGGCATCTGAGCCGCCAACAGCCACGTATTTGCCATTTGGACAATATGAAATCGCGGTGCACGAGGAGGTGTGTGCAGAAATGCTGTGAAGAATTTGGAAGGACGGGTAGTCGAGTATTTGGACTGACCCGTCACCTCGCGTGATCAGAAGCTCACTTGGCGGGTATGCATTTGAGAATGTCGTCTGATTCGTTTGCTGGGTCTGCTTGTGCCGCGACAATATGACTGGGGAGGATGGAATGGCAGTCGAGATGGGGATGAGGACGTCGCCCTGTTCCCAGAGTAAGAAGTTGTACGATGACAGAATGTATGCTCTCCCACCTTGGTTCCAGCAAGTAGAACACTCCCATCGGTACTCCAGCTGAGAGTGAATGGTTCGCCGCCGACCTCGAGTTTTGTCACACATGTCTTGCTTCGTGTATCCCAAAACCGCACCGTGCCGTCCGAGGAGCAGCTGGCCAACTCGAATTCTCGGACCGGATTGAAGAGCACTTTCTCCACGGCATGTCCATGGCCTCTCAGGTCTATTTGACTGCGCGGACTGGTTCGCTCGGGGTTCCAGACGCGGACTGTCTTATCGTTGGCGCCAGTCGCTATCAGGCCGCCAGAAGCATTCCAGGAGATTGTTCGGTGGCTACGGACGGCAAATAAGGGATCAGCCGGCTGTCTTGGTGGTAAGGCGACGGAATCTGACAGTGAATCTCCGAGGGGACTCAGAACACAGGTACGTACATTGTCGGCGCGACGGTGCGAGTGACAGGGTCTGCATATTGCTGCGCCTTAAGCAGGCTGAACTGTGTGCCGAACTTGTCGCGGCCCAAGTGCTTACGCTGACTGATGGGCGCCATGATACTATTGAATCATCCCGCCTCGAGTCGCGACTGCATCTGTCATCTGGTAGCCCAAAGATCGTGTCGCATGCTGGGCATCGACTTGCATTATTAGTCGAGGAATGGGTTTCTGGATACACGTCAAACATGCCAAGGAATTGCGGCGGCATACGCGGAGTCCATAATTGCATCAGGCTCGATCACCCATTCGCATCAAGGTCGGCAATGATTCTGATTATAGTATCACATTGTGGCAGAACCTAGAACTCGCATGATAGAGACGATTGTAAGCCAAGTTGGGATTCTCGCTCTATAGATTTTGGGTATCACATTTTCGTATCGTTCATCTGATTGTCCGCCTTTCGGACAACAGTACTGTACATTGCTCTTCCCCTGCGTTGTGGAACCACATCGCAGTTGTCAATTAGGCTGGGGTGTTGATCCTGGCCAGCCAAAGATCCACTCACTGCCGTCTCCCATACCCTCTGCAGGCCAAAATGAGTCCATTCCAGGCGTCATGCCGGGCGTCATCCCAGTCGAATTCATTGCCACGCCTGCCGGGCCTGATGTTGCACCAGGACTGGCAAAATCCGGATTCTGGGGTTGCTTGTTTACTCCTGCACCAGGCTGGTTGGTTGCAATCCTCCAACTTTCGTTGCTAGGAAAGGGGAAACCTGATGGCGACTGCTGCGACTGTGAGCCACTGGCGCTGTTGTTGGCTCCTGTCTGATTTGGAGGTGAAGTATACGAGGTATGCGACGAAGTGTGGTTAGAAAGTGTTGAAGGCGTGGGGTGATTCGACTGCGATCTGGATCCAAAGCCTTCCTGATTTGAATTGCCTGGCGAGTTGTCTGTACCGAGCGACTGTACGGCTGCTACACCCGCACCGTACAGGATGTTTTCATAAGCATCACTTAGTGAGGTCTCAGCAAATTGTCCGGGTTGTGCTCCATTATTTGAAGGCTCTGTATGATAGACGCCTTGATACAGCTGGCTGGTGTTCACGACCGGTATATTGAGTTGTGAATCACTCGGTAAGGTGACATTCATGGGGTTCGGGTTTATGTTTTGAGGAGTGTTCTGAGTTTGACGAATCTCGAACAATGGCGAGCATTTCAAAGAGTCGGTATTGGCAGGCGACTCGCCCTGTTGTACAGGTTAGCAAATGCACATGGATGCTGAAACGGTCGACATACAGGTGGTCGGCGACCAAATTTCCAGCGTGAATAACTGGTTGGGATATCCAGTCCGCTGCCTTCCAGGTCCACGTCAAGTTGGACCAAGAACGATTCGGTCAATGGATTCTTTGTTTTCAGGACCTGCATAGCGGCAAGGAGGAAATGCAACGAGGATTTGACTGCTGTATCTTCTCGCCTTGCTTTGAGATACTGCACAAACACTCGTGCTGCGACATAGAGGCAGAATGCGATGAAAGGATTCATCTAGAGACAGTCAGCATCACCATACTTCGGCTTTGCATCGTCCAACGAACCTGTGCCATATCCACGTGACTTATCATCTTCATTATATTCGTGATTTGATCGGCTGCAACAATGCATCGTCGCTTAGACTCCGCGCTGATCTGAGCAGGTAACCGGTTCTTGTCGGCTTTGAAGATGGCCGCCTGATGCAAACATATGGTGGCGGTATGGATGTTCATATTGAGAAAGATGGTATTGGGATCGCTGATACCGGCCGGCAGCCGAAGAGTGGCGGGCAATGACAGAGATGTGTTGAGGAGGATGTTGTCTAGAGAGCGATGCCGTTTCCAGAAAGCGCCGTTCAGATCGTGATCATTCTCCTGTTCGTCAGGTCGGTGAAGATGCGTAAGATTACGGCCGAATATGGTAGATAGGAGAATGACACCACCAAAGGAGGAGAGTTGACCAGCGCCTTCTCCTTTCAAAATGTCCGATAGCTGCAATATATTTTCTGGTTGACATCTGTTGAACGCTTCGTCACTTGCGGGTAGATTGGTAAGGATCTATTGCATCTTGTCAGCCAGATTTACCTTACTGCGGGATAAACCTACATCTTGCTCATCAATGACCATAGGCCACCCCGTTCCTATACTGGCATAACGGTCTTGACAATATGCCATCCAGAAGGTTCTTCGCCGCTCTTCCCGATCGGTCCAATCTCGAGGAGGAGGGAGGGTTTGTTTCACGTCAAGACCGACACGATCGAGTCGGTGCAGGCCCATCATGAGCGCGAGTCTAGACGCTCTACCAATACTCATCCATGCTCTCGGGAAATACATGAGCTTGAACTCGTGGCAGGCCAGTAGTGTCCACGCCTGGCAATGTGGGACGGTGATTATGCCCTCTCCATGACCACGCATCTCATCGGCCTCGGCGTACTTCCGAGCTCTTTGGTAGAAATGTTCCGTGTATGCAGAAAACTTCGGAGTGATGACACAGGCATGTGTCCACATGGCATACCTCAGAGCGACTGCTGGTCGCATATGCGGTGCAAGATCCATGGAGGCCAAGAACCTCGCCTTGTGAATCATTGGCAATGATGGATGGATCTTCTCAAAGTATATTTCGTTCCTGTACAGGTTAGCGACACATCTCCACAACGCGCCTCGACTTGTCCTACAGTTCATCGATTATGTCGCGCGAAGGTAACGCCTCCTCCAAGCCCAAGCCAATCATTTCCCAGGAGAAGTCTTCGTTGACATCCATTGTGAAATCTTGCATGCCAACAGGGTTTGGATCCGTGAACATTGGATCTGTGAAGTTCGCATCTTGCATCATCTCGGACATGGACGTGTCTCCCATGCCCATGTTTGGCATGTCCAACGAAGGCATGGAAGCGTATGACTCTGTGATTGGGACCGTCGGCGGCTGTTTCCCTGCTCGAGGTGTCGGTTCAGGTGGTGTATCTTTGGATTCCAATAGATTCTCCACCTGTTTGAGACGTGCCTCTAACAACTTGACATAACCTCTTTTAGGACCGCTCTTCTTGCGTTCTTCCGAGTATTCGCAATGGTGGTCGAGCCTCGAACACGTCCCGCAGCTTGGTTTGTTGCCATCACACCGTAACTTCCTCTTCCTGCATAGAATGCATGCAATTCTCTTCGGTCGCGGAACGCTGTCATTGGAACCTGCCCCCATCCTGCCATCATGTCCATCATGTCCATCAATTCCACCTTGCTCCAATTCGGGTTCGGTGCTGGAAGTCATTTATGCCAATGGACGACCCGATAGAAGGAGTAGCAGTCAATGAATTGGCGGAACGCGCTGATGTCCTCGCCGTTGCGGAGAGAGGTGGTACGGCCTCCCACAACCGAGGTGACCACTTCTCAGCGCCCAGGGATGCAAGCGCGTAGGCTGAATATGCTGACGCAGAGTAAAGGTAGTTTGCGCGGAATAGGTCGGTAAAGCGAGATACGCTTGAGCGGGAGCCAGGCAACAGCGATCGGATACGAGACACGGCGTTCTGCGATATTCTTTAAGGCACACAGCGAAGAGGCGGCAGGCAATGTTAAATTCAGATACTGAATGTAAGTGCTGACAAGATATGCGCCTCTGACATACAGAAGCTAGACCAGAGAGTCGACTTCATGTAAACGAGGAGTGACTATCGGCGAGCACGCTTTCGAAGTGCGGGAACCACCCAACGTTGGGGCAGTCCACACCTGCGAACCACAAGGACATGCAAATGATGATTATCTAACCAAGCATACAAGTTGGCTCTAATGCTCCGCGTCTGACACGAGGATTATGCCTCAGATGCCAGCACATCACCACGACTCACGTACACTGACAGACACGGCAAATTCTTCGCTGACAATCTCTCTCCCATAAGCGATTTCGGCCGTGCATTGGACGCCTTAAACCGTACCGAACGTACTCGTATTTTGGCGAAAAGGACTCAGGGTCCAGAGAGAGACGTTCACCAATGAACGACAACTGTTGTACCTACTAATGTCTATGCCGAAAGGGCTCTACGGCCGGCTTATTGCACGAGAATATCCATCCTGATAGCTTGTCCAGCAAAGCAATATTTATCAAGACCCCGAAACGCGTAGGCATGTATATAATTTCTGTCTATGCTTGATACACATGTGATGTGTTTTACAGATCATCCCGTTGTAACCACAATAGTGTCTTTACAGGCCGCGAAACTTCTTCTACACATGAGTCCAGGCTCTTGATTCCTTAATGGGATGGTGTCTTGCCGCCGTCTCCCTCCTCATTGAAGAAGACCTTAATGGGCAGCCACGCATCACCGCAGACTTTGAAGCGGTCTGGGATGCTGCTCAGCGTTTGCATCTCTTCGGAGGTCAACTCCAACCCATCAATTTGGAAGTTGGATTCGATTCTCGACTTGGTGACGCTCTTGGGGATAACAGATGCTCCTGGCACAGGTTAGTGTACGGTCGCCGGAGCAAGTAGTGTTCAGCGTATTCTCACCTCTTTGAAGATTCCACACCAGCATCACTTGCTGGGGGCTCTTGCCCTTTGCTTCGGCAATCTTTTGCAGAGTCTTGTCATGAGCAAGTGGGGAGTCGGTCGAGCCCAAGCACGAGTATGCTGTGCAGTGGATACCCTTCTCTTTGCAGAATGCCATTGTCTTTGGAGAAGGCATGTTGGGGTGGAGTTCGATTTGGTTGACTGCAGGGACGACTTTGCACGAGGGGTCCTTGAGAAGTTTCTCGAGGTTGGAGATGACGAAGTTGGACACGCCGATGTTCTTGACTTTGCCGGTGTCCAAAAGCTTCTGCATTTCACGCCTGCAAATGTTGTCAGTGGGACGATCGAAGAGGACTGGAGGCGAGCGCATACCAGGTATCTCTGAAGTCCCAGCCTTCCTCATGCTTGTCTCGTTTCTCATCATCGAACGTCGAGCTAGGCCAGTGCATAAGGTACAGGTCGACATAATCGGTTCCCAAGCTCTTCAACGAGGAGTCAATGCCTTCCTGGACACGCTTGTGCCAGGTGTTGTCCAGTTTGGTGGTAAGCCAGATCTCGCTTCGGGGAACACCAGAGTCCTTGATGCCCTGACCGACCTCATTCTCGTTGCCATAGGCAAGAGCGCTGACCAAGTTAGCCTTGGGATAGTTCATTTGAGTGCGCGCGAGTGCAGCTTACGTATCGATATGACGATAGCCGGTCTGGAGCGCGTGCTTGACTGCTTCGCGAACTTCATTGGGCTTTGACTGCCAGGTTCCCAGACCAATACCTGGCATCTTAGCACCGGTGTTCAAAGTGAACACCGTCCTAAGCAAGTGTGAGCAAGGGCATCTCGAGAGCACCAACTCGCGGATTGACTGACTTGGTGCCTTTTCCAGATTGTGAGGTCGTCATCGTTCTGATTGCGGGTGAGTGTACAACTTTTGAGAAATTACCAGAAAAGAGATGTGGAGGTGCTACAGTGCAAGAAGACAATCTGAATCTTTGAAAAACAATTGAAGAGAGGCGAAAGGAGGACATGTGCGCAGGATCTGAAAAGACAGTCTCGATCGAAGTTAGCATAATCCCGGTGGTTAAATAAGTTCACAGTATGATGCAGTGCCCGCGTCGATGGTGGGGTAATAGTGACATCTACGGTGGCACGAGGGGTTCTCGGCTCATTGGGGCGAGTTCGATTTAGCCTGATTCGTGTGGCACACCGGTGTAAACGGCGAAGATACCGAAGCGTGGACAATATTTTGTACGTTGATGATTCCGCCAATCATCTGAGTCGTGCGGCACTCACTTCACAGCCTTGGGCCATCTTCGACCCGTCTTTAAGCAGTGAAGATGTCCGGCCGATTTGTTTCTGCCGGAGGCGAGCCTGTTCCAGAAGTGTCAAATGATGCTTGGGCAAAGGCCAAGCAAGATGTTGAGGCGCAAAGAAAACCCAAGCAGCTTGAAGAGGGGACCCAAGAAGGTGGAAAGAGTCTGTACGAGGTCTTACAGGCAAACAAAGGTATGTTATCACCACTTACCACGCGTCACATGCTGTCCTAACCTGGCAATTTTTTACTCGCACAGCTGCCAAGCAAGAAGCTTTTGAGGAAGCCGCTCGTCTAAAAAACCAGTTTCGCGCCCTTGATGAAGACGAGGTCGACTTCCTTGACTCGGTTCTGGAATCAAGCCGGGCGAAAGAGGATGCCGTCAAAAAGGAAACGGCTGATCAGCTTGAAGCCTTTCGCAAGCAACGTGCCGCAGCAGAACAGGCCCTCTCGGAGCAACCAGCACTCGCAGAGACAGGAAAATCAGACGTCCAGGTAGGCAAAAGTTCTTGGACGACGCAGAAGAAGAAGCGCCGCCGTGATAGAGAGGACGAAGCTGGCGGTCTCAAACTCAGAAAACTCTCTTCTTCCGTTGACGAACAGACGCCTACGATGGAGCCAGCGAAGAACAATAATGCAGCAACAGCGGAGCTCCCAAAGAAGGGAGAGACCAGAGTCTCATCAGTACCGTCAACCAAGTCTGCGAACGATGTCCCACAAGCAGCCTCGGCTGGTCTAGGACTGGCTGGGTACGACTCAGATGAGGATGATTGAACCACAGTAACGTTCTGATGGCAATCTAGAGCGCAATGCTCACCCCTGATATTCTGTGGCGACTAGCACTGCATGTGAGCCTGTTTTCCTCCGTGCATCTGGAGGGAGGACGGTCACAAGTTTGATATCGAGTTTGGTGCTTGAGAGCGCCGAATCAGTGGCAGGTGCATCGCAGTCTCTTGTTGATTGGTAACAGGCTACCACGATCTCTGTAGAGCTTCAACACGTTGATGGTACGCAGAGATCGTGTGTGCAAGTCCTCTCGCGTCTTCCACGATCAAATTTTTGTCGAGCATACCAAAGCAGCTGCTCCTCGGACTCGCACCCAGCTTGACTTGCAGCAAGACCATGTGAGCCAGAACTTCTATGGCAGGAGTAAACATCTTGATGCTGTCTTTTCCAGATGATGAAAGCCGAAATGCTGTTCCATGTGGGTGACCGACTTCTTATACCTTTGAGTCTCTTGACAGCTTAACGATGAGCGGACACTCGGTTTCCTGGGTCCTACGTTTGGCGATGACCCCTGTTCTATGCTATGGAACGTGGGCACTGAGGGCCGAAGAAGTTCTACCACGAGTCGATCAATTACTGCTTCAATCAGTGTTAGATAGGTATCAAGGCTCTCCTGCAAGATTCCGACTCTTCTCTGGGCATTACTTGTTGGCATCTGAATATTCTTACGATCTGGCGAGCCTGTTTCCAGAAAAAGTGGCACCGTCTGACAGGGCGTACATCGACAGTGCAAGTTCGAAGCCAACCAGGTTCGCGACAGTGGTTGCCTTGACTCCAAATAAGTAGGAATGTATGAAAGATTTGACGCCCTTCCTCTTGCTATAGGTTAATACTATCTCGATGTGTGCGAAGGGTTCCAGATTGACATTGAGGAATGGTATTATTTGAACCTGACGAGCAACACAGGTCAGACAGTGCCACTTTTTCTGGAAATAGGCTTGCCGGCAACACTGAACATTTGCACCGGATTTCTTTGGCCACTTGGCCTTCCTTGTTCCCAGTAGCCGAGCGGTAACTGCGTCACCTAATGGTGTTCGCAGTTTTCCCTGCATTCCGCATATTTTGACAATTGCTTGGGCAGGGATGCTGCAGCGCGGGTCCCCAAGAAACACATTGGCCACCAGTCTTTTATTTTCGCAAGATATCAAAGTCATCAACCTTGCGATAGAGACAAGTTGACGGTCCAGCTGCATCACACATCTCCATGCTGCATCAATCTTCACTGTGACAGCTCGCATGACACGGGTGACGTCGGAATTTTCGCATTGACCAAGATGCTGCTATCCGCCTTTCTTTGTGGGCCAGCGTCCCTTGTTTTGGGGGCTCCTGAGTTCGGAACGGCCCCTGAGCAAGGGCCAATCGCTTTTTCCCGACGCCCCTACGAGGAGCCATTGGGCTCTGTGGAGGGTGGGCTCGAGCGTTACCACGACACCATCAAACGCATCTTTCGTCCACATTTGGCACCCACCCATCCACACGCGATCCTCCCGTATTTGCTGGTCTGGCCTTTACAATGTTCTGAAGACGAGACCTTGCGATCTGCCGGTTTCCTATTCGCCTCTACGCGCACCCGAGCAATGTAGCGGTGAGGAACGAATGGCCATATGAATTGCTTTCTTTTAGGTGTCCCCAGTACGCCCGTCGCGTTATTCGTCCACAACGGTTGAAAGTCAACACCGCTACAGTTTGGCGCTGCAATTGCATGGAGATCTTTAGCCATTGACGAATTTTTTTAGTCGTTGTCCCGGGATTGTTATGGTCGACGCCTCAACAGATATCTGATATAACTATGACGATGTTAGACTTCTAGTTTCTCTTTGACCTGGTGCAGAATCAGTTTGTGTATCGATATTTACCCGCGATAAGTCCTTATCCACGTTGGGCCATTCCATTCCGGGATCTGCAAGGGGGTCGGGTTTCGCGTGCCAACCCTGGAATGACCAATGGCACTCCCAAACAACTTGTGACCTCCTGACTCTTGCAAGTCGCATTTCTTCAATCACCTTTCAACTCGCTAACTATCGCTCAAGAAGGAGGCTCTGTATAGACAGCCTCACGTCTTTCTGCTTTACCACTTTTCCCGACTTCGCGTCTCGCGCTCGCCGCAGCAAATGCTCTCCCACTCTACATTGCGCCACCACACTCAAGCCTACCATGGCGGCCATCGTAGCCGCGTCGCCAGTCGCTCCTGTCGGCGAGAGCGCGTTTCGTCGACAAAGGACCCTGAAGTGGTGGAAGATTGGAATGGATGAACGGCCGTTGTCGTGTACTTATGAGGCGCGGGAGGCTGGCAGGATTTCTCCAAATAATGTAGCCGATTGGCGCTATAGACGGCACACCGCCATGTTGAAGAACAACAGGCCAACTGAACGGGTATGCAAGACATTCCTTCGTTGCTAACGCCATTTGTCAAGCTGGCGTATCTACCGCCATTCCCGCATCTGGCGAACTCTTTCGCATTCTCTACTTTGTCTCAAGTTGGACGGGGAGCTCCTCCTGACAAGCGCTACAGATTAGCATCCCGAATAATGAGGCCTATCTAGAAGTCACTGCGCTGGTCGCAGCTTTGTTACGGGAGGTCTCCGAGAACACTCAGCCTTACCGAACCTCTGGGTCTTCGAACACTGAAGAGCGCTTTCCGTCCCATGCGCTTTCCGAACCTTTGGCATATGCAGCGGTCCTTGCCACCGCAGGAAATCCTCCCCTAGTTCCCAACCGAAGGTGCAAATACTCTGGCGCGGAAATGGATGTGAGCATAGATTTCGGCGACACCACTGGTATACAGACGCGGGGTAAGAAGCAGAAGAAGAAAGCTGCAGCGCAGGCGAAATGGTTCGATTCCGACAACGAAGGCGAGGGCGGGGCTACTGGTGAAGGCGGGGGTGATGGCGCTGGGGAAGGCGACGGTGGTGGAGGGAACGCTGGCGGTGATGGTGGTGGTGATGATAACAATGGAGGTGGTGGAGACGACGACGACTGGGATTTCGGCGGCAGCAAGAAGAACAAGAAGAAGAGTAAAAAGAAGCAAGAGGAGGAAGAGGAGCAGAAAAAAAAAGAAGAGGAGGAAGCTGCGAAAGGTTCTGCTAATCCTCTTAGTTGGGCCGACGAGGCTAACGATGCTGCCGCCGACGAAGATTGGACTACGGGATTTTCATCGAAGAAGGATAAGAAGAAGAAAAATAAGAAGGTATGATTGAGTAATTGCTTCGCATGGTAGGGTCACTGACGTTACAGGGTGCCGACGACGATCTACCAGCAACCTCCACTTTCCAAGATATCAGCTTGGACGATACTGCTCCGAAATTGGAATTCAGCTTCGGCGCTTCTGAGAGCAAGAAGGACACCGGAGGCTTCGGCGCCTGGGGTAAGACCTGGGACTTTGGTTCGCTTGACACCGACACCAAGGCTGAGGACAAGGCTTCCAAAGACAAGGACAAAAAGGAGAGCTCTACCGACTTTGGCGACAACAATCCTTGGTCAGTGGGAAACAAATCCAAGAAGAAGACTTCGGCATATAGTGGCTTCGACTTTGGCGATCTGGATTCTGGCAACAACACATTCGACCTTGATGGTGAAACTAAAGACACCAAGACCACGGATGATGCCTGGGGTTTTGCGACCACGG
Source organism: Exophiala sideris (assembly GCA_000835395.1). Taxonomy (NCBI): domain Eukaryota; kingdom Fungi; phylum Ascomycota; class Eurotiomycetes; order Chaetothyriales; family Herpotrichiellaceae; genus Exophiala; species Exophiala sideris. Next base: position 1,203,539 of record KN846953.1, on the reverse strand, counting down.
GCAAAAAGGACAAGAAGAAGAAAGGTGCTATCGAAGAGAAGCAAGAAGAGCCTGCACTTGCCGAGACCGAGACAAAAGAAGAGGATTCATGGGGTGGCTGGGGCACAACTACGAAGAAGAAGGACAAGAAGAAAAAGGGCTGGCTGGACGATGATCCTGTTGAGCCGCCGCCGCCAGCTGTCCCAGCTGAACCAGAGCCAGCCGCAGCAGAGGATGAATGGGCGTCATTCTCCACCAAGAAAGACAAGAAAAAGAACAAGAAAGGTGCTGCAGAGGAGCCTGTTACCGATACCAAAGATCCCGTCATTGACGCAGGAGGCAATGACAACGGCTTTGACTGGGGTTTTGGGACTAGCAAAAAGGACAAGAAGACAAACAAGGGCTTTTCGGCTCTCGATGATGACCTTCTGGCTTTGCCCGAGCTTGCCGAACCAGAAAAAGCAGCCGATGGGGGTGACGACTGGATGGCTGCAGCATGGGGGACGAAGAAGAAAGACAAAAAGGGCAAGAAGTCAGGGATCGATGATCTTTCAGCTTCAATCGATTTAGGAACCGCGGCTGACACGAAACCGTCCACGATAGACCCTCTGCCAGAGGACGACACCTGGGCGGCCTTCGGCACAGCGAAAGGCAAGAAAGACAAGAAGGGCAAGAAGGCCACATTGGTGGAAGAGGTTCCACCGCCGCCTCCGCCTGAACCCGAACCTCCAGCCGATACTGATGACTTCTGGGGCTCAATTGGCAAGAAGGACAAGAAGAGTAAGAAGGGTAAAGGCACAAGCCCAGAACCTTCGATACCTGATGTCATCCCAGAAGCTCAACATGAGCCGGAACCGCTGGTAGAGGAAGTGACAGAAGACTGGAGTCACCTTTCTGCCAAGGAGAGGCGGAAAAAGGAGAAGGAAGCCAAGAAGAAGGGTCTCCCTTTTCCCTCCGAGGAGCCGCTTCCACCTCCGCCCGAGCCTGAGCCAGAGCCAGAGCCCGAAGTCAAGGAAGACGATACTTGGACGGGCTGGGGCGCAACGAAGAAGGACAAGAAGAGCGCGAAGAAAAAGGGCTTCTTCGACTTTGACGATGAGCCTCCCCCACCTCCACCCGAACCTGAACCGGAAGTAAAGGCCGATGTGGAAGATAGCTGGGGTATGTCAACCAAAGATAAGAAGAAGTCCAAGAAAAAAGGCACTCAGGATACTGTGGACGAGCCACCTCCGCCACCCCCTGAGCCTGAACCGCCAGTCAAAGACCTTGATGGGCTGGACTTCGGCTTGTCTGCTAAAGAGAAGAAAAAGAAAGAGAAAGAGACCAAAAAGAAATCTTTCTTTGACTTTGATGATGAGCCTCCCCCACCTCCACCTGAGCCGGAGCCGGAACCAGAAGAGGACAGCTGGGCTGGTTTTGGACTTTCTTCGAAGGATAAGAAGAAAAAGGAGAAGGAGGCTAAAAAGAAGGTCGCCGAACCTCTGCCTGATCCTGAACCCGAGCCCGAGGTGCAGGTGGAAGCCAAGGAGGACGATACTTGGGGTGGTTTTGGGCTGTCTGCGAAGGACAAGAAGAAGAAAGAGAAGGATGCGAAAAAGAAGGCAGTGGCGGAGCCTGAACCAGAAGCCGTCGCCGAACCAGAGCCTCTTCAGGAGGATACGTGGGCTTCCTGGGGAACCACCACAAAGGACAAGAAGAAGAGCACCAAGGACAGCAAAACGAAAAGCATCGTCGAGTTTACTGAGCCTAAAGAGCCGGAGAAATCGGACAAAGCGATCGAGGATGATATCTGGGGAGCGTGGGGGACAAAGGATACGAAGGGGAGTAAGAAGTCGAAATCCAAGGAAGAACCTCCTTCGCCTGCGCCTAGTCCACCAGCTCAAGGTCTTACTCCCGAGCCAGAATCATTGGATATGTTAGACAACGATGATACCTGGGCGGGTCTCACGACGACTAAGAGCAAGGGTTCCTCCAAGAAAAGCACTACCTCCAAGATTGGGACCGAGAAAGAGAAGTCGAAAAAGAGCAGCTTCTTTGACGAAATTGTGGAAAGTCCAGTCGAAGAGGCCAAACCCAAAGCCAGCAAAAGTAGTGCATGGGGTATCGAAACGACTACGACCAGTACAAAACTGACAAAGAAGGAGAGAGAGGCAAAAGCTAAGAAAGAGGCCGAAGAGCAAGCGAAGAAGGAAGAGGAAGAAAGGCTTGCTCGCGAAGCTGAGGAAGCCGAGGCTGCACGATTGGCTGAAGAGAAGGCTGCGAAGAGCTCTAAGACTAAGACCGGCAAATCGTCAAAGATCGAGACAAAATCGAGCAAAAGCAAGACTGATGATCTTTTTGATATTCTCGACGAACCAGCTCCAGCGGGAAAATCAGAGAAACTGTCCAAATTGAAAAAGGCCTCAACAGACAAAGAAGACAAGAAAGAGAAGGACAAGGCCGACGACTATTTCGGAGTCTGGGGTAGCGCGTCGACGAGCAAAAAGACAGCTGGCAAAAAGGAGGTTGATCTCAAAAAGGAAATTACCAAACACGCCTCCACCAATGAGGATGACGCACTAGCTGGCCTCACAAAGGATCTCGACCTACTTGACCTTGACAAGCCGCCATCCTCTTCAAAGACCTCGAAAGCAATGAGCTCTGGAAAGACCAAGGTTTCTTCTTCAGTGGCAGATCGCATCAAAGCTCTCGAAGGAGGCAAGAAAGAAGACAGCGGAAAGAAGTCGAAGACGGACGAGGCGCTGACTAAGGAATTGTCTTCACCTAAAGACGCGCCATCGCCCAAAGAGGAAAAGAAGCCAAAGGACAAGGCATCGGCATCAAAACCGGCAGCCTCCACGCTGAAATCTTCCAAGAAGAAATCCGACGCGTCTCCGGTTGCAGAAGAGAAAAAGTCCAAAGACTCAGTTCCTGGAAGTTTCCCCGGCGCGTTCGGCGACGATTTGGACGACTTTCTTGGCGGAGACAACTCTTCGATGCCCAAATCACCCGAGAAGTCCAAATCTAAGACGAAAGAGGTCGAGAAGAAGAGCTCAAAATCAAAGACCACCACATCGAAAGAGTCAACAGCCAAGAAGGTTGACCTGAAAGCTGAAGACCCGCCAAAGCTGCCAACTCCACCGCCTGAGGAAAAGAAGACCACCAAGAAGGAACGCCCCAAGGTTGAACGTTCTGCCACGTCCTCTTGGGGTTTCTGGGGCGCAGCACCACCGCCGCCTGTGAAGAAGTCGAGCAAGGATAAAGCCAAGGAAGATCCTGACACGGCCGCGCCCGTCAAGAAAGAAAAGTCGCCCTCTGATCTGACACGGTCCAAGTCAACCCGCACACCGAAAGAGCAAGAGCGAGAAGCCAGAAAGGATGCAGAGAAGCTCTCCAAGTCTTCTGACTCTGACAAAGATGCCAACGCGAAGAAGGGCAGCAGGCCAACACCCACCCGGGGCACTTCCTTCTCGAACTTCATGTTTGGTGGACCTCCACCATCAGCAATGCGCTCAAAGCCGACAAGAAGGCCCAGCGATGCAACTAGTTCCAGGCCGACATCGTCCCGACGCCAATCTGTGGACGGCATGCTTTCACCTCCTCCCGAGGACGAGCCTCGTGTTACAGACAAGGCGGCTAAGCTCATGGGCATCAAATCCAGCAAGCTTGGGCGACGGCCATCTGTGAAAGGCAAAGTTCCTGATCCGTATCCAATCGATGACGATGATATGGTGATGATTCACACATATGACAACCCACCTGCCGTCAACGGCGCTTCCGCTACGGAGAAATCGAAGTCCAAAGCATCAAAGTCGAAGAGAGAGACCAAGACACATAAGAAAGAAACCTCTCAAGATGACGATGTGGTGATGGTAGACACAGCTCCGAACGGCGATCCCCTAGTGACCAGCGGACCGGACGATCTTGCCTTTGTTGATTACCCTCCACCGAAACGAAGCAATACCACTCCGAAGAGATCGAGTGGCCTTTTCGGTAGTTTCTTTGGAGGCTCCAAACGTGGGGAGCCAGAGAGAGAAAGGCATAGGAGCAACACTCTGACTGATCCCGAAGACCAAGGGCTCCCCGTTCGGAACAAGGACCGACCAAAGAGGAAATCTCGCGCCCTAGATGCAGAGGATCTGACCACTGATGCACCAGCTGAGACCGACGCCGATGTGGAAGCTCGACGGGCGGAACGGAAAGCCAAACGACAGGCACGTGATGAAGAGGAAGAGGCTGAACGCATGGAACGTGAGCAGAGACGTAAGGAGAGGAGAGACAGAGAAAAGGCCGACCTGGAGGCGCGTCAACGCAAAGCGCGTGAGCGAGCAAAAAAGGAGCAAGAAGAGGAAGAGAAGCGCCGCGATGAGAAGCGAGCTCGTCGGGCGGCAAAAGAAGCACGCATCCAACAAGAAGAAGCCGAGATGGAGGCCGAAGCAGAACGACGTCGGGAAGAACGAAGACGTCTGCGTGCTCAGCTCGAAGCTGAACAGGGTGGAGATCTCGAGAAGAGAAAAGAGGAGCGCCGGAAATCCTATTATGCCGAGGAAGAGGACGCCAAAAGACGCAGGGAGGAGCGAAAGGGCAAAGACAAGGACCGCGATCGATCGAGTCGCAATAGAGCAAGCGCGTTGGTTGAGGAGTACCATTCAAGCCGAAGTGGTAGTGGCAAGGGTTTTGCACCTCCAGCGAACAAGACGAGCTCCTGGATACATTCGCAAGCGGATGAACCACCAGAGATACCGCCCGTGGCCGGAACGATCTTGGACCCAAGTGGCCAAAAGCCTCGAGCAGCAGACGAAGAGATCGACCGCAAACGTCGCAGTCGACATCAAGACAAACATGCAGGCATGACTGAAGCTGAGATCGATGAACATCGTGCCCGCCGAAGAGCCGCTCGGAATGGCGAGGTCAAGAGCAACAGTGGCGGTAGCGATGAACGTGAAAAAGAACGAGAAAGGAGAGAAAGACGACGCCGTCGAGATCTCGATCCTGCCGAAGATCGTGGCTTTGGCGGGTACGACGAAGCGCCTGTGAAGACGTGGGACGGTCGACCAGCGCTCGGCAGGAACGATAGCAAGCGAAAGAGTTTCCTGGGCGGTCTTTTCTAAAAGCAGTTCTGAAGACGTGTTTGGGGCCATGTTACCGCCGACTTCTGAACTCATCCTTCCCTTTGGATCGACACCTACATTAACACCGTCGACATCATCCAGCATCTCTACTCAAGTCTTACAATATTGGTACATGGGAGGCAATAGCTCTTTTTGATTAGCATTTTTTCGAGCAGGCAAAGGCAAGCGTTGACATTTACTGCATCCATTTTATTGTGGAAGGTTCCCGGTATGGGTGACCCTGGTTTGATTTTGGGATTTCATTTCTGTTGGACCGGCAATGGTCAAGCAGGCTCAGGATGATGCTAGGTCCAACACTCGACTCAGCACGAGACCGGTGCTGGCACCGGGGCGGACTGTAGCATTCTCAAGCTGTGCTGTGTCTGGGTGGATTGACGATTGACGATTGTGGCTTTTCCTGTTGGATTGTTGCTTGTGGATAGATACCCCCTTCAGTTCTATTGTTTATATACTATTTTGCTGCGGGCAATATATTACTTTATGCTTATCTTGTCGTACTCGGGTGCCTCGCAAGTGTTGCCTTTGAGTCGTCTTTCGATCACTTTTGGGCTCGTGAGTCGTGACCAGAGTGAAGGGTATGAATAGATAGCGTTGCACCTTATGACCATGGTCCCAAAGCAATTTGATGGTGATACTGACTTGCTCATAAGTCTCCTCAGATACGTAGTGCCAGCAAGCATGGATTTACGTCGGATTACCCATTGATCTCGAGATACGTAGATAATATCAGCTTCCGCCATGCTCACATTATATTGACTACCACTACCTGACTCTACCTTGCTTGGCCTTTGTCAACACAAGCAAACTATCCTGCCTTCCAATAGACGGGCCACCGAGTACGTGTTGATCACAACTTCAACACCCCTCCACTAGCAACCTGACTCTGAGTCGCGTCACGTCCCTTCCTGCCCTTCTTCCCACCCAGATCTTGTAACTCGCCCTTCTTGTCAATGACCTTGACATTACCCTTCTGCAGGTCCGAGAGGATATCAGCCTTGTCTTGGGTCTTAGATTTCTTGCCCTTGTCACCAGAATTCGCACTATTACCGACGGACGACTTGCCCTGTTGCACATTGGCTTTCTTGGTGCGTTCTTTATCTCGCCGGCGTCTACGCAGTTTCTCTTCCCGGGTCATTTCCTCTTTATTCGCGGCAGCGCCACCTTTGCGCACGACGATTTCGCCATCCTTGGCTTTCTCCTCGCCAGGTCGATAGACTTCCTGGGGCGCGAGCATACTTTGGTCCGCGTTGACACCCAGACCCACGGGCCTGGCGTCTTCCATGGCGATAGTCGGCTTATCTTCCACAGTCTTGATCTCGGCCTCGAGCCGCTTCGGTTTGAAGTGTAGGTTGCTAAGCAGATCGAGCTGGTTGGAGACTTCTTTCCAGAGGCGCGAGATTTCGTCATGCTGTTTTTTCGTTGCGGCGGAGCGCTTGTCGATGTACCCGGGGTCGGTGGCACGGAGATGTTCTTGCTCGTAGACCTCAGCAAGGCTGGACTGGGGTTTTGTATCGTCTAACTCGGTGCGGCCGCGGCGGGTGTCGTTCGCGGTGCCGAGGGCGTCGGGTCGGCGGCGGGTTACTTCGTCAAATTCACGGGCGAGAATACGTCGCTTGATGAGCTGTTCAATTTCTTCGGAAACTTCGGCGGTGATGACAGGGACGGGTTTGCCGGTTCGCTCGAACTCGAGGTCCTCTTCTATCAGAGAGTTGAGGGGGCGTTCGGCGGCGCGGGCTTCGCCTGCTAGTGTCCAATCTCGTTTGGCGACGCTGGCGGCTTCGAGACGGCGGATCTCGGCGGCGATGGCGGCTTGTTGTTTCTCGTGGGTGGACATGTTTTTGGTGGATGGTCGCCCTTCGTCTGATCCAGACTCGGCGTCAGAGATGTCTTCGTCGTCGGAATCGAGAAGATCGCGACGGACGTCGGCGATGGCACGTTGCATGTCATTCTCCGTTTCGTCTCCGTCTTGTGGTTTCGTTTGGGGGGTTGGCTGGGTTTTTGGTAGAGCGCGCATGCGCTTCGTTTTGGACAATTGCTTGGGTGGAGGTGCGAAGAAGTCGGCGTAGCGGACCTCGTTGGTATTTTCCAACGTGGGCATACCGGCCTCGAGATCGAGGTTGTTACCGTCGACCATGTCTTCATCACTGTCATCGGCATTGAGATCTGCGTCTCCAAATGTTGGGCCGTCTTCATCTTCGGAATCATCCTCTTCGTCGGGGATGTCCTCGCTCTTCGTGCTTTTCGGATTGGTAGCAGCGGATTTTGGTAAAGGCATACTCAAAGGATTGGCGTTCCAATCGATCTCGTCTTCGTCGCTGGGGTTGTCGTCTTCGCCCCGTGCATCCTGTTGTTCGAGAAATTGGGTTTGACGATTGAAATCGTCTATGGAAAAAAATCCGTCATTCAGGCCGTTGGGATCTGGGACGTATGTGGCCGGTTCCTCTTCTGCATTTTCTGAGTCCAGCTCTTCGTCCTCTATATCTTCCATGTCTTCGTCCAGATCTTCATCTTCTTCGTAATCTTCCTCTTCACCTAGCGACTCTTCATCGAGGAGATCATCTTCCAGGTCCCCATCCTCCAGCAGGTCCTCCTCTTCGTCCAAATCATCCTCCGAAACGTCGTCACTGGCTGTCGTATGGCCATTCGTGAGCGGTGTTGATTGTATCTGCTGCTTTTGCGATGCAATCTCTCTTTCCACTTCAGAACATGCGGCATCCAGGACCCTCCTCGCCTGTTCCCATACTTGCTTCACACCGAGGCCAGAAGTATACACCTGCCGCAGATGTAGAATCTCCTCTTGACGCTCCACATCGGCGCGCTTTCTCTTCCGCCTATTGTCATGCCTTCTCTGCTTTTGAGCATCCGCAACATCGGCCGCCAAAGGATCGAGGAGACCCTTGACACATGCTAATGCCTCAGCATGGAGGGAAGACGGCGGCTGCAAAAATGACTGGGTCGAGTTGGAAAGGCTCGTCAGCAGACTCTGAGGGTCGGCCATCGGGGGACTGGCGAGTGCCATGACCGAGATCGAAGCTGTCTTGGAGCGACGGGGAGACAAGTCGATTCGTCAGGCCTGGTTACAACGTTGAGTGTGGTTTCCCGTGGATTGTCGTTTCATTGTTAGCGCTGCGATCGGACAATTAATTTTTTTTCTGCTAGCCTGAGCCTCGTTGGTGTGGCACCGTGGAATTCGGAATAAGAGGAGTGGATGGGGACTTTAGCTGGCCACTCGCATGGCACCTCACTTTTTGGGGGCGTCTTAGGCCCACACGGCCCTGTATTAGGGGCACCTGCATAGCCTAGAGTTTCTGTCTCTGCCCCTCATTCAACACATGCTTGGGTACGTACCTCGATTCTTCAGGTGACGTTACGTGTACTGTGGTTCTTATTATGAAGTAGTGGAGGTGGCGAGGAGTCGAGGTCTTTTGTTGAATAGACCATGTCACCTTATTACTCTATCTTTATTCTTCTTGGGTCTATGAAGAAAACTAGCTGGTATACTGTGGTATCGAACTGTGGAAACTGAGACTGCAGATCGAAACATGCAGAGCAAATTTGCCCTTTTTAGAAAAGTAAAAGGATGACTTGACTGACTCGCGTGCAGGTCGGCAGTTACCAAGCAGAAAACAATCCTTGCAGAGTCAGCTGCATAATGCATGCGTCAATACGAATGTTTTGCCTATATGTTGCCGATGGAGCTGTTTCCTTCTTGCATCTCTTCGCAGGTGGTACAAATGGTCTAACTGTGTTGAGTCTACTCGACCGTTGAGACTGCATTCGTCTCTCGTTTCATGTGGTGTGTATGGAGTGAAAGTCCTACCTATCAAAGGAATAAACAAGATAAGTAAAGGTCGGGTCCAGTGGCTTTTGACATCGCTTTGGAGGTGCCAAGCCAGTTTCCAGAAAAAGTGGCACTGTCTGACGGTTGTTGCCCTCCAGGTTCAAATAGATACCATTCCTTCTTATTGTCCCAGAGTTCGTCCCACACAACGATATAGCCTTGACCGTTGAGAGAGACAAGCATACCTCCTCTATCATAAAGTCCTACAAGCTTGGAGTCAAGACGCCCACTGTCTCGAGCCTGCTGGACCGTGGACTTACTGTGATATATCGTCAATGTACTCCCTGTCAGGCCCTGCTACTTTTTCTGGTAATGGGCTCGGTGCTAAGCAAGCCTAAGCTTAACTAAACGCCTGACATCTGTCTCTCCCGCTCATCCACAAGGCCACTTATTATTTGCCGACTCAAACCTGCAGTAGCAGTCTTATGGAGATTGGCCGCCCGGGTCCAAGCTGAAGAAAAGCCAAAAGTCTCAATGATTGACATGACCGTGCAGGCCCTAAAAAAGCGCCGCAAATCTGCAGCAACGATACGGCTCTAATATTTTACTTTCAGACTGCTGCATACTGTATAATACTGGGACAAGGTTTCCCCGGCCAGCTACTCAAACAGCCTGACCCTGCGTCGAATTACATATCTCTGCATCACGAAGAGCTCGAATCCTCGGCCACCGACTTATCTCTTCCTGCGCTCCTGCCCTTCTTGCTTTTCTTCCACCCTCGCTTACACGCCGTTCATCGACCGACCCCTGGTCCGCCGGCATCCCCGCTTACGGGACCGATTTTCGAGAAGCCGTCCTGCCCCTCCATGAGGACGGTAAATACTTCGAGAACTTAATGCCCGTCTCGAACATTTGCAACCACCCAACGTCGACCTCTTCTAGTAACTGCGCTTGCAAATGAAGTTCGGCGACACCCTCTCTCAGAGGTCTGTCCCGAAATGGACTGCTTATAACGTGAACTACAACGAGCTCAAGCATCTCATCAAAAACAAAACCTCTGCTGGTGCCGCAGGTCCGCGAGATATTCCGACACAGGGCAGAAACAAATGGGAAGAGTTGGAGAACCAGCTTTGCAGGTTACTGGGAGCTGAATATGACAATGTCACACTCTTTCTGAGGAGTAAACAGGGTGAGATCGAGCGCCGACTCGCTCACCTCGAGAAACAGATCAAGATAGCTCAGCGCGCTGTGCAAGACAATGCATTGGATAAGCCCGTCTTGCAGGCTCGCAAGTACCGGCAGATGCTCAAGGATATTGAGGGCATAGGAGACGAGATTCAGAGCTTGTCTCGATTCGCAAACGTGCAAAAGACCGCCTTCCGCAAAATCCTCAAGAAGTACCGAAAATGGACTGGGTCGACTTCCCTTCAGACTCGATTGGATGTCGAGGTCTTCTCCTCCAAGAAACTCCAGACGGACTTCTCGGATTATCTGCAGCAATTAGCAGAAGAAAAAGCAATCCTCACCGAAGAGCTTGCCGAACCGATGCTTACTGGCCGAACTCGAGAACCGTCGCAGGAGAGACAGAACAAGAGAATCTCGGCGTCAGCCAAGAGATCCCCCATCACGCAGATAACTGAATCAGTCCTCCGTGGGCCGCTGGCATTCGACGCTGCAATCCTGACCGTCCCTTATGGTGAGGCTTCAGGCAGTGCGTTCTACTGGATCCATCCAGACAACTTGGATGAGGCCCGCACCATACTCCTTCGACATATGCGCGATGCCGCTGTCCCTTCAACGCATTCCACGCATAACTCGGAGACATCAATTGCCGCGAAAAAGCATGCGGAATCTTTCTCAAAATCGAACACCATCGTTACCCACATGGTCGTGTTCGACAATGCCTACAGGTTTGTCAAGGATACCAGCACCGCCAGACCGTCCCGCATAGCCTTAGGTGGTCATTGGAGTTCTGAGCCTAACGCGGTCGTGACTCTGGCTGGATTATCGCCGACATCATCCGGCGGCACCATGCTCACTATCAACCGCCAAGATCTACCCCGAGCTCTTCAACGACAGTTTCCTGCCCCTAATATCTCAAATGAGATTGCCGCCATCCAGAACTACCTGACCGAACACCGAGACGTCAAACCCTTAGCTGAAGTCTGTTCTACTCGAAACAGATATGTGGGCATCACCAACACTGCTGACGTTGGAAACTGGGCTACTCTTGACACCAGTGTCACCGTAGCCCCTGCGGATCTGGCCGTTGTCGGTGAACCTGAACACAAGTCTCAAGCAGGGGATGCTTTTCCCTATGCGATTCTCCATATCCGATGGGAGTTTGCAAGGACACCTGCTGTCGTCCGCGCATTCGATGAGTCACATCTCGTAGAGCGGGTCAACGACTTTACGATTGAAGATATGGCCGTTCATTCCGCTCAAAAGGACCTTCCAGAACCGTCATGGCAATCACTCCTTGACAAAGACATCAGAAAAGTGCCAATACTTCCTCGAATCTCTAGACCAGGCACTGCCAATCGGACCAGGCTGAATCCGGCTGACGTCGGCGGTACATCTTCTGGACCATCATCGACCGAAGGGCCTGCAGCGAGCATCTTTTCAGCTGGAACAAATGGCCAATCTTCCGCAACCTCGGACAGCGCTGGTGCCAGTGATACTGCCATTTCCAAGGTGTCTGAGACCACTAGCCCCAGTACGCGAAAGAAGAAGCGTGCTCGGATTGTGGTACCAGAACGCTCACCTCCACCAACCAGGTATTGGAACGAGTTCGACGATCCAGAATCAGAGTACAACCAAGAAGAAGGCTACGTCATCTACGTCAATCCTGATGAGTCTACGTTTCCTGGAGCCGAGACTGTGTCCAAGGCTTTTGAGGCTATATCCCAGGGCTTCAACAAGGGTAAAGCCACAGTGATATCATGGTTGCCACCACTGTCGCTAAAGGGGCATGCCACCGCCGATGAGCAGGCCCCGTTGCTCGTCGATGATCAACACAGTGTCACCAATACTGAGGATGCCGATACCTCGAGCTCTGAGACTGACGAGCAACTGCCGCAACCACAGCGGTCGCCGACTTCTGGACGACGATCTCGACGTTCGAAGCGTCTTAGCGGCTCCAAGTTCCGTGCTCATCAACTGTTGACGCCCCGCCAGAAAATGCTGGAACGGACTCTGTTCTATTTCTATACGGGGCTGATCGCCATTTCTTACATTCTGCTCGTTATGTCGAGCATCCTGCTTGGAACAGGCCGTAGGAAAGCCTACTTCGAAGTCGATGCCGGGGTGCTTGCTGGCGTTATATCCGCCGAAACCTGTGCAGTTGCAGCCATGATTCTCATTATGATGAGAAAACAAAGGTTGAGCGTTGTACACTGGGGTCTTGTTGCAGTCATGGTTGCGTGCGTGGTTGTAATTGGCGTTGCTCTGATTGCCTTGATATTTGCAGGAGAGGGATCGGGTGCAGAGAGGAAAGGCTCGGTTGACGGTGACGACGACTGGGACCTCCTCCGATGATTTGCAGGGAGGAAAAGCATAGAGAAAAGCATGGATGACATGAGACGACATTATGCTTGTGCAGCTTGTACATTGGGTGGGTGGTTTCTTGCTTGACAGCGATGTTTACTGGGTTCGCCCATTCAGCGTTTCTCTACGGAGTACTTCACTCTGTCTTTTACAGTGAGCCTGTCTTTTACGATTATTGAGCGTTGCTGGCCTGCAAGTAGCACATTATGGTGCGGCCATTACGACTATGGAGTATGCAGACTTTGGAGGGCATGAGCACATACGGGTGTGCAGGAGCACCCGAACTCTATATTGGTGTCCCGATGCTGTCAGGATCTACAGGAGCGGAGAGAGAGGCTTTTTGACCAGAGAGAGACTTTTGACGAGATGTCGATCATAGGGGTTGGTAGTGATTACGGCGTCTTAGGCAACGACTTGGTCGCGTGCCTCTATGATGAATGAAATTGCAAATTGTCAAAAGCCTACCTGTACGATCCACTCACATCCTGGTGTCATTTATGATTTCCCCCGACCGAGCTCAGCATTCAGAACTGTCGAGAAGAGCGGTTCGCAGATCATGTTGTGCACGCTAGGGTCTTGGCCAATGTAGCCTCGAACAGTGCGGAAGGTAAATGTCTTGAAATGTCCTCGATGTGTCGCACGATCAATTTCCCCGTCTAGACGATTAGCTTCAAGACGTCAATGTGTCACTATCGGCCAAGCACGCTCTGTGCGTGCGGAGAGTGGACTCTGGGCAGCATTTGACAGACTGACACCTTGTGGGTTGTGCTTTTAGCTTTGGGATCGAAAGAAGGAACTCCGGAAGGCGAAACTGGCAAATCGTCTCACAGAACCAGACTGTCACTCTCTGGAGATCGTCGCAGCCGCTTGTCTTAAGCCAACATGGTCAGAGATCTCAGCTTGCAGGGTGGAGTATACCATGCCATCAGGTTGACGAGTTGAGACGGAGAATGGAGACATTCGATCAAGAAACTGTGGTAACGTCAAAGTCATGTTTCTGACACTGGCTGAGTCCTTCATGCTGGTTTCTGTAACGCCTTCAAGCTCTCAATACACTGCTTCGCCCCTTTCGTAATGAATCCAGCATCTTGTTGACAAAGCATAAAACCAACCCCAAGTTTGTCAATAGCCCACTTCTGCAGCTCAGGACGATCATAAATGCCACCTAGGCCCATGATCTTGTGGTGCTTCTTGCACGCATCGCTTACTCGCTCCAGAGCAGCTTGGAAGGTTTGATTCTCGAAATCTGCCGGCATGCCCAGTTCAACGGACAGATCATTCGCCCCTACCAAGAGCACGTCCACACCTTTGACCGAAGCGATATCGTCGAGGTTATCGATGCCCTCTCTTGTTTCAATCATAACAAAGACAGTCGATCCGATGTCGTTACTGGGACCAGTTACTCTCGGCGCCGTCTGTGGTACCATAGAAAATTGAGGTAGCTGGCCGGTCATCGACCGTTTGCCCTGAGGCGGATACTTGGATATCGAGACAGCCGCTTCAGCCTCGACTGTGGCCACGAATGAGCGTTTCCACGAATGGTCGGGTAGCAAAAGGATCTCTGAATACTCAGAGACAAAGTACAACTCACCTCGACTGCTGACGTGCGGAAATATCACACCCATTGCACCTCCGTCTAATACTCTCTGCACGAAACCGTCTCCGCATTGGTATGGAACCCGAACGAAAGGCGTGATGCCTGCCAAGAGACCTGCAGTGCAGAGTTGACTTGCATCATTCAGAGATAGTGTCGAGTGTTCCAGATCAATAAAGAGCGAGTCGAAACCAGCCTGACTCGCGATCTGAACCACTGCAGCTGAGGTGACTAGCTTGATGCCGAACGCCTGTCAAGTACAATGAGAGAGACCAGCGCGCAACAGGGGAGCATGTACAAACCTTGCATAGGGAATTTTCCTCTCGCAATCGATACAAGTTGTTAGGAAATATGGTTGCCATGGTGCGTAAATAACACCGGTTTCTAGGGCGGGTTGAGTTGTCTTGGGAGTTCGAGTCCTCGATGATGGTGGGTGGTCTGGTGATAATCTATGCTCTCCGCAATCTCCAGGTTTCGGAACTCCTCATGAAAGATACCCCGAATGTTCGACCATTGTATACCCGGATGCGGCACCGAGCCCGATGATGCCGACTTTCCCAGAGTTATGCTGGACTCACCTGAAGCAATCGAGCTCTTCGGGATACTAAAGAGTTCCTGGACTTGGTAGACCAGCGGTACGTGAGTGAGGCCTCTGGAAAGATCATTGATCAAAACAGTAAAGAAAGTACATTCTGAATCTATCACAATTCCCAAGACCAATGACTAACAAAGACTCCAACGAGTGATCAAAGCCACATTTTCCACCATGTTCGTGAAACCCGTAATAACAAGCGTGTATCCGCTCGGCTCATCCTGTGAATGTTCAGTGCTGAATGGGGCAGTGTAGGAACATGGTAGGTGCAGTATACCTTCAACGTGTGCTCCGCGCATCCCTTCTTGTACAGCCTGGCGTCCTAGGAATTCGAGTTCTGGGCCGACGTGTGTTGACTATTCTTCATCCGAAGGTGGGTCAAAGTACAGAATGTGGCTCGACCTGAACGAATGCTGTACTGCCGGAATCGTCGGACTGGTTTTCAGCTTCAGGTATAGGAGGGAGTGCAAGGTCGTCTCGTGGAGGCTGGACTGCAGGGTCATGTTGTGGAAGCTGGACTGCAGGGTTGTGCTGTGGAGGCTGGACAGCATGTTCGTCTTGTAGAGAACCGCCGTCTTGTGGAGGCTGGACAGCATGGTCGCGTGGTAGAGGATGGCCGTCTTGTGGAGGCTGGGCCTCAAGGTTGTGCTGTGGAGGCTGGACTACAAGGTCGTTGTCCACAGGATAGACTGCATGGTCGTATGCTGGAGGCGGGTCTGCAGGATCGTGCTCTGGAGATTGGGCATCACCATGTTCGCGTGGTAGATGACCGACGCCTTGTAGAGGATAGACCGCAGGGACGACTAGTGGAAGACGACGACGCTCGAATAAAAACCTCGTAATATACCAGGCTCCAGTCCACCACAGCGCATTAGTCAAGAGAAGAGCGCAGAATGCGACCCAAAATAGTGACTTCTAGTCGGGTTCATGGCGGTCATCGGCCTCCTTAGCGGGGAGAAAACAGCGGATTTGTTGAAAGAAGCATTCGTTTGAGATAGCCATGGCGTAGAGCAAAGCAGATCAGTTCAACTCAGTCAGTGCAATAGAGAAACGATGTAAGATAATATGACTGTGGCTGAAGCAGAATAGTCTGGATGTTGAATGTTTGATAAAGGTGATGATTGAGAAGATGATGAAGGGATGGCGAAATTCAAGTTGGGAAGAAGAAGTCCTTCAGAAAGAATGGCAATCACAATCAAGGTGCAAAGGGAAACCGCTGACGATTCATCGAGGCAACAAGTGAGCGTTACACTGTGGGAAGGAGCCATGATCCAGGGCCACTCTTAGACAGTGCTCGTCGAGACCATCCTTGAGATAGGTATGTCTTTCTGAAAGATCCACGATCAACTCACTCAATCATTCGGACTGACAGGGCCAATTGTCTGGCATCGCTTATCCTCACATCATGATCTTTTCCGATTCCAACGACTTCTCAGGAGACACAATGTCTATCTCAGCCTTCTGTTCTCACTTTGCTTGTCTCTACACCCCTTCCTAGGGTAGCTCTTGATAAGGCCGGCAGTCAGGCAGTCTCCAAGGGTGATGACATCATTGCTTCCCGGAGACGACTTCCAAACCTAACGCATGGCCGTTGAAGAAACCTTGGGATCGCGAATCCAAAGAGTTCAAGGGCCATGAGTATCACAAGCACCTATCGGCCAATGGGTCGATCACCGTACACGGCTTCCTGATCGAACCTCCCTGGGGAAACTGAAGTTCCCGTCTTCCCCCTGACGCAACTTCAGCATTGACTTTGAGGCCGCGCAACTGATTCCCGGCCCTGTATCCCGTACAAGAAGGAGGTAGCCAGCGTGACGCCCTACCTCTGTATCCTTTGGTGCCTCCTCCTGCCACCATATCATTTGTTACAATGCGCTCACACCTCCTTACAGACATTGACTAGCATCTCGTCGACCATTCGCCATGGAAGACCACGAGTGGCAAGCCTACACCGAGCAGACTCCTCTGCTGCCATCTGACCGCCGCTACCTCACCGACCTCCGTCACTCGCACGACTTCATCGCCTGCCATATTGTCAAGATCCATGGTGAAGATTCTTGGGTGTGGATCTTGCGCAACCGTCTTCAGCGCTTTTTCTCTAGCAAATGGGGACATTACTTTGTCATAACGCTGGTGGCGCTCGACATTAGCTGTATTTTCGCCGACTTCCTCATCTCTTTACACGTATGTGAGCATAGCGGCGAGAAAGGGTTTCACTACAAAGATTGGAAGATGACGCAGAATGTGTTGGACTATGTCAGTCTGTCATTCTCCTGCCTGTTTATGGCAGAACTGTTGGGCAGCGTCTTCGCGTTCGGCCCTGGGTAAGTCAAATTCATCCCGCTCAGATCCGATAGATACTGACCCCTTCCAACAGCTACTTCAAGTCCGGTTTCCACATCTTCGACGCCTGCGTCATTGTTGCAGGCTTCGTCGTCGATGTCCTCCTTCGCGGTCCGATAGAAGAGGCCGGTTCACTTGTCGTGATTGGCAGATTGTGGCGTGTGTTCAAGATCATCGAGGAGTTCTCTTCTGGCGCAGAAGACGAGATTGCCGAAATGCAGGAAAGGATTGAACATTTGGAGAAGGAAAATGACAGGGTTTCCAAGGAAAATCAAGAGCTGAGATTTCGAGGGGTCCAAGTAGATGGCGCTGCTCACAACGGCGATGGTGTAGGCACTACTCATCTGGGTGGTCCCTGAGGTGTTCCTAACATTGCGCGTTTGGCATCTTATCGAGATATCTGATGCCCATGAACAGCAAGTAGAGGCGAACAGCACGATATTTGGATATGTTGAACTTAGGTAATGCGGCATATTGATAAAGGGGATCATTGCAATTTCAGGCTCGCTAGTGTAGCTCTTTCTGCTATAAGAAACACGTTCGAAGGGAACGAATGGTCAAGGGCCTCAAATCATAATGAGGCCGACCTCTCGACAAGAGGATACCCGTCAACGCCTCATACATCCAATACATCAGGATCTGGCTCGGTCACATTCCTCGATAAATCGATATATCCCTTCCAACCCTTCATACCCATCAGCTCTCACTGGCTTCGCATGCTGTTTTGCCATTCGCGTTTGATCAGGCTGGAAGAAGTACATAGCAGCATCGTCATCGGCACGTACTTCGCTCTCGTGCAGGCTGGAATATCCCGACGGCGATGAATTCCAAGGATTATGTCCCATAGCATTGTCGATCATCTCAAAGGCATCCTGCGAGTGGCTGGTGGCGGAAAGATGTGAGAAGCCTGGTGAGCCCTGTTGAGGCGGAGTGAGCATTTCATGCCACTCCACGCGATCTCGCTTGACGCGTTTGACGGGTTTCTTGTGGTTGGAGTCTAGAGAGACTTCACTTGCTGTCCTGCTAGGAGCGTATGGGAACATCAATGCCATGTCGGTGCCATTCTGAGCGTCAAAGTCCTCGTCTTGACCAACGATTCCACGCTTGATGTTCAGTTCTCGGCACAGATTCTCCACGGTGTCTGCATCGCAGCCTGGGAAGCGCACTCTGAGTGTCGTGCTGTTGTGCAAGGTGATTGGGAGGTCACCTAGCGTGGCCAAATGCTTGAGATCGTTCATGATGGCGGCTAGATCTTTCAAAGCACGGGCAAAGTCGGCGGACAGGTTGGACATGATGATGGCGTCGTTCAAGCTGTTGTCTTCACAAGTTGAAGCTGACTCGGAGCGAGGAATGGTGCTCAATGGGCCAATGGCGGTGATGGTGGGGGCGACTTTGAAGTCGATGAATGATCCGGGTGCGTTGGTTGAAGACATATCCATGGTGTGTCTTGCATCTTCTTGCAGGCTAGAGATGGCCCGGAATCGCTTCTCGCCTGTGCGAGGGTTTGCACCGTCGAAACGAGCCTTCTGGCCAGATAGCCAGAATGCTCGAACGGCTTGGGAGACATTGTTAACTACATGTGCGGGAGCGGCTGGTGAATGTGAGAAGTATCTGGCTCCACCAACACGACCCCCTCCTAAGCCATAACCGCCAGCGGAACGGCACAGCGTACCGCCAGTGAGGTTTGGTCGGAGTGTAGCTGCAAAAGGTGTACGACCAGTCTTGCGGCTGACAGCGGTAGCGGTGCGAGAGGAAGGATAGGACGCTCGCGATGGTCGAGCAGAAGGACCAGGTTGGGAAGAGTAATGGCGAACGGTGTGATTGATGTTCTGCTTGGTGCTATAGTGGCGGCTTTGAGCCTGTCGGATTTGATCAAGTCGATTGACTGTTTGACGTTGTGGGATACGGGCATAGGCTGGTTCGGCGGTGGCTTCGAGAGTCGGCTTCGCTGCCTGGGGGATCTTCTCACGAATGAGACGACCCGTCCTCTCAAAGACCCATCTGAACGCCTTCAAGGCCTTCGGAACCAGGAGGTGACCTCCTGAGGCTGCCATGATGTTTACCCACCAATGGCTTGAAGGAGAGGAGTAGAGGGAGAAAGAAGAGGTTCAAAACAGGTTCGCAGTTTTGTAGGTGTAGGACTAGACTTTGGCGAATGTCTGGTTCTTGCACAGCCATCCGTTGAGCCACTTTTTGCCACCGTCATTATTCCCCCGCATCATAACACGAAACATTCCGAAACCAGATCACGTGATAGTCACGGGAGCGGAAAAACGATGCCCCGACACTGTAGCCAGAGTTTCCTGCTTGCTTCACCAGCATTCTCTCCGGCGCTTGACTGTTGCGATTGCAAATGACATTTGAGGGCCGATTTGATCGCAGGCTCTCTCTCCTGAGTCTGCTTCCTGACGATGAGTCAATCTCGAATTTTCACCAGTGAGTCAGTGTTCATGGGGGATTGATCGCAGAGGAGTAGCACTCTTGTTACAGTCGACATTGCAAGCTTTTAACCGAGGCTGGCCGAGAATTGTGTCCGGCTTCAACAGAGTCATATTCTTCAGCTGCTGGTATGACATCTCAGGACTGGCTCGAATATACCATTCCGGTTCCACACCCCTGTTCAAAGATCGTTCTGACGCCACCTTGACAATCGGATGGTCAACACGTTCTGGTTGCTCTCAACGACCGGCGTGTGTACATGAACCTCGATGGACCACCTTATCCGTATACCGAGAAGGACTGGAGTCAGTGGTATCCCTTCGTCTCGAAAGCAGCACGTGGTTGTGCGACAGAATTGCAGGCCATCCATGATTCGTTACAGTTGATGCAGGGATCGAGTGGGGACGACAGTCAAGTTGGGTCTCAGCAGAGGAGATGGGTATCGGAAAGCATGTTGCCTTGGACTATTAGAGAGCTACCTGGATTGCAGTCGGACAATGAGGCAGGCAGATTCATTGGCGCAATCACCATCGAGAGGGGTACATTTCTCTACATTCTGGACGAGGATGAACGGCGACGGCGGAAACAGGAGAACAACGCACTAGAAGCTGGAGACCCCAACATCATCTGGGAAGTCGGATGTAAGTTGACAATCTCTACACTACCGTCGTTGTGCCTTGTCATAATCAGAGAACGTGAGCCTCTTCTTCGACGGAGCTGATGGTATTCAGTCTACCTTAACCCCGACTATCATGGCCGTGGAATCATGCCTGCAGTGCTCCGCACACTCATTATACACATCCTCGTGCCGTACACGAACGTGCACACGCTCATGGCGACGTATTTCGAGTATAACACGCCCAGCAGGAGAGTGTTTGAGAAATGTGGCTTCAAGTTTGTGCAACTCCTGCCAGGTGCCGTCACACTGCCGCCGACAAAGAATAACGGCATAACAGGTAGGAAAGTTGGTCTGGGTGTGATGAGATGGCAATCGGCGTGAACGCATGAATGCTCAGCGGGAGGTGATGGTGCTTATCCCGATGCTTACAGCTGTGTAATTGGCTTCCTACCCTCAGTCAACATCCCGAAGGCTTGCCAAAATGCTATCGAGGCGCTTCTCCGCTGCAGTCTGTAGGTCTGATGAATCTTGGACAACAATGTTGCTTTCGATTCTGGTTCACACCTCGGCATTGTATTGCGGCAATTTGAATCTATCGGTTCGGTCACTCGCATTCCTTCCGGATTCGTCCCAGAAGATCAACCAGGTAGCTGTGGCGCGTTGAATGTGAGGCAGCTGAATGTCAGAGGTTCATGCTTGCAAGAAGTGGACCTCAATTCTTCAAGTGACAGACGAGCATGCCTGAGCACGGAGCAGTAAATGTGATGAAGAACGAAAGTTTACAATCTGTAAAACCATTAGAGGTTGACGCACAGATGTTCGACAGGGACCTCAATAGTTGGAAGACCATCCCCTCTGGCTGGCTGACACTGGCCGTTTTCCCCAGTGACAAAGCTTAGATCTAAGCACCTGAGAGCGATGCCATTGGCAATGCAGAATGGCCTTGCACGCCTGGGTAGCGGCGTGCAAAACATCTCATGACCATGCACAAGCGGTGATGATAGGATGGTCGGCAAACATCACAGGCAGGACGCCCTGAGGCATTTTGTCAGGCTCTTTTCAAGTCTCTAACTCATCCGACCTCATGTTACCAATAACCGAGAAAACTTGCGAACAACTGAAAATCATCAACTTTACCTGGTATTGAATGATTTTGATATTCGATACAGCACGCAACGGCTCCACCTGCACCGACACACTGGGGTGTAGATTGGAATAGACAAGAATATATCGGTAAGTTCGATAGATTCAGTGGTATATAGTAAGTTTGGTCTGGCTCTGAGCACGGACTCGAGGTCGATATATCAAAGGCAAAGGCCGGGCCACTTTTCAAGGGTTGCGGAGCAGAGGTGTGAGGGGGACAAATCAGGATGCTTGACCTCAAAATGAGAGTCTTTGGCATCGTGCGTGACTCTCCCTGATGAGGCGCTTGCCTTGTCCAGTACGGTCGATTACTTTTTGAAAGGTCGTGCTCCCAGAATGCTGATCCCACGAATCTTGAACTCGATTGTGGAAAAATTTCATTTGCGACCAGGATCGCACCTTCGTGGCAGACCAGCAGGTATTACTGGCCGTGATGCTGCGTGATCTTCGACCGCTGCTTTTGACCAGCATCATGAGACACGTCAAAAAGCAGGAGAAACGACGGCGGTAAGTCAAGCGAAGTTCGACATTAGCCTCGGTTCAGACTTCACATAGTTTGAAACTTAGGAGAATTTCGCAATAAAGCATGTTAGTGGCACGGAAGATTGACAGGTCCGTGCCCGCATGGGGTTGTCGAGAACTCGATAGATTCAATAGCCTCAAGCCGTGGCTGCCTGATGAACGAGAAATTTGCTCGATAGTACGTACTGAAGCACACAAAGACGAGTGCAAATTCGGGTGAGTATCAACAGCTTTGTTCGCCATTGCCGGCCACGAGGTTGAGATTCTCTCGGTAATCTGCGAGAGATGGAGTTTATTTCGATAAGGAAGCGAAGGCTTGCTGGGATAATCTCGCATTGTAGACCGTCGGGGAATTCCTCAGGCGAGCAATCTCGCAAACTGCTAAACTGCAAAAGGCATCCATAGCAGGATACCTACCACAGTAGTCTTCTGAGAAGATGTTGCTCCTTGCCGCAGTTTAGCCAACATGCCTTATGGCACGACCATTTGGGTCTCGATCGTACGCCACGATGCACCAAGTACGAGCACTTTGCCCTGCCTATATTGCAGTAAACCCCTTTTCTGGCCCATGCTTTTCCTTGTCCAAGCAAGTCCCCCACGCACTGTCACTCAATTTGACGTGGTCCTGAGTCCTGACAGGCCTTTTGACATTTGTGTTCACCGCTCGCACGTCCCTTTGATCGATAAACCACTACTTTGTGTTATATGGTAAATTGAATCTACCTTTTGCTGTTCCTGGGCTAGTGAGGCTCCTGGAGGTCCCTTGCTAGACTGCTAGCCGGCACGCTTAGCCCCCATCGGGCCCAAATTGGGGTCGGGTATGGCGTGTCAATCCATGGATGGTCCCTTTGCTCGCTTGTCTTCCTTGGCCCCTAATCCTATCTTGCTCTCACCTCATTTTGATGCATCCTTCAACATCGCCCTGCTGGGCCTGCGCTCGTGTTTCCCCCAGACTCGCCCATTCAGCCGCAAGGTCCAGGACCCTGAGGCAATGCTAGCTTCACCCCCCCCTTCCTTATGCTTTCCCATTTTGATCAATCTTGGATCCACTGCGTGTTGGCATGGCTGACTGAGGTTGAAGCAATGATCCTGACACCGAAACTGACATTTACATGAGGGCTCACGGGCCAGGCGCACCGGCTCGCGTCCTGCCAGAAGAACTTCAAGTAGGCCTTATTTTCCTTCTGCTCCCCAATTGTTTCAACCTTTCGTCCTGCTTGCGTGTGTGACAGCTACGATATCTCGCTTGTGGATCAACATCACCGTCGTCGTACGCAAGCCTGTTGTCATATGCTTGCGACAACATCTCAGCCTTACATCATGAACTCAATATCACCTTTGTGCTCACACAGCCCTTTTTCCTTTGCCTCGAAACCTACATCACACTCAGAGATGTCACGGCCCGTTGCATCGAGGCTGCACGTCGTTGCTTCTTGGAAGCTGAGAAGCGAAGCCGGCAAGGACGAACCCAGGTTGAGGAAACTGCTGGGCCATATATCATTATTCGATCAAACTCTCGCGCACCACAAACCGCAGACACCCTCTACACAATTGTCCCAAGAGGTCAACGAACTCTCTACCTATCTTCACCACCCTGTACCGTCATTCAAAGATTTCCAGGCTGCGATAGAAATGCAACTGGCAACGATGGCTGAAATCAAGGCGTCAGCTGCACAATTGGACGCGCAGGAATACAACAGTGACGAAGAGGAGGACGAACATGATAGTGACTACGATAGTTACGACGGCGAGTGGAGTGAGGAAGATACTGCAGCCGAGAGCGACGACAGCTATACGGACTATGAAGGCTCAGATGGCCAATGGTCAGCGTGCAGCAGTCCAACATCCTGTACAGGGGATATTTCAGACAAGGAAGACGAGGATGAAGAAGGTCTATGGGCTATACGACCGCAGATACCTGTCACGAGCCCAACTTCAATACACTTCTGATGGTGCTGATGGATCTTGGCGATTGTTCGGCTTGGTGTGCGCCCTTCACATTGTGGCGTGTACTACAGTGGTTTATTAGCGAGGCGTTGGTGGCTGTGTTGCGGAAGATAGGTGATAAGGTCGGTTGGACCTTGGACAAATGACGTTATGACTCTTGATCAAAAGCATGGTCTTTGGGAAGATTTGATCTCAAAATTCATTGATACCCTGGATCAATATGTACTATGGACTGAATCATCGGTCCATAATTGTCCGTAATGACAAATCCTGGCATATGTGCCACACCACAAAACTCCATTCCATGCTTCCTGATCCCACGGCCAACGCTAACAAATGACATGATGAAACTCGTGGCACCCAACTCTTGGGGCCTCCTGGCGGATGTGTATGGTGCCTCCTCACTTTGGGGTCCTATCAACGCCGGAAAAACGATGGAACTCTTTCGAAGCCGTGTCCGTCCAGATCTCTAGTGTTTACCAAAGACGTTGCTGCCTTCGGCTCCTTCCATAAACCACTTGGGGCTGTCGAGACTCTTGTTCTTCTGTGCGTAGCGGCCGCCTACTCTGCCACCTGATCTTGCTGCCTAGATATCAACCGTTAGCTGCAATTCGTGGCTTGTGGTTGTGCGAGATGCCACCTACGACTTCTTGCGCGAGGCAGTCAAGTCGATGGGAAGCATCTCCAACTCAAGGTAGAGAATACTTACTGCGTATGCAACACCGGAAGCCGTGGCTACAGTTGCGGCAGTTAAAACACTCCGCATCACACCTTGCTCGTGCTTGGACATTTGAGCACCATGTGCGTGTGTTGAGGCAAAGCGGGCAGATGTGCCAAGTCTGGGGGTGAGGGACATAGCCCGGCGAGAGATGATTTGTCTTGTGGCGTTCATTTTGATATGAGAAGGTTGTTTGGTTGTTGGGTGGGTTGAGTAGTGATTGGTTGATTGAGTAGAGATGCTTGTTGTTGCGATCGGATGCTTTGATGCGAAGGTCTTGTGCTTTTGATATTGCTCGATGGAGTGATGAGAAACAAATCCTACCTGGTCGTGTTCTTCCATGGCCTTTTAAACAACTTGTGTGTACACCAAATCCCTTACCTCTGTAGTAGCATCCATAATGCTATGGTGGCATGGATGGGCCAGACAACAGCTGTGGTCTTTGCTTCGTCAGGAGACAAGTGAGCAACATTCAATGGTGTGCTACGAAAAATATCAGGTGCTTGTGAATCAGATCACCAGCACAGCCAGCAATGCCGACATGCGAGGTTTGTTCCTGGCTAGAACTGATCGGCACAGCGGCGGTCTCCGCATTGCCCAAATCCTCCCGATGCGATAATACTGTATGGGACAAGGCTGAAGAAAGTGCAAGCGATCCAATCGTCGATCGGACAGCTGCTGCGGCGAGTTATCACACCACTGAGCTTTTGCTGGTACGTCATTTACAGTGCTATTACGCCTGTTTCGTGTGAGCTGATTGTGTCAATACCGTCAGACAAAAGCAGTCTCCTGTTCGAAGGGCCTGGAATGATCGGGCTGGTGGAGCCTAGACTCCGCCAATGTTACGAATATTGGTATCGGTGTTACGGCACGTGACCAGAATAGCGAGCGTGAGTATTGCCATTGGCTTTTTCAATACTCGCTTAGGTCTGGGCAATACGACACCCATGCCGCGTGGTGTGACATTGCATTTCCTTACTCACCCTCCCAAAAGTCTGAGGTGCCGGACTTCCTCTGCCGAATTTCCCAATCTTCGAAACCCTCGATCACCTTACAACTACAATCTTATCCCCACAACATACCTTCCAACCTCAACATCGTGGCCTGACATTCCTTCTTCCTCCAATACCGCCAAACCACAGCACAGCAAATCCTCAGCCACTTTGACTTTCTAGCGTCTCGCCTGCTGACCGTAAGGCCTGTGAGAGCAGTAATTCACGCACTGTCGTTGGCAGAGACTTCCGACGCACCATTCAGCGGTTGAAACAGCCAATTGACGCGACGAGAGAAAATCTTCCGGCGAAAACAGACCCCAGGAGGGCTTTGAAACAATGCCTTTCCGAAACCTTTATCGGCAACTGTCTGCCTCTCATGACTTTCAAAACCAGCAGACCTTCCAACGTCACTCTCAACTAGCAATCGTTGATCCCGACTCACTCGATTACAGCGGGTGGCATGAGATGGACTTCACCACAGCGCCCCTCACCTCTCCCATGACAGCTTCCATTCCCCAGCAAGTACAGGGTCAGAAGTACTCGTCCAATATGGACACCGATGTAGACTCCCTGGCCTATCTCAGGTCACGACGGCAGAACTCCACTGGGACAGTGGTCAGTCCGTCTTCCCAGCAGCAACAGCAGTCTCCCATCTCAGGAGACTTGTATTCCACTGGACCCTTCTCCTACTCTCAGCTTCTCAACATGGACACCGATCTCACGTCGATGGACAGCAGCTCACGTACTGATGGTGACTCCAATATGACGAGTGCTCTGTCTGTTAGCGATTCTCTCAATACATCACCTCCCCTCAACACACTCGACCCCATCGCCATCTCCTTCTCAAAGGCCGATCCAGCAGAGAAGCTCTGCCCACTGATAGCAGGACAAGTCGATTCCTGTCAACCGTCAAGATGCGGTCCCGATGCTCCATGCATGAACTTCACCACTCTCCCTCCCATCGAAGAATGCACGTCCGTCCCGTGCATAACGCATCAAACCACTCCCAATGAGACCATGATCACCAGCGACAGTGTCTCTGTACCACTCCATCAAAGACCAAGCACAGGCTCAAGGTCCAAGACCGCGCCCTCAGTCGTTCACCGCTCCTCACCTTCCTCAAACGACCAAGTTCAGTCCGTACCTCTACCCTCTCGACGATCAAAAGCAGCTCCCGCCGCAGCACGCAAACAAGCTAGCAAGTCCAAGCTTTCTAAGACTGAGACTTCCAGCAGTATTGCGTCGGACGACGAAGACGATGACCAATCCGGCGAGAAGTCCACGGCTCCTTCCAAATCTGATGCCAAACAGCGCGCCAAGCAAGCTCACTCGCTGGTTGAGCGCAAATACCGCGAAAACTTGAACGCTAAGATCGCACAATTACACAACACCCTGCAATCAACACACTACGGTCCCAAAAACGGCGAAGAAGACGAGGAGGAAGCACCAGTCCCAGTGCCAGCGAACAAAGTGCGCAAGAGCGATGTCCTGACCGAAGCCATGAACTACGTCAACCAGACGGAAGTCGAGATGCGTCACATGGACAACGAGATCCAGAGATTAAGTGACCGCGTAAGGGCCCTGGAGAAGTTGGTCCGGTGTGAGGACTGCAGTCTGCTGAAGCAGATGGTCCATATGCAGGTGCAGGCCGTATAATTGCATTTGGCCGACCGAATTTTTGTTGTCTAATCGAACGACTTGTATATTTTTGTGGGCGCGCAGAGCAGCCCGTGGCGTCGAGCCAGCGCTCTGACACGCTCGAGGCGTTTTTGGCTCGGAGTTTGGGAATCTGGATACGCCCGGCACAGTACAGCTGTTGCGTCTTGTGGCAGGCGTTATTTATTTTGGAGAGGCTTGATCCATCAAATTTCAAGGCAATATGATTATGGCTAGGGCGGTGTCTTGCTGCATGGTGTTGGATGAACAAAGACCTGGAAAAAGCTCATGGCAATCGAGCGGTGTTGAGATACGAAATCTGAAATTAAAAGTACCCTGTGAGGAATCCAGGGTACTTCCTTTCCACAAACTCAAACATTTCCGTTCCATCGTAAACATGCTCATTATCGTCGGTGACATCGAACCTGTAGAACATCGACCGTCCTATGTCGTAAGACTCCTTCTCATGTCGCTTTCTAGTAAGCTGTACCCATGTCCCCGTCGTTTCGTGCCGTTCTGACACCGAGATGGAATCTAGTCTCAAAATCGCTGAGGTACCTGTAGTCGCTTGTTTGCCCACTACTCGATCTCAATCTTGATTCCTCCTCCTCTCATCTCCGCCTCGTCCTCAATACTCCGCTTGGGGAGATCAATCCTCAACAACCCACCCTCAAGTCTAGCCTTGAGCTCCTTCATCTCCACGTCCTCGGGCAAAGTGAATGTCCGTCTCCACGCCCCGACCTTGCGTTCTGATAGGAGCACCGTGGGCAGCGCATCGGCCATCAACTGCGCGTCGACAGTCTCTCGGGAGGGTGTACGCTCGAGCGGACCGCCGTCATTTTCGACTTTCTATCGAACCGATTAGCACGAATCCTACATTCTTAAGTGTGTGTGGCTTACTTTGAGATGCCCCGACTCAACGACCCATCCATCTCCACTGGCTCCCTCCCAGATCCGTCTACCCTCGTCGCTGTCCAGCAGGCCAATGTTGGCAGGCCGTCGAACTTCGCCTTGGACGAGCAGCGTGTGTGGTGTGAGCCATTGAATCAGGATGCTCTCTTTGTCTGTGACGCCGGGAGTTTCGATCTCAATGTGGTAAGACCTCAAAGTCTCGCGGATGTCGGTTGGCGGAGACCAGATTCCGGCGGTTTTGGGCGCGGATATGCTTGCTGGGGCGTGGGGTCCACGGTAGTGCGTTTTCAAGGTCATTTCGTGCAGTGAGACTCGAGGGAATTGGAAGTGTGTTGGATGATCGTGCGGTTGGACTGGTTCATGGTGTGCGGTTGTGGTGGGTTGGGTTGCGGTGCTTTCCTCAACGAGGCGAATCACGTAGTTTGATGGGATGGCGTAGGGGAGTCCTGGCATTTTGGTGGTGTTGCTGAGTGTCTGGTTGTTTTGATTTGGTAGAATGGACTTATGCCGTGTGCTGCTGTTTCGTTGATGGGATGGTCACAGGCTGGGGTAAATCTTGCGACTCGGTGGAATATATACTCTTGAAGAGGGAGGAGGGTTTTACCTTATGCACGAAAGAAAGGCAAAGCAACGTCACAGTCTGGACTACAGATTGTTGCATCGACACGACCGAAGAATCCGACTTGTCACGGACACACTCACTAAGATACCTCGCAACACGTGCGTGCGGGAATGAGGACAACGAATGGATGCCAGTGATTGGCGTGCTGGGTCTCTTACCACGTTGAGCCATATTGAAGGGCAATGCAAGTATCATGAGATGATCGGCTGAGTAACATTCTCATTTGGGATTTTCTGGGGATGTAGGCGGAGTGTACAGGCGAGGGCCGGAAACGGACAGAGGGATGAGCAGTGATTGGACCTAGAATAAAGATACACAACAGGTCTGTTTCCAGGAGGTGTTCTGTACCAAGTGTTTATGAGCCATATTCTCCGAGCCATCTCCTGATTGAGGCCCCATTGGATAAGAGTGTTGGGACAAGGCTGGAGGAAGCCGTGAGTGCCGAAGATGATTGGGGATGATATTTTTCAGGCGTTTGGACATCTTGAGACGTACAGTACTCCCACGCACGGTGCGGCAATCGAGAGTTTCAATCATGGGTCCTGAATTAGGAAGTTCATCAATGCTGGATTCTGTGGATTAGCTGCAAGAGATGCTGCATCGGTGTGGGGCTCTCAATCGTGCAAATGGGTACACAAAGCTCGCGCTTGGCATCCATCTCGATGACATTGGCGCCGACAAATGGTTCGATGGCGGAGTCGTTGAGATGAAGGATGTCTGGATGTGAGAGGTTTGATGATCATCAGAAGTGGTGTGAGGTTTTTCCTGAAAAGACTCAAGGCAAAAGTCTAGGCGCTCAGTTTTCGGTGGAAACTTTATCGAAGGCCCCACCCATATCCACGCTATGCTTGGGCCAACGGTGCCTACGGATCCTTCCCGGCAGCCCTGTAGCGCCCAGACTTCAGGGGTCAGTAAACGGGTGCAAAGGTCCCCGGGCCGCAGTGTGGTTAATCGCTTACTAACCACGACTTTGTATTGAATACAGCAGCATAACATCGGTGCACTAAGTAAGGGTTCAACAGCCCTCTCTTCTCAGCATAAAACAAGCAATTCTACGGTAGCTGAATATCAGCTGGGGAAATGCTGAGTGTCACAATGGTCTGTATTCGAACGAAGGAAATAGAATGAAGATGTTAATTGCTTCGTTGAGGTCAATATCGCAATCTTGCCAAAGCCAATGTACATTTTCCATCGAACTACAGAGCCAACACTCTGAATAGTAGATGCATCGCACCTTTTCTAACTCCAGCCCAGCCTTGCATAGTACAATCCTGTGAGGCATGCATGATATGTCCCAGATCCGAATAAACGCCAGCACTTGTACCTCGTTAGGGCACTCCTGTATTCATATCGTGTTTTGTCATCACTCATCAATAGCTCGAGACGCAATCATCCGAGCCTGGGCTGCGGGCCTCCATATCGGCAACCATCTCATCGTGCATGATTTCAGAGACTTTGTACGCAGCTTCTTTCTCAAGGCTCGCTCTTTTCTCCAGAATAATACCTGGTTCTTCCACCAGACCGTACCTTTCACTGAGGTTCTCCGTTGGGGTGACCACTTCGCAGCGACAGTTGTGATGATAGCCGGAACTCTGCTTGGTCGTCATTTGGGTCGGAGAGTGCGTACCATCGCTGTGTGTTTGGGAAACGACGTTGCCCGGACACAGCCCAGAATGTCGTCTTGTATGGTTGCGTACTGTTACCCGTGGAGGCATCTCGTTTGGCATTTGGATGTCAGGGCAGAAGCCATCCCATGACTCTTCGTCTTCGTTGTGATTGTGATGCGACTGACTCCTGGCGAGGGGAATGTCTTGAGTTGAGCCGCGCTTCATATGGCAGCACGAGCAATAGTGTGATTGAGTGTTGTGGCTGGAGGATAGTCTCCTCAATTGTGGATGCATGTGTACGTCGGATTGACCTGGGCAGAGTGTTAGGAATTGATCATCGTGCAGTCTGGAGACATGGCACTTACTGGGAGATCTGGGTGTTTCTACATGAACGCATTTGCAGTTGCCGGCCTTTTCTCTGGTTGGAAGGCCGTTGTTGAACATGGTCTCGAATTGGTCAAATTGCACCATTAGGTATTGGGGGTGACCTGCTGTGTATGATGATTGGTGAGCTGCTTATAGTCCTTTGATGTTCCTTGGATTTGGGATGTGGGTAGAGCAGAGAATTGTTCAGCGTCTTCAAGGACAATTTATGCACTTCAGGATATTGCATAGTAAGAGCGGGATAAAGGGCGGGCATCCTTGAGGCACATCATCAATAACGAGATCCTCTTCCAAGGGTGTTTCCGCTCCGCTGGCAATGTCCCTACCTCAACCGAGAGGAAAGTTTATCGTCAGTGGATGGTTGAGCAGTGGTGTGACACAAGGGCGAGAAGTGTGCGGCAGGGACTGCCGATACAGGTGACGGGCAGTTCAACCGAAGTTCAGGGCGGAAAATTGTCGTTCTGTGGGGAGCCGCAAGGCTGTGATTTCAGGGTGGAATTTGGCTGGAAGTGATTTGCCGGTCATGCATTGGGGCTGCGGCGGCTGCCGATGGCCTAGGCGAGAGGCAACAACACGCCACGACTGAGTAATTAGGCCGCCTAAATTAGGCACTGTCACTCCACTCATGCGTTAACAAATTGGCTCATTTTACACCATTACCTCAGCACCGAACCAAAGGTTTGACCTCACCG
Organism: Exophiala sideris; assembly: GCA_000835395.1. NCBI lineage: Eukaryota > Fungi > Ascomycota > Eurotiomycetes > Chaetothyriales > Herpotrichiellaceae > Exophiala > Exophiala sideris. The sequence goes on along the minus strand of KN846953.1, from coordinate 1,172,337 downwards.
TTCCTATTGCCAGATTTGACCCCAGCAGCATACCCCGCCATGTTACTGCGATACACATTGCGATACACAGAGCCATTGCGTTTTCTGAAACTGAGGGAGACCGCTAACTTGATGAGAATGAGCCGGTTGACGAATATCCTAGTTTGAGCGACTAATACTCCTGACTTTGAAGAGAGGATTGATGCGAAACAGTCACTACAAGTCAAAAAGAGAGAGCATTTGTTTTGGTTGGAGAGTGTTTGATTAGTGTACTATCTGAAGCTCAACTAAGCAATGCTAGAGATATGTTTGGCTTTCGTACTGCCATGTGTGCAGCAACTTGAAGGCTAGCCCTTGGATTCGGCGCACAACTACTCCAGCAAAGAGAAAGACACCCTCGCTAATGCTAACGTTAAGGAATGATGCATGATGTTCGTGAATTCGTGATGATCATGTGTTGATTTTGATGTCTCAATTGTTGTTGAGTCAAAGGATTGTCGTGTTAGAGAGAAAGAATCATTGACTTTTGACGTTGTCTTTTGGAAGCGCCGCAGATTGTGTTTTTACTCGGCACTGATCTCAATTCTCTTGGAGGTGTTGACCTTCCGTGCCTTGGGAACAACGACACTGAGGATACCGTTCTTCATGCTGGCCCGGACGTTCTCCTGGTCAACACGGTTGGGGAAGGAGAAGCTGCGTGCAAATTCTCCAACGCTGCGTTCGGTGACCCAGTAGGTATGTTCTGGCTGATGCTTGCCGACTTCTTTGCTACCTGTGGTTGCGACTTGGGTAGACGATTGGCCATGGCCGTTCTGAGTCTGCTGACCCTGCTGTTGTTGAGCTTGGCTGCCTTGTTCTTGGCCTTCAGCGTCTGCATTTGGTCTCTGACCTTCTTCTCGGACATGCTCGGTACGACCTTTGATGGTGAGGGTCTGCTCGTCGGCGAACTCGATGCTCACATCCTTCTGTGCGATGCCTGGCAATTCGCCTTCGAGGATGTACTTGTCCTTTTCCTCCTTGACGTCGAATTTGGGGTTGAAGCTCTTCTGGGCACTATCCGAAATCTTCTGGAGTTCGGAGAAAGTGTCATCGAAGAGCTTGAAGAAGGGTGTGAACTCATGGCGGTGGTAGGGAGCGTAGGATGGACCAAAGCGTGGGAAGAGAGCCATGTTTCTCGTTTGAGTGATGGCGGGTTTTGCAATGCGAGAAGCTGAGTTTAGAACTCGGTGTGGAAGTCTTCGAAGCGTACTAGTCATGAAGTGTTTTGATTCTGATCTGGTGAACTTGAAGTGTCCTTGAGGATGAGAACTGGGGAGATTTATAGATGTGAGTGGCCGTGGGCGAAATTTCTGGAAGTGCAAGTGCAATCGAAAACGGGGAAGGCAGGTGGCAGAAGGAGGTGGCCTGAAGGTTCTAGATGTTGCATGTATTTCCCGTTTGGACATCACGAACATTCTACGCGAGAAGGAAAGACATGGTGGAACTTTCCAGGATTTTCTCAGTACGTGCTCGACAGGGCGATCCCTCCAGTCTTGACTCACGGACTGGTTTTACGGTTCCAGCCACGTCCTTTCTGATCCAGGATTCGTCTGCATCTTCCTCAACTCAGTTGCATCTCGTTGTCGAGTATGGAAGCATCCAGCAACAGTGCCCGTGTCCAGGTTTGGCGTCATTACAGGCCAATAAGATTGAAATTACCGGGGTGAGGTCTGGAGAACGCTAGAATGTTCTCACCTGCAAGTGTTCCACAGGCTCCGAATGGCTCCAGACTGCGGCTACGAAAGCCCGGAAGTTTTGACGCCTTGTTACGTCATTACAACCTGCGCCACGCCAACATCGTCTTCCTGTCAGAAACGTGCCATTGGTGTCAAACGTGTGTTGACTGTCTTGTTAACGACCCCTGCTGTAGCAATACTGTCGAATGTTCGAGATCAGCACGTTCGGAGCATTTATCTGACACAAAAAAAAATGCTCATTGTTTGCGCCCATACTTGTACTTGAGGAACAACATGAAAAGTCCTCGGCCCGGCCTTGTGTGTATGAAAGGTAGCCCTAATTGCTATTCCCAACAAATGGCTGTGAATACCAGACCGTGAATGTTTGTGTCCCACTCTGAAGCATTACTCCATACGCCATAAGCTGATCCCAAATTCATTCATTCCGTCCGGCATATGCTGCCCCCTTGACCCGGTGGATCATCTGGGCCCTGGCAGACCACCAAGACATGGCCAGCCATAGTTCTCATTCTCGGCCGCATTATCGAAAGCCTCATATGCTGCAGCTTCTGTTCTGAGTTCCATCGCGGTCGCTGGGCCAGCAGTCTTGCTGGCGCGTAGTCTCTTGTCAGGTTCCTCACCTACATCATCGGTCGTCCCCAACCCAGGCCAGCCCCAGCTGTTCCTTCCTTTGCTCCGAGTCAGCGCCCATATTGTTCTCATTGAGATCAAAGGACTTACGAGCTTCGACAGCCGGACTGGTTGACTCTTTGGTCTCGGCCGATTCCCACATCATCTCTTCGGCGGCGCGAGCGCGGTCGATACTGTCTCGCTCACGTACTTTCTCCAGGTGAGCTTCATGCTGGCTACTCTTGCGCTCAAGGGAGCCTTTGTGTTCAGTGGAGAAAGAACGGCGAAGTGAGTCCATCACGTGTCCAAGTTTGGAATCGCGCCGTTTTGGCGGCGCAGGCTGGGTAGCCTTTTCGCCGACATGATATGTTTGTGATGTGCCTTGTTCTGGTGTAGACACATCTGAGTGTTTCTCTGAATGGCTCGTGGCCATTTGATCGGCTGCTCTTTGGTATTGTTGCAGGGGAATAGTTCTTGTGGTTGTGCTTGTTGATTGTCAGGATGTTTGAGTGTCTTCGTCTTAAGCTTGAAACGCAAGGCGGAGTGGTCGAGATGACTGTGCGTATATATATGATATACACGCGACAAGCAATCCTCTCTCAATTGCCGCGAGGATGTCGTCTGGGGTCAGCAGCACAGAGGGAAGACGTTCGGCCAAGAAAGCGTGGTTGAAGGTGTCGATAGGACTGGTCGAGACCAATGGGAAAGAGCACTGACAGCAGTATCTCGCCCCAATTTTGGATACGAGGACAAATGTGGTCAGACCACTTCGCAGTCATTCCCCGGCCATGGCCGAAATCACGCACACCAGCATGGTTTGCCCAGACTCACCTTCAAGAGCTTGGCGACCCAAACGACAAGAGTTAAGTGTTTTTAAGCGAGGCATATCGCTTAAGATCTGGGGAGATGGCAAAGCATATTTCATGACTATCAATCGCACAATGGTCATGCTGGCTGCAGCATGTTCGGAACAAATTGGATATGGAATGAGTGACAGGTCAACAGCCCCTTTGCCTGTTGGAAATTGTGAACTTGCGTAAACATGAAAGGAAACTCTGCCGAGATAGGGATTGACGAGTCAAATGACATTGACTTTAGCCAAGCAATGTGGTCTGATGGCAATCAAGTTGAAGCTGGAAATCCGAAGTCGATTCACCACCACCATACCCAGCTATTGTATTCGCTATAGATCACCGGACGATTGCATACAGATCATTGTAGCGATCGAAGCCATCTGACTAGCACCGACTGCACTCTTCCATTTGCTTACTCAACAACCTCTGTCATCAAATCGTCCGGCCATCGTGGCGCGTCTTTGCCGTTCCCTCGCGTCCCAACATTGTACTTCAGTTCGACCTGGTCATTGTCGAACTGAATGATCGGCTTAACAGTCCTGACCACAGCGTTGAGAGCTTTCGTTTCTCGATCCTCGAAGAATGCCGGCTTCAGCAGCTTGCCGGACTTCGCAATCATGCCCAGATATCGAGGCAACAGGTAATTCATATTATGATATGACCTGCACAGAGACACAGGTGTCAGCATGGCTTTTGCTTTGCTGCTTGCACGCAGACTTACCTGAAGACCTCCTTTCCATTTCTCTTCCACACATCCTGCCAGACCGCCTCGGGATATTCACCTACCGAGTCAGCCAACCACTGATTATAGTAGTTCAAAGCGACATCGATCTTGTAACTTCCACCTTCTTCAGATCGACGCATCAAGGCACATAGAATGCCTGTCAAGCCCGCAATACCGGTCATATAGTCGCTATTTGGGAAAACCGGAGTGACAGCCTCATTATCCTTCAGACCCATGGCCTTGCCAAATCCGGCAGATATACCCACACACGCATCGCTTATCTGCTGCCAGCCGGAGCGATACGACCAAGGCCCATTCCAGCCATAGCAATTCTCTCGCACCGAGATTATACCCCGCTCACGGTCTTGGACCAGATCAATGATGCTTTGTTGACCGAACCCGTACTTGTCTAGGACCCCAGGCCGATAGCCTTGAACCACAACATCGGCGTCCTTGATCAGCTCTCTCAACTTGTCCTTGTCGGCCTCCTTCTTCAAGTCCAGACTACACTCCCATTTACCCCAGTTCAGGTCGATATGCAGACCGCTATAGTCGCAAAGGTTTGGCGAAGTGACGCGCATGACACTGGCACCAAGTTCGGCCAGTCCCCTTGTCACCGACGGAGCAGCGATAACTCGCGTCAAATCGATGACTTTCAGGCCGGCCAGCGGTCTTTTGGCCGAAGTTTGCGCTGTCGAGGGCCACCAGGACGGTTTGTGGTTCTGACGGGGGACAGCATGTATCTCGAAGAGGCCGACATGCGCGTTAGCTCGTCCATGCTCAGACGCATGGAATGAGTCGACAGTTTCGGCAATGACACCGGCTTGTTTGAAGACGTCCGATGCAAGATGCTGAATTTCCGCCGAGTCAATAGTTGCAAGTTTCTCGATGAACGGCTCCGTCGCCTGCTCCCATGTCTGCAACTCCGGACGCTCCGTCGGGAATCCAATGCTTTCCAGAGTTGGGTCCGGATTCATACTACCATGCAGATGGAAGAAGCGCCCATCCTTGGTACGGTAAATGTTGGTCGCACATTGGCGATACAAACTGGATGCCATGTTATGAATGTCGTAATTCGGAATCAAGCCATCCTTTCCGTCCACCTCTCTGAGCGTGATAGGGTGATCTGAGTCCGGATTGATCTTCCAGAGCAGTGTTGACATGAAGAATAATTGTGCATGGTCCGTATCGATTGCTGCACCAGTGAGCTCGACGTTGTATTTGCGTTTCACGAGCGCGGAAACAATGCATGCTTCAAAGGCTTTCAGACTAGCAGCTGACTCGGCGAAGCGCCAATTGATTGGGATCGACGGGAGATCTGAGCCCTTGAAAATAATCCGAGAGGCAAAGTCATAGGCCTCCCTCGGAATGTCCTTGGCTATCTTGGGGTTGTTGAGTAATGCTTCTGTGAGGAGCTTCTTCGACTCCGCTGGAACCGAGTACGATGAAAGGATATCCTTCTCAGACGTCTTGATGCTGCCCATCTTGGAGCAGTGTTGGAGAGTGAGCGGCTGTGAGCAGAAACAACCAAACGTACTTCTATGTTGTTAAGCAAGTCAAAGATCCGTGATTGCAACTATTCATATAAACTCGCGAGGACGCTTGATGGTATACTTTGCCAACTTGGACTTCAAGAAGGTAAGACAGGGCGCCTTAGAGTGACATGCAGCTTACGCATCTGGCCATGTACATGCAGTAGATACCCTTGTTGGGAAGAGGTCACTTGCAGCGACAAGTACATTTATTGACTCAGGCTTTGAAGCGGAGAAGGCTTGTACACGTCTCGACCGAGTCAGTGTCGGCAATCGGTTGTCACTACTCAGAAATAGCGTTCCTAAGTGACTGACTGACACCCCAGTCGCCAAAGCCGAGGTAAAGCTGATTGATGGATCTGCCAGGGCTTGTTCTGTTTTGTACCGAAGTGCCGATGAGTAAATGGCCTCCGCTTGTCCTGACCACATGGAACACCTCGCCATTATTCATAACGTCGTGCCATGTTCACTTGTGTCCATGATGATTCAAGAAGCCACGCAGTACGTTCGCGGTAAGCCTTGCAGCATCATTGTCATAGGCTTTCCACCCTACACAAGACAGCCAATTGATGCTGCTCGCCGAAAATACGTGGCCTCCACCAACAGCCTCATAACATACCATATCGGACCGTACTTCACGAGTTTGACTGCCCATGGTGTTTTTGATCGGAAAGCCTACGTCCTCGATGAAGATGCCGAACTCATCTGAATGTTCTGTACTGGTTGCCAGCACCACCGCACTGGAAGGGCTGCCATTCTCAACATCGTACTTGTCAAACTCGTCACCACTTGCTCCTCCTCCGAAACCCTCAACACCGATCAATTCTGATGTAAGGCCTTCGAACATCCAGGAGTACTTGGAAGACCTGCTGGCCTCAGTACGGAGGTAGGGCACACCTAGTCCAAGGCCTTCACCAGCGCTGCCAACACCGACGAGGACGTTCGCAGCTCTGCCACGAGAACGCCAAAGTGTACCAAGCTGGCCGTTGACACTGAGATGACGTTCCCCTCCAGGCATTGTGTAGGTACGTATGCCCTGGTCACCGCGGCGGATTTCCAGACGTCCCTGGAATACGTTAGAATCCTCAGATCCGGCCACTGTTTGTAAAGCTGCAGCCCAGTATAATCCATTTCCTCCCAAATACATCAAGCTACCTCCCTGTCTGAGATGGGACCTATAAGCGTCCCAGGACTGCAGCGTGGGATATTCGGGGTGGCATCCAGTTATTAGAACGTCATACTGGTTAACCTCCATGGCGACACCCTCGACCTTCGAAAAATGGAGATCATGGTCCGTGATCACGTCGTATGGTATTCCCAAATGTTCCAAGAGGCCTATCATTAGGAGATCGGCGCTGAATTCCCGTGGCCGTTGGAGCGCCCAGTGGATATAGTCTGGCCTGAGATTGAGCAACGGTCTTCTGGGTGACGAATAAACCACACCCGATCCATCCTTGTGGACATCATACAGCGACAGGCCAAGATCAGTACGCCTCGCCATGAGCTCGAAATGCCGATCCTTCCGGATGGCAAAGTCTTCAGTTGGATGTTGCAGTGCTGAAGCTTTCGACTCATCGTACATCCGTTCATTGGCGTAGGCAAGGTATGTGAAGGTGGATAGAACGAATGCTGTCTTTGCTCCAATTGTCGCCGTTGTGGTTAGAGACGGGCGTACGAAAAACACCACCTCGTCCCTTGCCAGGCCATTTACTGCCTCGATGGAAACAGAATATGCTCCCGATCTGGCTTTAGCTGGGACTTGAACACAGAAATCCGTTTCCCAGCCGGCGTCATCCAAGTCGTCTTCATGAAAATGAATGGCACCATAGCCATAGGCTGCCTTCGTCCAATCTACTTCGGTCCCATCCCACGTATGATCTGTCACTGCTCGTGTCGGAGCGTTGATTAGCCGGCCATGTCTTTCGCAACCAGAAACATCGAATACCGTGTCCGATTCGATGCCCTTTGCAAAGTCATATTGACCTATCGTACGCCAGCCGCGGTTATTGGTGTAACATGAGAATGCTGGATGGGCAATCTTGCCATTGAAAAAGTTGCACACTTCCAATGGCGTTTCGGGTTCGTCGGTCTCTTCACTCGCTGCAAACAGCAGTGGTGACGACTCGGAATACTTGAAAGGATGACGCAGACGATGGGTCGTGAGCTTCAATGGGAGTTGTGCAGATTTCTCAGCGAAGCTGGGCAATGGTAAGAGCTCAAGCTCGATGAGATCGTTCCCTTTCTCAACAGATAGATCGAGTTTGATCCATTGTTTTCTTGTCGGATGAAACCCTGTCGACACTATTTCCAGCTCAAGACCTGTCCCTGTGACCAGTTCTATTTCGCCTTTAGTGTTCAAGCTCACTGAAAACCCGGCTTTTGTGGCGTTGTCCAAGGTTGAAACTATGCATTGAGGGTGGCCAGCAAGTGGAAGATGTGGTTGAAAGTAGAGAGAAACATGCACTTTATCAGCCATATCTTCGCTGTCTGCGAAAACCCCTTTGTCCACAGCGGCATATGAGCCCGGATTTGCCACTTGAAACCGGCCGTCCAGGGTTCCCGGCTCAATGGCTTCAAGTTCCTCCTCCCTCTTTGGTGGGAAGTGTTCTCCTTCATGTCCCTGGATCAACCGTACAAGTCGATAAGTGTACGCGGGTTCTGTACAAGAAACCTTGACGTTAACGCTATCTCCAGGATTGACTATCCAAGGCTGCGCATATCCTACAATCTCATGCGGATAATCAGCTGGCACAGGACGGACTGTACTCATGTTGAATTCTGGTAGACCTGGTAAGTGCTCTTGCGGCTGTATCAGGTGTTCCAGAATGCCAAACTGTACAGTGGCTGTTTCGTGCACTTGGCCGTTCCTTTGTTATCGTTGATGGAGAGGCTCAATGGGTCTGTCCATATCTTGCAATTATACCACTAAAACCCCCTGCATTCCTAGGTCTGGATCTATCTTTTTGGACTTCGATTCCATTGAGAGGAAGCTGATGTCTTCGCAGAAGTTCAACTGTCCTAAGCAGCTTGGTCTGAATTGTGACAGCAACGCAGAAGACCTTGGTGTGGTCGATCAATTGCCTCTTTTGGCAACCTACCGGATTTGGAAATCAAAATCTCGATTAGAGCAGGGCAGCACTTCCATCTGTGGATCCACTACATTTAACGATCCTTATCAGCTGGACTGTGAAATCGACATAGCGAGACCAAAAGAGCGCGAAACGAACGACCCACTTCTTCTTTTGGCAACCTACCAGATTCGGACTTACGATCTACGTGATGGTAGCGCTACATCTTCCCGTGTATCAACCACCCCAGACCATCGCTATCTTGCACAGCATAGCTGCAGCTCGCTTCCCCAGATACCGCCATAGAATGATAGTCATGTCATGGCTATAAATACGGCCGTCGGCCTCCGTCTATGGCCATCTCATGCAAGACAGAGGTTCTTATGACTTGACAGGCAAACGCAAGACTTTCAAACCTGTGAACATGACCGCTCCCGAAAGAGAAGCCGAGCCAACAATGGACACTCCGAACGTCCCAAAGAGCAAGCTTCGCTTGAACCGACCATTCAACCAAAACATGATTGTCGGCTGGTGAGTCCTATCCTGCTGCCTACGTTATTTGAGATCTCCCTCTCATGTGCGAGGTATATGAGCTGCACTTTGTCACTAACGAGAGATTGTCTGACAGCATCCTCTTCTGCTTGCCCGGAATATATTTGGCCCTGACTGGTCTGGGCGCGGGAGGTGGAAAGCCGTCCTCGCAATATGTTGCATCCAAGACCAATGCGTAAGTAACGATTCTGTGGCCCTGACCAACTTACTAACCATAAATGCAGTATCCTATACGGGATCTTCACTATATTTGGTTGCTTAGGAGGATCCGTGTTGAATCTTATCGGACCAAAGCTCACCTTGTAGGCTCAACACACCAATATTGAGTGTGCAGCATGTTAACCGTGAGCTCTCAATGTAGCGTTATTGGAGCCATTGGATACCCGCTCTACGTCGGAGGACTTTGTAAGTCAAAACCTCCTTCCAATCCAGACCTGTCATGTCTGAGACCAGACTGACATCCCACAGGGTACTTCGATCGCACTGGTAATGAATGGTTTCCTTTATTTGGTACGTGAATCCCTGGTGACCTGCCTAAACCTTCAATGGGGCAATCTACGTTACTGAACGTCCAATGCAGCTGGGGCAATGCTCGGTATCTCAGCAGGATTTCTTTGGACTGCCTGCGGATTCATACAACTCGCTTACGCGGAGGAGTCGCAGAAGGCCATGTTTATCACGATTCAATGGGCCATGACAGCTTTCGGTGGGACGGTTGGATCCCTCATTGCGTTCGGTATCAACGTCCACGCAACCGATTCTAGCGGAGTTTCGACCCCTGTCTACGCCGTCTTCGTTACAATCATGTGCCTCTCCATTGTTATTGCTTTCTTCTGCATCGTGAAGCCAGAAGACGTGGTCCGCGACGATGGGACCCACCTTGCTGTGTTTCATGCCACAGATGCTCGGACAGAAATCAAGGGGATTTTGGAGCTGTTTACCGACCCAAAGATCCTTCTACTTTTGCCTGGGATATTCGTGGCAGAGGTTGCTTTGGCCATCATGTCCAGCATCAATGGTATTTACCAAAAGGTTTTCATCCTCTGGCGTCACACGGTGCTGACTTTCCTCCAGGCTATTTCTACAATCTGAGGACCAGATCATTGAATAATGTCATGTTCGAGTTCGTCATGATCCCCTTTCCTCTTGCTCTGGCCTGGATCATGGATACCAAGTTCGTCAAAAAGCGCCGCAGTCGGGGTCTCCTGGGCTGCACGATTATTGGTGTCGTCACCATCGGGACTTACAGCAGCATGGCGGCTTTCATTCATATCTATGACATTGATCGAAACGCGACTCCTCCAGAGGTAGACTGGACCGACGGTAGATTCGCTTGGGGCTTCATACTCTACTTACTCTGCGGCATCATCTATGCCGGCTTTCAAATCTGCGGACAATGGGTGCTAGGTGCACTGACAAACGAACCCGCAAAGTGCGCACGATATGCGGGTCTATACAAGGGCATCACCAGTCTTGGTCTGATGACTGTGTTCCTGATGGATGGCGAGAATGTCTCGTACAAGATTGAGAATATCGTCCAATTCGTCTTGTACGTTGTAGGGTTGTGCTCGTTGTTTGGCATTACTTGGTTCTGCGTCAAGGACACGAATTATTTCTTGGAGGCAGATGTGATTGTACCAAGGCATGTTGAAGAGGAGGTTATGGTACATGGTATGGTGGAGCAGCAGGTCTCAACTGATGTCAAAGATAAGGATGTTGCAAAGGCTGTAGCGGCATAGCGTGGTTCAGGCTGACTCAACGAGAACCACTCCAATGGCAAGGAATCTAGCTCACGCATAGCAAGGCGGTACCCCAGACCAATGTGGTACCAAGTCTTGTGCCATACATGAGTAAGAGGCGCATTGGGCGTTTCGATGGAGTGGTTCAGAGTGTTCGTACCAGGGTCAACCCGAGAGACAGTGTCGAGGGCCATCAACTCAAAGTGAGTGGTGGAAGCTGTCTGCGCGGCTGACACGATGACTCGTTGCGAATGATCACGTCAGGTGTAGGAGGATGCAGCAATGACACAGGGCTATCACGACCGTGCAAATGACCGAGCAGGATTTGCCCACCAGCATATGCGGCTACTGAATTGGCCTGCCACAGTTGTTCTGAGAGTGGTCCATTTGCAGCGTAGCTGAATACTATCCTACACGATGGCTGTCTGCAATGCAGGCTGGAATGGTGCGGGCAGTTCTGTGGCGTCGATAGTGTGGCCAGGTGGTCGTCTCCTTTGATCGTTGTTCTTGCGTGCGTTCCCTGTGTTCTTCGGGGAAACTGCTGGGTAATTACTGTACCAGGTCTGCAGGGGCTTCTCCAGCCCCTCATTTTCGCTTGGTCACTCAGAATCATGGGCATTCGTTTGTTATATGTTCAATTGGGGAAGGCACCTTCAAGTTAGATCACATCCAATTAGCCTCAATCGCTGTAGGCGCCTGAAGTGAGGCAGCCATTGTACTGACGCATTAGATCAATGCGTGTAGGTTTCTGAAGAAGTGATCTCCTTTCCCCTATCACAAACTTCTGTCCCCAACGGAATGCGGACGTGCAGCTTGTAATCGCGACCTCGCCTCAGACACGACGGCAGATAAGGACCCCCTTACACCCCCTGCTTGGCGACCTTTTGCTTTATGTCCGCCAGCCCTCCCAACTTTCTCACCATCTTCCAAAAGCTCCCGGGCACATCCGCTCACACGACGTCAAAGTGTGGAGTTGAAGTAACTCTGAAAAAAATGGTGCTTGATACAGCCTGATGTCGAGGCTGACACATCCTTGCCCACGATCCCGGACTTTTGACGATTTCCGCACTTTGGACCTTTTGTCTTCTTACGCGACCTCGGACCCGAATCTTGCACAGCCTACCTGTCACAACAATCTATAGCTGGTACCCTCTGAAGTGGCGGCCTCTGACATGAATAACTATGGTCATGGTAATTCAAAAACTTACTTGAGGGAGCCAGACCCTGTGTTGGTTGGTTCAAGACCTATTCCAGTACCACCGTCATCACAATCAAGCCGTCTGCCGTCAATCTCGTCGTCTTCTGCTGGACGTCATCGACCTTCAGTACAAGCTGAAAGACACAATGACTATGGGCCAGGACGGAGAAGTGAGCACACGCTGCCTGGCATCAGATCATATTCTGATGACCACAAGGCTCGCCATTATCGTGTCGGAACGCAGCCGGGCTGGGTACAACCTCCAGGTGTACGTTCTGCCGAGCAGCCTGACTATGACCGTGCAAGACCTCCAGGTCGGTCCAGATATGAAAAGCGAATCAATCTTCTCTTCATTGGCTTGACAGGCGTTGGGAAAAGTGCATTCATAACCCAGTTGCTACGTTCTAGTCAGAGTACCAGTCTTCCCCGGACGGCAACGGTAGGGCATTCGCTGGTGTCATGCACGACAGAAGTGCAAGAGTACGACTGTATCGTTGCTAACCGAAAATTCTGCCTCATCGACACTCCTGGATTTGATGATACCAACCGCTCAGATGCTGAAGTTTTGAAAACCATCTCAGACTACCTGGCTCGTCCCTTAGGGGACGGAAGCTACACCCGCATCGATGGGATAGTCTTTCTCCATCGCATCGTTGATGTCCGACTTTCGGCAAGTGCGATCAAGGTGGCCGAGGTAGTCAAACTCATGTGTGGAAGCAGATTTCTTAAGTATGTTACACTAGTGACGACTATGTGGCAACTGCTGCCGGACAGGGAAATTGGGGACCGACGAGCGAAGGAGTTGTTGGACCACCCGAGCTTTTGGGCAGACTTCGATAAGTCTGGTGCTCACCATTTCCGAGTATCGAATACGCGGGAAAGTGCGGAAAAGATCTCGAGAGACATCGCGATGATTTTGGATAACGAGCCCACCCCCCCTTCACTGAAGATACAAGTGGAGATGGTTCAGAACGACATGTCACTGCCACAAACAACTGCTGGAGACTTCCTTGAGGGGGAGCTTTTGAGAAGAAAGCAAAAGCATGAGCAAGAGGTTCACAAGATTCAGGACGAGATCAGGAGAGCTGCACAGGAACATGATGCCGATAGCGCTGAGATGCTCTCTCAGAGTCTCGATTCCAAATACTCCCAAATTCAAGAAGCCGAACGTGAATTGAAGAGCTTCAATGCCCACGAACTGAGGAATCCATCACGTATAGGAAGGGGAACTGAACGACCTCTGAGCCGTTCCTTCTCAGACCAATCAACGAGCACATTCGACTTTTCCAGACTCCAGATCGGCAAAACGGAAGCAGGTTACATTTATGCGAAAGAACAACGGACTGCGGGCAACCATGCTACATCCTCGCATGCTGAGTATGGACGGTCTCCACTTCAAGGCTCGCAAGCCTATTGCAGCCCCCCAAGACATATCAGAAGACACACAGACCGTCCAGGAAACTTCCATGGCCCCATACAAGATACTTCTGGATACACCCAGGCTGTATACAACAAGAGGTACCCAGCACCAGTGCGAACTTCAAGTTTTCCAAGGTCCAGATCTGCACACGCGACTCCGTTTGGAGCAATGGAACGTCCATAGCAGTGGCAGCTGTCGAAAATTACAACTAACGACCTGCATCCATTGTGGAGCGGTTAACGCGTCTGTCGTCGACGGCGTCGTATTCCTGGGCGGATAAGGATCATTGTGGGATGCCTGGATTCTGGGCATTTCGGGCCGCATTTGAAACAGTGATCGTAATTGTCGTTGCAGCAGTCTATATGCGAAGTACCAGTCAGCGATAGCGCATAAAGAGGTGGTATACTTGGCCGTTTGCTTGACTTACGATAATATCGGTCCTTTGTTGTATCAATCTTCCCCCTACAGCCTCCCTTCCTGAGACCTCCGCACGTCAAGTACATATTCCGTACTCGCCAACATTCACAATTCCTTTGCCTTTCTGCCTGTATGGCTTCCACCTCTTGTTCATTCTCTTCGACCGAGATGGTGGTTTGCTCCATTTGGCTTCGCAGCAGCTCGCACTGTTCGTCCAATCCGGACATCTTTTTCTTATGGTTCTGATGTTCACTTTCTCGAGGCGTTGGAGGAAATCTGTCTCTGGTCTCACCTGCCGCCTTTTCTTCATGGTTGATTCTTCGGGCCAACTCTTTGCGCCTGAATTCGATCTCCTCAACTCTTCGCGCCAATTGCAATCCAGCCTCCTCGTGTTCTCGGGATATTGTTGCTTCAACATCCTCCAGCTCTCGCCGTAACGATTCCTCGTTTCGAGTTAGTTGCTCTTTCATGCTAGCTTGTGCCTGCCGCAATCTTGCATCCAACTGCTCTCGCTGCTGGGTCAAGTAAAGATTCCACACAATCTCTTCTCTTGCCGCAGTGGTTTCAGAAGGCCTCCTACCACTTTTCATCTCTTCTTGAGCGCGCAACCGCAGTGGATGATGTCTCCGTGCTATTTCAAGCACAATGTTCACATCCTTCTGGTTATCGCCGTCTGCACGAACATCAACGCGGTGGTCGACGCGCTTCAGAGTGGATCCACCGGCCGCAAATGCACCCCAGAAACTTGGATTGGTCCAAAGATCTTTCTCTCTGTCCTCTCCATCAGACTGATTGGGTAAAAGATCCCAATGTGTGGTACACAGAACCACGTTGGGATAGAATCTGACTCCACACAACTGCTGGAACATGGCAATATTGCGGCGATCAACGCCCCTAACCCGAATGTTGCAGATATCCAGCATATAGATGATTCCATGCAACTTCATGTCACGCCCATAATTAGTATTCAAAAATTGGAGGATGGATGTGATTGTGGTCTGATCTGGACTCGAGGGATCGTCAAAGCCCGGACAATCAAGAATCGTAATTTCGAAGTTTTGTGCCCTGTATACCGATGTTTCGGGCGCCCTGAGTCTGATGTGATACGGCGTTACTTGGTGCGTCCCTAATGTATCTGTCAGAGGGACCCAGATGGCGTACGAACAGTCGCTGGCAAGACATTTTGTCGACAGCAGGACCTTCGCTCCTTCAATGCGGTTGTATGGTTTGCTGCAGACAAAACTATCTTTCCACCCATGCTCGATAGCAGACCTCACGAACTGCCACGAGAGTGGTGACAACAAGCAAAAGAGGGCCTACCTGGGCGCAAGGAATGGCCGATTGGAATTTCCTTGTCTCTTGTAATACGTTTGATGAACGAGCTCTTACCAGCCCCAGTTGGGCCCATGACCGCCATAACCACGGGAACCGGTCGAGGCCGGGAGCGCGATCGGGCTCTCTGCATGTCTGTTCGAGAAGCTAGAGGATTACACGGATAAGGCTTTCGGATCGAAGAGGTGATATCAAGTCCAACGGTTACGATGAAAATGGACAGCTCAATCAGTCGAGGTTACAGTAGTCGTCCCTGTAGATGAAGGCACAGACAGGGTCGTCCTGCTTTTCAAATCTTCTCCCCATCAGCGCCGCAGACTCACAGCCCAGCCCGGAAAGGAGGGGCGTCCTTACGCAAGTGTTAGGAGGCGCACACACGACTGTGGTTCGCGAACCAAAGCCACAGCCTGAGGGAAATCAGGCAACCACATGGGCAACGGTTTCCACCTCTACCATATGGGCAGTGCAGCTTGACACCACCTGGCCAGGGTCATTGACACGAGAATCGAAGAGAGCGGGTGGACAACGCATCACCAAGTTTCGGCTGTAGCGGTACCATAGGCGAGACAATAAATGGCAAAAAAACAACGCCAGATATCCCACAGCCCCCCAATTCGATCGTGCCAAAGAAAGTATCGAACACGCTGCGGGGTTGGTCGCTTCTGCTCTTGACGAAGGGTTTTCACCGGAAAGCGTTACTGCGGCTGGGCGTACATATTGGAATGATAGCACATGCGGTGTTCACTGTGACATGTGGTAGGGAAGGCGATGCAGCACTAGTGATGTGGCGTTGAGTGCGTCAAAACGCGGAGGTGCCAGCCTGTACATAGTGGTAATGAGAGAGATGCCGAATACTTGCACATCATTTGCCCATGTGCAGACCGGTGACCGTACTTGCATGGGCGATGCAGAGTCAATAAACGCCATGGCGCTGAACATTAGAACGGTGGTGTGGACAAGGGTCATCACTATTGACGCTCGGCAGGCGATGAACAGGTGGGCCAGGTCGTGAAAGGCGGGATTCAGCATTTCAGCCTCACGACAATTTCTCCTTTGCTTCTTTAAAACAACTCAATCTGTGAGATCAGCTCCGCCAGAATACAGAAGTAATAGCTGTCACACGTTGACTTTTATTGTTACCAACCGAGGCGGGAAATGGCCACTTCCACGTTCTTACCTGGGTGAGTCTGGCCAGCCTTCCGAAGTCCTTCTTGGCTGACATGCTATCGTAGACGGGACGATGTTATCATAGCTGTGATGGGAATGACTGGATCTGGGAAGTCGAGCTTCATCAATAAATTTCGCACCAATCGCCCAGTAAGGATCGGTCGGGAGCTAGAGTCCTGTATGTTTCGCACTGCATTTCCAAAACCCTTGTTTTCTGACATTCTCGGACAGGTACCAACGAGGTTGATATCTACAAATGCCGAGATGATGAGTTCGGCACTTTTTGGCTCATAGACACGCCAGGATTCAATGACACCTATCGCTCCGATACTGAAGTACTTGGAGAAATCGCCAATTGGTTGAACAGGGCATACCTAGAAGAAATTCAACTGACTGGCATCTTGTACATGCATGCCATACGTGAGACTCGGATGGGGAAAAAAGCGTTAGACAGTGTCCGGTCATTCAATAAACTATGTGGTCCTGACGCACTTCGCAAAGTGGTGCTAGTTTCGACTTTCTGGGACATGGTGGATCCAGACGTTGGAGACCATCGAGAACGCGAGCTGAAAGAACGGTCTGATTGCTGGGCTGACATGCTCAAGCATCACTCCAAGGTCTTCAGACATTATAACCATCTTTCGACCGCAAAAGCGGTCATCCGACATCTTCTGAACATCAGAACGACAGAAGATCAGGGCACATACCTCAGTATCCAGCATGAAATGGTGGATCAACGTCAAACCTTGGCTCAGACGGGAGCTGGCAAATTGCTAGCCGATGCATTGGAGCGACAGCGTATTGACTTCGAGCAGGAGCTTGCTAGGCTTCAAGCGGAGCTGCGCGCGGCCATCGAACAACAAAATCAGGAGCAACGTAGGCTCTATGAGGCGCTTCGCAGAGACGCAGAAGAAAGACAAAAACGGTGGAAAGCGGACAGAGATCGTATTGAGGCCGATTACGAGGACTTGATGCGCTTGACGCGCGAAAGAGATGCTCTAGAAGCTGTCGAGGAGAAGCGGAAGGAGGAGGAGAAAGAGGCAGAAGTGCGTAAGTTAAAAAAGACTTTGCAGGAGCTTCGTGATAAAAAGGCGAATGTGGAGCATGAGCGAAAGAAACACGATCAAGCCCAGCGTGAATCCGAGTTGCTGAAATGGAGACAACAGCAGCGAAGACAACTGCAGTACAGGCAAGGACCGCAGATAGGTTGTAGGATTTTATGATGATTTCTGTTTGGGACAGCACCACTACGGCGCGGAACCTTTGGATCGACGCGTCGTTGTGCTCACGCGCTCACCCCTTGGGATTACCAGTTTCAGGGTCGGCAGTCGGGCCTCAACATGGCTTAGTCATGGTTCCTAGTCAACGCACTGTGAACGCAGGGAGGCACGTGGGAAAGTCAGGACAGGAGACGGGGGTGAACTTTGGAGAGTCAAGCTTCGCCTCTGGATAGCCGAGGCTCATCTACAGGGACCGCGAGTGACCTATCATTCGCGAGGAGTCGAGTCAAAACAGCACCGCAACTTCAGTGTCAGTATGGACTGTTCCGAGGGTCTTTTAATATTCTCCTTTCTTCCCCACCGAGGCACCAACTCCCTCGGAACATCGAACCAAAAATACCCGCTGATGCGATTGGGGGCCTGTCGGTACAAACGCCTCCTTGTTGACCATGTTCAGGTAAGAGAACATAAAAGATCGCAAATGGCCAGACGAGGCACTTTGATCCTGCACCGGTCAGCAAGAGCAGAGTACTACACCTCACAGGAAGAGTTGTTGGATACTTCACGTCTGCTTTGTATCACGTGCATACTAACTTGTACGAACTCTCCCTTCACCTCAGCGTTCCTGGCCTGGCGCTTTTGAGGTGCGTACGACACTTTGGACGTTGCAAGTCGAACATAATAAACCACTGCGAATTATTTATCTCGCTACAGGTGATCGAAGTCTACTGCCCCGTCCTGAAATCTTGAAGCCACCAGACCTTGCTCGCATTTAAGACAACAATGGGGGACCCAGGGCCAAGCACACCTCGACCAAACCGACCATGTAGTATCGCCAACTGTTCGGGAGCGCGTGGCGATCCAGGCTACCAAATGAGACGACAAGCCACTCTAGGCCCGATAGACTTCATCACGGGAGACTACCTTGCGGAGATGAACCTGGCTGAAAATGCCGAGAAGATGGCAGCCGGAAGACACGACGGATGGGAGCCCACCGCCTGGGACGGTCTCGAGCAGACTCTCGACGTCATCAAGGACAAGGGCATCAAGATCATCATCAACGGCGGCGCACTGAATCCCAAGGGTCTAGCACAGAAGGCGCAAAAGTTCGCCAACGACAAAGGTCTTGATTTGAAGATCGCCTATGTGTACGGCGACGACCTGTTGCAGGAGGTCAAGACTGAGCTGGAGAAGTCTGGAAAACTACCTAGGCATTTGGATAGCGAGAATGACAAGGTGTCACTCGCCGAGAACGCTACCGATCTGCTGGACACCAAAGGCAAGCCCATCGTCAGCGCGAATGCTTACCTGGGAGCCCGAGCCATTGTCAAAGGCCTTGAGCTCGGCGCCGACGTGATCATCTGCGGCCGAGTGGCGGATGCAAGTCCCGTCATTGGAGCCGCCTGGTACTGGCACCAATGGTCCGACACAGACTACGACAGGCTTGCTGGAGCCTTGGTGGCAGGACATTTGATAGAATGCTCCGCCTACGTGACTGGGTCGAACTTCTCCGGGTTCGATGAATACCCGTTGGACACATTTGTTGATCTGTCATACGGCATTGCGGAAGTCGCGGCAGATGGGACGTCAGTCATCACCAAACACGAGAACACCAACGGCTTGGTCAACGTGGACAACGTCAAGTGCCAGTTTCTGTATGAACTGCAGGGCTCGATCTACTTGAACTCCGATGTCGCGGCCAATACGACCGGTGTCAGGATCGAGCAGGTAGGCAAGAATCGAGTCAAGTTGTCGAACATCAAGGGCTCGCCGCCACCTCCGACGACGAAGTTAGCTATCTTTTACCACGGCGGGTATGAGGGCCAACTGCTTATCAATGCCACGGGCTATGGCACGAAGGAGAAGTTCCAACTGTTTGAGAAGCAGTTGAGGCATGACATGACGCAGAAAGGGCTGATTGACAAGTTCCAGCTGCTGGACTTCCAGGTATTGGGCGTGCCAGAGGCAAACCCACGATCGCAATTCTCAAGTACCACGTACTGCCGTGTCCTGGTTCAAGCAGACACGGAAACTCTCATATATGCGTTGTTGAAGGGCTGGAGTGAGGTCGCCATGATGCATTTCTCCGGCATGCATTTGTCTTTGGACATGAGGACGGCACATCCGCGATCGTACCTCGCTTTTTATCCGGCCTTGTGTGCTCAGGATGACTTGAAAGAGGGAGTGGCGGTCTTGTCGACCGATGGCGAGGACGTTGAGAGAGTGGACGCAACACATCCTCCGAAGTACCAGGGCTTGACACCGCGGGAGAACTACGAGACAGCACATCCAGTTGACATTGCGTCGTTTGGGGCTACGCGCAAAGCTCGGTTGGGTGATATATGTCTGGCTCGATCTGGGGATAAGGGCGCCAATATCAACTTTGGCATCTTTGTGCGCAAGGCCGAGCAGTATCCTTGGTTGCAGGCTTTCATGACGAGGGCAAGACTGCAGGAGCTTATGGGAGAGGACTGGAAGGATGACTTTTTCATTGAGAGGATGGAGTTTGCGAATATTTGGGCGGTACATTTTGTCATTTACGGACCCCTTGGGAGGGGTGTGAGTAGTTGTCGCTTGCTGGATGCTTTGGGTAAAGGTTTTGCTGATTATATACGAGACAAGGTGGTCGATGTCCCGGAAAGGTTCTTGAATGATGTATCCGAGATCAGGCAGCAAAGGCGAGCTATGCTCTGAGATCCGGTGCATGGAAGGGCTGTGGGCATGTGCATGCCAGCTGCACAGAGTATCATCGAGCATGCGAGTCTTTGAATGAACGACTCGAAAAGCAAACTAGATATGACCGAAATTGTGATCGAAGGCTGATCCGAGACTTTCGAGTACATCATAATACCTTGCAACTTGTGACAACGCCAGCATCAGCGCCGTTCCCTCAGCACTCTACACAAGCACTATAAACCCGTCCACCACCTCGTCGTCTCAACCTCGAACGACCCTGTCAGCGGTGTGTTGGTACTGGAATCCCCCACTAGCACGGTGTACCTGCCTTTCTCCATAACCCACGCATTACGATCTTCATCCCAGAAGCTAGCAGCGTAGTTCTTGAACATCCTGACCTCGACCTTCTCCCTGCCACCAGGATTCAGCTGCACCTTAGTGAACCCTTTAAGCTCTTTGGGTGGCCGGTTGATAGTGGGGGAGTCCTGAGCAACGTAGACTTGGACTACCTGAGCGCCTGCGACTGATCCAGTATTGAAGACATCGACCGTAACAAGAATCTCCTCTGAAGGTGAGATGGCGTCTTTGACTGAAAGTTTTTCCATAACGAACGAGGTATAACTGAGTCCGTGACCGAACGGGAAGTTGACCGCTCTCCCTGACTTCTCGTAGAAACGATAGCCCACGTACACGTCTTCACCGTACAGAGTGCGACCACGCTCGCTCCTGAAATTAAGGAATGCAGGGTTGTCCTCATTCCGGTTCGGGAAGGTCAGTGGTAGCTTTCCACTCGGGTTGACATCGCCGAAGACCACGTCAGCGATAGCGTTACCGGTCTCGTTGCCTCCGTACCATGCCTGAATGAGAGCTGGGACATCGTGTAGCCATGGCATAGATATAGGGGTACCAGATTGGATAACGACCGCGGTATTGGGATTGGCGGAAAGAATTGCGCGAATCAGCTCGTCGCTGCCCTGAGGTAGATCCATGTTCGGACGGTCATATCCCTCTGATTCCCAATCCTTATTCAGACCCACGCAGACGATAACTTGGTCGACTTGACGTGCGAGCTCAACTGCACGCGATATCTCGGTTTTACGGTCGAGCTTACGAGCTCCACCAATTCGAATACCTCCAGCGCCAAAGCCAACCGCGCCTGGTGCAGTGCAAGTCTGGGTAGGTAACGTCCCAAAAGTCGCAAGTATGTTGTACCTCTTGCCCTTTTCCATATACGTTGTTCGCACTTCCTCGACTGTACCCTTACCGAAGAAACTGTCCCCGGGGGTCTGTTTGGTTTCATTGTCCACCACGCAAACACCATCGACATATAACTCTGCAGTCCCCGCTACAGAGATACTGAAGTCGTAGTCCGAACTTTCTTCTGGAGTTATCGATCCTTCAAGTTCCGCCCAATATAAGTTTGACGGGATCTTGGGATTTTGATAATCGTAAAGTATGAGGTTGGATGTACTGACGTATAATTCGTCAACGACCTGTCGGTTCTTTTTCGATGGTGGATCCAGGAACAATCTCATACATAAGCCTGGTTTTCCGCGTTCCGTCGTTGTAATATTCGAGATCAGAGGTAGGTCTCTCCATCCAGGAGCACCAATCGTGTATTGGGCTGTTGGCACTTGTGATTTGATGCCTTCAAGGGGAGAGACCGCATAATAAGGTAGCAAGGAGGCGGAACCACCACCACTATAGGCTGCGATAGCAGCATTGGGACCAATAACGGCTGTCGTCTTGTCCTTCTTGAATGGTAGGGTTCCCCGCTCGTTCTTCATCAGGACGATGCTACTAGAAGCGATCAAGCGTAGAAGAGCTGCCGTTTCAGGTGAGTCGATCGAAGATTCATCGCCATTTTCGGGTAGTTCAAGTGGCATGACCTTCTTGACCAGTTTGAGAACCTCTCGTACGCAGCCGTCAATGTCATACTCGCTCAGCTTGCCACAGCCAAGCGCTTGCTTAACCATTTGACCGCGACAGTAGCTCGGGCCGGGCATCTCCAGGTCTAAGCCAGCCTTGATTGACTCGGTGGCGGAGTACGTACCAAACCTAGCTTGATTAATGGAAACTGTACACGATACAAGGACTTTACATACCAGTCACTCATGATCATGCCATCAAACCCCCACTCATCTCTAAGGATGCTACGCAACAACTTAGGGTCCTCACTGACATGTGTCCCATTCACGCTATTATAAGCTGTCATATATGACCATGGGCTCGAATGTTTCTGAGCGATTTGGAAAGGCATCAGATAGATTTCGCGCAGAGCACGCTCAGTCACGATAATGTCGACAGACTGTCTTTGATGTTCCTGGTCGTTGCCGACAAAATGTTTCAGAGTAGCTGCAACCCCCTTCGATTGGATTCCGTTGATTGCGGCTGCGGCAACGAGTCCAGCAAGAACTGGGTCTTCACTGAACGACTCGAAGCCACGACCCCCCAACGGTGATCTTTGCATGTTGGCTGTTGGACCTAGGATGACCGAGGCACCTTTAGCAATCGCCTCTTCACCCTGGAGAACACCACCTCGTCTTACGAGCTCCGTGTCCCATGTAGCGGCAAGAGCAGTTCCTTTCCCGATTAGCAGAAGCTCAGGGAAGATTGGAGGAGGAGTGAGCGCACCACAAGGTAGACAGGCGGCAGGAACGCCGTTAAAGAACTTCGTTCCTCTGACCCCATTGGGGCCGTCCGATAAACGTATCGAGGGAACGCCTAGCCGATGGACAGGCGCGGTATGCCAAAAGTTGACTCCGGATAGGAGAGCAATCTTTTCTTCGACTTGCAACTTCGACAAGACGTCCTCGACCTCGAATGTTGACTCTCGTATACCCCCCATGGCAGACATCTCAGTCTCCCACGCCGCCTCGAGTGTGAATGGTTCGAGCTGGTCAGAAAATCAATTAATCGAGGCCTTGAATGAAGAGAACAATATAAGTGACAGCAAGGTTATGGGAAGATATTCGAAGCCTTATAACGAGCGCCAGTTCGTTGCTGAGGAGTAGCAGCGGCAGCGGCAGCAGTAGTGGAGCAACACTCATAGAGTGTAAGCATCGATTACTCGTAGCATGAAGGCAGCATGCTGTGGTTTCAGCTGCAATGCCCGGGCTACTGAGGGGTAACCCTAGTTACAGGGCCTCTTTAGGCTTACGTCCAGTCCCTGACTCTGATTTTAGTTAGGCAATCAATCTCTCTCCCGCCACTACAATACACGTCACAGTCACATTTCTTCGGCTGTCGGTATTGCCAACGGCTCCTCGGTGACCCGACTGCCGTCAAGCCGGTTTGGCGCGCTCTCTCGCTCTCTCCCACTACGACTAGGTGATCATCCACAGGATCCCGCCCGTACGCTTCACGGGCTTTTCTTTCTATCGTTGAAGCGCTGGCCTGGCGGACGTGAGACTAATGCCTGCGCAGGGTCGGAGATCGGGTGACATTTGTGTACAATGCAGGTCTCGAAAGGTATGCCATGCTAGTCCCACCTACCGCCCTTCGCGGTCGTTTGAACAATAAAAATTTGTGCTGACTGGAGTTGCTCCGCGTAGGTGAAATGCGATGGCCGACGTGATAAATGTGGTCCCTGTGAACGTTTGGGATTTTCGTGCAGCTTCTCACCCCAGACCTCCGGAATTGGTGAGCTTGCAGGCTCTGGGGAAGCTCTCTACCGGCCTCGGGCACGGCGAGCCTGCCTCTCCTGCCATGCTTTGAAGGTTCGATGCATGGGCGAGACTTCGCAGTGCAATCGATGCCGAAAACGAGGCATTGATTGTGTGTACCGGTTGCCAAGAGGCCGGTCAGCTTCGCTGGGCCAGGGACTGACCCAGGAGCTATCTCCTCAATCGACGGCGGATGGTCGAGCAATGTTTTCACGCGACACGCCTGACTGCGCAGGTGATTCTCGAGATGGAGAGCAAGCCGGGAGACCACCCATGGAGTGAGTCTGCCGAGACTCCTGCTACGGCGAACTGACGATCTACGCAGAGTGGCGTCTCCGAACAAAGAGATTGTGATGCAGGCCATTGACGACTTTTTTCGACACATTCACCCTGTTTCTCATTTTGCTTTCCTTCACAAGGCCTCGGTCATTCAAAACTACGTTACCGATCAAGCCGACGCCGGATTTGTCTTTGCTCTTTGCGGCATCACGAACCAGTTACTGTCCCCAAAAACTCCAGCCGTGCACCCGGCGGCCGATTGGATCCATGCAGCAGAGAACCTGGTGCTGAAGAGTCTAGACAAACCGTCCATCTTCAAGATTCAAGCCATCCTATTGATCATCGGGTACAAGCATCACCTCGGTGCCCATGGGTCCGTGTTCATGCTTCTTAGCGTAGCTGCAAGGTTTGCCTTTGCCATGAAGCTCAATTGCGAAAATGCGTCCTTGTGTTGGCTGGCACAAGAGTCGAGAAGGAGGGTGCTGTGGGCCATCTATGTCCTCGACACCAAGGTAGCCGGCGGGCTTCAAGAGTTTACTCTTTGCCCAGTCAGTACGGTCCACGTGCAACTACCGTGTCGGGAAGAAGATTTTGAGTTCGACATTCCCCAGATCACCGGCAGTCTGGATTCGATGTCACAGCAACAGCAGTCCTCCTCGCCGACTGTGAGCCTGCTGTCACGCTATATCCGGATGATGAATATCCGAGATCGGATTCTAAGGTAGAGACGCAGCAGACCTGATCCCCCAATACGTAAACTGATGCCTCAACAGATTCACCAAACACGCCGCTGGAAGTGACTCGATCAGCTTGGATCCTCGAAGGGCTATTCGTGACTTTGAGGGTGAATTGCAAAGCTTTTCAACGACACTCCCTCCATCACTGGTATTTTCGGTCAGGAACCTTCGCCTTCGAGCCTTTTCCCCGGATTTGTCTCGGTACATCATGATTCACGTTTGGTGGCACCAATGCCATTGCGACCTTTATCGACTTCTTTTCGCCGGTCTGCGAGAGGCCCTCTCCAGAAGAAACCTCCAGCAAGTCGCTCCAGACTTGGTTTTGTACTGCCGATCAAGATGTGTTGATCATGCTCGAGCCATCGCAGCAGACATATTTGCGGCGCTGCTGGAGATTCCGGCTGACATCAAGGTCATGGATAGCGACATCGCAGTGTGTGCATATCAAAGCGCCAGGATCCTCGTCCACGCGCAACGGACGAACGACCGTGGAATTTTGTCTGACGAAGACACCATTTTGGAGCAGGTGGGCCATTGTTCGGCCGTCTTGAAAAAGATGTGTGCGAACGTACCGTCAGCAGGCAGAATGGTGAGTTTCGCTGCGGACCCCGAGCCATCTTACATGCTGGAATTTGTTCTAGCGACAAGATATAGACTCTCTTGTTGCAGGTGGTCTCATCTCTGAGTCATCGCTTAGCGGACCAGGTTCACCCCAGGCTACGGCAGCAGGGCCCAACTCGGTTGTTCCTCTCACAGCACCCAAAAGGAGACAAATCTTGTCACGACATAGTTTTGTAAAGTTCTGTGGCTTTACTGATGACAGCGCGCGACTGGTCGCGTCGCTGGATACCAACTCCCCTTCGCAGTCTACTCCAACAAATCCCACGTCAGGTATGTCTAATCAAGAAATGCTCGCTTCCAGGTCCGTCGACCAGGTTGCCAACCCACCAATCTCGGGCCTTGTATCCGACGAAGGCATCGGCGATGACTGGGCTATCAACGACGCCTACCAGGGAGTATGGGGTGAACCCCTCTTCGATCCACTGACTAGTGGAGTGTATTATCAGCAGGATTGGGACATGCAAGACTTCATGCAAGGAGATTGGATGGGCATATCTTAACCTCGATCCCGGCCAGGCGTTCAAACCGAGCCCTACTTCTCTACCTAATGCATGACTCTAGGATACCTATAATCTTGGCGATACTGATTTAGCAAGCCAATCCTCACTCTTAAGGAGCGCCCTGCTTTATTTGGCATGTCCGTTGAGTCCCCTTCCTGCCCGCTCCAATCGCTCCAACAGTTGCTCTTTAGGGGACTTCAGAGTGACTTCAGGAAACCGAGCATCCTTTTCCCAGGGCAGAAAGTCCGATCCACCCACCATCCAGCGGAACATCTCATTCTCTAGCATGCGCACGATGTTTGCGCACTGCGGGTCAGCTGCCCGATTGTGCATTTCCTCGGGATCGTCGATGCGGTGATACAGTTCGGCCGGCTCATACAGTCGATAGATGTAGGTCCACTCTTTGTTCCGGATGCTAATCGCCTTACCCACCAGCGTGGTATCCTCATGCTGCAGGCTCGCCTTGATGTCGTATGGGTAAGGGGCTTGCTCGAGCAGCGGCTCCTCGCTGGTCAGGAAGCCACCCTCAGAGAAGGCGAAAGGTTTGTGCTCGGTCTTGCCGTCCAACAGCACGGGCACCAAGGACTTGCCGTTGTGCGGAAAGTGCTCGCCGATCTCACACAGTTCGAAAACTGTCGGAACGAGATCGACCATCTCGGCCATGACGTCCGTTGTCTGACCACATGGAAGACCACCACCGCCGACGATCAGCGGCTCTCGTACGAGGGTCTCCGACAACCCAGACGGCCACTTCTCGATTAGGCCGTGGTCGCCGAGGTACTCGCCATGATCGGTGAAGAACATCGTCACCGTCTCGTCCCAGAGGCCCAGGGCGTCGAGCTTATCGACCACCCGGCCGAATTGGTCATCCAAGCGCGATATCATACCATAGTAAGTGGCTTTGATCTCGGCCCAGATCTCCGACGTCGCGCGGTGCGTCCCGTACTGCTGCCGAATGGTCTTCATATACCGCGGTTCGTAGCCTGTCTTATCTTCCGGGATGGATTTGACGGCCGGCATGGTCGAGCGATCATACATGGAAAAATACGGCTCCTCGACTTGAAACGGGCAGTGGGGGAAGAGCAAGGGCATGAACAGAACCCACGGCCCATCCGCTGGACATTCCAACCACGAGATCGCCGAGCGGACGACCGCCTCGTCGTAGTCCAGTGCTTCAGCGGGGTTGCGGAGGCCGCGATAGAACAGTCGCGCCCAGACACTGTCCTTTTGCGTCATGTGCTCGCCTCCGCCTGTGAACTTGGGCACGAAATCGGGCGTCTCGAGGAAGCCGTACTCGGTGACGCTCATTTCGGTGACGGTCGGGGCAAAGGTGTCGCCTCGAGGTGCGAGGCAGGCTACGTGGTATCCATTCTCCTTGAGGCTGCGGAACATGTTGGGTTCCCAGGGCTTGATCAGGTTTTCGAGGCTTCGGTGGCCGCTCACGTGAGGATACGTCCCGGTGAACATGGAGCATCGTGATTGAGAGCACACCGAGGCCTGAACGAAGCAATTAGTAAACAGAGTGCCACGACTTCTGAAAGCGTCGATGTTCGGTGTCTTGACGGGGCTTTCGCCGCCGGTGGTGCATCCCAGAGAGTCGTATCGAAGTTGGTCTGGCATGAAAATCACCAGATTTGGACGTGTTTGGCCATGCTTGCCCTTAATTTGGAGCGGACCGGGTCTGGCGGGGAGCGAGTGTGACATGGTCCTGGAACAATCACCTCTGATAGTGGTCAATGATCGAAAGAGAGAAATCGAATCGTCCCGTCCAGACTATCGACAAACTTAGCAGGAGTTTTGGGTGGTATTTATTTCACCAAAATGAAGAAGCAGCTTCACACTGGTGTCGCCTCTTTCGTGCCATTGAGAGGGGTGAGTCCATACATCGTTCGAACTTTCCATCACCTACAGGCACACAGCACGTTGCACCTCAAATAGTGTCTTCTTCCCGAGTGCCGTCTCCACGGCTGTCGGTCACGGCTCGCCGGGTCCGAAAAGTGGTCCCAGTGACTCGTACAATTTAAAACTTGCAGCGAGCGCCGACCGGCCGTCCTCTTTGTCTAATGAATCTCGTTCGACAGCTGTAGGGACTTACTGGCTTCTCGTGCGTTGACGGCCAAATGCCGGCAATCAAGTGGCCTGGACCTTCCGATTTTGAAAATTGACCAGGTGCCCTGGAACGAACCCCAGGTGTTCTGCTCCCATGGGCCATCGTGGTGGGGAAAGCAACGGTGGTGAGGGAATATAAATACCTGCACCTGACTCCCGGCAACTCTCTGCTGGTAGGCTGTTCCAGCATCCTCCAGGATCTCCCTCTCGTTGAAAAAAGGACAAACATGACGCTCTTTCCCCAAGCCCGGTACTTTAACACCAAGTTGGCTCTCTCCTGTTCCCTCATCGCCCTGTCCTCGTTCAACTATGGCTTCGACAATCAAGGCTTCGCCACTACACAGGCCATGAATGCGTTCGCTCGCGAGTTCGGCGTCTACAATACTAAAACGAAGGCTTACGCGTTACCTCCTTCCTGGCTTTCGTTGTTTAACAGCTTGAACTATATTGGCTTTGCAGCAGGTAAGGACGACTTCCGCCATCAACGGGCCGCTGCTGATACCAGACACAGGGGTGCTCATCGGAAGCTTGATCAGTAAGCGGTATGGACGACGGATGTGCATGTTCGTGATGAGCGGCTATGCCCTGATCAGCGCCACCATATCCGTCACCTCGATGAACAAAGAACAAATCATGGCCGCGCGCATCCTCAATTATGCCTATGTGGGCATGGAGTTGGCGGTGGTTCCGGCATTTCAGTCCGAGATCGTGCCTGGGCCTGTCCGCGGTCTCATTGTCGGCACATACCAGCTTAGTCTCGTCCTCGGAGGACTGATTGTCAACTCCGTCTGCCGCGGCACCAGCACCCTCCCAGACAATCGTGCTTGGAGAATCCCAATCAGTCTGTTCTATGTCGTCCCCAGCATCATCCTCAGTCTGATCTGGTTCATCCCCGAATCGCCGCGATGGCTGGCGTTGCAAGGACGCAACGATGCCACCAAGGCGAGTCTGCGCAAACTCCGAGAGGGAGCTTTTACGGAGGAAGAGATCGACCAGCAGTTCAACGAACTTCAATACGCCTTGGAAATGGAACATGTCAAGGGGAACTTCATCGATATCTTTCGTGGGGTCAATCTGAAGAGAACGATCCTCGTCGTGGTCGTCAACTTCTTCCAGCAAGCCACCGGTCAAGCCTTCGCATCTCAATATGGCGCCATTTACGTCAAGTCCTTGGGCACGATCAATCCTTTCAATTTCTCTCTCATCTTGGCCGCCGTCAATCTTATCTCCATTGCAACCTGTCTCCTTATGGCTGACAGAGTCGGACGAAGGTATGTTGTTCTTATTCTTGTACTGATATTTGGAATATGTTGTTGACTTGCCCGCGCCAGAAACCTCCTTCTCTTCGGTGTTGCGGTGCAAACCGTCGCCCTCATGACCATGGGTGGGCTGGGCATGGCCAAGCCGGTCACGGCGCAGTACAAAATCGGGATTGTTTCCATGCTGGCTTTGATGTCGGCCGGTTTCTCAGTGGGATGGGTCCCATTGACCTACGTGGTGACGACCGAATTACCTGCCCTCCGACTTCGAGATTACACACTCCGCGTGGGGTTCGTGGCAAATGTCGTCATGAACTTCGCCGTCAATTTCTCGATTCCTTACCTGATTGATGCGCAATACGCC
The DNA here is from genome assembly GCA_000835395.1 of Exophiala sideris. Taxonomy (NCBI): domain Eukaryota; kingdom Fungi; phylum Ascomycota; class Eurotiomycetes; order Chaetothyriales; family Herpotrichiellaceae; genus Exophiala; species Exophiala sideris. Next base: position 1,142,580 of record KN846953.1, on the reverse strand, counting down.
GGACTAGAGTCCAAGGTCGGCTTCATCTTCGGCAGCCTCGCCGTCCTGGCTTTCCTGTTTACGTGCTTCTGGGTGCCCGAGTGTAAAGGCAAGACACTGGAGCAAGTCGACATCTTGTTCATGAGCGATGTCAAACTGAGAGACTTTGAATCCTATAAGTTCCCAGACCCGGTAACTGGACAGGATCAGAAGGAATCGGCTTTGAAGCAAAACGTCGATGTGAAGCAGGTGGAGAATGCGGCATGACACGGGTTCAAGCTACTATGCAGGATAGACAATGAGAACACCGGCAGCATTAGCAGGATTCGACTTCTGTCATAGCGTCTCCGAGGAAAGATCCCCGGGTCGTCGTCGCCGCCAGTTGGGTGTAAATCAACTACCTGGAAATAACGCGTGCAAAAAGTAACGGTCATGATGCGACCCTCGAGTGTTCATTACTTCGTGCCATATAGACTCGAAGTCGGACCAATGCAACCCTAAACGACGTTCCTTCGTTGAAAGGCCACGACTGCCATCACTGTCACCGTACACTTCGTTCCTCCCTCAAGGCAAGATACTGCACTGCTTCACAGCACTATCCATCTCCGTGATGATGACATCCACGAGCCTCCGCCAGACATCTCCCATCGCCTGCTGGAGTACCACGGCAGGATTCTCAATCTCATAGTCCTGAAAGTGGGTTTCGAAACTCATGGTGCCATTGCTGTACTCCGGGCCCAACCAGGGATACGAGTGTTTGCTCACAAAATCATTCGCAGCTTTTGCGGAGCATGTGACTGTCGTAAATTGAGCTTGCATCTATCGCCAGAGGGTAAGCTCATTTGTATATCCTCCACAATGGAGTTCCGAGTCACTTACCAGCGGGTTTGATTCGAACTCAGCCATGGTTTTGTTTTCTTGTATGTTTGTACATCATTTGCTTTTGCTCGAAGAGTTCAAGTTTTCGCTCACGACATATTTGATTGCTCTCGAAATGTCCAAGATAGTAACATACTCCGTACCTCGGATGTTGTAAAGCATGCTGGTACATGGCATGTCCTTTCTCTATACGAAATACGCCGACCAATGAGGACGTGCCTAGGCAGACCTCCAGCGTTTCATGAGTGGCTGGCTGCCCTGGCCCAGCCCGGAGTGTAAAGTAATCAGCATTGCCGACTCAGGAATATTTTGCGTCAATGTTCGAAATTCTATGAATGATGGTCAAAAGACACTTTGGAGCTGCACGGAGCTGTGGATTCTGCTGTGTGAAATGGGCTGTCTGACAAAGATGAATTTCCCATCTGGTAACACAAAATTGCACATGCTCGGATAGCCTGACAGTCGAATAATTTTTGGTGCAGCATGTGCCGAACATTCATGCCCAGGGGCCAGTCCATAACTAGGGTGCTGCCCCCTCAAGGTTCCTCCCAGGCTTCGATAACAACGGCTTTCAGAGGAGAATACAGTCACTTTAGTCATCACTGCAATACGATCTATGATTGGGTCTGCTAGACAGCACTGTGAGTGCACATATCCTTCGCTCCATTTCATCATGCTTGCTGTTATAGGTTGACGTGGTCCGGAGAGAAAAGGTCGCATCGGAGCCGAACACGGTGAGTCAAGGACTGTCACATCACTGCTGGCTTATGATCCCATCACTACTGGCTTATGTTCTTGTCGTTTTCATCACATATATTGCTTTCTGACAGAATTTGATGCTTCCTAACGCTACAAAAATTGGAGCCCTCACGCCGCTTTTCTGGAGCTACCGGCTTGTTGACCCTCCGTGCCCCGGAAATAAAGGCCATGAGTGGCGGCGTTAAGACGGCCTTGCATATGGTCCGGTGGACAGACTATATGATAGATAACTTCCCAGATTTAGATTCTTCCTTCCAACGATTCCCGAAACCATAGGAGACACCTAAAGCTCAAGCCTGGGAAAAGCATCCACAATGGCCTCCAAGGACCCTGTCCTCATCTTCGGGCCAACTGGCCACGTTGGCTCATCCACTGCTCGAGCCGCTCATGAGCACGGCGCAAACATCGTTTTTGCAATGCGCGATACAAACAAGGCAGTCCCAGGTTTCAGTGCAGATCAAGAGCGCGGTATCGAAAGGGTGTATGCCGATCTCACGAAGCCTGATACACTCCAGGAGGCTGTAACCAAGACCGGAGCAAAACGTGCCTTTATGTACCTAGTTTTTACGGCGTCCGACCATATGAGATCGAGCATCACGGCACTCAAATTGGCTGGGATTGAGTTCATTGTCTTCCTGAGCAGTTACACCGTTCCCGATGACTTGAACAGCCTTTCAAAAGACACCAACTTCATCGCACTGGCGCATGGAAAGGTAGAGACTGTCCTGAAAGAAGTATACGGACCAGCAGGCTACGTCGCTGTCCGCCCGGGAGGCTTTGCAACCAATACGCTGAGGTGGAAGGACATGATCAAGACTGGCGGCGACATAAAAACTCCGTATCCGGAGGCGCTGTTTGACTGGATCTCGGACGAGGATATTGGTCGGGTCGCCGGATCGGTGCTTGCGAAAGGGCCAGAAGTGATTCAAGAAAATGGTGGAAGGAATTGGATTCTACTGTTTGGGCCTCATCCCATCTCTCAGGCTGATGCTATTGAGACCATCTGCAAGGTCACTGGCAGGGATGCCAAAATCATGCCGCTCGATGAGGAAGGCTCTGTGGAATTCTACACGACGACCTCCCATCTACCAGAACCTCTTTCGCGGCAGATGGTTGGGATGCTGAAGAAGAGAGCGGAACTCGGGAAGAGCGATGGTCTTGAGGGACCTAAGTATGAAGAAGCGGTCGCTAATATCCAGAAGTATGGCGGCAAGGCGCCCACTGGATTCAAACAATGGGTGGAAAAGAACAAGGACGAGTTCGAAGCTTGAGAGCACCATGAAACCACTGTCTTGTGTCTGGATCTTCATCAAAATTCATCCAACGATGTCTTCATCGGCTTCATGATCCACGAACTCCTCGTTTAGGCTATCAAGCCGATTCGTCCATCTTCTTTGTCTCCCAAGCCTTCTGCGCCTCCTGGACGAGATTCTCATCGGTCATACGGTCCATTGTTTGCTCGAGTTTGCGGACAGCCTCTTGCCCATTCTGGTTTTGGTTTCCGTTCTCGACGTTGCCATGACACTATGGAGCAAACTTGTCAGCCTTGATCCTAACAGATATCAACGTCACCACCCAAGGACGGGCCACCTACCGATTGCACAATCGCCCCTGTGCTCTTGTCTTCCATGAAGGCCGCAAGCCTCGTAGCTCTCTCTGTCGTTTTAGTCTGTCGAGTGCTCATTGTGCTTACTAGCCTCAGTCAGCCTGGGTGGTCAACATCTGCAAGGCAGCACCTACAGTTTCAGACTTGTGTGGTGCTTGATCTGAGCTTGTGAGGCTATTGTGGTTGATATGTCTGCAGAAGTCTTTTGCCGGCTTTGACCAGCATATTTATACCTTGAGGAGACATTGTTATGGTCTTTCTAGAAGATAGGTTCTCGTTATGGTCTTTCTTATGGTCTTTTTTCGAGTTGTATACACCACATGTACTCACTTGATGGCTGGTATGGTCCTTTGATGCTGATTCGCTCTCGTTATGTCCTTTTTCACCTGATTGGAGCATTTCTACCAGGGATTCACAGCTGTTTCATTGGGTCCTTATGCACCTATTTCTGCTTTCCCTTTGGATGAGATCCTTGGTTACACGACCTCTTGCATTGCCGCATTTCAGGCTACCACTTATCCTTCTTGAGTTAGTCTTTGCATGCGCATTTCTGTTCATTGGCTTTCTTATGTACCTTTTCGCGGGCCCTGCCATGCACGGCGTGGCAACTTCTCAGACCGCCAATTTGGTGCCCAGGTCATTCGAAGGTTTGAAATGCAATCGTGTAGCCTCATTCGCATACACTCTCCTCCTCCCTTCCTAACATCGCAGATAACATGCAACTGACTGAACGAACAGCATGACATCGACAACCAGCCGTCCAGGACTTGGCGACGAGGTGGAATCAACGTTAAAGCTCAAGAAGAGACGTACAACAGATGCTGACTGGGACGAACACAAGGCCGAAATGATTAACCTTTACATCGGGGAAAAATGGTCAAGAGACAGAGTGCGAGAAATAATGAACGTCAAATATGGGCGAGATATCACGTAAGTCTCCCAGCTGAAAGGGTTTTCCTTCACGAAATGAAACCCTTGCCTCTTTCAGCCTTGTCCAACCATCGATTGACAACCTTGTATTCAGCCGGAAACAGTTAAAACATTTGTTGGAGAGGAAGTGGAAGGTTTTCAAGAATAGGCCCAGGACTTCAAGACCCATGGTGCAACCTCCTACTGGGAATTTATGGGGCGTCCGGCCTCTGCTCACCACCGGCACCATTTTACCACGTCAACCATGGCCGACAAACGAATTGGGGAAAGCTTCAACGTTATCATCGCAATGGTGTCAACGCCAAGGTTAGTTCATACACTCATTTCTACTCCAGCTCTGTTATTTAACGATGCAAGGACAATCGGTGGCTAGAACCTGGAGTCGACAAAATCAACACACCGCCGACTACGGCATCGTGACGATGCCTTCATCGGACCAGCATGTGACTTTGGAGGTTCTGAACGAGCCTCGATTGTGCACAGCCAGCGGATTGCCGAACGCGAGTGATGCGGCGGATTTCGTGTCGAGACTCTGCCCCCTGCAATCAGTACTAGGGGATGTAATAAGTGAAATTCGACCCGAGTTGCCGCCGAGTCTTGCTGGAAGCTCATGCACCTGGGAAGATACCGTCCACAATCCTGTACTGGACTTTCGATTGGCTCTGAATGTTAGGGGCTTGGAACAGCCGGTGGCTGAGTCATATACGAATACGTTTGGTATGGTAACAGCGTATGGCCCGATGCCTGGTCGGGGTGATCCTTTCTCCCTCCGCAAGGACAATTCACAAGAACTGCTCGAGCTCGAGCTTGGAGAGACTATTGAAGTCGGGCGCAGAGCTAATTCGGACAGCACTCAAGCAGCACATATGAACGTGACTGAATTCGGTACTTGTGCAGGTGCAGCGTTCAGGCGCCACTCAGATGCACCCGCTTCCTGCAGTTTAGGCCTCGTTTCGACGTGGGTACCTGCCACAGACCCAGAGGCCATCATCCTCCCTCTACAAATGATTCAAAAACGTATTTTGACCGGTGTCAGTGGAGTCGACAGTACCCTGAGCCTTGCATACAGTGGCCAGTCAGATCACAGGCTTAGGAGAGCTCTCACGAGTGACTGGGTACAAAAAGCAGTACTTACGGCCTTGCGCTTAGCTTACCAAAGAGCTGCGGAAAAGATAAGGAACCTGCAAAATCCATATCATGCTGACATCCTCGAGGACATCCCAGAGAATGATGATCAGTTCCAGTATATATCAACTGCAAATGGGCACAGAACGTCCAGGGGAAAGGCAGAGAGTGTGCTGGTGATCAGATCACGCCCCGTGACAAAACCCAGTTCAGTTGTCGAAACACCCTCACTGATCAAACGGCCCTCAACTCTCCCTAATAGTGGCACTTTTCGCGCAGAGCTTCACCATACGTTGAACTATCTCGGAGGAGAACGTATAGAAAAGACAGATATGGTGACCCTGTCTTATATCCCGAACCCAAAGTGGCACCGGACCGGCTTATCGATCACCATAAACCAAGCTTTCGACACCGGGTTTGGAGATCGCATTGCACCAACAATCAGGACTTTCAATGTCGTGCCATGGGATGCTGAGATCATAACCTTGGTCCAGAACGACGATCTCGGTGGAGTAAGGAGACTCTTTGAAAAGGGGAAAGCTTCTCCCACAGATGTCACTGCTTCGGGTCACTCATTACTCTCAGTAACGCAGCACTTCTTGAAGATACATACGGCAGTAAAGCTGACGTCAAACCAGTGGGCGATATACCGTGGAGCCTCTGAGCTTTTCCACCTGTTGCTACGCGGAGGAGCAGATTTACAGCATTGTGAATAGTAAGATGGTCGCGCGGTCATGTCATTGTGTCCAGAGTACTTATTTCTCATAGCTGCACCAACACAAGCGATCTTATCACCACTCTATGGGATGGATGGGAAACTTGTGCTTTGGGTGGTCATGCCTTTCAGATCGGGAGGAAGATACTTCGAATCACCGATATCACAGAATGTATGCGAATCACTGATATTGCTCTTTCATACGACTGCGAGATAGGCTCAAACACTCCTTATAACCCAGCCAGACCAACCCCTCTATTTCGCGAATATATAGGACATTGGAGGCCGACAGTCTCAGACTCTGACATTGCGGAAGTCATTACATTTCTAATAAGAAAGGGCTTCGACAAGGATGAAAGGAACCACATGGAACAGACCCCATTATTATATGCCGCTTTTTTCAATGGGAACACAACTGCCGCTCTAAGAGCCCTCGGGTCGAACGGGGCAGACGTAGATGCAGTCGATACTCTGGGAAGAGGAGCAATCCATTCCGCGCTCATGTGCGAAATTTATGTATGCCGACGTCAGATGCTGAAAGACAATGAAAAGAGAGACACAGACTTGGAAATACATTACGAATGCAAACGCAAATCTCGGTGGCAGCAACATGACTACGCGGATCTGGTGGATGAAGCTCAAAGATCGGAGCCAGAAGACATGTATTGGCATAGATGGATCTCTGACTTCGAGAAGCAGGGCTACTTTGTTGTGCATCACAGTAGTTGTCACGAAGATTGTTATTGTGACCACGAAGATTGTGACCACGAAGGTTGTGACCACGAGAATTGTGACCGCGAAGATTGTGACCACGAAGACTGTGACCACGAAGACTGTGACCACGAAGATTGTGACCACGAAGAGGCGGTCCATGATTACCTGTATCACAAAATGCTTTTGCTGCTCGAGGTTGGATGTGATCCGAATGTGCGAGACAGGGACGGGCTGACTCCCAGCGACTATGTCAGAGGGACACCCCTATGGCCTATATGGGAAGAAGCGCTTGGGCACTCCGGTTTGGTGTACGATGCACAAAGCATGCAGTGTATCAAGCGCATCCAACCGGCAGATGAAGATGTCTACGGCATCGAGGACGAGTCCGATCTGGAGATCGCACAATTTGCACAGGTTGGCTATCAAAACCGACCTGAGGGACCATTAGATGATTTTGATCCGCAGCCGGAAGGCTGGCCCGTTTCGAGTGACTGGACCGCTGGGGATGATAGCCTGGAACTCCCTGATATCTTCAACTTGTGTTCACCTATCCCGGGTCTCCAAGAGCTCTAAAAAACACATGAAAGCCTGGGGCTGGCTAACAGCAACAGACTACACAACGATTCAGACCAAGGCGAGCTTTCGAGAAACATGAGATTGTTGGTCTCAAAACTCGCGATTCTCTAAGGTCGCTGGCGAGTGAACGGCAGAACGCTCAAACTAGTCAAACGTGGAGCAACCAGGCAGCAATGTCGTTCGAGGATGTTACGAATTTCACAAAAGAAGGAGGAACACTCGTGGCAGAGTTTTGCCATTGGAAAGGATCGTTGTGGAGTGTTTCTTTCCGCCTTGAATGGGCAGTTGTGAGCTTATGAATATCGCAGTATTACCAAGGTGGGGTATGCATTGCTCTCCAGTTCATCGTGGTCCAATCCATAGGATTCATGCCGACGTCCATTGTAGCCTGTCCAAATAGGTTGGGGTAAAGCCCTGGTGCCGGAGGACTTACAGTACCCGGCCAACCCGTGGTGTACGACATTCCACTTCCACCAAAACCCGTCGGCATGGCCATGGAGAGGTCGTCGAGATTCATACCCCCAGCATCATCCTGCTGGTCCGCCGTGCTGTTCTGCGAGCTTGCAGTAATCTCCGCCAATCTCTGTTGAATATTCGCCACAATCCGCGGCGTTTCCAGTGGCAGGTCTCTTTCACTGAATGCTGCTTTACGGGCCTCCCAGGCCTGTAGGACGACTCGAGCGAAGACTTGAGCAAAGATCTTGTCGTCCTCTTCCATGGCCAGGAATCGAGCATCATAGTTATTGCTCATAATCTCCCATGCTCTCTCAGCGAGCGCCCCCATCGGCTGCTTTTTCAAGTCTTGAACAACGTGGATGTACGCAAAGAAAGGAAAATGGAGTTGAAGAAGCCAGTGAAATCCTTTGATAAGTGGTGTAGCCATGAGTTTCGTGTCAAACTCTAGCATGTTCAGCGCGTGAGATGCGGCGTCATTACGCTGGGCGTCGGTTTCTTGCATAGCCGACGCCTGGAATCTGGCGTAGTGTGCCATGAGATGACATTTTGCTATGTAACCTCGCGTCGTCCAGATCGTCATATAGTGAAGTGGATTCTCCGGATTGCAGAATTGGAGATACTTGTCCTCGATCCTCCTTTCGAGAGCGGACAGCTCGCGTTGTTCTTGAACCGGGTCGTGCGCTTTGTTCAGCCCAGCAACGGCCTTCAAGGACGGATTGGTAAAATCGAGGTGAAAGGCGCTATGGCGGACGAAGTCAGCAATCTCGCTACGCACCACGACGAAGATCGCCTCAGTGGGTTTGTCGTGGGATTGTGGTGGAATATTCATCTCTGGACTGATATCAGAGTCGTTGATGTTCAGTGGAACGCAGCAAGCCCAAGTGGGAGCCAAACTGGAGGACCTCTGATCGGACATTTCGGCAACGCGGTTGTCAAAAACGATCAACGACCACCACAACCGGCGGCGCATCTCCGCTTCGAGGGCGGCACATTTGGTATTTGAGGACTCGTTCTGGATGCCCAAGCGTTGGGCGATGCGAATTGCGATGCCTAGTGTCGAGGACATGGAGCGAGGATCAGTCATTCGTCTGGCGGCGACCTGGAGTCTGTTAAGGAAGTTCACCAGGACAGTCATCTGACATGCTTACCAGGTAGAGGAAGAATGCTGTCAGAGAATCAGCATGACCGGACCGTAACAACCTGCAATTCATCAAAGCCTCCTGACAGCCGAACTGGTAGCTTGTCAGGAGATCTGCTCTTGACGAGCCAAAGAAGGAGCGACATTCGTCGTCGACAAGGCTGAGAACAGAGACGCAGTATATGCTGAACATGAGCGCTTCCAATGTGGGTTCAATGTTAGAGAGGTTTCCGGCCGCAGTGATGATGCGTGGCTGCAAGGTTGATGTATGAGTGACTTTGAGCAATGGGTTGACATTGTCCAGGTAAATCTGCCAGAGCCTGAAGATCTGGCTAGGGCTGGGGTGCAAGGTAGAGAGGTCAACGCTGGCCGTGCGTGAGCCAAAGAGAAGGTGGTCGTTGCTTTGATACATTTGGTCATAAACCATCTTGACCACTTCCTCACGCACCGCATCATGTGCGAGAAGGCTTTCGTTGTCATCTTCATCGTCGTCGTCGTCGTCCTGGTCGTCAGGATCTCGAGCCTAGCCCGTTTGTCAGCGGCTTTCAGACTGAAATCATCCACTTCGCATACACGTTGTCTCATGGTGTGCCAGTAGTTTCTAAAGAATGGTCAGTCACATGGTGGTATTGGTCACGAGGAAGAGCGTTACCTGGCTTCGAATACTGGCTCAGCCTTGGGAGACACCAGGCCTGTTGCTGGCTGATCTGGGGTGCCTGTATTGCCTTCCGACTGCCCATCGTCCGGAGAGTCAATGCCTCTAACGTCCTCGTTAGGAGACGTCTTCTCTGCCTTAGATGGGTGTAAAGGTTCAAAATCAATCTTGTTCTGGCGAAGCAGAGTTTCATAACGGCGGATGCGCTCCAGAAGGTCTCTCTCAGGAGCCCTTCTGCGTCGTTGACGCGGGACTAGGGTTGCTGGCACGCATTGCGCACTGGCTTTGACGCAGTTGGCGCATGGAAATCTGCGGTCGCAGCGGATCTTCCTTTGCTGACAAAGCACACAGGCAAGGACACGCTGTGGCTTCACAGCACCCCGTGCTGAAGGAGTGGAGGTTGCTGGGGTGTTGTTCTCCGGCATGGGATTCTCCATTGCCATGGGCAGAATTGCTTGCCGAAGGAACGAAAGCGTTGAGAAAGGAAGTCAAAGCGACGGCCAGGTAGTGCATGGCCGGGACTTATGAAAGGTCCGAGCAGCAAGGTGATGCCTTGATAGGACCCTGAAACGTAGCCTAAGGGCGCGTCACCCACCAAGCTCGGACTTTGCTAACTCCCGACGAGAACAACGACCTCCCTGCTCGGGCTTCAAGGACTTTCATTCACGACTTCCCATTATCGACTTCATACTCTTATAAAAGCAGAGGTCGCGCTGATTCAGACAATATGGTAAGATCAGCATCTCTTTTGCATATCGCAGTCTCACTAGATGTCTCCTACAGATTCTGTTCCACCCGCCCGTGAGGCGTCGGCCGAGCCACAGCCCCCGAAGGAGGACGAGGAGTATGCAGATGCTGAGAAGAACTTTAAACCCACATCCCTCAAGTTCTGGCTCATCATTATTGGCATGTACATATCTATCTTTCTTGTCGCCCTTGATCGTATAATCATCGCCACGGCCATTCCAAGCATCACCGACGAGTTCCACTCCATCGAGGACATTGGCTGGTATGGCAGCGCGTATATGCTGACTGCCGCCATTTTCAACCCTCTCTCCGGACGTATATACCAGCTCTATCCAACCAAATGGGTCTTCCTTGGCTCCCTCGTCATCTTCGAGGTCGGCTCAGCGCTATGTGGCGCTGCTCCTAGTTCTTCCGCCTTTATTGCTGGACGCGCGATCGCAGGCATGGGAGCGGCTGGTATCTTTTCTGGCGGCATCATGATTCTTATTCCACTTGTGCCGCTCCGACGACGGCCCACTTTCACCGCTGTGTTTGGAATGGTCTTCGGTGTCTCATCAGTACTGGGACCTTTGATCGGCGGCACTTTCACCGATGATAGGTAAGTTGATTCCCGTGCCGACTCTGTCCTTTCAACTTACCTCTTTTAGCAACCTGACATGGAGATGGTGCTTCTACATCAACCTACCCTTAGGCGGCTTCACCATCTTCGCCATTCTGCTATTCCTGCATATCGAGTCACCGCCGCGTGAGAAATTGTCTATCTTCGGTCAAGCCAAGCGTCTCGACCCGCTTGGGCTGCTTTTTTTCATTCCATCCATGGTCTGTCTTATCCTGGCTCTCCAGTGGGGTGGGACGACCTATTCTTGGTCGGCACCCAAGATCATCGGCCTCCTCGTCACATTCGCTGTCACATTCGTCGCCTTTCTCGTCGTTGAGGCTCTGACACCGAAGACCGCCATGGCGCCCACACGCGTCGTACTGAACCGTTCTGTTGGTAGTAGCTTCGTGTTTATGCTACTCATCTCTGGGAGCATGATGACGGTTATCTACTATCTGACGGTCTGGTTTCAAGCGGCGCAGGGCAAATCCGCCGAGCAAGCCGGAATCCGTACCATTGCCTTAGTCGTATCGTTTGTCCTCTTTGGCATCGTCGGGGCTGTTTTCACCGAGAAAGTCGGCTACTACGTCCCACCTATGCTGGCGGCAGCCCCGCTATGTGCGGCCGGCGCTGGCATGCTGTCGACCCTTACACCGAGCGCCGGCGCCAATCACTGGTTAGGCTACCAAATACTCTATGGTTTCGGCATTGGAGCGGGATTTCAGACCTCCACGATGGCGCCTCAAAAAGTCTTGCCACGAGCGGACGTTCCGCTTGGCATGGCACTTACATTCTTTATGCAACAGCTAGGCGGGTCCATTTTCATTGCAATCAGTCAGAACATCTTCTCCAACCAGCTTGTCGATAGTCTTTCTGGAATAGCAGGCCTTGACGCCCAGGTGATCATCAACACTGGTGCCACTGCACTTCGCCGCACAGTGCCTGCAAGCCAGCTCGTCACCGTTGTCAACGCGTACAGTTACGCTCTCACGCGGGTGTTCATCTTGGCCGCTGCTCTCGGCGCTGCGTTGATTATACCTGCGTTGGCTGTCGAATGGAAGAGCATCAAAACGAAGAAGACCACCGCGTCTAAGGATGCTGAGGGTGACGTAGAGAGTGCGCAGGAACAAGGTCAAGCATTAGAGACAGGCGCAAGAATCGAGCATGAGAAAGAGGCAGAGAGATAGATTGAGTGAGATGTAACGCTCGTGGGGATGGGATGTAATCGATGAATGATTGTGTACCTGCTAGGGAATGAAATTTAGATTATGTACTAAATAGAAGTCAGAGCCTGGTGAGGAGTTTTGGTTCACCGTAGTGATTCCGGCGCAGCATGGTCGCATTACGCGCCATGAGCCATATCACTTTCTTTCACCACTTCCTACAATCAGACTTGTTTCACCTTCTTCTCTAATAATGAAAATGACCACAACGCGCCGCGACTGATAACACTCACTTATCTCACCAAGTTGTTGACGCCTGCGCAAGGCTTTCGGTCCTGCATGAGAACGTCGCGACGCCCAGTATAGCCGATCTATGAGACCGCCATGATGGAGGACTTTCAATCAGAGACCGACAGTGATTACACCAGTTACTGGCGAGACTGGGTATGTTTACTTTTGCCTTCAGCCCGTGTTCATTCTTGCCGTTTTGATGGAGAGCTCGCGCGGTGGACGCATCAGGTGCATCTTTGTCAGGATCGTCCGCCTAGGCTCGCGCGCACGATGTGAGGGCGAACAGATACTGGACAAAGCCTTGAAAACACCGCCTTTCCACGCATCAAGCAACATAAAGCGTCCTTCTCAGTTCCCAACGACTGGACATGGAACTTCCAACTGTCCTGGCCGGCAGTGCGGCCTTGTGCATATTACTCATATCCCTCTACATCCACCGAACTCCCCCCAAATCAAAATCCCCCAAACTAACGTTTTCCGCCAAACAGTTCATATCATCCCGCGGCAATGAATACTTCTGCGAAATCGACGAAGAGTACATAACCGACCGCTTCAACCTGACAGGCCTCAACACCGAAGTCCACTACTACCAACATGCTCTCGACCTAATAACCGATGTCTTTGATCTCGACTGCGAAGACGACATGCGCGAAACCATTGAGAAATCCGCGAGACACCTCTACGGCCTCGTCCACGCCCGATACATCGTCACCACCCGCGGTCTCGCAAAGATGGTCGACAAATTCAAGAAATGCGACTTTGGCCGCTGTCCACGCGTCATGTGTGATTCTCACCCACTCTTGCCATTCGGTCCGTCCGACAACCCTGGTCTCAAAACCGTCAAACTCTTCTGCGCCAAGTGCGAAGACATTTACAACCCGAAGAGTTCGCGTCACGCGGCCATCGACGGCGCGTACTTCGGTAGCAGTTTCCACAATATCCTTTTTCAAGTCTACCCAGCTCTTGTCCCGGTGAAATCACGCCGCCGATATGAGCCCAAGGTCTTTGGATTCCGGGTTCATGCTGCAGGTGCCCTGGCTAGGTGGCAGGATGAGCAGCGGCGAAACATGCGCGCTCGGCTCAAAGAGGCTGGCGTGGTTGGCGAGACGGCGCAACTTTTCATCGAGGATGCTGAGAGCAGTGATGGCGAGGGTGGTGACGCTGCGACGCAACCGGATGAAGATTCGAAGATGGCGATGGGCACGACTACGACGTCTACTACGGAACATGATGAGGGTGTAGGATTGCAGGGACCTGCTGGTGCGCAATAGTCCTTGCAACAGATGTCCAAAGACTGACGAAGAAAGCGCGCAAAGAATTACCCACGAAAGAGTATGCGATGCAGATTCTTGAGAAGTTCAAGACAGGTCGCACCCATGAGCTGACTCAAGAAGAAGTGTTCCTCGGGGTGAGTTACCTGGACGGCACGGGCTTGTTCAAATGAGAGGACGGCGTACGGCGTTGAATAGCATGAGCAGTGGAGATGAACCACGAACGGGAATACCAGAACCATGTTTTGTGCATCAATAAAATTCGTGATATTGGCCTTGTACATCATGTCATCGTGCCAGGCCGAAGCTGGTACCTACCTGTCAAAGATCGATTCTTCGCAGGTGTGGTGGTTTGCTGTTGAGACTTCTAGTCCCGTCTTCTCCTCTTGCCCTTCCTGCCTGTTTCCTCCTGACCTTCAACTTCCTCTTCGTCTTTACCCTTTTTGAGTTCTTCAGGAGCCAGACCCCAAGCTTCGGCATCGATCCAGTCCTCTCCGTCCGACCACTCACCAACGTGACCTTCTGTCTTGCACCATTCCCAGACCTTGTCTCGCAGTCTCTTTGCTTTGATGAGCTTACCCAGCACTGCTTCGTATCCTCGCACGCTCTCTTCTTGTTTTTGTATATACACGGTCAGAAGCCGTCGAGTCTCAATAAATTCTTCCACCGGCAGTCCAAAGCGAAAGAGGCTTCGCGGGGCTCGATTGCTGGGGGCAAATGAGGGAGGGAGGAGGAATAACGGGTCGATCTGTAGTAGGGAGGAGTCGATAGTTGAGGCTGTGGAGTTTGGTGACAAGGGAGGACTTGCGGCATTGGAGACGATGTTCTCGGCGGCTAGGGCACGTGTAATCCTTCGAGTTGGCTGTGGTGCTTCTTCATCAGATGCGGTATTGTCGTCTCCTCCATCCACTTCCATCTTTTCGGCAGTGTCTTCTCCGAGCTTCTGCTCTCCATTCTCCTCTTTACTTATGCTCCCGTTCTCGACATCCGGGACTTCGGTGGGGTCCTCGGTGTGAACGCCATTTGCGGTACGCAGGTTACCGTCCTTCGGTTCTGGCTGTTCTTTTGTTTCTTGTTCAATCCCGGGGTCGGTATTCCTTTCGTGGTTGTCCTTGCTGTCGGCCTGCGCTTCCTCGGCATTTTCAGCGTGAGATTCAGGTACATTTGCTGTATTTTGTAGCTGCTCGTCCTCCTGAGCATAGTCATGTCCATTGACACCATTTTGGGAGATGTCCTTGTCACTATCTCGCTTCCTCTTTTTGCCTGCCTGTGGCGCGGGCACCTTTGGCTTGGGTTCAAACATGTCCCAATCGTCGACGCCCTCAACACTGGCACATGGGAGCCATGGTTCATCGCCCATAAATTGTCTGTTGAGACTTTTGGCCCGCCATAGGTTGGCCCTCTCCTGGCGAAGTTTGTCCTCTATCGATCGGACCATATCAGGTAGGGCACTGTCAAGGAAAGGTAGAGATAAGGTAGGATGAGTTGCAAGTTCGGCAGGATGCTTCAGTGGACAGAGGAGTTCTGCAGCTGTTAGAAGCGCTTTTCGACACTATCACTGGGCGCAGGGAGGAGCTCACCTTCCAACCTGATACCAGCATACGGGTTCTCGTCCTCAGCGTCTGCATCTGCCTCCGTATCGCTTTCACTGTCTTCCAGTTCGTCTCCATACTCGTTGTAGCGTTTTGGATTGCGTTCTAGAATGTATCTCGTGTATCCTGCATGTTCGATCTTCTGTGGGCGCGATGAGTCTGTACGTCCCAACAAGCCGAGAGGCGACAAGGACTAACCTGTTTGTAACCACCGGGACCGGATGGATATGGTAAAGCACCAGCGTGAACTTGATTTGCACCTTTTTTCAGTTTGTTTCCCCGGTTCGTCGCTGCTGAAATAGGTTGGTCTGCAGGAGCTGTTTGCAAAGGTTGCGTTAGCACAAACATTGTGGTGCCCACGGCTCTCTTGCGGGTATAGTACCTTCTTTTTCACGTCGCAGAGCCCTTTTCAGAGCCGCGATCGTCTCTGCAATCTCTACGTGTTGCGGTGGCATGTTGTGGACGGAAAAGAATCGGAGGCTGGGTGGGATGATCTGTCAGGGATCGTGCTCGAGGGCGCAGTCTGAGTTGAGACGATGTGTGCGTGGAATTGGGTAGGGAAAGTTGAGAGTCAGTGTCACAGATAATCTGCGAAGACCATGGCGTCGCTAAAGAACATGTTTAATGGTGGAAGAATGGAAGACTGAGGGGAGTTCAAGATGTTGCACCCTCATCCGAAGAAGTGACTGCAACGCGAAACTGGGACGAGTCATGCAACATGGTTTGGAGCGGAGTGATTGATTCATGTTCATTTCACCAACTCCAACTACGTAATGCTAAGGCTCTGGTAGACCCTCTCCAATGTTGAAATTCAGCCTCATAGCCTCCCAGCTTGATCAATACCCCGGGAGTTCTTCTGCCGTTCTGACACACGTGGAACCGATGTCCTAACCTTGAAAGCACGCTCTGTTGAAAGACACGCTCAAGATGCCGCCATCAACCTATGATGAGTCGATAGCCGTTTGTGATGCGGGACAGTCCATGGGTCCGATCCTTGAGATCCAGACATTGGTCAATCAAGTTTCTCCATTCACAACTCCTTGCGATCCTTCTGCGTCTGGGACCGAGTGACTGGTCGAGCGTCTTTCTTTGCGTAAATTTCGGCGGTGAATGGACTGTAGGAAGTCAGATCTGCGGCATCACATTCCATCATGCCCGGGTAGTGACACTCACTCTTCGTATTGTAATGCAAGGTAATACATCACAAACACCTCCAAAGTGAGGAGCACACCCGCAACTCGGCCCTTGTAAAGTGCTGTGCCCAGAAAGGACAAAGTGCTGCCCCAGTACATGGGTGCACCGGTGACATTGAAGGGAAATCCCTCGACTTTGGAGTCCATCAAGATACCGAAGTAGTCACCCAAGTATGTGCCCGTGACTCCCAAAGCCCACATACTTGACAAGACAAGGACATTGCCGGCGACAAACAACAAGACACCCAGGGCTGGTTGATGCAGAGGTGGGTACAGTGGTTGCTCATCAAGTGCCGCCTTGTACAAGGAATCGCGGAAGATGCCGAGGCCGAATATAGTCAGAGCCAGCGCATAGCAGCCGTAATAGGGAGAGCGGAAGATTTTGGTCAGGAAGTGAGTCCTGTATTCTGCTTGATTGTCAGAGTAAAACACTGAGTAGATCAACCAGGTACTTGCCTTGCCGGGCGACGATGCTGCTTCAGTCAGTATCAACAGGTGTTCTGATATGATGATCACTTACTTCCAGAATATGGGATTGAATGCGATAGCTGCGGCGGCCACTGGATCAGTCAGTACAGGCTCCGGAAACCACTCTCTCGGGTCAGGAGGTACCATAGAATGAGGGGGTCGCCGAGTCAAAGAAGCCGACCTTCTCCTGACCAGTCACGCTAGCAATGAAGTTCTGAATCTTTTCCATGATGGTGTACAAGTTTTGCGATTGATCTGTTCTCCTTGCTATGCTAAAAAGAATACCGAAAGTAGAGAAATGTTTCTCCAATGAGTTGGGCCTCAGATTAATTGCAAGCAGGAAATCACGCCAAGCATGACGCAGCAGGTTAAAAACGGGGTTATGCGAGAATCGCCACAATTCTTAGATGCACTGAGACTCTGAGATGGCACAGCGGGTTGGAACGTGATATTTCAGCCTTGTGCCATAAGCCTGTTCAAGCAGTTCGGAATATCTACACTTTGATCAGGACGTTCCCTTTCTTGTCAACCTTCACGTCAGTCTCTCCCGGCAAGACTCTCAACGTCTGACCAAAATATGCATCAACCACTGTGAGATGTACCCCAATCCATTCATCCTTCTTGTTGGGCAGGATTCTGTAGGTCACCGACTGCCTGCTGATAGGAACCAAGCTCAAAGAAGAAGCCTTGGGGCCACTGAAGGCAAAATCTTCACTAGCATCCATCGAGACATTGAAGGTGAGAAAGTGCATGCTTGGATTCTCAACCATGAAATGCAGGCGATATGCTGAAAACTCCGATGATCCCAGAGAGCCTGCCTTGGAGGTAGTGAGCATCACCCTGGGCTCTGACATGGCCGCTACCAGTTTAGGCACCTCGAGAACCGTGCTATTAACTGTCTCGGAATCCTGGCGACGCCATCCGATCTCCAATGCAAGATCTACTCCCACTGTATGCCGGTCACCCAAGACGAGCTTCTGCACAGTCAAGTCGAAATCAAATATCTCGGTCTTATCAGGAAGTATGACCGCCGAGATGGGCGTCTTGTCTTCCCCTGAAGTCGAGTCGGATTGCTTTCTCACAATGCCAGTACTTGACGAGCACACCGCTCCACCCGAAATCTTCGTGGCAACGAGAAGAATGGCTTCTATCGTTACTGGCTCTGTAGCGAATGAATAAAGATTTGAGGTTACCGAATATTGATGTTTTAATCCCGAGGGTGTCGATGTGTCAGTTTCAGGCATTGGCGCCTCGAAGAAGCTCGGCCAGGAATCTTTGTCCAAGCGTGGGACGAATTCATAGTTTGCTTCAAACGGCCGGATGACTCCAACATCGATAGTCAGCTTCTTTGTCAATATCGTCTCAGGCTCGGATGCTAGGCTGTATGTTGCAATGATCTCGATCTCATGATCGACTGGAGCGACCGTTTCATCTACACAAATCGAAACCGTCGTCCGGCCAGATGGTCGAATTGTTCCCAAGTCCTGCGCTGGCAAGGTGAGTATGCCGGCCTCTGACCTCTCAGTATCGCTAGCCGTTGATTCGAGCCACCTTACTCGAGCCGAGTCTTCGATAGGACTGATCATGTTGACCTTAACAGACACAACGGCATCCTCATCTTCTTCATTCAGGATATCAAAGGCGATGTTGATAGTCTCGTTTGTATAGTACACTTTTCGCAGATCCTGCGGTTCAATTCGTACTTTTGGTGGTTTTGGCTGGACAGTTGTACTATTGAAGGCATGCGATTCTTGTCCCAGGGTACGAGGGAACGGTAAACCGTTCTTCGTCACCCACCATTGGGCTGCAGAATGCTCAAAGTCGGACGAGGTAATCGCTAGAGAGAATTTCTGGTCGTTGAAAAGTAGCGTTATGGAAGCAACCGACAACTCGCCTGCTTCCCTGGGCACAATTCGGAGAGAAAGGATTCTGGTATGACCAGGCGATATACTGAGATTGGCGCTTCCCGTTAAAGACGCAATACCTCCAGCGGAAGACCTCTTGTTTGACGACACTGGTGAATCCTGAAGAGAGATGGCAACGAACTCAGCACTGGCGGGGGTTGCTGTAATTGCATGGGTGTTGTCCGCAACCAAGTAAATCGGCTTCAGGCTCCCTTCAAACACGACTTTGACCTCCGTGAGTTCAATAGGAGGCAGCCATGCTTGTGCTCGAGCTTGTAAAGTAAGCTGGCAGTCTACCGGCTCTCCGACACATACATCGTGACTGGAAAAGACGAATGCCGGGACGATAGGTGATAGTGCCTTGTCCATGTCAATCGCGACAGACGGATGGTCGCCATTCTCTGCAAGTTTCGCCATGGCCTTGCGCAAGTCATATTCAGTCCCCGACTTTCTCTCGAAAACGACATTGGAGAGCTCCCACAGTAGGGGAACAAGCAAGTCCGGCCTGTCGACATGTGCAAGACAATCCAAGAGAGCCCAGCCAACTTGCTGGAGCGGTCTCCACCATCCTGCACGCCTCCAATTTTGACTTGCCCATACAGACTGAAGTGTCAATATGGCTGCCTCCCAAGAGCCACTCCGAACTTTTTCGAGAGCCGTTTCCAGTTGCAGTACCTCAACCTTCCGTAACTGCCCTCGCTTCGCGAAGTGTTGAATAGCACTTTGCAAGGTAGAGACGATATCCTCTCCGTAGTCGTACCCAGGGCTCCCATCTGCAGGCACCTCCCGATATGGCTCAAGTGCCAGGTATGTGTCATAAAGATGAGCTTTGCTGGCGACCACAGATGCGGGTGAGCGGCCTGGGGAGTGCCTGTCTTCTTCGGGAATCTGAAGAGCCCATTCTCGACGTGCTCGCGTGCACTTTCGTGCAATGTCCAACCAATAACCCTGATGATGTGGCTGTTCCCAAGGGATGCCACGATCAACTCCCGGAGTGATATTGTCGGTGGCAGCGAAAATTGGCAGCAAGTCTGGAACTTTAAGATCGCTGACATTCAGCAGTGGATACCGTGATCTTGATAGCAAATCTGCCATCACCTTTGCCCAGATAGATTGCCACGCTTCCCAGCCATAACTTTCGGTCCCCTTCCCTCTCCGATCGACCAGTCCTTTGACTCTGTCTCGATGGCTGATCCAGGACTTCACGGCCGTCGACCCCTGATCTGTCCACAACAGACATCTTAGTATGCGCAGAGCAATAACGTCTGACAGCTGCCTTGCTTCGTTAAAGCGTGGGCTCCATACAGCGATGGCGTCAATGAGTTCTGGACTGAAAAGGCCTTCATATGCTGTCTCATAATTGCGACACGCTGCATCCATTTCTTGTCGAAACTCGGCAAGTACACCTAGCTTGAATTCGTATCGAACATTCCAGCCTTGCAAGGACAACACATGCGATACTCCCGGCTGTATAGTTGGTTGTGGGACAACATTCCTATTACGCTTTCGCCGGCAATGTTTCGAAAGATCGCGGTAATAGTCTATACACGAAGAGTGGAGAGTTGAAAGTACAGTATTGACCAACTCCTTCACCTCAACTGACGAAGAATTGTGTGGCAGAAAATAAATGCTCTTGCCGTCAAGCCCTGCTGCACGTCGAATGGTGCTGAAGCGATCCTCAAGGTCACCAGGGTTCATGGGGCCATCTCCGAGGAGTACAACCACGAGTCTGGTCTTGTAGTTGGTCGACGAGAAAACATTTCGAATGTTGTTTATCTCCGATTTCAACTCGTTATCTTGCAAAGAGCTCGTGTTGGGGTCGGAGGTCAAAGTGAAGAAGGTGAGAAACGCGCAGGGCAGGCGAGACTGATGCTTCGTTATCCAGAGAGGGGAGAGAAGGCCATCAGGGTATAAGGGCGATATGGGCGTCAATGGCGACAGAGGGGAATGCAGTACAAGTGGAGACGGAGGGCTCCTGTTGTCACCAGCGGCCGATAAGCGAGGAGATTGGGGAGGTGGTGGTGCTTTACGAGGAGGTAGAGTGTATACCTACGTTTCAATATCAGCTTCAGACACTCGTAAACCCGCGATGCAGTCTGTGACGGTCACGGGGCTCAGGGAGTCTGACCTACCCGTCCAACACTTAGGATCTTGAAACTCCTACCACTCCGCGCCGCCAGTGCCTGCGAATGCCATGGTATGCTGGATGCATCCTGGCTGCGGAACGCTTCCCGTAACTGCGCTGCCAACGGCCCTTGGACAGCTGGAATGTCTGTCTTGATCCTGAACCCTCCCTCCTGCAAGAATGTGTGTGTGCGGCCTACAGCATCTTGTTCAGACTGGCTTATTGTCTCCAAACCTGAGAGCAATAACAGGGGCAGATTATGGACCACGTAGTCGTCTGGAAAAGCGTTCATTTTGGCCAGGCATCTTGTAGAAGCCGATGCCTAGCTGGATTCAGCAGGAGAAGATGGCCACGGCAGCAACTGTCACGGAAGCCTGCGCAAAGTTGAGATACTCGTTCATCGAATTTGACAATGCGGAGGGAAACTTGCCCGCAGTCGCGCTCTTTTGGGTCGCGAGTGATGCCGCCCTGTGGTAGACCCCGGAACTCGGCCAAGAAGCCGCCCTACACAGTAGACATTGCAGCGCCTATTCCTCTGGCGAACCTTTTTGACCCCATACGTTAAAAATAAGGAATGCTTGTTCAGATTCAATCGTCTACTCCATAAGTTACTTCCTTAGGGACCGCTTTACGCCAACGCAACAAAGTCCCTCGACTGCTGAGTGCACACCAAGACATACCAGGTAGGTATACTTAACTGCGAGTACCTCCTTGGTACTTTCAGTGTTCGATGTTTTCATTCAGCTTTCCCCATGTCGTTGCCGTTCAACGCTCTGCTCCACTTGACCATTTGATAGAGCTAACTCTCCTGCCTGCAACGAGCGTTCTATGGACAATGTCATCTATTTCTCAATCCAGCTTGCTGCGAGTCATTCTTTTCCGGTACTCCAAGGCTTTTCAAAACAACTCAGGTCGACCTTCGAAGGCACAGGATGGTATATCTCTTCCTCGTTGACCATCAGGATCTCGGCGGTTTCAACATGCTTATGAAATGACAGGCAAGATGACTTTGAGCCTTGGTGGATCTGGAACATTCTTTGCTCGTCTGAGTAACGGCTTTCAAAGAATGGTATATAAGGCAACAAGGGTTGCATCTCATGTCTCGCTGAGAGACTTGGAGCTTTCGCCGTCTTTGTTGACAAGAGGACCACCTAAGATGGCATGCACTGGTATGCGCACTAGAATGCCCATCCTGGCATAGATGTGCGATTCGTGTCTGGAATGACTGGCTCAGGAGGTTCGATGGACTTGACCTCTGAAAACAATCAGCATCCTGTGTCTTACCGGGCTTCAGAGAGGAAACCCACTGTCCACAAATCTTGTCCACAACGACTTTTTCGGACTGTCCTTGAATTTGAGTTCGTCCGATATCGAACTACTACGAGAGTGCGTAGTCACAACGATGTCTTGTTCTTTGCCCATGGCAACTTTACTTCCAAGAGAGTGCCGCGGATTTTTGGCCGTGATTAT
The DNA here is from genome assembly GCA_000835395.1 of Exophiala sideris. Taxonomy (NCBI): domain Eukaryota; kingdom Fungi; phylum Ascomycota; class Eurotiomycetes; order Chaetothyriales; family Herpotrichiellaceae; genus Exophiala; species Exophiala sideris. The sequence continues at coordinate 1,120,226 of KN846953.1, read as the reverse complement.
TGTCGAAGGGGATTTTGTATTGAGCTTTCAAAGACGGAACTGAAGTGTATGCTAAGTAGCTTGCTTCTACTCTCGTTGGAAGAATCATGGTTTTCTACACGGCAGCAGGTGGGAGTATATATATGCAAGACCTGCCTGGCTATTGGTACTCCGATTCTACAAACATGCGAACTCCGAGGCCGCTGCACAAACGATTGATCGGCGAGTCTGGCAAGCGAGTTTCCGGGAAAAGTCGCACTGTCTGACTGTTTCAGTTTCTCGGGTTGAAATAGGTATCGAAGCCTTTGCGCACAAGAGTACGAGGTACAGCGTCAACCCTTGGCTGGGAGGAGCCCATCAGGTCTGTCGTGTACCTTCGTTCAAGTGGCTTGCTGTCAAGACGACCACTGGTGGGATCCTACTGGATTTCGAACTTGCGTGGTCGATGTACTCCCTGTCAGACGATGCCACATTTTGCTAAGGAAACCGGGTCATTTGGACAGGATAACGACCAGATCGACGTAATTAAGTACTCCGAGCGCAACGCTGAGCATCTTGTTCTCCGCACGGCGCTCCGCCAGATCATAACTTCCATCTCGCCTCCGTATAACTCGGAGACTCTTCTACTTCAATCAATATCGGTGCTCCTCAGTGCCACTCACGCGGATGCCCGATACCACTGAGGAACCATCTCCGCTCCGTCGCAATGGGCTCAAATTTTCCTGTGAGCCTTGCCGGAAGAGCAAGCAACGCTGCGATCACACCAGGCCCACCTGCGGCCGTTGCCGGTCCAGAGGCATTGTGGAACGATGCATATATCATCCCGCGCCGATGAAAGGGTTGCAAGCTCTAAAACGCAAGCTTCCAAACCCTTCGCATACATCTGTTGAAGTGCTCCCATCCCACACGTCCGTTGATCCTGGAGTGCGCCTATCGCGTGAAACGTCTCGCACTCCGCACATCTCCACAGCGGACAAAGATGTTGGTTTCCTCGGCTCGACCGCTTACAATGCGGTATTCAGTGACAACCAAGAACACATGACGTCTCCCAGTACGACGGATGTGGATACAAGCAATGGCACTCACCTTCACGAGCAAATCACGGCATCTTGGAGAAGCACTCAACGCCGAAGCAATGGGAATGCTACCTTCGTTCTCGAGCTCTTGAAGGACACCCCACTGCTCGAAAAGATCATTGACCGTTGGTCGCCTCGTGAACGTGCGCATTGCATACTAGACCCATGGGTGGAGGACTGCCAGAGATCAGTCAGACGGGATCTCTTCGAAAAATATGACTTGACTCGCAAGAATGAATGGGTGAAGGTAATTGACCTTTTGACTGCAAACACGGAAACACCTCTAAGGTTGCCAACCAATGTTCGATTCCGCGAGTTTACCTCGTATTATACGGGCAACAAACTTCGCTGGGAGACTATCGGTGTTTTCCTTACAGTGTGTGGTTTAAGTCTGTTTAATGTGTACGATGATGCAGAAGAGTGGGACTTGGTTAGCGACCTGGAACAGGACAAGCAAAGACTAATGTTTCGCTTGCTTGAAGCGAGCGATATATGTGTATCGTTCTGTTACGAAGCAGTGCCCGGCACGGATCTTGGCTTTTGGCTGATGCTGGAGAACTGTATCCATGCCAGTCAAGTGCTTGGGGATGCCCACTATTCTGTCTGGCGCAAGCTTGGGGACATCTCGACGGCCGTATTCGCCCATGGGTTACACGAACCTCGTGAAGCAGCAGATGAGCCCTTCTGGTTGAAAGAGGTTCGACGGAAAGGACAAGGGTACGCTTATGCAATTGACAAGATGCTCTCGACTTTCGTCGGACGACCACCTCGAATATCGAAACGCTATTGCAACATCAAAACTCTCCTTGATCTGGAATACGGCGAGTTAGCCCTGGAAGGAGACGAGCTTGCTGAAGCATGTTCCAGGCTTGACCCTAATGGCTGGAGTTCTCTAAACGAGTCAGCAAAGGGAAGACCTTCTGCTTTTTTTCGTGCATTCGTCCTCGGAGCTGTCATTCGAGAAGATACCCTGGAGCTGTGCCTCAATCCGGCCCAGGACAATCTTCGAGAGAAGGCACAGAGCGTGATTGGCAAAAGCAAGGAGCTGTATGCGTCTTATCCTCGGTGGTTTCAGCATACTCCAGAGATGTGGGATACGTACGACTCTAGGCCTACATTTCATGCTGTCTTGCAATACCTCGACAAAGTCTACAACGAATTCGTAAGTTACTCCACTCTTCCCAGATCTATCCTAGGAGCCCTGGAGTATGTGAGATTCTCGCCGTCCTGATACAAACTCTGACGGTTCCACAGATGCTGCGGCGCATGCTCGTGCGACATCTACACGACGATCCGACCGAGCTCATATTGCTCGCGCATGAGATACTAACAGCCGTTCTCGAAGTTTGACACACTCGAGGTGTGACTCAGTCAGGCGCAGGCCTGAGATGGATAATAGTACTGTATGGTCTCCCAGCCGCCGGAGTACTTGCAGTCGAGCTCCTCCGGCTCAACACCCGCGTTGTGTCGCACGCCAGGATCAAGCAGAATCTGTGTGTTTTCGTGTCTTATCTCAAATGGTTTCATGTCCCGGGCGACGGAAATTACACCCTTGCCGACCGAGGCCGGAAAACACTGCAGCATGTTCTGGACAAAGTGCTCGCCACGGAAAGACCGGAGCCACAGGTGCAACCTGATACACTGGCAATCGCCAATCCTGCCGTTCTTGATCCCGTAGGCTCAATGGATGATTTGAGCGTGTTCGATTTCTCTTTGCTGGATGCCCAATTTGATCAGGACTTTTGGGACAGCCTGAATCCGATTTCAGGCGAAGCGTGCGCCTAGCGGGCTCTCCAAATGGGTAAACACTTTAGCCGTGGCGGGCGTCGAACGGGCACCAACGATAGACATCGTTTTGGCGCGACGGGCTCCTGTCGAGCAGACTCAGAGAACTGTTTTAGGTGTGGCGGGTGCCCGGGGTGCACCACTGAGACGAAGTCATTTTAGTCTACTGAAACTGCCGGTCGCTAAACTATCTATATAGCAAATACTCATTTTCCCTCGCAATCGGCCATAGGACATGGAAAACAGGGCTTCCCGTTCGCTCAGCCGTACTTAAGCCATGTGCCGGTACGTTAGTAGTTGGGTGGGTGACCACCAGCGAATCCGTACTGTCGATTGTTTTTGTTTTTGGGCATGAATGGATGATAGAGTCGATGCGATGAAGTTTTGGAGCTTTTGTATATTTTTTTGGAGTTCAGGCGCCCTCCTGCGGCCACCTGGTCGCAGTTGCCTCGCATCGCATATGCACGCACTTGTTATTGCCGTTTATCACGAGACCCTCAGCCTTTTTAATATCTCGTCCCAGCTTCGCATTCCCCGGGCAGCGTACCGAGCCGGCAGATCGTCATCCTTGCTGAACAGCTCTCGGGAAAATGTCTCAACGCTAAGATATCCACGAAAATCCAAACCATGAACGATGGCGTTGAGAATGAGTTCGATAGGGAGACATCCATTCTGCTCCTTCTCAAATGCAAACAACCGTGCATTCCTCGACCAGCTCATCCGCGGCAGTTGCGCATCGGAATGGAAAGGATGGCCAGCAACTAGCGGCTCTGCCAATTTCTCAGCATCTCCGGCCTGTACATAAAACACCTTGTTGACATCGACTTCGCTAATAAGCTGTTCCATCGACTTCTGCAGCTGTAGGTCGCCGTCTTGTCTCTTGAAAGTACTTGTGGTTGGATCTCCCCATACGCGCGCGGCAATATGATATGTGTCAAGGCAAAGCCCAAAGTTAGGCTTGTTCACACGCTTGACAACTTCCCAAGTGCCCTCCCACGTGTCGATGTACGTACCCCATGCGACGCCCTCATACGCGAAAGACACCATTGGTTCTTGCTGGAGTCCGATCTCCGCCAATTCAAGGAAGTCCTGAACTATGACATCCATATCGCCAGTCGTGCCTTCAGTCAACCACATGGTGGGTATCTGAATCAACTGCACGTCGAGAATCTTGACCAGTTTCATCCACAAGCGTAGCTTTTCGATTCTGGCCTTGTGTTCTTCACGATCCAGCAGACCCTCATACTGCCAGAATGGCTGTAAGACGAACGGTTTGATTCCTAGGCTGTCGCACAGACTTTTGATAGACCCCGCCGCCTGCATCATGTGGATGTCTGGGTTGCCTCCATCCTGACCCTGCGCATATCCTTTCAAGTCATCTTCCACGACCTCGATGAGTCTGAAGCCTTGAGCCGCTGCTTCTTTCAACCTCCGCTCAATCGAATGGACGCTCGGGTGACCCAAGGATGGTGAAGCGATTGCTGGTAGGAATGGCATTGCATCTTCCATATTTCTGGCGAAGAACCCCTCGGCAATGAGTCTAGGCGTAATATCGAAGACGAAAGGAAACCCATTCTATATACACATGACTTTAGTCAGATCTAAGGTGCGACTGTTGCGGAATACAGTTGGTTGACTGATGTTATGCTCGAATCTCTTCCGGTACAAGCCATCGAAGTACACTTGAACCAATCTAACCTGCAGGGCATTAAGATTTATCCGATATCTGCCTAGAGTATTTGGAAGGTAGCACTGTCAGGTACAGAACGAAGAATAGTGGTATTCTTCTTTGGTTGATAGAGACGGCAGAATAATAACGGATTATTTCTTAGCGATTCTAACGGGTGTGGTACGGTTGATCCCTTTTCCGCGACACAATCTCGAATGGGCGTCCTTTTAGCGACAAGATTGTTACACAGCTTATTGGGGCCATATCTCCGCGTACCCGGCCTTTGAAGGCAAGGTTCAAACTACATTAATGACTAGTCGCTCTTCATTGCACCCAACTGCGCCGCGTTATGCAAAATCACATCCAGACTGGTTTATTACACTTCTGACAGAGAAGGCACGATGATAAATCCCAATGCAAGAAGTTGTCTCTACATTGCCGGCGGCCCTGGAGGGAATTCCATCGGCCCTGCCGTGCACGAATACATTGCCAAATCGCTAGGACTGGACTGGATGTGTATATTCCTGCGACTCTCGTCTATCGACGACGTTATGAGGCTCTTCCACGCTCCTTCTTTCGCAGGCGGAATCGTGACCATGCCTCACAAGCGAACTGTTATCCCTCTATTGGACCACTGCGACGAATTGGTCACAATGCTTGGGGCGTGCAATTTCGTGTACCGCGCACCAAATGGACAGTTACACGGAACCAACACGGACTGGGTTGGTATCCAGAAAGCCATAGAAGCCACGGGTACCGATCATGTTGGAAGAATAGCCATGGTATATGGAGCTGGAGGGGCCAGTCGGGCGGCAATATACGCGCTTTGGGCAGGTCTGAAATGTTCCAAAATCTATCTGGTCAACCGTGACTCCCATGAAGTCGCGGAGTTGTTGCAAGACATTCACCAGCACAGCGACTCATACCAGCCAGATATCATTCATGTGAAGACTGTATCACAGGCAATGACGCTGCAAACGCCTTATTATGTTGTTTCTACAGTGCCAGACTTTGAACCCGTCACACTGGAAGAAGTTGAGGCACGGGATATCCTTGTTGACTTCCTCCGAAGAAATGACTCCGACAAAGGATTGCTTGTGGACATGTGCTATCACCCTCCAGTGACAAGAAATATTCAGCTTGCGAAGCAATTCGGCTGGAGATCTGTGCAGGGTTTTACCGTTGTGGCACACCAATTTGCTTTGCAGTGGAAGCTGTGGACTGGTAAAACCATAAATGAGGATGGAGTTCTTGAGATGGTTGAGAGATTGGTCCATGAGAGAGAACACACCGCCTGATCGACCAGTGTGCTAGACTCTGTATAGTCTCATTTGAAGACACCACAGTCTGGCCGCCATATTTTTGTGTTCAGTCAACGTTGTTGAAAGGGTGGCGGCATTGGCAAGCGCGGCCATGGTTGTCCAACTCCAGGGACGGCTTTCCGGGGCAGCCTCAGAAACGACAATTCAAAGGGTTTGAATTCCTAGACCTGCAGACTTTCCATTCACACCAACAAAAGAGACATTGAGCATAGAAGGTGTCCCATGGAAAGCCTACAACAAGCCAGCCTTCGTCCAGCGTGTTTCACGCCAGGACTAGGTTTCAGACAGAGTAACCTAGGCTTCTCCTGAACTGCTCTTGGTCGTTTCTGAAAGAATAGTTAGTCTTGTCCAATATGGAAATGAAAGGTATACGAACCGTTCGAAATCTTCTAGCCCGTCGAAGTAGTTCGTCAAACACTCCTCATTGTCAAGCAGGTCAGGCAGAGCTGGTTCAATGCCAGGATTCGTTGCAAACCCGCCTTCTGCAGGAATCTCTCTGCTATCAGAAGCAGCAGCACCCATTGTCCATTGGGATTGCAATGGTGGCACTGTCCTGCGGCTTTGCGTCACCTCGTCAGGAGCAGGCCATGAAAGTTCTTCGTTTGTGAAAACAGATAGGGGGTTTTGACTTGACCCATTGTCGTTCGACGGATTGAGTACCTGGGCGTATTCTGCATGCGGGACCCGAGGCGCGTCTTGGATTGCATTTTCACCATCCAGCATACCAGAATCATCATTTGAGGGATAAGTCATCAGTTCGCCTTGGTGCTTGAGGCTGGGATTGAAATCAGGTCCCGCCTGCTGGATTGACTGTGGTTGAGACTTGAGTGACTGGTGGGTGTCGTTGTTCCCAAGGACACCATGTCGGTCTGTGTGAGACGTTCGAGGCCGAGGACATTCTCCGGAATCTGCAGCACTGCTTGTTTTCGTGGCATAAGGTCCTGAGAGATTGATTTGCAAAAGCTGGCAAGACGGTGGGAGAAGGGAAGTGTCGTTGACACGATGCATCAATGCAGAGAGGCTATGTAAGTTTAGTCCACAGAGTTGGCGTCTTTTTTGTGTGTTCGCTCCAACTGCAAGGTGTTGCTGTTGCTGCGGCCGATCGAGACCGGAGTTTATCAGGTATATATACAGAATAGATAGGTTAAGGAAGTTCGTCGGGATAGAGTCCAGCGGAGGATGACCATCTGGGAAGCTATTTGAGGTATGATGGCTCTGCACATCGCCTTCCCAGTCGGACAAATACTGGAGAGTCGCACTCTCGGGCTGTTTCGAATCCGCATGTAGTTCGGCATTGACAATGCACAGAATCCGGATGAGTAGATTGAACGTGCTCAATGCATATGTGGGCTTGTCTGTCGCTGGAATAGCAGCTGAATTATCGGACGACAGAGTGCTTCCGCCTCGCCACGGTTCCCACTCATCCATACCTGTATCGTCGAGCGGATAGCAATGTTGAACATCACTCTTCCGCAATAGTGGCGCTTTTTTTCTTTGGGCCGAGATCATTGTCTCCAGGGTGAAACATCCCAACCAAATTCTCTTCGAGACATCGGAACCCTTGGACTGGTGTTGACCAACCCCCAATTCTCTGGCCAGAATGATAGCTTCTCCTACCAGTCGTGAGGCCACCACATATTCACCAGTGGTGTACCTATAAAGCGCCAGGAAAAGAAGAGCTTGAACATGGCTGATATCGATGCGTCCGGGGTTGCTCCAGGGTATCAAAGATCTGGAGGTACGATACATAGACTCGCAATTCGTAATTTCCTTCTGGGAGGTTTGAGAATCGTACTTCTCGAGCTGCCTTAGCGAGGTGTACGACAAGATCGCCCACAGTAAAGCATGATCACCTGAGTAAGCGTCCTGTCTAGACTCAGATGACGACTTTCTGGTAAGGGTGTAAAAGGTTCTGAACACGGCATGGCGCTCGACAATAGGTAGCCAGCTTTGGGTATAGGAGAAGAAAGTATCAAGAAGTTCCCGACTGCTATCAGGTGGCTTTGGCATCGAGGTAACATCAATGACCTCCCCAATGCCTTCACAAAGCCAGCAAAGATTGCTCTTTGGACCTTCACCCACTTTTGTAGACATCTTTTCTGGCACTTGGGGAGGCGGTCCTCCTAGCATTGCCGACACCTCCTCGAGGTTCAGCTCGCTTGGAAGACTCCATCCAGCAGTGCTAAGATCGAGATTCGTAGTCGACCCAGTCCTACGAGTGATCTTGACCGTCTCATCGTCGGAGTTGTCACTCTCATCTAATGCGTCGTCAATGAGAATTTGTACGCGGCTCGACCGCCAGACTTCCAACAGTCGCCGGATTGAGTATTCCACGTTGTTGGTGTCGTCGTCGTCGCGGAGTCGAAAACCGTTCTGGAAAGCATTCTTGGCCAGATTCTCAACTGTTATTTCGCTGTTGGCCACATTCTCGAACACAAGTGCCCACAGACACTCCAACGCTCTGACGTATCCTGTTTTGAGACCTCGCCTGCGTGGAGCTGCAGCATAGGAGCAGGGCCTCTTGGCCATCAAACATGCTGCACATTGAAGTTTTGCTCCGTCGCACTTCAACTTCGACTTGCGGCAAGGCAAACATGCTCGGGTGACTCGCTGGCGTTTCGATCGACCAATATTTCCGTCCGTTGGAGCACTTGAATCCGGACAGCGACTCTCAAGGGTCACTGTGTCAATCGAAAGATTCGCTGCTGACATCACGGAATCGCATCTCAAAGGATGCAGTTCCTGTGTTCTACTTTCACTTGGGAACAAGGTTGTAGCAGCATCCCAAGTGGCCAGGAGAAACCTGCCTGGCAGGGTCACGTTCAGCGAGCGCCTAATGCTTGGGCGTGGGGTTCGCCCCGACCTCCTGATTGGGGTACCGCGCCATGTTCTCCGCAGTTTTGAACCAATTGATAGCATGTCATTCAGTAAACTTCTCAGCTCGGATAAGGTCATAGCCGATCAAGAGGATCCACTAACCCATGGGAACGGGGCTTGTCGTATCCTCACAGCAAGACTACCATCCCAATTCAAACTCTGGGCACGAAAACGAGTCCTACAACGCAGTAGCAATGTCATTAACTTGCTTTGACAATCCACCCGCCGCGGTGCGAATGAAGCGGCAAAAGCACGTCGAAGATGATGTCGAGGACTTGGAAGCCTCTGTTCTCGCGCGCTGTCACCTACCGAAGAGGGCTGTCAGATCTTGGCCAAATGAAGATGGAACGGTATCTGGAAGACGATTCCCACCTCATACGTCCATTGTCATCATCGGACCACGAGGCGCAGGAAAGTCGAGTCTAGCAGTCATTGCTGGTGCAATGCTGAACTATCAGGTCATCGATGACGACGATTTCTTCCTCAAAGTAACCCGATTGTCCAAACAGAAGTATCGAAAGGAATATGGTCGTGAAGCGTATAGGTTACAGGAGCTCGAATGTATGCGTGCTATGCTGTCGCAGCACACGAACAGGACTGTGATGACCTGCGGACAAGGAGCAATCACAGCCAAAGGTACAGCACTGCTGCGCAGTTACGGGCACAACCACCCAGTGATCTATGCAACCAGAGAGAGTGATATCCTTCGAGAGTATTTCCCTGCTGCAACACTCGAAAACCGTCAGAGCTTCCTTTTAAGGGTGCACTCGGCGTGGCGGCGAGCAAGCAACTTTGAATTCTTCAACCTATCGGAAAGGTGGGGGGAAGCTGAGCCATCTTCAACGGAGGGCCGCCTGCAACGAATGTTACCGAATAGAATGTTCCGGCAGCGGTCGATGCAGACACTCCAGAACACAAAAAGCCTTCTGGCACGATTTCTCTTGATTGTCCTCGGGAATGTATCGAGCAAGTTATGGGAAACAAGCTTTCAAACGTTACTCCCACCACAGCCCGAGGAAAGACCATTTTCTCAGATTCTACGCCTGCCACTAAGTGCTCTTGAGAATGACCAATTCAATTTAGCCGGTATTGATCCATGCGTCGATGCTGTCGAACTTTCAATCGATCTGTCTGCATACGACAGCATGCAACTGCGACTACACCACACAGTGGAATGGGCAGTCGCAGTTCTCCGGCGGCATTTCAATGTTCCCATCTGTTTCCACGTCGATATAAGCCCACAAATGGGGATTGAACCTGGTGCCAAAGATTGGGACCGCTATTTTGACCTGATAGAAACTGGATTTCGTCTCGCATCGGAATATGTCACCGTTGATCTGAGGGCCGACGCCAGTGCGATTGAGCGTCTGATCAGTATCAGAGGGTATACCAAAGTCATTGGCGTCCTGCACACGCCAGAGCCTACACGGGGTCGATGGAGAAGTAATGGTCCAATGCAGGAGTATGAAAGAGCCAAAACGCTGGGTTGTGACATAATCCGACTGTCCCAGCCTTGCCTCACTATCGAGGACAATTTCGATTGCCAACAGTTTAGGTCAGACGTCTCCGCCATGTCAGATGGAATTCCTCTCTCCGCTTTCAATACAAAGGCTTTAGGCCTTCTTTCACGAGTTTTCAATTTGTCCCTCACACCCATCACAAGTCCAGCTGTTCGCCACACATCCATACCGGCTCTCACCGCCGATGCGTGGGATTCAAGCAGTACTTTACGGCGAAACCTGTTCACGTTGAACGTCTTGGACCCACTTCAATTCTTTGTTTTCGGCGCCGAGGTGGATTTCAGTTTGTCTCCAGCCATGCATAATGCTGGATTTGCAGCAGGAAACATGTCACATTCCTACCGTGTTTGGCAGACCAATAAATTGGAAGAAGTGAAGGAGACGATACTTAGTGGCCAGTTTGGCGGAGCCAGTATTAGTATGCCTTTCAAGACAGAAATAGTCTCCATGGTTCAGCAACTCAGTCCCTCAGCAAGAGTAATAGGTGCTGCAAATACGCTTCTCCCTGTCCGAGACAATGTGAGTTGGCATCCAAACTGCGCAGACCAACGATGTAAGTGCCAACGGAACAGGAGCGGCCCAGTGGTGTCGTTGTTGGGAGACAACACAGATTGGATGGGTATCTATGCATGTATTGCTAAGTACACCTCCCCAGCAAATAACATCACATCAGAAACCTCTGCTTTGGTGATTGGTGCCGGAGGCCTATCACGGGCTGGCATATATACGCTTGTCAAGCTTGGGATTCGCAATATCTTCATCTACAACCGCACAGTTTCGAAAGCACGGGCGCTCGCCCAAGAGTATATGAACGCCGAATGGAGCTTCGAGGAGGTGGCCAATATTCAATATGAGACGAGAGAACAACAAAATGTTTCTGGTTTACAGATCAAGGTTCTGGAATCGACCGAAGCTCATTGGCCTTCAGATTTCAGCTTTCCGAGCATTATACTCTCGACCATTCCAGCACATCGACATCCCAAGTCGCCTTCGGTAGATTTGCAACTACCAGATGGATGGTTAAAGCATCCCACGGGCGGTCTTATAGTCGAAGTAAGTCTCTTGATTCTCCATTGTCGTGATAGGACCTATATTGATTTTTACTTAGCTGGCATACCACAGTCGAGAAACGTTGCTTGCCGCACAATTCCGGAAAATGAAATATCCTGGCTGGACCTTGATCGATCCGGTAGAGGTTCTGTTCGAACAAGCTTGTTTCCAGTTCGAATTGTTCACAGGATGTAAGGCTCCTCGGGAAGCCATGTGGGAAGCTGGCCTTGAACAATATGCCCAGCAGATGGAACCAAAGTTCTAAAGCTACGCTATCAAGCAATCATATAATTTTATACCGAACCCGTTGCTTCACATCAAGCTTTGGAGACTTTAGGTCTCAACTGAACCGGGTATGCAGTTGTCTCAACTTCCTCCGGATAAGTGAGACCTGCCTGACGACGAACCTCGTCCACTGTTTTCATTACCAGAATCGACTCTTCCCATGGAATTGTCTCGCATTCCAACAGCCCTGCACTCCAACAACGTGCAGCGGCATCGGCCTCCCAGAACATCCCATGCCCTCCTGCGGATATTGGAAAGTCCTGCTCATAGGGCTCGCCATTGCTCTTGGGTATTACTTTTATCTTCTGAGCCCGATGCGCCGGGCCCCAAACTTGGATTTCACCATGCAGACCGTATATGTGAACGGTCGGACCGGCAAGGTGGCTTTTGCTACTTGCATCGGGAAGCACCATAGACGTGGTTGCTAGTCCGTGAGCTTCTTTCAGTGTTGAGTTGGACGGCATGTCGAAGTGCATGACCACACTAACCATCTGATCGGTTCCCGAGGGCTGATGAATTGTGACCAAGCTTGCCAGCTGAGAGGGCGGTTGAGGGCGATGGTCGTGCTGCGTATGGTACAGGGTCTGAAACAACCAAGTCAAGGCGTAGACACCAATGTCAAGAAGTGCACCCCCGGCGAGGTCCTTGTTGAGATATCTGTGAGACGGATCCAGCGCGGATACATCGGTGCCGGTCGAATTGTTCACATAAACCCGGAGGACGTCCCCAATGCTACCGTCTGTGATCAACTGTCGCACTGCGATACTCAACGGAAAGAACCGAGTCCACACAGCTTCCATCAGGAAGCATTTGTTTCTCATCGCCGTCTGGTAGAGAACAGTGGCCTGGTCTGCATTCACAGTGATTGGCTTTTCGCACACTACCGCTTTCCTGTTGCACAACGCAAGCATACAGTTCTGAAAATGGTGTGAGTGAGGAGTGGAGATGTAGATTATATCTACATCCGGATCTTTTACCAATTCCTCATAACTTCCATAAGCCTTGCAGCTGGTTTGGGAGTCCTGTAGCGGTAGGACGACTTCGGAAATGAACTTGTTTGCATTGTCGACCGACGAACAAGATGCCGCCGCTGCAACAACGTGCGTAACATCGTGGACATCGCGTAATTTGGGATCAATCAGAATGTCTCGTGCGAATGTTCGAGCAATGTCGCCAGTTGCTATGCGGGTAAGTTAGCCTTCAGGGCACAACCTGCCTTGGATGTAAAGCGCATTTACCCATAAAGCCCCACCGAACCACGGTGACATCTTTTTGGAAACTCATTGAAGCACTTGCGCTGGTCCTGCTACTCTGTCAAGTCGTCGGTGGTCTTCAAAAGGTGTACAGCTAGTAGTGACAGTTATATTCATTCATCACCCTTTCTTTGTTCCGTGATAAACCACCTTCATCGACGATAGAGACGGGTGTTATCAATCTCGTTCTTAAGCACTCAGCTGCACTGTCTTAAACTAGTGATAGGTGAGGGTTTCGAGCCTGCAGTTTTGTCATCAAGCTTGTTCCATTAGGTATCGCTTCCGAGATCTATGACGGGAGAAAGGATAGTGCGATTTAAGGCTCGGGAAAAGATCTCGTGGATCTTCCAAATCGACTCGGATAATGTCTCATCCAAAAGCTCAAATTCCCGAAGGTTGAACGCTCCTGGGAACGCTCCTTTAGCATGTTCTACACATCGGAAAAAAGAGTACGTACAAGTCGCAAGCAGAAAAGCGCAACTTCACGCCTACCGGTCTGCTGCGGCACAAAAGCAGACTTACCGAGTCAGGTGCACATAGTTGCTCAATGTTCAGCGGCCGATTTTATGAGGAGGTAGCTCTCGCCAGTAGCCATAACTCGACCGTACGCGCTCCTAACAACTGAGCACACGACATGATGCCCAACTTAGTGTGCAAAAATACAGAAACTCGAGCAATCGCATGATCTTAGCTCAGTTCACGTTTCTAATGTGCAGATATCTGACTATTTCTAGATATTGTATAGAGACTGGAGTAAATGACCTGAATCCCATTTTGTGAGCCTGTTGACTAGCTGCTAGTAATACTAGTCATCGTGGTTTATATAAACAGTCTTCTGCTGAGTCCATGAAAGCAGAGCCTCAGATCCTTTCTGTCTCCCAATGCCGGAAGCCTTGAACCCTCCAAAGGGGAGCTCATATGCTCCGTAGGGTGATGCTGTGTTAACAGCAACACTGCCAGCCTCGAGAGCGCGTGCAACCCGCAGTGCCTTGTTGACGTCCCTGGTGAAGACCGAGGCGTATAGGCCGTCTGAAGCAGTAGTTAGAATTAGGGGTCATGCAAAGTGGGAGGAACGATGAATGAAGCTTACATTCCGTGTTGTTCGCTTCTTGGACGACTTCGTCCTCTGACTCAAACTCATGGAGCACGAGAACCGGGCCGAAAACCTCCTCGGTGTTGATAGCACTGGCTACTGGAACCTTTGTGAACACTGTGGGCTGAATGTAGTTTTCTCCCAGTGCTGCCGCTTTCTTCCCTCCAACGAGGACTTCTCCGTCTTTCGCACCAATGTCCAGATATCGCGACACGTTGCTGGCTTGTGTTTCATCTGCTTGAGGTCCCATGTCGATGCTCGAGTCCAAAGGATTTCCTTGGACTATTTTCTTCATGCCAGCGGCTAGAAGACTTTCGAACTCCCTTGCCACAGACTTGTGCACGAACGCACGAGACGATGCTGTGCAAATCTGTCCCGAGTCTGTTGAAGATAGAAAGTCAGCAACTTTCTCTATTAATGGCTCGTCGATAGACCCTACTTGTAGTGATTGATCTGATGGACCATTCAGCTGCCTTCGAGAGGTTTGCATCTTGGAAAACAATAAGTGGTGATTTGCCACCCAGCTCCAGGGCGACATCTTTCAGATTGGACTTCGCAGCGGCTTGCATAATGGCACGCCCTGCTCTTGTGGAGCCTGTGAAACTGATTTTGCTGTACACCATGGTAAGAATGGAATTTGCAGCCATCTGTTAGGTTCTTACCGAATTTTCATGTGCGAACTGAGCAACGCTCCCGTATCCCCTGCTCCAGATATGATATTCACAACACCAGGAGGAAAGCCTGCCTGGACTGAAAGCTGCCCTAGAAGGACACCCTATATAGAAGATGATAATCAGTGTGAGAGCACTTCTGGCGGCTTCCAGTACCTACGCTCAAGGGTGACTTTTCCGAGGTCTGTAAAAAGTCCAAGTTAGCTTGGCCTTCTTCAGTCAAGGTGGTCGCTCAGCGTCTTCGGTGCTTACTTTCAGGATGAGAGCATTTCCAGCGCCACAAGAAGGCCCAATTTCATGACAAGCCTAGAGCGTTAGCTGCGGTACCGATCGACCATGGCTAAGTCCACTCACTAGCATAGTTGGAAAATTCCACGGCACGATAGCAGCAACCACTCCAAATGGCTGGCGTATCATCAAGTTGAGATGATCTGGCGAGTTCATCGACGTCTGCCCGCCAGCGATCTCCACCAGACCAGAAAAGAAGTTCATGATGTTGCGACCCTCTTCAACATCCTCGGCCACTTGACTGACAGGCTTTCCCATGCACACAGCGTCAAGCTAAGACAAAGTCGGTCAGCTTTGTTCTGTGAAGCGAGCAAACCACTGCTCACCTCTTGCAGTTGTGCAGAGTTATCATGGATAAGGTCGGCAAACTTCCTAAGCACTCTCGCACGGATGTAAGCCGGGGTTGCAGCCCAGCCTGGCTGTGCCTTTGTCGCAGCTGCTACGGCCTTATCCACGTCTTCCTGGGTCGCAGTTGGCACATCTGCCAGATTTTCGCCATTGGCAGGGTTCTATGGAAGGATCAGTCTCGAGTGTGCATATCCAGGATCAGGCCTCGTTCTTGCCTTGAGCGTAAAAGTCTTGCCTAACTCTGGCTGATGCAGTTCGCCGTTGATGAAAAGGCGCGTTTCGTAGTTTGTCTTCGGCATTTTGAGCTGATCTCAACCAATATGACACTGTGCTACTGTTCGTTGGGATTCGAACCGTGATCAACAATGATGTCCTCGTTGAGCGACGGCGTCTGACTTTTTGTGTCCAGATTTGCAGTGAAATCGTTTTGCGATGCAATGACCCGCTTTGGTAAGCAGCAGCTCGTTCGGCATCAACATTTCCCGAAGGTTTTCGGGCAGCACGGGTGGTCAAGCATAGCATCTATTGATTGTGGCAGACGGGGAAAAGTACTACTTGTGACGCAGATGTCCTCGATACTTCGAGTGACAACGGTTAAGGTCTTGTTCAGGGTGACAGTCCCCAATTCGCTAACTTGACGCCTAACTTCAACAAGCCAATTTTGGCTGACTCGGCAAAGGTCTCAGCCGTTCATGGTTGTGGAGCTGGATTTCTCCCTTCGGACGGAACAACTTCCTTTTGGATATCGATGATGCTCATTCGGCAATGACACAGTCGAGCGACAGTGCGTCTGCCATGATGGTCACAATCTATGTGCTTTAGAAGCTTAGCAAGGTCGAGCAACAATCCATAGGGCGAGCCACGCAATGACTTGTTGTTCGTGGGCTATATTGTGTTATTTTGCCAGCTGTCTCGAAGCAGCATTGAATGGAGTATTGGTAAAGACAAGTTTGCATTGTTCGCCATATACGTAGTTGACATAAGTTTTCCAAAATTCCAAACAGTAACATATCAACGATACTAATGTCAAGCAACCATTTTAGTGTGCGTCGCTATGTAATGCCTCCTCTCGCCACAAGGCTCTTTTCTCATTCCTGAAAATTTCTAGTTGTGCGACTTTCCGGTGTCCCTGTCTCTGCAGCTGAGCGACGATCACATTCAGTATACCAATAGTTGACCATGAAATTGCCACGGTGGCCAGGTTATTTGGAGACAATTGTCTCCTTGTGTTCCGTAGTCGTATTGTCGATTTTGACCGCACCTGCAGACCCAGCCATTTCAACGTCTTGTGCCAAACTCTTGATCATGCGACCTTTGTTATCGAAATGTCGCTCGCTTGTCTTGGACAGCTTCACCGCCTGTAGAAGAGAAGATGAGCTGCTGAAGATTAGGTCTATCTCTTCCAATGATCGACCACGTGTTTCTGGGTAGAGAAAATAGACGATGAGCAATGATGCCAGACTGGTAACAGCGAAAATGATATAGGTACGCCAACCGATGTTGTTGAAGGCCACAGGTACGATCATAACAACCATGAAATTCGAGATCCAATTGGCTGATGTCGACAAGGCATTAGCTTGCCCACGAATGGACAAGGGTGTGACTTCAGCCGGGAAAATCCAGGAGACCTGTGCAAACCCAATGCCAAAGAAGGTGTTGAATACGAATAGAAATGCGGCAGCACCGATTCCCGGACCCTTACCGCCGATACTGTTAAGAACAGCAAGTACAATCATCGACAGACCCATCCCAGTCAGACACAACATCACTAGCGGACGACGGTTGACGTATTTGACGAGTGGAACAGATAGAATGGAGGCGAAGAAATATTGTGTCCCGTTGCCGGCGGCCAGGATGCGTGAGACGAAAGGGGACAACCCTATCTCATTCTGGTAGATAGTGGCTGCATCTACATATTGTTAGAAAGTTGTGTCGATAAAGCTTGACGAGATTGCTTACAGTAAGTAATGATGTTGATACCAGTAAACTGTCCTATGATTTGGATACTGATGCCTAACAGCGTTCGTGTTCGGTTTTTAAGCGGTCCGGATCTGAGCACGTCTTTGAAGCTCGTCGAATTTGACTTTTGAAGCATACCGCGGATTGAAAACAGCTGCTCGGACACTATAAGATCATCTTGGGGGAGGTCGTAAAGTGCGCAGACCACTTCGGTAGCTTCTTCGGATCGGTCTTGCAGCATAAGCCACCGAGGAGACTCTGGCATCTTCAATATCATACCCATCACGATGAAAGCGAAAATGACCTGAAAAGCGATCGGAACCCGCCATGCTGCCGAACTAGGTTCGATGTAAGAAAAGCCAAAGTCGATCCAGTAACTGACCATGACCCCGGCAATGACCATAGATGTTTCGAATGCCATTACCGGCCCTCTTTCGTGTGGCTTAGTACATTCGGCTTGCCAGACAGGAACAGTCGAAGTATTGATCCCGGTGCCCATGCCACAGATGACACGGCCAACAATGAACTGGGGTAGACCGTAAGAGCTAAATTGCAGGACGGCTCCAATAGCCACCAAGGTGCAACCAGTGAATATAGACCATCTGCGGCCAAGTTTATCACCCATCCTGAAGGTTATAAGAGCGCCAACGAAGCATCCTAAATTGTAGGAAGAAATCGCGACACCTGCAAAACGTCAGTGACGGGTGGATTGCCGTATCAGAAAGAAAGCCTGACCCTGAATGGTGGACTGATGAGACTTCTGCCTTGGGCTCATGCCCTTGGTGCAGTCGCTGGTTGTGCAAATACTGGGAAAAACACGCGTGAAAGATGGAAGAGTCAAAAGACCTCCCATCACTCCCTGATCGTATCCGAATAGTCTGTGGTGTGGATGTCAGCGGCGGCAATCTGCAGTTGCCGTAAGGTTGTGGGCTTACAAGAACTCAATTCCAGCAACGATGATGACAACGAGATTGAGCCGTGTGCCTCGAAGGCCTAGGAACTTTGAAGATGCCATGACTGTGGGTTGTTGCTACCGAAGTGTGGAGTCAGAAGACACAGATCGCCAAAGGTACCAATCTTGTGAAAGCTCAAGAATTGAGAACTTTTGAATGATCGAGGACAGTCGTCCTATATAAGACCGCTTTGGGACTTGTGATATGGACTCTCCGCAATCTCTCTCCCCAGAGCACTCCAAAGCTCTTATCCACAGCTCGTAGTTAACCTGTGGAGTATGTGCGAGCAAGCAAATGTTTACATTGTCTGGGGTATACCTCAGAATGATTTACCCGACGCTTATGGTCTTCTACGGCGCCGGCTCTGGGAAACAAAATGACCTTGGGTTTATTCTTCCAAATACCTCACCCGAAGACCCAGGTCCCGACCCCATGGGGAGTGGATGAATGCTACCGGCAAAGGCAAGAAGAGAACTTAGCCGCTTAGCTGTTGCCGATCTTTGTCTTCGATGCATCTACGAAGTAGGACTCTCCGTGCGGAAAGGAGAGCAATGGCATCTTCAGAGGACAAGGCGACTGCGAGTATTGCGTGGTAGCATGGCGGCAGGGCTGACGATCTAACTGCCTAGGTACCACTTACACTGAACTAAATCTGGACAGAACGTGTATACGCACTAGTAACAACAAAGGCTGGTCAAGCTGCTTGCACATTGTGTTGAAAGGCTTCGGCTACCACAACCACAGTACGAATATCGTTCGATGACAGCAGCAGACCTGGAAATGGATGATATCTATCGCCTCGATGGTAAGACCGCCATCGTGACCGGTGCTACCGGCGGAATCGGCTTGACAACCACCCTTGCTATGGCTCAGTCTGGGGCAAACATAGTGTCAATTCAGATTGCCAATGACCCGCAAAGCAGCGTCTTGCAAGAGGGAGTGAGGAAATTTGGACGTACGATTCAAGTGTTCGAATGCAATCTGTTAGATCAAAACTCCATCATCGACACATTTCAAGAGATCTGGGCTGCTGGTGTCGTTCCCGATATACTTTACCACGCGGCGGGCATCACTCATCACGCCAAAATAGAAGAAACAACCCTCGATGCCTTGAACAGAGTAAGCAGTCATCTCGTACAACGCATCACGAGCCAATGCTGAAATTCATTCAAGGTTCTAGATCTCAACGTGCGTGCAGCTTATATTGTATCTCAAGAGTTCGGCAAACAGATGTTGAAACTAGAGCGAGCTGGGAAAATCATACATATTGCGTCAATGGCCGCAGAGCTGATTCAGACCAACATTTCAGTCTACGCAAGCTCCAAAGCGTTTGTCAGAGCTTTGACGCGGGCCCTGAGCAACGAGTGGGCAAGCAAAGGCATCACATGCAATTGCATAGCTCCTGGGTGAGCCCCCTGGTTCACATAGCTTATTGTTCGCATCGCTAATATTGTCAGATGGATCAATACGCCGATGTGCAAGCCTTTGTATGACGATGCCGAGTTTTCGAGAGGTGTTGTGGATCGAACCTCCATCAGACGCTGGGGAGAGCCACAGGATCTAAAGGGACTGGTTGTTTTCCTTGCGAGCAGGGCCAGTGATTTCATTACTGGAGAGAATATTGTTATTGATGGCGGTGTGATCGGCAGGTAGACTAATCTATGATCTCGCTCAAGCTCGGTATCATAGAGAGTACTTGTTTGTTGAGTTCCATGTTAGATGAATATGATTGACGAAATCTTTCGAGAGGCTTACTAGCTGCGAATACTGGATTGAATGATATGAAGTACAGTATTTGATAGTGACTTTCTATTGATATCTTTACTACCTGTTGACTCGAGAGCTGTATACATACTATGGCAGCGTCGATTCTTCCCCTTTTCTCTAGATCTGTGTCAACTATTAGCCTGAGTAGATGATCGGCACAGATCAATTGACTTACATAATGTCCACCATCCACGCGCAGTATGATGCCGCTATAATCCGAGATGTCAGCATGTCGTAAGGAGTTTCCGTGGTTTCTCTTACGTTTGAAAGTCGTTGAAATAGGAGGTGGCGAAATAAAGTGCTCCTTTAGCAACATCGGCCGGGGTGCAAAGCCTTTGCAAGGGCACCGGGGCAATTAAAGCTGCCTTACTGATGTCGTCGGGCTCTTGGGCAATGAAGTCGCGCATAAGGGCAGTCTCGCCAATCGAAGGGGATACCCCGTTGACTCGGATTCCTCTCGGAGAATACTCTGCAGCCAGGTGTCGTGTGATCATGTCCACTGCTCCTTTCGTAGCGCCGTACCATGTTAGGCCGGTGGTCGGATTTTCCGTGATGCAAGAACCAATGTTGACAATATTTCCTCTTCCGCGCTCAAGAAAATGCGGTATCAGCGCATTGGTAGCATAGAAGATACTCTTTACGTTGATATCAAAAACTTCTGCAATGGTGAAAGGAGACCCATCATTAGCTTTGCCTCCACTGAAGAGGCCGAACGGCGAATTTGACTTACTGTTGTACTCAGACTCGGTGACGAGTTCGGTGTCTTTTCTTCGGTATGTCCATCCAGCATTATTGACAAGAATGTCGATTTGTCCAAATTCGTTCTTAGCAAAATCCACGGCCTTTTTCCATCCTGCTGGGTCCGTCACATCGAGCTTGAGGAATTTTGCCTTGTCTCCATTGCCCCTGATTGCCTCCACGACACTTTATCGTTGATTGAGGGTTAGCAGTGGCACTTTGTACAGATTACTGTATGCGAATTCTTTTGGAAGAGACATTGTGTCTTACCGATGACCAGCCTCTTCATTTATATCAGCTACTATGACCACAGCCCCTTCGTGCGCGAATAATCTGGCTATACCTTCTCCATAACCTACAGGCAGCGTAGACAGGAGTCAACAAGGGTTCCTCTTGGACGATTTTGTGGAACGTACCGCTTCCAGAACCAGTGACCAGAGCTACCTGACTTTCAAGCAGTTTAGTTGGCGCCATATTCGGTATGCTTCAGACGCAGAGAGTATTGATGAAGGGTTTTTCAGGTCTCTTCCAGCGTCGAGCATCTGTTGTTTGTTATGATCTTAATACTAGTACTCGGGCGACCAGTGATATCATACCGACGCTTCTTTCAAGAACAAAGATAGTGGCATGTGTTTTCCATAGGCATGATAACTTCAATCTACCGAGGGTAAATATTTGGGGGCTCGGCTAAGTCCTTGGACGAATCTAACCTTACTCAGGCTATTGCCTAACTAATAGACCCACTAAATACTGGCATACTCTGAGTTTGCAAGTAATACCTACAGTAGGTATACAATCAGGATTATGATTGCTTTCTTTCTCTTTCCATGTCGAAAACTACCACTTCTTCGAACAAACGGGGCCTGCATTCAGCAATAATCCTGTAATTCAGATACAAATTGTCAGTGCATGAACGGACCCATGCTAGTTTGACCATAAGGTCGGAACTCCAGATCACTCAAGCAGTACGAAGAAGTTGGTCTAAACTTACTTCTCATGGGCCGGATGCTCAGCATAGATCAGTGCATCCTCGGGTCTGTCCAGCAATGCGACCACCGCGATGCTGAAGCCTTTGGCCCGATCGGCTGTTTCTTGGAGCGGTGAGCCAATATCCACATGCTCAAGTCCTGAACGACACCGTCAGAGATCAGACCGCAATGAAATATGTTTTGCTGGAGGTACTTGCCAGGGATTACGCCCACTAAGCCATGGACCTGGGTTTTCCAGTATGCAAGCAAGGCTTCATCATATTGGGGGCGGAGTTTGAACAGCACTGAGTATATCAGAGGTTAACCAGAGTGACACCGGTAGTTGCATGTCAGAAACGTTTGCTTAGATAATTGACTTAGATCTCTTTGACTCACCAATATGATAGACTCCCATGTTGGCGTAAGGTGACTGGCTTGATATGCAGTACGAGGCTTTCCAGGTTGTAAGAGCTCTAGCAAGACCTCGAGTCCTAACAAAACCGTAATCAAATACTGGCTCAACTTCAAAATGCTTAAGAAAACCGAAATTAGGTCTATAAAAACGTCTTTGATCCTTTGATGTACAGATAATATATGCGAAACCGGGTAATCATTACTGGTGACAACTCCACACCTGCAATTTGAGAATGGTCTTGGATGAACTGCTTTACAACGGGTCGTAATCACTATCGATCTACTCGGTGTGATGTCCATCTTCTTTACACTTTGATTTCATTAAACCGAAGAACGGTCCAAGCCGTCAGCAAGCTATGGGATGTCATTCTAGTTTTCTTACTGGTAGTACTGCTGGAGAGCCGTGGTAGAGATGAATAAAGGGTAATTCAAACCCCTTGCAGCTCTAATCGCTCTTGCCTGTTATGTATGTGTAAGCATGTACATATTGTGCAGGTCCGGACCGTGAACGAAGAAGACATACCAGATTGTTTCTTATCGAGTCAAAACCGCCAATAGATCTTAGTGAGTCGTTTGCAGAGCTGTCGAATTCAGCTGCCACTTTCGAAAACATTGCACTCGATCCAGCAGCCCCTTGAACAACTTCTGCCACGACAGAAGAAGATATCCCCAGTTTCTGAGAAAATCGGAGGACTTCTATCGCCGCAGCTGAATGAATGCTCACGAGTAGGTCTGAGACCATACTCTCATCCACGGCTCCCTTGCTGCTATCATATTCTCCAGGGTGTCTTCTCAGACTCTCGATATCACCTTTCCCAAGGAGGTATAAGTTCAAGGTTCTGCAATCGTCTTCAGGTCCCCAACCAGCGGCCTGACTCAGGATATATAGCTCGTGGGCGATCGACGCTAAAGGCAAGGGATGTTTGTGAAGACGTCCAGATTCGGTCACCATAGCCTGCAAAGTGACCATCAATCAGCTTTGGTTCTGGCCTTGGGCACTTACTAGATCTTGACCAATGCTCTATCGTGGCCTGAACAGAAAAGAGAATCATGCTTGTTTGAAGATGAAAACATACCATGTCTTTTGAGATTATAGCAAGAGAAGAAGCGGGCACGCGCTTCTCGTCCAACATATGAGCAGCTCTTTGTTCGAATAGCCAGCTTCTGCCATCTCCTTCCATCACATTGTCATACACTGATTGTGGATCCAAGCCTGCGACGTGGCACAACCCCATCACCTCGACACTGGCCAGGATATGAACGCCAACCAGAATCTGATGAACCATTTTCAGGGTAGAGCCTGCTCCAACGCCACCAGGAACAATGTGCACCTTTGAGCTGAGACATTCGAGCACCTCCATAGCGGCGTCGATATCAGACTCTTTGCCCGCACATAGTAAGGATAAAGTGCCTTTCCAAGCACGTGTCTCTCCTCCAGATATTGGACAGTCGATGAGCCTGAGATCACTTCTGTCGATCGCCTGAAGTTTTTGCCCGAGCTCCACCACATATTCAGGAGATGCCGTTATACACAGCAGAACGATAGTGTTTGTCGGAAGCCTCGCTACTGCACCCATGGCATCGTCGAGTAGAACGGACGTCGCCTGCTCTGAAGTAGCCACAACGGGTATCAATACATCGGAACTTTCCGCCATGGCTCGAGGACTTTGAGCTGCCTTGCCGCCCACCTCGACTAATTTCTCGACCGCCCTCTGCTGAATGTCATAACCTGTCACCTCAAAGCCAGACCGGACGAGGCATGTGGCCATACCGAGACCCATGGCCCCCAATCCTATCAAACCGATCCTTGGTTTATCAGGCATCTTTCACGTTGTTTGAGATTTGTTGCCAACGCCAATTATAGTAACAAAGACAACAACCCAGCTATTATGTTAGATGGACACCAACAGCAATAATGGGTTCATGACATATAAAGAGCAGGAGAGACATAGAGTCTCATTGCGACAGGAGGGGAACATTTGTACTTTACCTAGTCTTAAATATCCGAAGTCTTCAAGCCCGCTGGGGAGCAGCACGAAAGAACTTATCCAGAATTGTCAAATGAGATATCAACGCGTGTTTTGGTAGGATGATCCCGAGCGTAGCATTAGTTACGTATGCTGAAATCACCACCGGCTACGATGGCTGATTTCCGGTGTTCACTAGAAACGCACTTCGCATTCAGGAGGCTTCTTCACAAGAGTCCGCTGAACTAGAAATTGATCTCTGTGCCCTCGAGCCATTGTTTAGCTTGCTGGTAAAGTAGATCGTGCTTTTCTGCGGCAATTTTGCTTCCGCCTTCTATTCCCCTCTCCCTGTTATGTCCCGGCATATCCTTCAGGACTTTCACTCCCATTGTCTTTTCCTGACAGTACGCTAAGTAGCGATATCCGGATGGAAACCTTTGCAAGTGCTCATCGTCAATCGACGGGATGTGCCTTGGGTCCACGGCGATCAACTTGTCCTTTTCGTACCAATGTCGAACATGTTCCGCTTCCCAGGCCGAATCACCAGATTTCTCGTCTCTGTTATTCTCCCAGAAAAACAAAAATCTACAATCGCTTTCTGCGTCCACCTCACAGCCATCCAGAAGAAAGCGCTGCGTTATAGTTGCCTTCATTTTGGTCACCGCCCTCGTGGCACTCCGGTTGATATCTGAAGTGACCCCATGGCAACGATGCATAATAAATGCTCCGGCATCCATCCCACGCTGGGAAGCGGCGACGAAATCCTTATGGTGTGTTTTGCCCGTCCAAGTAGTATAAACATGAGCTGAAGGACTGAAAATTGAAAGCAAGTTCTCCCACTCGCAGGCATCTCTATGCACGGGAAAAGTAAGTCCATCCAATTCTTCCCAGATAGCTAAAGTTCAAAAGTCCTCGTACCGGTACATTGGCCAGCCTTCAGCCAGCTCGCGAAGCCTACATCGTTCTAGTAGTAGCGATTCCGGGCCATTGTTTCGAACTGCATCACCTGGGTAGGAACCTTCAGGGAGCGAATGAAGATCGACCATACCTGATCCCCTTGAGTATGTATGAAACTGCAGCAAGGTGTCAGCCGGCAGGAGGAGGTCTTTAGTCAATACAGGTGGACAGGGAGTAGTTGGCCCAAGATAGGTACTTCTGGTGGTACGTCAATCATATGAACTCGGGATTAGCTGTATGTGTCAAAAATTTTTATCAAGGTTTTCGAAGCAGTTGCTCAAGATCATGGAGTTCACACAGGATTCAGTAGCGGGTAAGGTAAAGGAGCATAGAGTCAAAGCAGGTCGTGCTCCGCTCGAACGATAATCGGGTAAGAGAATTTCCGTCCAGCTGAATCGTCATATGAGCATTTGGAGAGTCTTTTGGTACCGTGAACTGGTGATAGCCTACCAGGCAAGCGACAAGGTCAAGGACGGCGACGACAGGAATTGGGAAGGCTTAAAGGACATTGAAGCGCGCGAAAGAGTGAGCATTCTATTCCTAATATGATGGTGCCGTGAGAGGTCGGCAGAATGGGTCGTTTGGGGGTAAAGAGGCAACTACTGTACATTATGCGGTCTGGTACGACCAGCAGTGACCAGCAATTCTTGAGGCGGGTAACGCTGCTTTGGGCAAGCCTAAGGAGCCTTGTGATTTTGTTGACGGGCGCTGTTTGGGACACGCACCGCCATAGGCACTGCGAGGGGTGCCCTACTTACCTGTGTTACGTACCAGGTTAGATGTGGTGTGCGTAGGGGCGCCTTTCTTGCCTACGCGGAACCCCAAAGAGAGTCGGTCTAGGCGTGGTGGAGTCCCCAATCACAAAATTCACCTTCTTTGTGGGCGGGCACCCTTTGCCTGATAAATTCACTTTCCGGTGCGCCGCCGTATGAAAAGATCTCAGACTGGTGTAATCCCGGATAAACTTGATTGTGGTGCGATGGTTTAGTAAGCAGTATTTCTTCTCTTTGCATCGCACCAAGAAAGTACCTTCCTCTGAGGAAGTTACCCTCTTATTGAACCTCGACTTCCGTCGATGCCCGACACGGCAGGACCCTGAGCCAGGCGCGATGGTGAACTTGAGCAAGTATTGTCGAGGATGAGAAATTGAAGCCATCTTCAGCTTCAGACTTGCACTTCCCTGAAAACGTGGCATACATTTCCGCTGTGCGGCAACACTGTTACCATCAACCAAGGTCAACTGTGAGCTTATCACCCACAAGTATGCCTGCAGTATTTCCGGCCCCAGGTGGCCCATCTCCCAAGATCAACCTCACCACGGGCGTCCTACCACCATATATTTCACCAACTCAAGCTGATCAGGCTGCTAAAAGGAAATCGCTATGGGAAACAATCCGCAACGTTGGCTTCGTTCAAACAGCGAACATGATTCTACCAGAGGAGCTATATGACATCCTGTGGCGGCATGTTGAGGCTTCAACTGCCTCAGTTGCATATGCAAAGGTGATTATGAAACTCGAAGATGTCCTTCAGGGGGCATTTTTCAACCAGTATATCAAGCAAGGTAAATTGTACCACAGGACGACCTAAGACGTTGGTCTTCCCCGCTATGCTTAGAATGTTCGATTGATAGCTTCCATGCAGGTAACATCATCATGCTTTCCGAAGGTGAACCGGGTGTGGACGAAGGGTTCTCTCTAATTGACGGTAAGTTGAGGTGTCAACTGTGCACGAAGTCAATTTCCAGTCTAACACGCTCCGCCACAGGCGTCCTGCGGCTGGAGCTCTCCAAAGAGATCTACGAACGTGCTGGTCTGCAGGGCACGCCGGTCTCATCTGGTGGTCGGAAGCACGTCAAGTCAAGATATGGTAAGTCAGCGCTTAGCCACAGCTCCTTATTCTACAGCGCCGAGCATCTTTCGGGGCGACTCTGACAACGCAAAGTTGTCGAAATCAATCTCCGACTCCCATCCATGCTTCACGGCAAGAAGGCTTTCGAGCGACTAGTCTGGGCGGCGAAGAACGTCCTGACCAAAAGCTTGAACTGGCTCTTCCTGGACCTAGATCAGTCCAAAGGTAAGCCTCGGAACATCAGCCCCTGTGCGACTACTCACACATGCAGATTCCGATCTCTCGAAGCAACCCATTACCGCGTATCACCCAACTATTCAACCACTTCAGCCCACAACCCAAACACTACCGAACGTACTGTTTCCTTCCACATTAACTGATGTTCCTCCGTGTTCACCACAACACCCACCATCGGAAGAGACTCAAGAGACGCTCTTCGATCTCCTAGAATATCTAGACATGCTTGCTCTTGCTTCACCGCAAGTCCAAGCCTCAGACACAACTGATTCCTTCATAAGTCGTTACGGAGTACCGGATGTCGAAAGAGACAACCTTGGTCAGACATCTCACAACGTCAAAGCCCTGACATGGACTGGGTTGATCTCGATACAGTGGATTCTCGAAGTCTTATGCACAGTCATGTAAGTGACACCTTCATCCCGTCCCACAAGGCCTGCCTCCCAGCTCGAAATCATGTCATTGTCTCTCCTGACCATGCGCAGAAAACAATCACGAACGCAGAATCTCCAAGACCTTCCAACACAGTCTCAATGGCTTGCACTCTCGGTGTCAGCCCATAAGACGCAGGCAACAGGACAGGTCGATGGATATACCATACTGCTACAGCCACGCCCCAGCAACGACGAGCAACGTCCTGAGGACGACGGTATCACCGCTGCAGCCGTTGCGGAAAGGACTGACGATCCCGAGCCCGAGCCCGAAGATGAAGACGGTTCGAAGGCTAGGGAGGACACTGAGATGACTGAGCCGGGAACTGAGGATCAAAATCAAGATCAAGATCAAGCCAAAAGTCCAGCGAGACGGAAAGGATTCCAACGATTCCTTTGCGCGGAGTACATTGATAATCTTACCTGACTTGTCAGCCATAAGAACTTAGTAGTCCGTGATGGACAAGAAACATGGCACTGGTACGGTTGGGCTGCTCAAAAGAGTGTCCAAGTATCGAACATGCAAATGGCACTCAATCCCAGAACAAACGCTGGTCGGGGTATCACTGTCCACTACGAACCGTCTTGCCCGTTTCAACGCCAAAGCCTCCAAAGCACATATCAGATCCGTCTGAGCATGCAGCTCAGATCTTAATCTTGTTATACTCCTCTCGACAACTAACACAGTACTCATCATACCAGCTCTTCACATCTTCGCTCACGTCAGTCGCATTGTGCGCCCCATCATTCAGCACCAGTCCTTCCACGACATTGCATCGACGGTTCTCATCCACGACCCACTGCTCCCACGCCGACTGCATGAGCTCCTTCTCAATGCCGTTCACTACACGCACAGCCACGAGCAGGTCATGTCGATAAACTCCCAATCGCTGACGAGTTTGCTGGAATTGCGCATTGCCGCTGTTACCAGCTCCGGCGTGAATGACCTCAGGATCATGCGCGTCGGAAAAGACGCTGTAGCAGGCACTGCTATCTCCCACCGGCATGCTGGCGTCGTAGTGAAGAACTTCATCAAGGTCGTTTAGATAGACGGCCCGGCTCATGACGACGTCTGGGGATACACCCAGGCGGGCCATGAACTTGGACGCCCGACGCTCGTGCCACCAGCCCAGCGAGTCGCGGTATGTATGCCAGCTGTTGTACAGTGCGCTAAGCAGCAGAGCGACAAGGATGAACTTATTAGCCGATAATGTCTTGTTCATCCATTTCACAAAGTCAATGAGACTTGCAAGAGCCATCGCCACGGCGCTTTGAGAGGCAGATGCTGCGCGTCGCGACAACAGTCCTGTTATTGTTGTTTGAAACGGCGGTCTCCGTAACTCGATGGCGAAAGCTGAGTCGTTGACAATCAGCTGGGTCGTCTCACTTGCATGGCCCACCTGGCCAAAGATCTGGACCGCCTTCTTCGTGCGACTATGCGCTCCTAGCTTGCGAACCTGGTCAGCCACCAGATCTGCGAGGTCCAGGCAGTCAAACTCGAGATCGTATAAGGCTTGCCGTTCAAGCATGCCACCGAGGATCCCTGCACTGCTCGTCCATTCGAGCTTGATGAACAGAGCAAGCTTGCATTTCGCCTTTGCGACGTGCGTGATGACAATCTTACTGACAAGCCGGTATCTATCCTGGAAAGGCAAATGCCACGGTGTCCGCTTGTCGGTCACGACATAGCACAGATGGTCGCTGTTGACATCCACGACCTGGTAATCTCGCACATGAGCCCAGGCTCCTTGACCAAGAATGGTAGTAGTGGGGATATCGAATGCAAACTCTCGTCGGAGTCGGCCTTCACCTAAACTCAACCATGGTCCCTGGTTGAGATTTTTCGCCCGGCGCTCGTGCTGTAACAGCTGCCAGATCGCGGTCTTGTCGCCGAACATAACGTGGAAGAGCGCCTTTGCGCTGATATCGAACTCCTTCTCGGTGGCGAGGCGAAGATTTCCTGTTGGCACATACTTGACAGGCTGCGCTGGTAGCTTGAATTTCGACTCTCTGCGACCAAGCTGTGTTTGATGCAGAGCTCGATCCACCCGAAGGGGTGCTCGGACTTCAGTCCCAATAGTGGAAGCTCTGTCGCGATATCTCAGGCCGCCCGTGTCTACAGGCGTGTTGGGGGAAACGTCCTCCCAGCTCTCGAGACTTGGGCTTCGATCACCTGACTCAGACTCCATCTTCAGCAAAGCCTTGATTAGCTCCTCAAGTTCCAGCGGCTCCTGCGAGACACTATTCTTGATCAAGAAGTTTAGGCGCTTTTGAAGGAGTTTTAGAGGTTCCAAGAAAGTCTTCAGAGTAATCCTCCGATTGCTACCATCACTCCCAGGCTCCGTCAGGTGCAAGAAGACAAAGTCGCAATCTCGTCCTGGTGCTGCAGTGGCTTCGTCAATGGAGCCTAGTGGGAGACTCGTGGTGAGTACAAGACCCATGTGGTTGCTGTAAAAGTATAGATCCTTGGAAGTGACGTATACGCGACCAGGGAATTCTTGCTGCTCGTTCGGATTCCAGGTTGCTCTGAAAACCATGACGAGACGTTCATCGCGTCGGACGTCCGGGAAGAGAAGGCGGAACTGCGCATCTTGCGACTTCAATTGGAGAGGATAGTAGTTGGGGAACTCGGACACTAGGAGGTCGCTTTTGATGTGTCTGAAGGCGTCACGATCGACGCTGATCGTACTCCTGTGCCTTTTGCTTGGCGATGGCGTACGGCTTCGAGTGAAATTCTGGGGAATACTAAGATCCAATTGAGATACAGCAGTGTGCGGCATTCCAGGCCGACGGGGTGGCGAGGGAGAAGGGTTTGGGGGTGAGGGCGATGTTTTGAAGACTGGACTAGGTTGTGTAGCAAGCTTGATCTCGGGATGGGTCTTCGGTTCACTGCGCTCAAGTCGATTTACAAGAGCAGTGTTGGAGGTGCCCCACAAGTTCGCAATCAGACTCGTAGGAATGCCAGACTTGTAAGGTGCAGGACTGAGGCCGCGCTCTCCGGTGACGATAACAGCCGCTTTGCTCAGGTTGGTCGGAGACGGCACTGCAGCCAACGTGGCAGGTGCCAGAGTACTGGGCGGCATGTCCCGAAGTGCCAGGGTGAACGTGTGTCGTGGTCTCACATCCAGCTCCGGGTTCTGCACCATTGGAATAGCTGGACCAACAGGCATTGATCCATGGCTGGCCGCAATCAGGCTTGCTATACCACCGGCAGGCAGATTGGGTGTAGAAGGGGTTGGAGACACCAGAGGTGATGCAGCGCTCTTTCTGTGCAGATCGAGTTTGGAGATGATGCGGGATGCTGTGTCACGATGACCGCCCTCTTCCGCAGCGGTTGACCTCCTGGGCAGGTCGACACTGCTTTCCCGTGCAGCCTCGCTACCCGGGACTGGTAGAGTATTGCTCTTTTCCAGAGCTGCGATGTCATCTCCAGCCGTGCCCGGTTCAGTCGAGCCAAGGACATAGGTGCCGAACTCAGGTATTGGCGGCGCCGATATGGCAAAGGCTGCACCTGTTTGAATGTTTCCACCTCCACTGAGATTTTGTGTAGCATTTGGATCCTCGAGTGCTTTAGACTTCGCCGACTCAAATGCGCCGATCCATTCAACGAGCTCGGCCTGGGTTTCGGCCTGAAGAAGGATGGTGTTCTTATTAGTTTTGAGCTCGAAACAGAACCGGCGTTCTTCGGCAGGCGCAGGCCGGACGTTGCAGAGTAGGACACCTATACGCTCGCTTTCCTCAACCCCGCCTGCTCTCGCACTTTGTAACAGCCAGCCAAAGACACCGTTGCGTATGAAGGCCCACCTGTGTACCCAAATAGTCCTGGTTGGTTTGCCGCCGTATGTCCGCAAGAACAACCAGCCTTGTTTCTCACCCGTCCTTGGGGCGACCTTTTTGGGTGAACTTTGCGACATGCCGCCTGTGGTATGAGCGTGACTTGAGAATTGAGGAATAGTCGACAAGCTGTAGTCATCCAGCTCCCTCGAGGGCCGAGTACTCAATTCAGCGGCTTCTTCGAGCTGTTTTTTAGCAGTCAAAAGCTCCTTTCGGAAGGTTCTCTCGCTAGCTTCCATCTCATTGAGCCACCCTCTGACTCTCTGCATCTCACCCGCACTTCTTTGAACTGTTGCTGCTGTGTTGTCTCGAGACACTCGCATCTCCTTCCACTGCTCGAAGAAGATTTGAACCAGTAATCGATCTAAAGCAAATCGAAATTGTGGGATTAGACTGTAAAAGTCCATCATCGCATGAAGATATGTCTTTCGCGCCTCATGTAACTGAAAAGCATCCTCCCTTAATGATGAAGGCTCTTTGGATTTTCCGAGTCCTGCGTATTTTGATTGGAGGTGTTCAAAGGTCTTCTGGGAAGCCTCGACAGCTCGCCGAACATCTTTGAAAGCCCTCAGGTCGTTCGTCATGAATTGTCTTATGGGATCGGAAACCATTGTGGTCAACTTTTTCACCACCCCTACCGCACTCATCCAATAATCCTTGGCCCCTTCTCCATATTTCTTCATTGCCAGGGTGCTGTAGTCATGATCCAGCATCGATTCAGATATCGTGAGTGGCAGGACAGAGTGCGAGATGAAGCTGTTAAGGACGTTCTCAAGCGTGAGAGATTCAGCGACAAGACGATTCGTGGCTTTGAAATAGTCGTCGAGCCATTTCTCCAGCAATTCGACTTGTTCCCCATAATGTACAACTGTGGCTCGTGAGGTCGGAGAGTCTATAGCTGCTTCTTTCAGGCCAACAGGGACAAGATTGATCAACCGGCCAACGTCGTTGGCTGGCTGCAGTGTCTCCGACATGACGAGAACTTGTGTAGGATAAGTGGAGGGAGCGCGTGCGCAGAAAGACCTCCTCGTAGGGTTATGTGTGTAGCTCCATCTCGAGCATTAGAGCATCAGTGCACAGTAAGCAGCATGCATGGGCAATGTCATTGCACAAAAAAAGGAAGTATTGTTTGAAGTCATGTGTTGATGTACCAGTACAGCAGGCAAGGGCCCCCAAATGTCCGGGATACCCTTACGTTAGCCGTCGACGTCAACAAAAACCTTGCAGATCAGATCCGCTGCGGAGGAGACCCTTGCACCGCCAAGATCTAAACGCTGCAACTTTTTTTTCTGCGGCGATGCGGGGATGATCAGGAACAAAGATCACAAGCACGGATAGTCTCTGGAAAGGTCCATTCACTTGATTAAGAGTCTAGATCAACATGGCGCGAGATCTTATGAGCAGCGATGGGTCTGAGAGTGAGGACGGCGGGGCTGAAGTGCAATCGAGCGACTTTAAAGTCAATGAGTCCTTCGCCCGGCGATTCGAGCATAACAAAAAGCGAGAAGAGTTGCAACGATGTAGGTTACGCTTGTGACGTCGTAAACTTATGCTGACAACTATAGTACAAGAAAAACTCGGCAAGACCTCTCACAAGCGCAAACGAGAAGACGATGCTGGCAGCGAAGACGACTCCTCGGACGAGTCCACAAGCGAGTCAGAAGATGAAGGAGAATTGGTGACGGAGGCTCTCGACTCTGAGATAGTGGCCACGATAAACGCCATACGGTCAAAAGATCCCCGAGTATATGATCCATCAGCCAAATTCTACTCCGAAACATCAGAATCCCAGCCGGGCGACTCGAGGCGAAAGAAGGAGAAGCCAATGCATCTTCAGGATTACCATCGACAGAATCTACTGAACGGAGACTCGGTTGCAGAAGAGACGGTTGAGGCTCCATTGACCTACAACCAAGAGCAGGAACAACTGAAAAAGTCGATCATTGGAGAGATCAACGCTGCCGCGGAGGAGTCAGAATCTGACCAAGAGGAAGAAAATGCCGCAACAGACGACAAATTTCTTGTTGCAAAACACCGCGAAAGACCAGCGAAACAACAAAAGGTCAACCTTGATGTCGAGAATGCCGAGAAAGACCCGGAGACCTACCTATCGAACTTCATGGTCTCTCGGGCCTGGGTGGCTGCTGACCGAAATCTGCATCCATTCGAGTCCGACGACGACGAGGAAGATAAGCGGGCAGAAGAATTCGAAGAAGCATATAATCTCAGATTTGAAGACCCTGCAAAATCGAACGAGAAATTGCGCACTCACGCCAGAGATGTGGCTGCAAAGTACTCCGTAAGGAGAGAAGAAGAGAACCCTAGGCAGAAGAAGCGAGAAGCTGAAAAGGCAGCCAAAGGGGCCGAGAAGCAGCAACGGAAAGAGGAGAAGGCTCGCTTGCGAAAGCTAAAGATCGAAGAGCTCGAGGAGAAGGTACGCAAGATCAAACGTGCGGCAGGAGTGAGCACCAAAGACATACAGCCAGAAGATTGGTCTCATTTTGTCGATGATGAGTGGGATGATGCCAAATGGGAACAGGAAATGCAGAAGCGTTTTGGCGACGACTATTATGCGAAGCAGGACCTAGAATCCGAAGAGGAAACCACGGAAGGGAAGCGCAAAGTCCGCAAGCCGAAGTTCGACGACGACATTGACATCAAGGATATTGTCCCTGAGTTTGAGGCGGAGGAGAAAGCCGAATTCAGCCTGACGGATGAAGAACAGCCTGCCAAAACAAAGAAGAAGGCGAAGAAGGGACAAGATGATAAAAAGCGGGATGCGAAGAAAGAGCGAAGGATCATTGAACAATTGGTGGATGACCAGCTCCAAATGGAACTCGAGAGTTCTCTGCCACAGAAAGCCGCCTTCAGGTATAGGGAGTCCTCACCAAAAAGTTTCGGTCTAAGCGCCAGGGACATACTGCTGGCCGACGACAAGCAGTTGAATGAGTTTGCGGGACTGAAGAAGCTTGCATCCTTTCGAGATCCGGAAAAGAAGCGCAAAGATCAGAAGCATCTAGGCAAGAAAGCGAGGCTGAGGAAGTGGCGCATGGAAACTTTCGGCAACGAGGAAGGACTGCAAGCTAGTGAATTGATACCTGCAAAGACTGAGGAGAGCAAGGAGTCAGATGGACAGAATGGCGCTGTTAATATTGTCACGAAAGGAAAGAAGAAAAGGAGAAGGAGCAAAAAGAACAAGGTTGAAGCTGTCGATGAGGCTTGAGTGAATATTCGGATGAGAAGAAATTGTCTGGCGACTACTTGTTGGAGTAAACCAATTTTGTACTGCATGAATCGACGCAGCGTGGGCTACTGTGGCAGCTATCGAAGCTCGAAGATGTTCAGGACTGTGGCTGCATACAGAATTGCAGTGTCTCGAAAGAAGCAGCAGAAACTCCGCATGTTGCACATAATGTTCAGCCTTGTTCGGAATCATTAAAGACATCAGGCTTGATATCCATAATATATACCATCCGTCGGAGTGGCACGATTTGGCTTTGGCAATAGTTTCCCACGACGTACTCGAGTTGAGATAACATGTTGTTCGCCGTGTTCGGGTCAAGCATAAGCCTCAATGAAAACAGGGAGCTTGCGTTGCAAGACTGTATGGATCGTCAGTGAAGTACCACATCTCGAAAACTACGGAGTAGCCTGTTGTAACTGTGGCGATCAGAGCGGAGAAAGGGGTATTCACTGTGGTAGAGGAGCACAGGGTCCAAGGTCCGAGCAGAGGTCCAGGCGCCAAAAAATGTCTCGCTGGCCCGGAGGAAGGTGGACAAGGGGGCAACGGTTGCCACGCAGTAGTGAAGATCGAGGACCACTGTATGCCAGTACGAGTGAGTTAGCAGGCCCGATCAAAGGCCTCTGGAGCCTCGGTGGGTGTCCTCCTTTTTTGCTCCTCCTACGAAATTTTATGATTGAGGACGATAATTGTCCGGGTAGGAAAAGATAGGGAGGGTCAGCGGAAAAATAGGTGCTTCCGGACTCCGGTACGGTACGTCGGTTGTTGCAGGAGCACTGTCCGAGCGACAAAAGCCTGGCGCATCCTGTAACCGGTTTAGCGCCAAGCCGGTCTGAGAAGCTCGAAAAATTACCTACTCACTTCCTTTCGCTTTATCTTTCATCTTCCCTTTGCTTCATTTTCAGCATTCGTGCACCATCATCCTCTCTCTCCTCTCCACTCCCATTTTCCACAGTTCAGATTCCAGCTGAGCCGTCAAGATGGTTGAAGGCGATGTTAACCAGGGCAAGAAGTCCTTCATGGGCATGGTGAGTTGATGGCCCCGAGCTCCCTTATCCCAATGCTGCTCCTGCGACTTCCTCGAGCTCAATGGACATCGCCGCATCTCGCAAACATCTTCAAAATCATATGCTGACTCGTCTGTGCTATGTAGCCCGGCTTCGTGGTGGACTTCTTGATGGGTGGTGTTTCTGCCGCCGTCTCGGTAAGTTTGTCGTCATCGAGCATGCTAGGGGGATTGAGATCTGACTTGATATCCAGAAAACCGCTGCTGCCCCCATTGAGCGTGTCAAGCTCTTGATCCAGAATCAGGTATGCTCATCCGCAATTTACCTTGCCTCTTCTCCGGGTCATCCTGGCGCATTTTCGGTCAAATCATATACAGCCGCAAAAAGAATTTGTCGAACTCGATGATACCGGATAAGATCAAGGAGAAACAAAACAGGTGCTTACAATTCATCAGGATGAAATGCTTAAACAAGGCCGTCTCGACCGCAAATACGCTGGTATCGGCGAGTGCTTCAGCCGTACCGCAAAGAACGAGGGTGTGATGTCTCTGTGGAGAGGTAACACTGCCAACGTCATCCGATACTTCCCTACCCAGGCCCTCAACTTCGCTTTCCGCGACACATACAAGTCGATGTTCGCCTTCAAGAAGGAGCGCGACGGATACTGGAAGTGGATGGCCGGTAACTTGGCTTCCGGTGGTGCTGCCGGTGCTACCTCTCTGCTCTTCGTCTACTCTCTCGACTATGCTCGGTATGTGTCCCTCCGTTCTGACAAGGTTATCGTGTTGCTAATCTCAACCACAGTACCCGTCTTGCCAACGATGCCAAATCTGCCAAGGGTGGTGGTGAGCGTCAATTCAACGGCCTGATCGACGTCTACCGCAAGACTTTGGCTACTGATGGTATTGCTGGTCTCTACCGTGGTTTCGGTCCTTCCGTCCTTGGTATTATAGTCTACCGTGGTCTTTACTTCGGCATGTACGACTCCATCAAGCCTGTTCTCCTGGTCGGTCCTCTTGAGGGTAACTTCTTGGCCTCTTTCATGCTTGGTTGGGCTGTCACCACTGGTGCCGGTATTGCTTCTTATCCTCTCGACACTATCCGTCGTCGTATGATGATGACTTCTGGCGAGGTATGTATCATCACGATCTCCACATTCAGAGACAAAAGATTGACCATTTTCTGCAGGCTGTCAAGTACAAGAGCTCTCTCGATGCTGCCCAGAAGATCATGGCTGCTGAGGGTGTCCGATCCTTCTTCAAGGGTGCTGGTGCCAACATTCTCCGTGGTGTCGCTGGTGCCGGTGTCTTGTCCATCTATGACCGTATGTGTAAACGCCTATTCCTTCTATTCTTTCACTACTAACCAGTCTGCAGAGGTCCAACTTCTCATGTTCGGCAAGGCCTTCAAGGGTGGTTCCGGCTAAGCGCCTCGCGATCCTACTCCGACAATTGCAAGAGAGGGTACTATGCAGTAAGTTCTTGCTGACTGGTACTCTCTTCCGAAAAGTTCAGGGGAACGGGTAATGGTGGGCCTTCATGTTGGAAGGCAAGGGGTTTTGTATGATGATAGGGGACGTAGTAGCGGGAGTTTGCAGATAGACGCCTCATGCAACAACATCTACAGCGCCCGCAAAGGAATCAGGACGGACAACGATGGAAATGCATTGCGGCCGCGAATGTTTACGATATTCGTTGGAGGTTGTGATCATTGACACACGGGGTTCTTGAATTCTTCCGCGTTGTTATTCCTCATATCCCACAATTGTACTTTACTGCCTGGTCTTGCAACTCTCTTTTCGATATCTTACACTACTGCGCCATTCACTGTGAACTGTAATTGACGTATGATTTGATCCTGATGCTTGATTCGATCTTGATCGTGATCTTATCTAGGTTGAGCTACTTTACAATCCTGGTCCTGATCTTACAATTGAAGTGTTGGTTATTCCCCTGTCGTCAATGCCTGTTGCTGGTGCAACATAACAACACCCACAAAGCCGTAATCCTTGTGAGATTCTCTCCAGCCAACGCCACCAAATGCCCTTATGGTCGCCGAATCTGATGTCTTTGATTTAAGACTTCCCCATTCCATTGATGTGCTTCCAGATCTCCTGCTCCGTGCTCGATAGCCTTTTCCCTGCGGCTTTTACCCAGGACATCGCAGTGTCCACAACCGTCTCATTGTCGCCCACTCGGCCAAAAATTGGCTCTCCGTCAAGTATACCTCCTTTCCTCGAATATGAAGACGGACTTGGTCTCTCGTAAGGCACGCATTGTTCGATGGGCTTGTCGTCGAACGACGCACGTGTGTCTTGCCTGTAGCCCGGTGGATGCGAGAGATCGTATGGATGGGTCGACGTCACGCTTGCGGGAGGTATCGTCCCGTTGGGTAGATAGAGGGAAGGAGATTGCTGGTGAGCAGGAAGCGGCACAGGCTGCGTGCGGGTTGGGGTTGCTGTGGGAAGATTGTGTCGAACGGGCGAGGTAATTGAAGATGTCCACTGAGGAGCTGTCCACTGAGGGACGTCGCCCGGTTGGGGTGCTTGTGGGACTGTGACCTTCGGCGCTTCGTTATAGTAAGGCGATGGTACTGCTCCTGGTTGTGGCGGTGGAGGGTTGCCTGAAGAATTGCTGGTCGTTGTGGGTGTTGCGGTAGTCGCAGTAGGTTGGAATCTGTTATTGTGAGTGCTTGAGGCGGCGTTGGTTGGCTGTGGAACAGCAGGTGCACCAGGACGAGCTTGTGGGTATGGGCGTGATGATTTCGTCGTAGGGCTCGCGTCTGCGTTGGCTGGTGCGTATCTGGCTGCTGCTGTACTGGGCGAGGTACCCGAGGCATGAGATGGAGCGTTGCTGTTAATGGGTGAGGAAGTGTGGACAGGGATGGGAGGCATGGCTGCTGATGGAAGGAAGTCTGTTGCGTGAGAAGATAAGTATCTCAATATGAGAGGGAGGAGAATGAAGGAAGAAGAAAGTCAGGAGAGTGAAGTGAAGACGATACAAACAGGTGAACAGGTCGCAGGTCGACCGTGCGTTTGATTCAAGGGATGAATTGGGAAGTCCACGTCACGTCATGACACAAGAAGCATTGCAAGCGATATAAGTTGGATTCAACCTCTCAGTAGTTGATAACAGGATCAGACATATATTGATGTATATACATGATATCCTCTTTGTTGTGCAATTACTCGATGTAGTCTTCATGCATGTGCCTGTTCCAGTTTGAGGCTCTCGCCTGCATTGCATGCGGACACAATCGACAAAAGAACCATGACGTCGGCCAAGGCCTGATAGGTAGTTTCACGTGACCATTCTGTCATTGGCCAAGGTCGTACCGCATTCTTCATGAGTGCAGAGCCTCGGGAACGGAAAAGGCATTGACCAGAAAAAGTTGGGATGATCCCATGTTTCTAACATCATGTCCTCAGGCTAGTCTTTTCTTACAAGGTGTGAAGCAATTACAGATCACGCTTCACTTCGTTCCCCATTCACATTCAGCCGATACCTCCACCGTGGGCCAGTGCTGGGCGCGCACTCAATTGTCTGACAGTGTCACTGCTTCTCCCCCACGACCGCGTGCTAAATTCTCGCGAGTTGATTCGTCAACCCAAAGAGTCGAATCCCAACTCAGCCATATCACGCCTGTCTTTGCGGATTTTCTTACGCATCTTCGTTCTATGATCGTACCGAACTGGAGGGACAACCTGGACTCGGGACCAACTATGGAAAATTTCGACGTGGGCATCAGCTACCATTAAAATCATCCTGCTCGCGGATACGTTTGACCACCACATATCGCCTAGACTGGCTTTTCCCACCGCTTCTTCATATCCCGATGCACATCTTCGTTGATATTGGACCATCTCAACCTGGTCCTTTCATAGGCTGATCCAGTCTCAAACATACATCGGCATATCCGGGCTGTTATAGACAGCCTCGTCGATCCGACTGATATCCGTACTACCGAGACTGTGTCAACTTTTGTGACCTATCACCTCCAATATGTACGGTTCTGTTTTTCTGCTGTCTGTGTCGGCTCTAATCCAATCAGGAAGTTCGGAAAGCAAATCCAGCGGCAGCAATTAGACCTTCCGGAGTATGCAGCCAGTTTTCTCAACTACAAGGCTCTGAAGAAGGTGAGACAAAGTTGATGCCGTTCCCGGGAGGACCGGTGCTGATAATCGTTGCAGCTCATCAAGCAGCTCAGTGCCACTCCAACTATCGCGGCACAAGGTGGCTCATCGACACTCGATACACAAGCCGCGCTTAGAGCAAACAAAGAGGTCTTTTTCTTCCGTCTGGTCAGCGCACATTCTATCTAAAGTCCACCGCGCCAGTGCTTATGTTTACCTCCAGGAACGCGAGATAGAGAAAGTGAATGTGTTTTATCTGCAAAAAGAGGCAGAGGTATGTTCAGCACCGTCAGTCAAATTTCCTATCTAACTCGCAGCAGTTCTCTCTACGACTCAAGACGTTGCTAGACAAGAAGCGCGTCATCCAAGCCAGAGGTGCTGCAAACTCAAGATTATCTGCAAGTTTTGCAACATTGGTTGAGGGCTTCCAGCAATTCGACAATGACCTCAATAAGCTCCAAGTATAGTTTGCTTCCCCTTCTTGTAAGCACATCACTGACAGCTGATAGCAATTCGTCGAAGTCAACGAGACTGCGATTTCGAAAATCCTGAAAAAGGTTTGTTTGAGTGCTTGCTCTATTCTTGCGGATTGTGACTAATAGCCTTGCAGTGGGACAAGACTTCAAAGGTATATTTTTCGTCAATAGAACCTGTCGCAGGCTAACTTTGATAGTCACGAACAAAAGAAATCTATCTACAAAGAGCTGTCGAACTTCAGCCATGTTTCAACCGGGACGTGCTACGAGACTTGGCAGATCGAGCCACGACCGCCAGACTCGATCTGGAAGCTTGGGCTGAGGGCGAAAACATACAATACGACGCCAAACCAGCAGATCGCACAATCGGACAGCGAGTCGGCACCGAAGATAGTGACATCGATCTCCAAATCCTCCAGGCATCTGCTGCTGGCAACGTCGCCGCTCTGCGTGAATGGATCGCGAGACTGGGTTCAGCGCCAAGCGCTGGCGAACGATTCACCAGGATATTTCTTGCCACCATTAGCGAAGCCCCTGATGAGTCTCTACACATGTTCTTGGATTCGGGCCTGGTCGATGTCCATGCTGAAGACGACATCAACGAACGAAATTGCTTGCATGAAGCTACCATATACGGCAAGGACAGTGTACTCGACTACGGTCTCAGTCACGGTGTTGACCTCACTCGCCTGGATGTCTATGGAAGGGTACCGCTTCATTACGCTTGTCTCCGAGGAAGATTGGCCATGGTAGAGAGATTGCTGGCGAGCGGACCCAATACCATCGACATGAAAGACCACGACAACTTCACACCATTGATCCACAGCATCGTCCGCCACCGCATTGAGTGCGTTCGTCTTTTGCTTGCCAACAATGCGGGGATCGACCCACAATCAGAAGCTGATCATATCCCATTGAACTTGGCTTGCCAGCACGAATCTATGGAGGTTGCCGCTATGCTACTCGAGAGGAATGCTAAGCTGCTTCCCGATGCAGAAGGGCTTTTCCCCCAACATCTTGTGGCTCGGTCGAGTCAAAAGCCGGATCTATTGCTGCTCCTACGACAACACGGGGCGGATCTCAATCAACGTGACAAGTTGTATCAATGGACGCCACTATTCCATGCCGCAAGTGAGGGTCGAGTTGAGTGCCTACGTGCACTGCTGGAGAATGGTGCCGATCCGGAAGCGCTTGATGAGAAAGGCCTTACGGCCATGTATTATGCTACTTGGGAAGGCCACCTTGAGTGCATGGACTTGCTGTGGGAACGGAGCAGTTATCGACGTGCCGAAAGGAGGACCTCCAGACTTGGAGCCGTTGTGCCTCCTCACAACCAGATGAATGCCATGGAAATCACCCCGGAGGAACCTATGGCGGCCGAAGGTGATGGGATACCAGACCTGTCATTACCACCACCTATCATACCTCTACGACGATATGGACACAACTTCCTCGACAACAAAACATTCATCGCCATCAGTTTTGAGCCTGGTTCGAAGGCCATTCACTTTTTCAACGAAGC
Source organism: Exophiala sideris (assembly GCA_000835395.1). Taxonomy (NCBI): domain Eukaryota; kingdom Fungi; phylum Ascomycota; class Eurotiomycetes; order Chaetothyriales; family Herpotrichiellaceae; genus Exophiala; species Exophiala sideris. Next base: position 1,078,556 of record KN846953.1, on the reverse strand, counting down.
AAGGTATCCTGCTGCTCGCCTAACCATTTCATCCAAGACATCAGACCTCATCCCTCGCAACTTGATGTTGCCTATTCAAGAAGATTCAAGATCTGTGTATTTCCAGGTCGAAAATCTCAGCACTTTTGCTGTGGATTTTGAGATCTTCCCCACATTTGGCTCTAAAGTCATCGCTAAATCTGTGGCACTACCAGATCTGTTCCGGGCGATCGAGAGCAGTAGTGGAACGTGCTGTCTACCTCTCTTCGACCCCAGGTTGCGGTCTGTTGGTCAGATCCAATTTAACTTCCAGGTCATCAAGCCCTACCAGGGAGCACCACTGGAAATTACACAATTTGCGACTTATTGGAAGGCTACCAGTGCATTGGATGACCATTCCGGTCTGGTGACAGGGTCGAGCCTGTCAGGCGACTACCTCCGACTCACTGTGCAACTCACCCGCGACGGCATCCCGGTCATCTACCCATCCTACTTTATCTCCTACAACAATCTCGACGTCTCACTTTGCCAACTTAGATTCGATGTGCTTGCGAAGCTCGGCCTTGCCACCTCCCTCCTCGACAACAATGGAACGTCATCTTTCCAGAGCGATGATATCATGCAATGGCGAAATCGTCTGTCCGGCTCGGTCATCGCGCTCCGGGATGTCTTGCTTGCGATGCCGGCTCATATCAACCTCAATCTGCACATATTATATCCTACCAGCTCGGAAGATATCGGTCTTGGCGTCTATGCCAATATTGATATCAACTCGTTTGCTGACAGAATTCTGCTGGAAGTCTTCGACGATGCGCGAAGGCTGAAAGGTTCGCACGATCAATCTCGATCAATTGCTTTCTCATCGTTCAACGTCAACGTCTGCACTGCGCTGAACTGGAAGCAGCCAAACTTCCCTGTCTTACTATGTAACGACCTTGGTACTTTGCATGGCACGCAACTTGGCAACCAGCAAGGCACTGGGCCCGCGACGTCGTTCAAAGCATCTTTCGAAAGAGCAACTTCCATCAAAGAGGCTGCTCGACTTGCGCAGATGAACAATTTCATGGGTCTGACGTGTCCGTCGCGCATTCTCCAAATGGTTCCCGCACTCACAGAGACGCTTAAGCAGGCTGGTCTGGTTCTCGTCTCCGATGCGTCCACTGACGATGGTGGTTCACAATCGCAACAAGTACCCGGCTCAACGACAGCAGGATGGGCCATGATGCCGGACGGTGTCAACGGTATCATGAAGGACAATGGCATTCTGAGGTTTAATGAGACGGTGGACATGTAATCTTCTTGCACAGCACTGCACAGATACATTTGACGGCACGGTCAAAGGAACCCCAGTTTTCATACGAAGAGGCCGACGCGGTGTAATTTGTGGATGTTTACGAGCTAGTGCTAGCACTACTTTGGTGCGTCGGAGATAGAGGTACGAGGACAGCCCTCTCTTCAGAGGACATGCTCAACTGCGCTCATGCCACTCAAAAGTTGTGTCCTGCGTTAAACCATGAGCAACTTGCTACATAGATATTAGTGAAGAAAGTCGAAGTCAAGCAGTGCAAGCTTCTGTTCAGGCTATGTGCCGAATAATGCTTTTGATGACTATCCCCTCTACCCCTTGATGTACATTCGCCGGAATCCATAAGCAAATATTGTTTTGTTGAATTGAAACAACAACGTTAAGTGTCTTCGAAACGGTGAAAGCGGCCTGCAGGCATAGAGATATGCCTACCACATTAGTCTTCAGACCTCGGCCCCTCCTGGTTTGAACTCATGGCCCGCACCCTCCGGACATGTTCCTGCGCCGCCTCCCAGTCATAAACCGTCACATTTTGATGTTTGACCTCCAGTATTTTGAACTCCCCACTGTCGGGCAGCCCTACGTCGCCATGGTACAAACCGTCCATCTCACCTTCGTGGAGGATTGCATCAGGCCCCAACTCTGCTTTCAGATCCTGCAGGTATTCCTTCGCAGCTGCATGTGCTTCGTCCTTTGATACGAAAGATTCCAACATTTCCATGTCCGTGACTGGTGGGTGCCCGAGAGCTTCCATAAGGTCTTCGTCTCCGGTAGTTGTGTTGACACAGATACTCCAGACTTCACAAGGTAAACCGTGCGCAACTCGGGCGTTTTGCTCTCTCACCAGCTCGAGTCTCATGATGTTCCCGTCGGGCAAGGGCGCGTTGAAGTGCTTCAGGCTGAGGAGGGCTGCGTCGCCGCCGCCGTAGACGATATCGTCGAGGGTGCGCTCGCCCTCCACGCTGCCTGCGTCTCGCAGCTTCTTGAGCAGCGGTGGAAAGATGTTTTGGAGTGGGTAGTATGGCCCTGAAATCGTCACACGGTGGATGTGCGGCGTGGACGTTTTGACGTAGTAGATGGTGTCTGGGTCGGCCACGGCAGGCTCGTGACGCATGCTTGGAAGGCCGGCCATGCGGAAGGTCGATCTCATGCGCCCGGACTGTCCACCCGCTGCGAGGATGTCGCATTCTTTCTTGTGGGTTGGCCAGTCATTGCGTTGGCATTCCTGTGAGCAGTAGTGGCGAGAGCGACACTTGCTGCACCGCTTTAGGGGCTCTTCATCTGGGTCAGGATGGTGCTGACACCTGAAGCAATATGATGTTGCTGTTGCGGTTGCCATTTTGAATGAGGGTATGGGGAGTGTAAGGTCGAGCGGTTCACGAAGGTACTTTATCTGATTTTGGGACCTGTGTGTTATGCTTCCCAGCGGTGAGGTCTAGCTGTATCATTGGTTGGTTCATATGCAAACTGAACCAGGGGCTGAAAGCGTAGTCATGGACGACCCTTCTACACCATGCATCGATCCAAAATCGGACCATAGCAGTGGGGCGATTCTCGATTAAAAGCGTTTGATGCAGAGAGGCCGTGACAGAATGAAAGAGAAGCGCTTGTACCTAGCTGTGAAACATGGAACGGGTGACGAGGCTGACGGAAGTTATGTAAGTCCTGACTCATCTTTTGGGGAGACTATTCTAAAATCGATAGGCGACAACATCCCTGCCATGCGAACTACTCAGTATTCCATCATTGCATCATGTGCACTTTACTTTCAGACGTCGGACACTCCTGACGATCAATGTGTCTGGAAACGATATCACAGCGGCTCGTGCGATCAATTCTAGCTCACAAGTGCCAACATTGCTGTCTTCTCCAATTATTCATACAATCTTGCCCTCAGTTACATGCAGATCCTCCAGTTCAATCTCCAAAGCTGTCTATCATATTTTACGATGGACACGACAAGGGTACGCAAAGCGTTCAAATATCCTAACGATGATGACGACGGAGAACACGATGAGATAGATGAAGAAGGTATACCTCACCTGCTTCCCCTACGGCCAATATCCACCTTTGGCCAGGCTTTCACCACCCAGAACGTCTTACTGTCCTTACAACCGTCCCTCAGTTGACAGTCCCCTTCAATCCACCTCCCCTTTTTCCAGATTGTCCCTAAGCTGACATTTGTTACCAGAGCAAGAACATCTCCTTACACAGCTGAGAGCCTCAGAGTCGACCACCAATGCTCAATACACGCTGATATTCACGGCACTACCACTAGTCGTCACCCTGCCGTTCCTGTGGTATCTAACACTCTCGACATCAAGGACAATGGCTATGCTATGTCTGCTGAGCATCACATCACTCGCTTCAAGCTCCTATATCATGTTCTTCGTGCCCGTCAGTACTTCATCCTCGCCCTCTGTGGCAGAACGATCTGCTCCTCCCAGCTCTCGTGCCGAAGCAGCACGGCGGAAGTTCGCGCTCTCAGATCAAAGTCCAATCAACCAGTACTTACCGTACCTCAATGCCTCGATCGATGCATTGCTATTCCTCGCGTCGATGGCGTATCGATCGAGGACGAATGTTCCTGAGGGACTGTGGCTATTTCTGCTTTTACCGGGTGTCATGTTTGCTATGGTTTTCATGGCGAGGAGGAGCATCAATGAGATTTCGAGGGGCTTGGATGAATTGCAAGGTTTGAAGTATGAATACAAAGGGGCGTGACGGGAATTGAAGCACGTAGCTTGAATCTTCATGCAGGCAGCAGGTATAGGAGGAGTTCGAGAGGTGGACTTCATGTTGACCACTTTGCGGGTATATGGACGATACCACATCAAAAGTGCTGTCCCATGATATACGGATGATTCCAACAGGTCAATATTGCACACAGCCAACAAGTACCTCCCGATAAACACCTTTGCTGCTCATTCACAGGCGGATTGTGTCAATATACTGTTACAAAAATTTATGGTCGCTTCCAACAACATTCCTGGATCAGGCTTTCGCATCCACAGCCTCCCTCAATTTGGCGTTGATTTCCGCTGGCTTGGGTGGTTCGGGGACTGTAGGCCATGCTTTCTTCAGAGCGTCTTGTATCATGACCAACGTTCCTTTGGGCCCGCTGACGGCACCTAAACAATTCCGTTAGCAACCAGGAAGGAGATTATTGCAAATTGACACTCACCATTAACAACCACAATCCCGTTGTCGGTATCTGTTTGCAGGATCCTCAAACTCTGCACTGTATTCCTCTGGCCACCCATATTACCAGCCATCTTCTTTCCCGGATATACACGAGAACCACCACCTTGCCCTTGGCCCAGCGAACCATGCGATCTGTGACTTTTCGAGTGACCGTGACTTCGCGGTTGCCCCTTGAAACCCCATCTCTTCATTGGCCCTGCAAAGCCTTTACCCTTGCAATTCGATCGCGTGTCCACGAATTGTCCCTCGATAAACCAATTCGCCCGGATCTCCTCGCCGACAGGTAGTAGACCCTCCTTACTGCGGACGCGGAACTCGCGCTGATGCTGCTTCGGACTTACACCCTGAACAGAGTAGTGACCCAACATCGGTTTCGTCACGTTCTTCGAATTGACGGAGCCACAGCCTACGCACACGGCATAGTATCCATGCCGCCTTCTCGTCTTGTGACTGACAACTTCATTCTGGTCCAACTGCAGGACTGTGCAGGGTATGCGCTTGCCGGACTCAACGTCGAAAACAGCGGTCATGCCCTTCTTCACGGCCAGAGCTCCTGTCCGTAAGGGTAGTGTGTCTGATGCTATTCTTCGCTGGAAAGCTGCGGCTTGTGTAGATAATAGAGGCTTGATTCCCGGGACGACATTGTATGGGTTGGGTCTCGGCGGGTCTATCGACTTGATGCCGAAATTTCGCTTTGGTGAGGTTCGAGCAGGTCGCCGTAGGAGGGTGCGAGACAGCAGGGATGGAGGAGCGACGAGTAGGTTTGATGGAGCCGGAGGCATGCTGAGTTGACGCGCACAACGCCTGCTAGGCTTGTTAAGAGGAGGTTGCTTGATATGGGAACTTGAAAAGCTACTCGTACAGCATCGCTAACTCGATTCCGCAGGGAGTCCGGCCGGAGAACGAATTGAAACATCAGGCTTGGCGGGCTTAGGTAAGCGAGACGAGGTCGCGCCGCAGATTTACCACACAATAATGCCGCTTTAAGATCGTTCTTTCTCACACGACTCACCTTTCGAGTCTCATCTCTCATCTCTCATCCTTCTGCTCTCCTCCAGCAATGCCGACTCGATCGGCCAAGCTCCGTTTTGTGACACCCGGTGGAAAGGAGAAAGAGGAACAGGTTGCTTCAGTCCTTCTAGCCTTGCGTGAGGCTGCCATGGCTTGGTAGGCTTGACTCCGTGCTTTGATGCCCACCTTTGCCCGCATTGTGTCCACTGGGACGCCGGTGGCCGCACTCCCTTGTTCCAGGCAAGTATTCAACTGGACACCACTTCTCAAGCCAATCCATGGCCTGGCATGCTCAGTCTTGCTGTTTGTAACGTTCGCAGTTGAATCCTAACACTTCGCGAAAAATGGCCAAAACATTCTTTATTACAGGTGCAGGGAGCGGCATCGGCCGTGTCGTGTCGCGTTATTTGCCTCGCATCTAATGCTTGTTGCCGACATATCTTCTCAGATCTCTACAACTACCAGCAAAACACGGTCAACGGAAAGTTGTTCACCATCCGAACGCGCTCATTCAACGGAACCATGTACTGGCTTGCGCAAATGGTGTCCAGCTTCGCTTTTGGAGCCTTCTAGGACAACAAGAAGATGACTTGCCGATCTCGCGCTATATGGGGATATATGATCTCTGGCGCTTTTGTTCTTCTTGTCTGGGGAGGTGGTCTAGCACTCCAACTTCGAAGAACACCCACCAGCAACCATTACGCCCTGCGTCAGTTGGATCTAATCGACTCGGTTGTCAAATATGCCGGGCCTATGCTCCTCTACTTCGCCTATGGCTCCTTCGATGCGGTGTGGCAAACTTTGACCTACTGGACTTTGGCCTACCTTGCCGACGAATCGCCAGAACAAGCTGCACGCTACGTTGAAGCGTTCAAAGCTTTTGAAGCCACTGGAAGTGCAATTGCATCCAAGGTCAATTCGATTGCCGTCAACTATAATACTGAGTTTGGCCTCCGACTGTTTGTTCATTGGTGTAGGCTGGGTTTGTGCACTGCCTGTCGTTTTCAAGGTCAAGGAGCCTACGCTCTAAGGGTGCATGGCGGGCACTGCAAACCCAGAAGTCGATCTGCTACATGTCAGCACTAAGCAACCTGGAGACGAGAGTGTCGAGCGTGAAGTTGTCCACCAATTACAGCAAGATTGAATGAAGTACAGAGACGTGCGATTCAAAGTTGTACAGCAAGCTGGTACAATTGTAGACGAGGCTGTGCCGAACGTTTGCCGGAGGGGGTGGCTTTCCAGGGCAAGGCTGAGAGAGCACCAAAAATGTCCGAAGTGGAGTTGTTTGTCCATGGTATTTCTGGTGTCCCAAGTATTTCGAAATGCCTCCCAGTATCACAGAACCAGTTTATGTCCTTGTAACACAGGTTTGTTACTTCACCTTGATTGCAAGCACACAGCCTCATCTTGGATCTTGGATCTGTGGCTGTGCGTGGGAAGAAATTTCCATTGATGACGTCTTTTTGTATATGGGATGTTGATTGGTCAAACGCGAGAATTCGTAACCATCTCAACATATTAAACATCTTGTTCTTACGTTTTCTGCCCTTTGGCATCATTCTTACCCCAGATTCTCTCGTCGTCCACGACCTTTAGAACAACACCATCTCAATGATCCAAGCAAACCGGTAGCCCGATATCCAAATGAGTGGTAGAACCACCAGTGGCCTCCTCAGGTCTTCCTCCAGCCACTTACTCCAGCCAATCATGTCCATCATAGACACCCACAAGGACCTCTCGGCTCTCTTTTCGAAGCAGGTCCAGGCCACTCCGGACAATGTGGCCTTAGAAGACGACAAAGTCACCTACACCTATGCCGAACTAGACCAAAAAGTCGCCGACCTCTCCCACCGTCTCCGTCAACATGGGGTCGGTCGAGACAAGCTAGTTGGGGTGCTCCTTCCTCGAAGTGCCAACTACGTTATCACCTGTCTGGCCGCCCTTCGTGCTGGAGGAGCGTTTCTAGTCCTCGAGCTTGCATACCCTCCAGATCTCCTGGTCGACGTTCTTGAAGACTCCAAACCAGCGGTTGTGGTCACCTACAGGGCCGAACTTGGCAAGATTAAAGACCGTGCTCCCATCATTGTGCTCGATGACGAGAAAGAGAGCGAGGCCAATGGGCATACAGAAGAGCCTTCCCCTCTGCCTCCCGATAATGACCTGGACCGATTATCCTTTGTTGCATACTCGTCAGGTACGACCGGCAAGCCCAAGGGTATCGCGAACCCTCACAAAGCCCCCGTACTTTCCTACAACTTGAGGTTCGGGATCAGCAACCTTAATCCGGGAGACCGTGTCGCTTGCAATGTGTTCTTTGTCTGGGAGATCATCCGTCCTCTGTTGAGAGGGGCAACAGTCGTTGCTGTTCCTGACGATGCGAGCTACGACCCAGCTGCTCTAGTTGGACTGCTGGCTTCGAAGCATATTACGGAAACACTGATGACACCGACTCTTCTCGCCGCCGTTCTTTCCAGACATCCAGAGATTGGAAAACGCCTCCCAGAGCTGCGAACACTGTGGCTGAACGGTGAAGTCGTCACGACAGATCTGGCTCGCCGAGCGCTCAAAGCTCTGCCAAACGTGCGACTGCTCAATTGCTACAGTGCTTGCGAGACCCACGAGATTGCCTGTGGTGACATTAAAGAAATGCTAGGTGACATTGATGACAACGCCAACTATTGTCCTGTTGGACCACCGTTGGACCCAAAGCACACTTACATCCTCAACGACAGTGGTCAGAAGGTCGAAGACGGGGCTAGCGGAGAGCTGTGTCTGGGAGGGCCATTACTGGCTCGTGGCTATCTCAATCGTCCGGAGACTACCGCAAAGGCATTTACACCTGATCCATACGATTCTACACCTGGAGCTCGAATGTACAGAACAGGTGATTTGGCGCGCTTGCTGCCTTCTGGACTTCTTGAAATCACAGGTCGGGTTGGAGCCATGATCAAGCTTCGAGGATACTCTGTGGTGCCTGGCAAGGTCCAGAATGCAATCGTGGCACATTTACGTGTCCGTCAATGTGCTGTCATCGCTCATGGTGAAGGCTTGGAACGGCAGCTGGTGGCCTATGTTGTTCCAGATAAAGAAAAGGCCGACGATCGTGAAGAAGTGGTGATCAACGACTCTGGCCACAGTCCAGGAGCGCGTCGTGCATTATCTGCATCCCTGGCTCATTACATGATTCCGGCATTGTGGGTTGAGCTCGACGTATTACCCACTCACGAGGTCTCAGGGAAGGCCGATCTGAAAAGCCTTCCTCCCCCCCCTACGGGAAATGCCACCCCCGTGAATGGTCAGAAGAAACTCGAAACTTCAGATACTATCAGTATCGAATCGATCGCTGAAGTCTGGGCGGCCACGCTGAAGATATCACCTACCAGCATCTCACCGGAAAACAACTTCTTCGACTTGGGTGGACACTCTCTGTCTCTCGCGGACCTCGCTTCGAGATTGTCCAGGAACTTCGGTTTCCGGATACCTCTCGCTCGTCTCGTCGATCCACCTACGCTCAATGGCCACTTGGAAACTGTGCGTGCTGTACGAGATGGTCAGGTCGCAGCCGTGCAAGCAGATCTACCCGCGGTTTTGCGTGCAGACTCAGTCCTCGACAAGGAGATACAGCCAACCAACGCGACCATTCGCGCTCTCAACAAGGCAGACACGGTACTTTTGACGGGTGCTACTGGATTCTTGGGTGCTTTCCTACTCAACGATCTGTTGGCAAGCACATCGGCTCAGATTTTATGTCTCGTACGGTTCAATGATCCATCTGAAGAAGATGCGCCTGGTGGTGTTGCGAGACTGCGCAAGAACTTGCTCGACTTGGGATTATGGAGTGACTCAATGATGGAACGTGTCGAGATCCTGCCTGGTAATCTGCATCGCAAACGATTTGGGTTGTCCCATCAAGCTTTTGACGATCTAGCTGCTCGTGTCCAGGTGATCATACATGCCGCTGCCACAGTCAATCTTGTCTACCCTTATGCTGCCTTGCGGAACTCCAATGTCACCGGCACACGTGAGGTCTTGCGTCTAGCATGCCGTGCTGGTGCGACCGTCCAGTACATCTCTACTAACGGCGTTTTGCCACCGTCACAGACTGGATGGCCTGAGGGCACCATGTTATATGTGGACGAAGTGCCAGAGAAGCTGCTTGACGGCTATGGTCAAAGCAAATGGGTTGCTGAACAGCTTGTTCTTGAAGCTGGTCGTCGGGGACTGCCCGTGAAGATTCATCGGGCGGGCACAATTAGTGGGCACAGTCTGACTGGTGCGGGCAATGCGTGGGACCTCTTGTCGGCATTGATCGTGGAGTCACTACATCTGGGTCATGCTCCAGATGTGCAAGGCTGGCGCGCAGAGATGACTCCCGTCGATTTCGTCAGCAAAGCCATCATCCACCTTTCCAATCAGACTCACGCTAAACAACTCGTGTTCCACCTGGGCGACCCCGACCCTGTCGACTGCCGGACAGTGTTTGACAATCTACGAGAGCTTGGATATCCAACTGAACGTCTTGGGTTTGACGAATGGGTGGCACTGTGGAATGAGAAGAGAGGTTCGGCCAAAGGAGGTGAGGGTGCCTTCACGGTCGATATCCTGCGCAGTGGTATGCCCAATGTCGGTTTCCTCCAGGACATTGTTGTGCTCAACAATGCCGCGACGAGACCATTCCGCGCTGTTGTTGAGCGACCCAAAGTGGACCTGGTCCTGCTCGAGACCTACACTCGTCACTGGTTTGCTCGAGGATGGCTACCTCGACCACCATCAAGCCACAGGTCTCTCGGCGGATCAGCACATCCTACACGCAGAGGACCTCTGGCTGGACGCGTGGCTGTCATTACGGGTGCCTCTTCAGGCATCGGAGCCGCTGTTGCTGTCGCCTTAGCTCGAGAAGGATGTCATGTAGCTCTCGCGGCTCGACGACTTGATGCTCTTGAAGCCGTCAAACGCAGACTTGTCGTCCGGGAAGGAAAAGTTATTATCCGCCAGACCGATGTAACAGACAGGAAACAAGTCGAAGCACTCATCAACGCCACACACGGCGAGCTTGGTCCCGTGGACATTCTGGTCTCGTGTGCTGGTGTCATGTATTTCACAATGATGGCCAACACACAGGTCGATGAGTGGGATCGGACCGTTGACGTCAATTGCAAGGGTCTGCTGCACTGTCTGTCATCCACAGTTCCAGGCATGCTCTCAAGAGGGAGTGGTCACATTGTTGCCATCTCATCGGACGCTGGCCGTAAAGTCTTCCCTGGTTTGGGTGTTTACTCAGCAAGCAAGTTCTTCGTCGAAGCCACCTTGCAGAGCTTGCGACTCGAAACCGCAGGCAAAGGACTACGCGTGACCAGCGTCCAGCCAGGAAATGTCGCGACTGACCTCTTGGGCATGTCGACCGATACTGAGGCTCTTAAGAAATATGGAGAACCATCGGGTGCCGAGATCCTTGATCCGGAAGATGTGGCCAACTCTATTGTTTATGCATTGAAGCAACCTGCACATGTCAGCGTAAATGAGGTCTTGATAGAACCTAGAGATGAGCCGATATAATCGGGGACAAAAGTCGTATGGGCTAACTAGAATGAGGAAAGGAATAGAACAAAATGGTACACAGACAAGTTGCGCTAGATAGACTGTCTACTATCGCATTCGTGCGTCATGAATGATATACTCGAAGCTATATGTGCCACTGAATGCTTCTCTTCTAGACGGTACTCAACTAGAACGCTGAACCTCGAAAAGGGGTCTGACGCAGCCCCGTCAATCGGCAAGGCTGAATGATGATCAACCGAAGATCAACCGTTTATGAGCAAAGCTCTGCGGAATCTCATACGACATTTATTTGGTACTCGCTGTGCTCGCATTGACTCTCTCCCACAACTGTAGTCCAGCAGAGCCATAACCTTGATTGCTCAACATAAATCACCATGCGCAGCAAATCCCAATCTCTCCTGTCCTCCTCCTTCAGCAGCCTCACAATGCATACTCACGCGCTCCCCATCTCAATCCGTCAATCCATCCTCCGCACACCACGTTCATACACATCAAGCTCAATATCAGCCTCAACCTCAACCTCAATCTCAACCTCAATACCAAGCCGACATATCCGCGTATTCCGCCGCCACGCCTCAGACATCTCACCCTCCCGCATCGTGAGGCCTCTCGTCCCCCCTCCTCGCGAAGGCGCCGGGCCCTTGTTATCTCGCCGCCCAGACCGCGAGTTACCCAATATAGAACGCACATCAATATGGTTCAAAACACTCCCCATATTCTTCGTTCTAGTCGGCCTCTCCTCCCTCGCTATCTTCAACTACCAAAAATCCACGAGCTCGACCGTCAACTCGATCCTATACGCCTTGCGCACCAACGAACATGCCCGCGCTCTCTTAGGCGATGAAATCTACTTCGCCAGCAAAATCCCATGGATCCGCGGCGAATTGAGTCCGCTACAAGGAGTCATCGACATTACTTTCTGGGTGAAGGGTACGAAAGCCACGGCACAAACGAAGTTCGTGTCACTCCGGAAAGGAGGGAAAGAGTACTTTGAGACATTGGAGTGGAGTTTAAAGACAGAGCATGGTGAAGAAATTCAACTTCTTGAATTGGAAGGGACGAGGGATCCGATTTCTGGGGCGAATATCGAGTCATAGCCCAAGAAAGCATGAGATGTACATTGTGTCTGTCTGTACAGTATTGAAGCCATGAGAGCCATGTTTTGTAAAATGTACACCTGCGATATCCGACAGACGTTCCGTTTGTACAATATCCTACAGATACACTCAGTCTGACCCGCTGTGTCCACTAGCAATGCGGTGTGCCGCTCGCAAAGAAGAAGATGAAGATGAGAAGAGTGTTGTCTCGTTATAGTGACCGCTCAATCATCACCCTTGACTTTCGCACCCTTCGTATTCACGCCCGTCCCCGAGGTAGACGACGTGCCAGTAACGGCCTTCCTCGACGGCACCTTTCCAATATTCCACCCCCAACCTCTCAACGTCTTCACGACCTTAGGCAAAATAGCTGCCGTGAGCGGCACCCTCACAAAGATGAAGGATTTGTGAATCGCGTACGCCAGCGCAAGTTGTGTCCATAGACCTGTAACACCACGTTAGCCCAGCACTCAGCCCATACCACAAATACCCAGCCACTGGGATCTCTCTGAGGTGGTACGTACTAGCATTATCCCCCGAATTCGCCTTCTCCGCCTCCCTGTACCCATGATCATCCAGACCCAGCACACTCTGCGTTCTCGTCGCCGGCTCATTCTCCTCTAGAATCCTCTTTCCCCGAACTTCAGGAGCTACCACCTCCCTCTCCACCTCGTTGACAGCGCCATCAATCCCCTGCTTGACCCCCTCCTCCGCAAACGGCCACTTCACAAACCCTTTCACCGTATCAACAATAGCATGTTCCCACCGTCCAATCCGATCTGTGCCTAGTGTTCTTACGGCCAGGAAACAAAATGGGAAGTCCAGCGCCGAGAGAGCCAAGTACACTCCCACCGCTGACCATCCGTACTCGCGCGACAGCTTTTTCAGACGTTCTTTAAGACTCAGGTTCTCTTTCGGAGGCGGTGCGGTGGTGGAATTGTGTCGTCTACCACTTCCATTCGTAGGTCCGCGACGACACCGACGGGACGCCTGTTGTGTGAATGTGCCGCCATTGATCGAGCGCTGAGTGTACCGCGAGTTTTGTATATGTATCGATCTCGTCGCGCGTTGTTGGACAGGTCTACCGGATCGAAGGTTCGACGACTGGTTAAGGACTCGTCGAGTCAGAGGACGGGTTTCGAAGAGCTGCCGTAATGCATTACGTTGTAAGAGGCGCATTGATTCCATGGCTGCGATTCTGACGAATTAAGAAAAGAAGCCTCAAGTAGAAGACAGGTGAACTTATAAGAAGAATATCATTGATATCTCGAGTCCATGTTCGCCAGGCTTCCACCAGAAAGTGAGGAATTTAATGCATGCGCTAACTATGACATCGAAGCTTTTTCGGAGTTTGCGGGTTTGGAGTTTCCCTTGCACAACACGAACCACTAAAACGAACCACCAGCAAACCAGAACAGGTTTTGAATCATCAATTCCTAATTAATGTCGAATCGTCTACTTCAATTCTCGTTCGCAGCAACGTTTGGGAAAAGCTCTTGATTGCATTCATGTATCCTAAAACTACAATCCCACAAGGGTTCTAAGATCCAGTACTAGTAACCCCAGCTGTTTGTTACTCTTGACCCGAGTCCAAGTTTCTGTAGCAGCACCTTGAAATGTCGTTTGTAGTCCGGGTGTCTGTCACCAAAAAACAACTCCGACAGCTGTTGACAAACAAATCGACTCGACTAGAGCGAGTGCTTCGGTGACCTTCCGCGCTTCCTTGGAGCGTCAGCCTTCATTCCCACAGGTTTGTTTACACTTGTAAATCCCTGGCTCTGTCCTGGTCTTTTGGCTGGTGGCTCATCATCCGAGTCCTCACTATCAACCCATGCCGCTGCAGAAACCTTGGTCGCGACAGGTTTTGACGCAGGTGGACCTGAGGTTTTGGCTTTTTGTCCATTCTGGATGACTGGTTTCGCTGCTGACTGCGAAGGTGGATCGGTTTGCTTGGGTTCTGTCGAGGGTTCATCCAAGAAGGAATCTTGAGACCAAACATCATCAAAGTCATCCGTGTCATTTTCAATCATTTCAATCGCAGCCATTTTGGCACGTCGATTCGCTTGAGCCTCCTCCAAAGACTTGGATGATGGTTTTGACACTGTGAGTGCTGGTGCCTTTCCAGCCGTGGGTCTTTTGGGTGGTGGCGATTCAACAGAAGAGATCGAGAGTGATCTCATGCTCCGCTCGGATACACCATCAAGGCTTTCAATGACCTTTTGAGCAACTGTTGGCTTCACCGGTATTGCTGTTGGCTTCAAGGAAGGATCAGGGGCTATCTCGACTGGTGGACTTGAAGCTGAGGATTTGTCCTGACCATCTTTAGCGGCATCGCTCATCTCTGACTCTGAATCATCAAAGTTGAATTCTGTTTCATCCAGTCGAAACACTTTAGCTGGTTCCTTCCGGTGCTCAGCAGGTCCAGGTAGTACTTCATCGAAATCTTCTTCGGACGGTTCCTCATAGTGCGTCTGCTGCATGCGCGTTTGTCGCCTTGTAATGTCAGCATCAGGAGGAGATCGAGGTGCTCCGTCAGCAGCAATCTTTCTACGATCCCGATAGCGACCCGGCGTGAAGTCATCGTCCCGATCAACGACAATATGTTCAACTCCTCGAGACCTTTTCGGTACCTGCTGTGGGTTATCTGCTGCAGCATTGAGAGCTTGTAAATCAGAGCTGATGACCGGCGCAGGTACTTCCGGCACCCCATTCAAGGCTTGCCGGGCCACATTCGCCATCTGATCCACTTCCGTAAGCCTGTCACCTTTGACTGGTAGCTTGACAATGAGGGATTTCCGCTGCTGCTTCTTGGTCTTTTCGGTTGCCTGTTTCTTGGATTTATAGGATCGCTCGCCGTCATCTAACCTGGCTCGTTTGCGCTTTCTTTCCACCATCTCAATTTCTGCAGGCTCATCAGCTACAGCCGCTTCATAGCCCTCGGGCACGGCATCCGCCGTTTCCTCTTCGATGGCCAAGGCAGGGTGTCGGCCAAGTTCAGGATCCGGGTAGTCGTAAGTAATTGCCTCCGTTGGATCGTAAGCATGTTGGAGATCACGAATGACACCGCCTTCGGGGACCCAAGGAGTATCCCCAGGTGTGGAATCACCATCGGCCCTTGCGCCTTCAGGGTGTTCATCATACTCATCTTCAGCCTCTGGCGAGTTGTCGAAGATGACAGGACCAGCGCCTAGCGCCGGATCGACAGGAATGCCCTCATGCTCCGCCAATCGCAGGATGCTGTCCTCGACCCCGTCGTTCGCTTCATCGCCGTCGACATAGTGTTCACCCAACTTGGGCTCACTAGCTTTGGCGGCGTCCGCTTCTTTACGGCGCTTCTTGAGGCGACGAGTATCATCACCGTCATCACCCGCCTTTTGTATCCACCCGATGTTGGAATGACTGAAATCCACAAGATTTTCCACAGACCTCGGATCGGCCACTACCTTGGTGTCGTGGCCCAGGGTCGTTCCGGCTGGGATGTATGCCTTGTATTCAGGCTTCTTTCGACAATTTCGACAGCCGCACATGTCCCGGCAACTGGGACATTTCCAATCCGGGTCCGCCAGAATATCTTGAGGCATCATGTCATATGCTCGAAACAACACACCATAGCAGTAGTTCTTATCACAAGTAGAGCAGACTGCCTGCTTCCATTTCGGCTCCCAGTGCATATCGACATGGCATCGGGCATGTTTTCTGATGAATGCGTCTGACCGCACAATTTTTCTCTTCTTCTTCACATTGCCATTCGCGTCAACCTCATCTTCCTCAATGCGGTCGTCGCCTGTGACGGGAGATGGAGGTCGCCGAATGTCGCGGAAAGGTCTTCTGGTCAACTCCAGTTGGCAAATCTGTGCCAGGGTCCTTTTCTTACCCAGACGATCCAGCTCTGTCTTGATAGAGACGGGAGACCTCTCCGTCACTTTGCCTTCGTACTGAAGAATCTGATGCCGCCATTGCTCGTGTTTCTGGGTCAGTTCATTCCACGACCACTGTTCCACCCACTTCAATTTGGAGATGCAAGCGCAACTTCGACCCATGGCATAGCACTCCATACAGATGTCATATGTGTCCTCCTCGCCATTACCGAGATCACCAACACAGCTTGGACAAGTGAGGAACCGGTTGAAAATGTTGCAGCGGCAGTAGGAGCAAGTCACGTTGCCGTCGTACGGGAGCATTTCGACTTTTCTTTCCGGACGATCTGACATAAAATGTTCAGATACCAGAATCTCTGTGTAGAGATGGTGTAGCCGACGGAAGTCTTTTTCCAGTTGACGAACCTTGGTATCGTTGCCCGATTTTGGCTTGGATCCGACCAATTTCTGTTTAACCTTCTCTGCCGCTCGGAGTGATTTGGAGTATTTTTGCATGGTGTAGTAGACGATGGCCTTGTTCTTGTACTGCTCATCTCGACACACCATCCTTGCTCGAGGGAGTGCCTCATGCATTGCCATTTCGAGGGTCTCAACCGTGGTCCTGTTCCAAGCGACCTTCATTGTTCGGGTGCCTCGATTCCAGACCTGATGTGGCGCAAGAGGAGGGATCAAAATGAAGTCGCCGGGCTTTTGTTCGACGACATAGGTCTTGAATGGTGCATTCTTCCAAGCGTTGACCTGAGCAAAGTGATTCTCGATCTCGATATCGTGACCAAGTTTTGAAAGCCAATACTCGGAGACTACCGCTCTCTCTTTGCTTTCAGTCATGAACCAGATAGAAGAGCCGGGTTTTGTCATTTTGCCGTCCTCGACCATTCCAGTCGAAGCTTCCACCAGGAAATTCTGCCCAAGACTGGCACACATCTCCCGATGTGATGGTGTATATGTCCCCTCATGGCCGATATAGCACATCATGTTTTCTGCGCGCATCTCTTTCGGTAGACTGCTCATCAAATCACCAGCTTTCGCAATACCTCGACCTTTTCGTGTGCCTGGTCTGGTCGGATCGTTTTCATCCACTGCTCCAAACCCACCAATGTCACCTGTGCTTTCGTTGAGGTAATACAAGCCAGGAGGTACTATCTCGGACAACTTGTCATGCCAGAGCGGGGGACAGTCGATATCTTTGAGGTACATGCGCTGTCGCTCGGGGTCTTTGTAGTTTCGTGGAGTCCACTGGTTCGTGAGGAGAGCCATGTTATTCAGGTAGTGACCGATAGTCAGTGGGACATTTGTTTTCTTGGTGAGATCTCGGGCATGCTCGACTACATCCATCTCGTTAACTCAGACTGGAAGGGACAATACCACGGCTGTCCTACCCTTTGAACCACAGTTGTCCCGTAGCCATTGCAGCGCAAATGTCCACCTGTCCAGCCGAAAGTCGTAACCCTCGATAACAAGCGGTTTGCCGCCGAGTATGACATGGATCAGAACCAGCTTCTCGAAGTTTTCCAGACCTTGATGATCTATCATATCACAGTGGATGCGCACAACCCATTCGAAGTTCGGTGTCGACTCGACCAGGGCTTTCAGGTCAAAGTCTGGTGATATTGGCTCAAAGGCCGCGCAAGGCCTTGAAGAAGGCATGATAAGATTTCCACCCTAGAGAGTGTGCTTATCATGAATCAAAGGAACAGCCTCCTCTTCCAAGTATAAATTCCAACCGCGAAATTCATGCCGGTGACAGCGCCGCCGAGTTAAGTGGGGAGTGAAGGCGTATTCGGCAGCAGGTCACAGTCGCGCAGGTAGATCGCCGAGTAAAAAGGGGCCACAAGTGAAAGTGAGTTGCGTTGACGAAAGAGTGTTCAAGAAGTGAAGGCAAGTGGCCGGCTGGTGAAAGTGATGCAGTTCCGAAGAAGGTCACTGTGAAGAGTCACCCGCTCTCCATCGCGCGACGCGCTTTCACTTTCACTTTCCGCCTTTTGCGTGCGGAGAAATAAAAATCGACTAACGCTGAGCAGAAGGACCAAGGCGTGCAAGGCCACAATCAGGATTCTCCGAGGTAATGCCGGTACTGACTTGTCTTGACGATTATTTGACACAGGTGAACGAAGATGATCAATACGACGATGGCAGCCACCAACATGGCCACCAGCAACACGGTTATCATGGCGGAGAGGGCGCCTCGATTTACTATACAAGGAGGATATCAATCTCCTGCGCCCGCATTACTTCTCGCCAATGGACTACAATATCGCCAAATCCATCTGTATCTGTTGGGAGGCAGCCTTTCTCAACGGCGGTATAGTCGCCTTCATCACCTGCCTTGGAGCAAGTGAGGTCGACCGTGCCGCCAGTTTGAGTGAAGTATTTCCGCCTGCGTTCCCGCCACACGCCGTGCAGCACCTTGGACACATCGCTTCTGTTACCGATGCCGCTGGTGCTCAGATTTTGTAACCACGAGTGGGCAATTTGCAGTTCTTGTTGCCGGAAGCACTCCACTGCCGCAAGGAACACGGGCCACAGTGACACACGGGAGCTGTCTCTTCTTATGCCGTCTGTCGACCAATCCTGGCAGACAAAGTCGTCCAGCATTTGCACACATGCGAAGAGGCTGGACGTGTACGGGAGAAGTGCTCTCGGGGTCGGGTCGATCGTGTGACGTTGAAGGAAAACAATGATGCCCAAGGTAAAGATCCTTTCATGAATACCTCGAATCCTTGCGAGACCCTTTCCCTGCGCAGTGGCAAAAGCACTGAGTGTGTCGGTAAGACTTTCGATCTGGGACCGAAGGATGTCTGTGAGTCCACAATGTCTGACCTTGCAACTCAGGGTCACGGCTTCCTTGAGCATCGCCACAGCTGGCGGAGACGCGCCTACAGTGAAGCCCATCTCGAGTCGGCTCGATACTGAGGCAATCACTTCTTGGAGCATATAGGCCTCGTCCTTTTGCTGACACAAACCTTGCCAAGTACCGCCATCTTCCTGGATCTCAGCGGGTGGGTCATCCTGCTCCAAGTCCATGGTCATGCGCAGCTTCAGCATGCAGAGGCTTTGCGTGGTCAGCCAAGCCGTCTCCGACAATAGCCAGGGTTTCTGTGGAAGCGATTTCGTCGCCAAGTCCCAGGCAATTCTCACATGATGTCTCCACGCGATCGAATCGCCTTGGTACGTCTATATGCACGTGTCAGCGGTGCTGGCGTAATGCTGCTGGGCTGAATTGCGTCACACCTACCTCCGCCATTATAAGAGAAAGAATACCTGCAAGGACAGCGCCGTAATCATACTCGGTAGTCTGCTGCAGATAGGCGGAAAGTGCCTTCAGGCTCTCGGAATAGTGACTCATGGACAAAACCTTCATTTGTGTCGTGCGATGGCCGATATGTTGGAGATGGGCCGCTGCCTGGCTCAGCATGGCATGGCGAATTGCGAGATAGACCCTCACTTCCCCATTCAGCGCCATGCAAGGATATTGTGTCTTCCATGGGTTCCGAGCATCCTCAAAAGGCATCATTTTGGACGCGATGACCGAGACATAGTGGTGAAAAAGGGGCCAGCTTCCCCGGTCCAGTGTCCCCAATGACAACCATGAGTCTGGTCCAAACACTGGGCGTTGCTCGAGACGCGGTGAACTCTGGCGCCCCGAACGTGGGAATGCCAAAGCAGAGAACGGTCCCAGGATGGCACTCTCTGTCCGTGTCCGTTGGAACTGTGTCACGGCGATGTTGTTTAGTTCTGAGACCAGGCGATCAACCATCGGGCCTGGGATGGTCCTTCGACTCGCCCAGGTCGACTGTGGAGATGGCATTCCTCCTCGTCCCTGGCAATCTGCACCCTCCTGGTTGGGTGGTAGCCAAATGAGGTTGGGACCATAGCCCGGACACTGTCGGTGGGCTTTGATGCACCGCGAGCACGCTGGGCGTTCACCCGAGCATTTGATTTTCCGATTTCGGCATGTCCTGCAGCCTGTGAACGTCTTCGGCATGGCTTGCGGCTGCTTCAATGCCTTGTCTCGCCTACCCACCAGCTACGCTGTTGTCCGCAAGGGGCCTCCGATAGCCACTATCAGTCATCACTCAGGCTGTCCCAAGTGCGCAGTTTATCCCGAGAATGGCGTAGGGAGAAGCAAAATGAGATGGATCTGTCCAACTAGAAGAGGTGGACAAGTAGAGGGAATACTGAACTGTGTCGGAAGAGGGAGATTGTGCTGTGGTCGGCGTCATCGAACCCATCACGTGACATACTGGGCTCCATGCCTAATCCGGCATAAGATATCGCCAGCCCAGAGCCTACGTGGGGTCGATCGTGAGAGACCAACAAGCGGCAGGTACGGGGTCTTGGCAGCCTTTTAGTCCCTCATCTACTGAGATAACCTTCTTAATTCTACAATGTATCCCGAGCCGAGGAGGGCCGAGACCACTTACCACTATGGAAGTCGTCTAGCACAAGGTCTTCTTGTTTCTTATCTCAGTTGTTGTAAAACTGTGTACGAGTTACTCATAACGGAAATCCCATTTGGGTCCGTCTATCGAGTTGGTCGATCCGATCCAGTTTTACAGCGGAGTTTGCAGGCCATTTTCACGAATCCTACCCGACCCTTCTGTCAACTCCAAGGCCTTCTCAAAGGTTCTGAGTCCCCATTGCATTTCCTCGTCCGAAATGATAATCGGAGGCGCAATCCTGATGCACCCTGAGAAATAACTCTTGGCCGAGATCATCGCCGACAAACCCAACTCCATGGCTTTGGCTGAGATGCGCTTGCCTACTTCGATGTCGGCCGTGGTGCCCTCTCTTCGATCCTTCACGATCTCGACTCCTAGCATCAGACATCGTCCCCGGATATAGCCGATGCATGCATAACGAGACATGATGTCGTGCAAGCCCGCATGTAACTGATGACCCATCCTGCGAGCATGGTGCAATAACGCAGCATCGTCTCGAAGCACGATCTGGAGCGTCTTGAGGCCTACCGCCGCCGGCAAGGGATCATTCGCGTGTGTGGTGTAGAACATGAAGCCATTTTCTCGCGCGTGTTGCGCGATGTGGTTGCTCGTCACCACCGCCGACAGTGGGAGACCGTTTCCCAACGTCTTACTCATGGTCAAAATGTCCGGCACGACTCCGCCATTATCCGCGTGGTTGATGGCGAAGAGGTCTCCGCTGCGACCCATGGCTGTTTGCGCTTCGTCCACTATAAGAAGCATGTTGCGTTGCTCACAGTGTGCCTTCAGCGCTCGCATATACCCCGGAGGTAGCGGGATCATACCGCCGCTGGATTGGACAGGTTCTACGATAACTGCGGCCAAAGAACCGCATGAGGCCTTGTCAATCATCGACCAACCATAGTCAAGCTCAGTTTTCCAGTCGTGGGAGCCGTCTGGGTTGCGAAACACGGCTCTGTAGGCATCAGGAGAAGGCAACATATGCATACCGGGCATCTAAAATTGTTGTCCGTTAGCCGACCCATGTTTAGGGATTGCTGTGCTCGTTCAGTACTCACTAAAGGCCCACAGGATTTTCTCCCTGCGTTGTATTGGACGCCTTGCGCGCCCGAAGTCGATCCATGCCAACTTGCTGCCAATCCTACCATCTCGAACCGGCCGGTGAATAGTTTGGCGAGGCGTATAGCACATTCATTGCTTTCACCTCCGGTGCTCAGGAACATGGCTTTATCTAACCCTCGAGGGAGTTGGTTGACCAGAGCCGTTGCCAGATCAATCACTGGCGGGGATATCATCCCACTGTACAGATGATCTAGAGATCTCGCGCTCTCAGTCACAGTCTTGACGATTTCAGCGTGGCCGTGCCCAAGCAAGCAGGACATTTGTCCGGACGTCCAGTCCATGACCTTCTGCCCGGATGCCGTCCACAAATACATGCCTTCAGCACGCGTGACAACACCTGGTAGAAATTCGGCGCCAAAGGTGAAGCAATTCTCTTGTGCTAGTCGCGAAAGTTCAGCATTGCTCCTGGCTGTTGAGCCGCTGGCTCCAGATTCAATCTCGGACGATATGAGCATGTTGGTGCTTACTTTGGTGTTTAATGCAAAGAACAAGCGACGAATGCGTACGGAAGTCTACTACTATATCTATACCTTACAAATCCTTCTCCACAGTTCTTCTACTGCTCGTTCGGGATACGTTGCAGTTCACAGACATGTTGATGACGCTTATTCGCGCCCTTTGTCCAAGCGATCCAACGGGAGGCAAAGCGCCGAGTCAGTCTTCTCAAACCATACGCTGCATGCCCCACAGCTTTCATGCTGTGGCGAGTCTCTCCCGATCTGGTCTCGAAAAGACTGCGGCATGGACTTGAGGCTACCTAGGAAAGCCTCCTGCTGCGGCTTTGCGGGCTATGGCTCCGGAATCACGGAGTATACCGGGCACATTAGAAAAGTGGGTTTGGTGGAGTTATCACAAAGGGCAGCGTATGCCGAAACGATCTACAAAAAGACAAGTCCTCATTTCAGTCCGTCGAGGTTTTGATTATCCCAATTCACATCATTGGCGAGCCATGCCTCATGGCATATCTTCTTCAGACTATGCTTCTACATCCAAGAATGGCACTGCACTCCGAGCCACTCCACAATCCTTATCTCTTTCGACCATCTCGCCAGCCAGCTACCTCAGCGCTGTGGTCTGCCGACATCACACACGGACGAACTAGATAGTTCTGAAGGCGGGACTAAGATACGGTGCAGGGAAGAGCTTATCTCTCCTGTCCTGCCAAGGTAGGCCTTGGGCAGCTTTGAGTGGGAGGCTAAAGGTCTACTTATACTGCCAGTTTCGGCAGCGAGATCCCTCATCTTCTGATATTTCGAGGCACTGAGTTTAGTCCTTGACATTTCATTCATATTTGGTTTTTTGCTCCTAGACAGCTCGATAACAATATGGTTGGAGAAAGTGCCGTCGAGAAGGACTCTGTCAAAGACACCAACCATATCACCCAACAAACAACCCATTCGGTCGTTGGAGGCGATGTTGAGGAGCTTGTGTACCCTCAGAGGCACAGTCAACTTCATCGCGAGCTGAAGGCCAGACACATCTCTATGATTGCTCTCGGAGGATCCATCGGGACCGGCCTGGTCATAGGAACGTAAGCGCCAACACTGTCCTTCCTCGGCCGTCAGCGTCTGACACTATGACAGTGGAGCTGCACTCGCACGCGCAGGACCAGCAGCCCTTTTCATCGCTTACTGCATTGTGGGACTCAACGTCTATGTGACCATGACAGCTGTTGGCGAGATTACAACCTACCTGCCCACCGGCGTCGGCTTTTCTGGTTATGCAGCTCGGTTCGTCGACCCTGCTCTTGGCTTCAGCCTAGGTTAGTCTCCTCCCTCATATCAAAGTGATGTCTCAAGCAGTGCTCAAGCATGGCAGGCTGGAATTACCTTTTCAAGTACCTCCTCGCCAGCCCCAATCAGCTCACCGCTGCCGCAATCGTGCTCCAAGAGTGGGTCCCGCGAGAAACGGTGAATCCAGGTGTATGGATCGCCATATTTCTGGTCATAATCCTCGCCATCAACTACATCGGCATCGGCGTCTTTGGGGAAATCGAGTTCTGGTTCAGCAGTGTCAAGGTCGTGACCTTCATCAGTATCATCCTCCTCAGCCTGATCCTTGCTCTCGGTGGAGGGCCTAATGGTGACCGGACCGGGTTCAGATACTGGAAAGACCCTGGAGCATTTGCCAACTATCCCGGGATCGACGGAAGCACAGGCAAATTTGTTGCGTTTGCCTCCATCTTCGTCAATGCAGCATTCGCTTATCTAGGCACTGAGCTCGTCGGAGTCACGGCAGGAGAGGCACAGAACCCCAGCCATACCATCCCGAGAGCCATCAGACTGACTTTCTGGAGAATCTTGTTCTTCTATTGCCTCTCAGTCTTGTTTCTGGGCATGGTTGTGCCATACAACTCCAAGGAACTGGCGTTCGCCAACAAATCCTCAACGGGTGCGAGCGCATCTCCTTTTGTGGTTGCCATTACTGTCAGCGGCATCAAAGGGCTGCCGGCGGTGCTCAACGCGGCCATCCTGCTTTTCGTGCTGTCGACGGCCAACACGGACTTGTACATCTCCTCTCGAACTCTGTATGGCCTCGCGCAGACGGGGCCGGCCCCAAAGTTCTGTGGCTACACCAACGCCCGGGGCGTCCCCGTGTGGAATCTCATCATTGGCGCGCTTGTCTCCTGTCTGGCCTTCCTCAACGTCTCAGGGAATAGCCAGCAGGTCTTTTTGTACTTTGTCAACGTGGTGAGCATTTTCGGCATGTTGTCCTGGTTTTCCATCCTGGTGACGCACATTCGCTTCATCGAGGCCCGACGACGACAAGGCGTCACCAACGACAAGCTGGCCTACACGGCCCCATTTGGCCTCATCGGATCCTACATGGCCATGGCCCTCACTCTTGCCATGTGCGTGTTCAAGAATTTCACCGTCTTCATTCCCTCGGCAAGCTACGGATCCTTTGACTACCGGAATTTCATTACTGGCTACATTGGCTTCCCAGTCTTCATCATCATGTACTTTGCTTGGAAATGGCTTTACAAGACCAGGCTGCTGGGTCCGGGAGAAGTCGATCTGGATACGGATCGGCAGAGAGTGTTGGCAGAGGAGGAGAGGTATTTGTCAATCAAGCGGCAGGCTGAGGAAACCCATCTGTCAGGACCCCACCACCTGGCTGGACGGATTTATCGTCGTTTCTTTTTTTGGTTCCTGTGAAGCTCGACCACAATATGGACTGGCCCAGGGTGATTCAATGGAGACGCTTGGTGTTGAAACAGCCCGTCGTCAGGCGAATGATATGGTACCGTGCGCCACCGCCAATACTTGCCGTCTGTCAAATAGGCTATTCTATATGGCTTTCATTACTACGCAAGTCAAAGTGTAAAGAGGTGTTTTGAATAACAAAGGAAGTAGTCGACTCGATTAAACATAAAAGGAATAGACCAATACAAGTGTCTCCAAGGCCAGCGCGCTGAATTCTTGACCTCCTTTTATCGGCCTTTTCTTGTCGCCAAACGACGAATCTAGCTTTATAATAATGCAGGGGTGGAAGCTTATCTTTGCGATAAGGGACGTCCCCTTTGATAATAAGTATAAGTATATACAAGACTATTACATAAACCTGAGCTTAGATATTAGAGACGGAGTAGGTCATGGTCGAGAGTAACGGCTTTTTGGCTGATATTTTGGATCGTCGAAGTTCCGTCGGAGACATCGCTATCCTGTGAACCAGGAATAATAGTATTTCAAAGGTCATTCCTGCTAAGTTAAAGATATGAGAATGGAAAGTTACACGGGGTATATTGACAGGCATAAGATCGAACCAATCAGCTTCTGCTAAGTCCCGTGCTTTCTCGAGGGAAAACCTCTGATTGATTTGAATGTAATACATGCGTGTACATGCCATGCTTACGCTCAGCGAACAAACTCCAGTCCAGCATCTTGATGTTTTGTTGCAAGTTCATGCTAGAAGCATTACGAACATGTCCACAACCTATCAGATCATCTATTAACGCCACGCAGACCCTAGTCTGGCAAAACACTCCGTGAAGCTTTCAGCCTTGCCTCTTGACTGTTGTCTCGGTCTGCTATCCTCAGTAGGCCAGCTTAGCCTGCCATGCTCGCACACTCATTACTCAACGTGGGCACGAAATGCAGATCCTCTCACCTTCCAAGGCATATCTCAGGTCGTCAAGTCACCCTTCTGAGCACAATAAAGCGGACTAGCTTTCTAAATCATCAATCGTACCGAAATGCCAATGCCATAGCACTACCTCTAGGTATCGTGGAGCAACACACACGGGCCTCATCTTCTACAACAGCACAAACACCTTCGACTCCATCAATACAGGAGCTGCCGACAACCTATAAACCCCCGACCAGTGGCATTATATCTAAACTACCTTCATCATGGATACCCTATGCCGAACTCATCCGCCTCGACAAGCCAGCAGGCACTTACTATCTCTTCTTTCCCTGCATATTCTCAACCCTGCTGGCCGCCCCAATGGCTATGCCTATGGCAACACCATTAGAAGTTGTTTCGACCATCGCACTATTCTTTACTGGCGCCCTCATTATGCGAGGTGCCGGCTGTACCATTAACGATCTATGGGATCGAAATCTGGATCCGCACGTTGAACGAACCCGACTAAGGCCCATAGCAAGAAAAGCTATCTCAGTGGAGAATGCCATTGTATATCTAGGCGCACAGCTTCTCGCTGGCTTGACTCTCCTTCTTCAATTCCCTCTACCTTGTCTTTACTATGGTGTACCGAGCCTTCTCCTGGTGGCGACATACCCTCTGGCCAAGAGAGTCACCCACTATCCCCAGTTTGTCCTCGGCCTGACATTTTCCTGGGGTGCCATCATGGGGTTTCCAGCCTTGGGTATTGACCTGCTCTCCAATCCTTCAGCATTGACGGCAGCTGCAGCCTTGTACTCCAGCTGTGTTGCCTGGACATTGGTATACGACATGATTTATGCCTATATGGACATCAAGGATGACGCCAAGGCAGGGATCAAGTCAATAGCCCAGGCTCATGAGCATAATGCGAAGGCGGCGCTGTCAGCATTCTCTGCTGTCCAGATCGGCCTGCTTTCGACAGCCGGATACTTCGCTGGGGCCGGTCCCATCTTCTTCGTTGGAAGCTGTGGAGGTGCAGCACTGACCCTGGCCACCATGATCAGAAGGGTCAACTTGAAGGATGTCAGAGACTGTTGGTGGTGGTTCAAGAATGGAGCTTTACTCACCGGCGGAGTGATATCCTTCGGCCTGTTTGGTGATTATCTCCATCGGCGGACGCGAGAGGAGTCGAGATCGACGATGCGTGCTGTGCTCGCATGAAATACATGCTCATCGTCCATTCACCTCACCATTCTGCGCGCTCAGTTGCAAG
This sequence comes from Exophiala sideris, assembly GCA_000835395.1. Taxonomy (NCBI): domain Eukaryota; kingdom Fungi; phylum Ascomycota; class Eurotiomycetes; order Chaetothyriales; family Herpotrichiellaceae; genus Exophiala; species Exophiala sideris. The sequence goes on along the minus strand of KN846953.1, from coordinate 1,051,617 downwards.
TATGACTCGATGTGTACAACAATCTGTTTCCAATCCATCATCGCTCCATCTCCAACATCACCGCAAGCCAGTTCCTTCTCCATAGGTCTCAACACCGTGATCCAACCACCATCACCACTCCCCCAATCTTGCTCAAGCACTTTGATCTGTTTCTTAGTGATAGGGTGTCTCCACATGGCTGTATTCATCGCTGGTGCAACAAAGATCCTCTTCTTTCTCATGTCAACCAGACCTGTTGTATCCCATGCGCGAACTACGCTGAGCAGTAATCCGTCACTGATCCCATTGACCATCTTTGCCAATGTATTTGCTGACAGTGGCGCCACAAGCATCACATGCGCCCATCGTCTCAATTCAATATGCAGGATCTTATCCCCTCTCACCCAAGGCTTCGACCACTCGTCCTCGTCATGGTATATGCCGTCGACGTTTGGCAGACTGCGGAGCGACTCGAGCGGAGGTTGTTCATCGGACTGACCTTGCAGGAATTCCTCAGCGGACTTTGTCAGAACGACTCGAATAGATACATTCGGATGTTGCGACAGAGCCTGCGCTATCTGTGGTATCTTGATGGTCGCGACCGAGCCACTGGCAGCAAGGAGCATGTGGTGTTTCCCGTCGTCCGCATGCACTGCGGCGGAGAAACGGTCGACGTTCGTAGCGGCACTCATTATGTGGTGTGGTTAACAGGCGATTACAAGACCCCAAGCATTGCAGATACGTCCCTTTATACGAGCCGCATACACAAATGGCTCAGTAGACATCCGACCCAAGATTTGTAATGAGGGATTGTTGTAGACGTGCTGCGGCTCTCCGCACGCAGCGAACGAGACGACGATCGTCAATTTGTCAACATTTGACATCATCCCCCGAGTATTTTCCAGTGAGCATCATCTACTAGTATTTTCCCGCAATCGTCTCGACCTTCACTGCAGCACTTACCAATACGGCCAAACAGCTCATAATGCTTCAACGAACATTAAGAACACCGGTATGCTACTTCACTTCCTTCAAATAATGTACATGAACTAATTACCATGCACGATAGGCCCTCCGAGGCGCCCTCGCAGCACTCTCTCCCCGCGCCACATCCAACACCCTCCTCCCTCGGATCACATCCTCTCTCGGGCAGACGAGACTACTCTCCAATGAAGTGCGCACCGCCATAGACAAGGCCGTGGCCTCGGCGCCGGTAGTCCTCTTCATGAAAGGCACCCCCGAGACACCGCAATGTGGATTCAGTCGAACATCAATCCAGATCCTGGGTCTGCAAGGCGTGGACCCCACGAAATTTACGGCTTTCAATGTCCTTGAAGATGAAGAGCTAAGAAGTGGTATGGCCGAATCCCCTACCCCTAACACAATGCATAGCTGACGACCCTTGCGCAGGAATCAAAGAATACTCCGACTGGCCGACGATTCCACAACTATACGTCGACAAGGAGTTCGTTGGCGGATGCGACATCCTGATTAACATGCACAAGGACGGCAGTCTGGCAGATCTGCTTGCACAGAAGCAAGTCATTATCGAAGACGACTCGAACCCAGAAACAGACACCGATGGCCAACAAGCTCAAGAAACGCGCGCAACCACCGAACAGAGCACAGGTGGTCGATCCAAGGACGCAAAGGATGAGAGCTCGGAACCCGCACCAGAATATGAGGGCCAAAAAGCACAACAGGCACGGGCGACCACGGAGCAGAGCACGGGTGGCCGATCCAAGGACGCAAAAGGCGAGAGCTCGTAACCATCTGACCTGGACAAGGATCACAAAAAGTGCTGGAATCGTGTTTGATTAATAGCACAAGCGTGCAGCGCTATGTACAATATATACGAGCTTTTGAGATCCAGTCAATGCTCATAATGCCTTCCAGCTCGAAGCAACCTCATGCCATTTTATTTATCATCCTGTATGCTGAATGCCCAGACCCTTCAACACCCAACTCCCCAATCTTGATCATACCAGGAATGCTCCTTATTGCAACGCTCGCCAAAACATGTATCAAGAGCACTGATGCTTTAGTAGAGCTTCTCCTCCGGCACGACAACTCCCCACTCATGCGACGCCCGTCCATACATGATATCCTTCAGGTCCTTCTTAACTCCCATCGCAAACTCAGCATCACCACTCTTCGCGAGCGGGAAAACGACATCGGACCCCCGGAAGTGAATATCCGCCACAGGAGCAATGAAAAACGCAGTACCAGCGCCGAATCCCTCGAGCAATCTTCCCTCCTTCTCCGCCCGGATCAGTTCGTCCATAGTGAACTTTCTCTCCACAACCTCGACGTCAGGTCTGGACCTTCTCACCAAGTCCAAGACACTCGCGCGCGTGACGCCCTCGAGAATGACACCATCGCCCAATGGCGCGGTGACCAACTCCTTCTTACCGGACTCATTGATCCACAGCACGAAAAAATTGCTTCCACCGGCCTCGGTGACATAGCACTCCTCCCCGAAAAGCCAGAGGATTTGATTATATCCTCGATCGCGGGCCTCGCCTTGTGCGACGAGCGAAGGACCATAGTTCGCACCGACCTTCGCATTGCCAAAACCACCGGGCCAAGCACGGATCATGTCATGCTGGGACGCGAGCAATCTCATGCCCTTAGCGCCTTTGGCTTCCTGGCCCATCTGGGTTCCCGAGGACGGTGAAGTAGGCACGGCCGATGGCTCGTCCAGGGCCGGAAACATGACCATCATAATGTACATCAGCGCCTCGCGGGGTTTCTGGACACCCAGCGCCGGTGCAGTCGCGATCATGGTGGGTCGAATGTAAATGAAGTGCCCTGGCTCTGGGATCCATTTCGACGCCTCAACGCCAACGAACTTCTTCAACAACTTCAAAAACTCCTCTGGGGCAAAACCGGGTAGTGCAATTCGCGTGGCCGATTGCAGGAACCGCTTCGCATTGCGGTCAGGTCGGAATAGTCGAACCTTGCCGTCATCGCCTCTGTAGGCCTTCATCCCTTCAAAGCACTCGGTGGCGTAATGAAGTACGGACGCGGTGGGCATGATTGACAGCGGTCCATATGGTCGGATCTCGGGTGCTTCCCAGCCAGACTTCTCCGTCCAGCGGGCTGTGAGCATGTGATCCGAGGTCTCGGCTTGAGACCATACTTCAGGAGAGTTTGGTGCCGGTACTTTCTTTGGGTTTAGGGTAGAGGTAAATGTGCATTTCGAGGCATCAAGTTCTGCGACTGTTGGTGCTGTATTGGATACCGTTTTGGCGATGATGCTTTCGGTACCAGCTTTGGTCAATTTGGAGGTGTTGTCCAGAGTAGGTGAAGGGGGAGAGACGGGGGTCAATGCTGCTGGTGCCATGATGGGCAGGTATGTCGATAATCAATATGAAAATGGCAACAGTCAATCGAATAAGTTTGCGAACTGGAATAGCAGACACAATGACAGGATATGAAAAACAGAACATGGGCCTCTCCGTGACTCATATATCCGGCGAGCAGATTGCAAGAAACAACGGGTACCTACCTTCCTAACACGCGTAGTGTTCATAATTTCACAGTGGGACGAGGCTTTGCCCCGGATGACGGACCACACCGACTGGAATGCTGCAAATATGGACGCTTGACAGTTTGATGACCTGCAGGCTAAAATCTGCACTGGTACGCCCTGATGATACATGACCATGTCAGGAAGATTTTCCATAAATCATGGTCGAAAGCACGTCCGAACTGCGTCAATATCCGTTCACCTGAGCGGCCAGTGCGTCGATCCGGGTCGTTTGGAGACGTTTTTCTGCTGAGGGAAAAAAGGCTTTTTTCTTCTCGCCACAGATAGCAGCACTGTCGATCTCTAGCGAAAGCTCCGGCATAAAAATTCGAGGCTGCCGCCCGGAAATCCGGGACACGGATCAGGTATACAGTATGCGGTTATTCTCGGCAACGCAGCCTCGCTAAAGGTAATGCTATCGTAGCCATAGACAACGTCAACAAAGTCGACCACCTTCTTCCATGCCATGTGACCATGTCAGGTCATTTTGATTGTTGGGCTAGAGCAAGTGTACTGAACTCATATGAGTCCAAGGTCTCTCGACGCTGGCAGGAACGACGATTGCCTGCAGTGTGGTCTACCCTGGACCTATGCTGCCTGGAGAATCATGCATCTCCAGCCATTGGTCATAGTGCAGCAAGGAGCTCTATATGTCGGTGCAGACCTTTGAACAACTTGTTCTTTTGTACCGTGTATTGCTGCGTGCAGAGGTCAGTATTGAGCTTCATTCAAATGGGCGATTGACACCTACCTGCTGCATTTCTGTCACGGTGCTTTTGGTCTTGGTGGAAATCTGATTCATCTGCTCTTGCAAAGCTTCCAGGTCTTGCTCAATGCTCTCGTGCTGATCATCCTGCTCATGTTGGCGGCTTTGAGCAGGGCGGAGCGCATTCTCTAGTCGCCCTTTTTGACCTGGCTTCATGTCTTCATCGCGGCTTTGTGCAAAGGTCATCATATCCGGACCGAGAACTTCTGCTGCCAGGCCTATGAGTTCGAACTGTATGTCTTCCCATTCTTCCCACAGTCTGCACAGTGTCTTCTCCTTCTCTTCTCGCAGCTTTCGGAAGTTGGCCATTCGAACTTGTAGCAGAACTTCTTGGTGCTTCCCTTCACTATGGTCTCCAGGTGGATATGTCCAAGTGCTCAGGGTTTCTGTGTCGAAAGGCTTTTGCAAGGGTTCCTCTACCTTGGAGAGTCTTTTGATGTGGTCATCAAGATCGGTTGTCAAGTCTTCAAGAGTAGTGAGCATCTCTTTTTCCACATCATCCAGGTCCTTGGACACCGAATTGTGGATTTCATTTCGATATTGGTCGAGGCTGGCTGTGAAATGTCAGAATGAGGAACCCAGGTACTGAAGAATATCCTGCCTGAAAAACTGTCCGCAAGAACTGAGCTTGGTGAATTGTGCTTCTCGCCGGCCTGATGTTTGGAGACTCGCGTGGACGTGCGTCTTGACGAATTCGTACCTCTTCGAGGTTTGTCATTGCTTTCGAAAGGGTCCGGCAGGTAACCGGGCGGTGTGCGATCTTTGTCGTGCCCTTTCACGAATGCAGGTTTCACTGCCACACGACGAGGTTTGAGGCTCATAGAGGTCATGTTGGCTGTTGTCAGATGTGCAATTCGAATGTGGATGGTTAGAAGATGGAAATTGGTCTTGAATTCATTTTCCAGGAAGCAAAGGGAAATCACAGTCCACAGGTTGAGGAAGAATCGGAGAGTGCCTGCCACAGTCTATTTCACATGCGCGGTCAGCAATAGATTGATCTTTAGACTATATGAGTTTATATATAAATATCCTAATAAATGTGTTCGGTGGCTTGGAAGGATATGTGCTTTTCTCGCTTTATATTCGGTTTTCCCCTCACAGTTGCACCACTACACAACCCGTATCTCGATTTGAGATAGCCGAGACGACCATGGCTATATAGCACTTTCACCATCAGAGGGAAGGTGCTCATCCTATGGTCTCAACTGTCAACGTCTTCCGGCCATCTAGCATTATCACTATCACAGGTATGCACAGCCACAGATGCTGATATTATTATTTTGCAGGGGTTTTGCGCGGATCGGGGCTCTGCTCTGTGGCACCCAATCGACACCGACACTGTCAGGCTTATGCGCAACATCGACCAGGACATCGAGATGCAACTTGACCTCAAAAGATCGAAGCCTTGCGTCAGCCAAGGTTCAAGTCGTGGGATTCGTGGCGTTGTACAAGTACCAGGCTAACGATTGAACTTGCCCAAAACCTGCTTTCTCCACGTTTTTCAGCCTCTTACCAGGCCGTTTATCAAACTAGTCCTTGATCCTCCATCTCACGCGACCTATCGATAACAAGATTGGTTTCTTAGGAGTAATCGATCCTAGAGAATGACGTCGCCAGTTATACCAGCAGGACGACGATCCCAGCAAGCTGTTCACCAGGTGGTTGGTCGCCTATCGCAAAGTGAGAGATAAAAAGAGGCAGGTTTGTCCATCCTACGCTTGGTGATCCCACTTTTCCCCCATAAACCATATGAAGCCATAAACCAAAAGGTACAATTTGAATCTACAAACACGCCTGCCAAAATGTTAGGAAGGAAAACCAAGCGTCATCCAGGCGGTACCACCGTCACAACCACGACCACAACAACTCATCACCCAGGCGATGCGCCTGTAGGTCGACGAGGGCGATCGGCAGGCACAACTACAACAAAACCAAGTCTTATGCAACGACTCCGAGGCGGCAATACTGCTCCCCGAAGTGCTGCAATCACTACTCAACCGGCACGAAAGAGCCGGTTTGGAGGCGGTACGCGAAAGACCCATGCCGCTCCAGCAACCACGACCGCCGCTCCAAGACGCAAAACCAGTCTTGGCGACAAGGTCTCTGGCGCCATGATGAAGCTGAAGGGGAGTGCCGAAGGCCGTCCTGGTGAGAAAGCCGCGGGTACGAGAAGAATGCGCGGGACGGACGGCAGGGGGAGTACTCGCACGTACTACTGAGTTACGACAACATGACAGGCCACGACATGGTGGTCGTGACTGGAGGGAGTCGCTACGCTCTGCCTGGAGAGACAGAGAGAGCACTGTAACATTTGCAAATTGGCTCTGATCGAGCAGAGTCCCGTCTATGCTCGTGACTGAGGGAGCCATGGCGTAAGCCCACGGCTTGGGCTGCTTGTACGATATTCTACGATACCACTGTAACTGTAATCAAACGATATGAACCAGATGTGATCTTATATGTGTCATTGTTTTCTGTCTTTTTGCTGAACTCGGTACAAGAAAATGCCCTCCTTCTGGTCACTCTCTCGTCCATCATACGAGATCTGCTCCACGGCAAACTTCTTGGTCATGTCTCGAATGAACCGCATGTCCGCTTTTCGTCTCTTCTTGAAGCAGAAGTAACAAGTCGTCGACGGACCAACCAAGTCTTCTAATGTCTGAAGTAAAAGAGGAAATGCAGGCTCAAAGTATACACAGTCCGCCGCAAGGACGATATCAGGGTGTTGGCTACTGTTTCCGAGAACTTTGGAAGGCGGAGGAGTACCCCAGTCGTATATCTCAGCCTCGACTCTCCCTAGCAGATTATTCAATGCAATGTTCTTCCGCATAAGTGCAAACATCGGTATTTGGTCCGTGATGTATATCGGTCTGTTGACCTCACAACCGAGTGCGACTGCTAGTCCGACCAGGCCTCCTCCAGCGCCGATTTCGACAATCGACTTGTCCAGTAATGATCCCGTCTTATGATATGTGAGCATGTATTTCGACAGTACCATGCCCGCAGGCCATAGTTGGCCACCACATCCTTCCTGGAGGTCTTCGTGCAGAAGTAAAGGTTTGTCTTTGGGTAGGAGATCATCGAATGTCAGACTAGTGGTGGATGCGGATTTATTGGTGCGCTCTGGCACGATTTCTGTCGAGATGCCGAAGACGTCGTTTTCTGGCGACGGCGAGCGTGAGGATGGCATGTTCTCGCTGTCTAAGACTCATTACTGGCTGAAGAGTAATGTCGAATCCAGACTGCGGCCATTAATCATGTACTTTAACCAGCGTGAAGCATACTTGAGTCTTCGGCGCACTCAATATTGTCCAGATGGCACGCGCTCTAACGGATCCGAAATTATCGCCCGCAGAACATGATTGGATCGACCTTGTGCGGAAAGCTAGTCCGGGGTAAATGAAGAACAGCAAGCAGTCCTACCTTTGAAATGGGATTATCTTCAATAAGTAAAACATCAGATGAGTCCTTTACAGAATCGTGACCACTTTCTGAAATGGAACAAATCGATCGACCAGATATTGAGATCGATTGAGGCGCAACACAGACCCCTCCTGCAGTTGGTTTTCTTCGCCCTTCTCAGCAGCCAAACGTCAGGTGCGCAATTCCCCGTTGCTGGGCAGTGACATCATGCTAAACTCAATGGTCTTTCATGTCATTCCAGCTATTTACTCCCAATATGGCCTCAGTAGTCTGTCATTCCAGTGTCAGTAACGGTGAATACCGGGCGCTTTCTCCACGTGTCGTCATTGTTTCCGTTTAACGACAGCTCCTAAAACGCCATTGCTCCTGATTGCGAAAACTGGCTGGAAGGTGCTGTGGCTGCACAGTAACAACTACGTAACTTGGCATGACCTCTTCTTCCCTGCGCATATAAGTCATAGAAACCTTTCCCTCTCTCTATTCCTTCCAACCACACTACAAAAGCTATCTCAATCTTCCTCACACCAACCACTTTCAATCAACCTCAATCCATCTCTCACGAGAACATCACATCTAACACAATGGCCACTCTTCACTGTACGTTTGATTCCCTCTTCCCGCTGTGCTCAGTGTTATCTACGTCACAATCGAGCTCTGAGAAGACCTCACTTCAACCCATCCCAGCTTCATTGAAATCATCAAACTGACATTGCGGATGACTAGATCTTCCTCCCGTCAAGCCTTCGGCGATCGCCCTCGGCGTTGTCTTCAACCAGGTCGCTTCCGCCGGTGTCCTTGCCCCTCTCTTCGGTGACACCTACCACCGTGCCAAGGCTGCCGACAGCAAGGAAGAATTCTTCAAGTCAAAGGAGGCTGCCACCGCTGCTGCCAGCTGGGGTTCATCGCTAGTTGGTTCTGCAATCCAGACCTACGGTGTTGCTGCTCTCATCAATGCCACCGGTACCCTGAGCTACAAGGGAGCTGCCTACCTCGGTGGATTGGTCTTCGCTGCCTCATACTCTCCTTCGGTATGTTTTTATCATCAATATCTCAATCCATACGCTAACATTATCTGCAGCTCGTCTCTGCCCTCGTCACTGAAAACCGACCTATCGACACTGTCGCCGTTGGTGTTTTGTCCCGCCTCTTCGAAACCGTTGGTCTCAGCTTGTTCCTCACCTACTGGGGAACCCGAACCAACCCATTCGACTAAATTAATCACCTCTCTTGGCTGAAATTGATCGGAATTGATGGAGAATGAACTCAGTTCAACTGGCGCACTTGAGTGACGCGATTGTGTATCCATAGTACAATGAATATTGAAACTCCTTCATACAACTTCTCCTGCCTGCCATTCTGACTCGAAATTGAACCTCAGTTCAATAATATGCACATGAGGACCGTGATTGTGTATCCGTGCTACAATGAACGCCAATCTTTCTCACACTTCCTCTCCTGCATGCTGCTCTTTTTCGACTGCGGCCTCTAGACCACCCAACAAGTCCATTTCCTCAATCACAGCTTCCTCTTTGGCTACAACATCACCGCCGACAGTGGGCGTAGAAGTGCTAGCTTCCTCAACAGCTGGAACCTCGACAACTAGAGGCTCGATGGCTGGAACCTCGACAACTGGAGACTCGATGGCTGGAACCTCGACAACTGGAGACTCGATGGCTGGAACCTCGACAACTGGAGGCTCGATAGCTGGAACCTCGGTAGCCGGGACTTCAACAATAGCAGGGACCACAACAACTTCAGCCTCGGCAGCTTCAGTGTCAACCGAGAGTACTGGCTCCTCAGTCACTGGTGGTGCCATGTCCACGTCTTGTGGTTCCTGTATGGTTTCCGCTGTTTCTTCCTTGCCTCCTGATCCAGGCTGCTCCGTTGCAACATTCTCACTAATCTTCTCTGCTTCGTCTTGTGTGTCCATCTTTGCTGGCTCTTCGATGTCCATCTTTGCTCCGTCCTCTGCAATCTCTTTTGCTTCTTCCACTGTGATCTCCTTCACGAGCTCTTGTGCTTCTTCTTTTGGTCCATCCTCTGTTTCGTCCTTTCCTCCCTCGTCGATCTCTCCCTCCTCACTGCCCTCGCCTTCGCTCTGGTCGTTATCCTGCTCATTGTCTGCAGCAGGTGTCTGAGTCTCGTTCACGACCGCATCCGCAGGCGTCGTCGCAGCTGTAGCATCCTCCGTTGGCACTGGGTTCGCCTTACGTCTTCCAGGTCCACCGAGCTTCTTCTTCTTACGACGCGGCGGCATATTCTTTCTGACAGGCGTTGCCTCTCCTTGAGCACCGCCCATCACGCCAGTGGCATTGCCCAGACCCGAGCCATCTCCCAAGTCGAATCCCACTGCACCAGCTCCCATTCCGGGGTTTGGTCCCAAAGCTCCGAAACCATTAGTTGCTTTGTACGCACCGCCATAAAGACTAGGCATTCCCGGACGGCGATCGGCAAGGTATTTCGGTTCGGGCATCTTCTCAGCCACAGAAATCGGAACCTGAGTCCACTTCTTGATTTCGAAGATGCGCTCTTGTAAGCCGGCATTAGTCTTTCTCCGCTTCTGAGGTAGTCCGTCTGCGTCGATGAGATCGTCGTCTTCATTGTCGTCATTGTCCGCTTCTTCATTCGACTCCGGGGACTCTGCGTTATTCGAAGCCACATTCTTTGGTTTGACACGGCCGCTTCCAACATCTTTTGCGTCAACCCACATTTCTAGCTTGTCATCGAATACGAGATCTCTGGGGTTTGTATTGACCATGCGGGCTTTGCGGATCATTTGCTAAATATCAACGATGCGTCAGTAATCCATAGATCATAGCGAGGATAAATTGACGCGATGTACTGACCTGGTTATGTTCAGGCAATTGTGAGAAAAAAGACGGCAGTGGCGCCTCGCCCCAAAGCCCAGCAGTATCCTGAGTTTCGGTATTTCGATTCGGCTCGGTTTCTGCGGAAGCATCTTGATTGATCTTGACTGTGGAAAGACGCCACACTCGTACTGGAAGGCCCTCGGCTGGGTCGCTGAATAGGTCACCTCTAGTTCTCTGCGAGGCGTTGTGATCTTGGTGCCGGGTTGTCCGGCGGAGCTGTTCAGACATTTTGGTTAGCATAACATCCTCAAAACGGGTTTCGTAGAGTCAAATTTCACGGAGGCGAAGAGACAGGCGGTGAGCAGAGGGCACGAGTCATGAACATAAGTACCAGATAGGTCTTCCTCATGGGAGGCTCGTTGGTTGGATGCGTCATTGTGTAGGCGTTGTGATGGCGGAGTGAAACAATATTCAACGCGGTTAAAAGCACGATGGACAAAACGACGCGCGCCAACAAGGAAATTCACGAATTCACGCTGTGGTGTCCAGATCCAGTTCCATTGTTCAGGCAACACATGCCAGTATCAACGACCCTCTCCTGGTCGGTACACCCCAGTGTGGCACTCCTCTGGATCCGGATATGTGTATGTCATGCCAGCAGCGTCGTCCTCCGCCTCATCGCCGCCTGGCTGCTGTTGTGGTTGTTGTTGAGTACCAGACAGACCCTGGTACTGGTCATCGTTGTTGTTCACAGGCTCGTCGACAACATTGTTGCCATGGTCCACCGCTGCCGCCACCGCCTGTTGTTGCTGTTGCTGCTGATGCTGCGCTGGCGCACGCACCACTCCACCCGCGTTGTTGGCTTGTCTGCCGATGGCGACGCCCCAGTTGCGATCACTCAAGCGACCAGCATCCGTGACGGCAGCCACCTCAGGCACATTTCCGTGGTGTTTTCGACAGTGCCTGTAGAGGCTGCTGTTGTTATCGAACTCGTATGCGCAGAAGCGACATCGAGCAACCGGGCTACCTTGTGCACGACGCCGAGCTGGTTGTGCTGCGCGTGGAGTGAAGGATCGAGCTGAACGCTTGCCGGGAGCCATGGTGTGATGGTTGTATGGTGTAGTGCTCCGGAATGGTAAACGTTGACAAGGACAGGGCAAGGAAATACTTGTAAGGCCACTCTCCACAGGCAGAGTGCCAAGAAGGCTAAAAAGAAGCATAATAGACAATAGGAGAAGGTATGGCAGAATAGCAAAGCGGTGAACTCATGCGTGTCTCTGGGGCCCGTGGGAGAGAAAGAGGAGAAGTACATACCGGCGCCATATTGAAGACTTATTGCTCGCCCTCTTCGTTGCAAACCGTCGAGTGCAGGCCGTACTTTGGTGTCTATCTCCAGATATACATGAAAGAGATCGTTGATCGGTGCGGGTAGGCGTTGCGCTAATGCTGTGAGCGACAATATCAGTGCTGGTGGTGAGTATGATATACAGAAGATGAGGAAGATGACTACGCGTTTAAAGGAGAATGTTTATTCAATCTACAGCATACAGGGAAGGTCAAGCGAGAGCGAATCAATATACCACCAATGGCAGCAGAACGGGAGAAGCCGGCGCTAAGGGGAAAAGATTCACCGATACCGACAAGGCTGAAGATGAAGAGGCAAGACAAAGAGCAGGACATAGAAGCACAGCGGAACATCATGACAAAGACCGATATCTTGAGCAAGAATGGCAAGGAGGAAGAGGTAAGAACATGGAAGGGGCAGAGAGGTTTATTGGTATCACAAAGAGCTGCCTGTGCTAACGTCGACAGGAGCGTCCTTCTCGGTATTGCTTCGATACTGTACACGATGCCACAAAAAGGAAATGCTGGAATAGTACATCAATCCCATCTATGTCAATTAGTCAGTGGTCGAAGAAGTGGAAGATGTTGGACATACCCAGTATCCTTTTGACGGATGATACTGTTGTTATCGCCCGTCTCCTTGCCCTGTAAGAAACATGTCAGTCTACCACAAGACATATTGGGACAGAAGAGGAAGTCATACCGTCTTGCCACCTTCTACCACCAGCTTGTCAAGCTGATAAAATTGTGATACCACCGTTTGCCTCTGCGCACTCAAAGTCAGCCCAAGCTCTCATATTCATCACTCTTCCCCCCATTAGGCAGAAAGTCCAGGCATCGTGCAGCACTCCAAAGGATCTGGAGGGTGACGGTTGTCCAGCACAAGCCTCTTCCCACCCTCGCGAAAGCATCCGCAAACTGGTGATAACTAACCTTCATCATCTGTAACTCCTTCAACCCCTTCTGCACCAACTCCTGTACCCGCCTAGGATCCGACTCATTCTGATATTCATGAAAGGCATCTCTCGTCCTCCGTTTCGCGTACATTCGGAAATTATAATTGGCAAATTGATTTCCCGTCCGCAACAATGACCGATATAATGACCGCACACCGAACGCGGAAGTGTTGTTCGCGCTGGTCAGGGCCGACGAGGCCATGACTGAAGAGATCTGGGGACGGATATCTGGAACAGACGGCAATCGCGGGGATCAACTGATCGATACGAGGAACTTGTGCTGCAGGCCCGTATTGCAATGGTATCACCGTCGATGGTGGTGTGATAGGTAAGAAGACTTTCGATGGCGGAACAGGTGAGAATTGTTCGTACGGGCGGGTGACACCTGATCTTTCAAGGTTTGCGTAGATATATGCCCTGGAGCCGGCAGAGAGAACGTCGACTCTTTTCAAGATAGAGTATCGAAGACTTGCGAATAGCTCGTTGCAGGCAAGAGAATTATGGCGGCAGGAAACATTATTCGCATTATTCCGCAGCGGCGGCTTTTTATTAGCATTGCGTCAATAATCACGGCCATTGGCGCAACAGCCACACCTTACGACCGAGGCCGATTCGATCTACACTCACATCCATTCCACAAGGCTGCCATCGAAGCCCATAATCATGCGCGACCGATCATAGACGTCCAGCCAGGCCAATCGCAATTCTCAAGACTAGTCTTCTACGAGCTTATGCTCTAACAGCAAAGAATGACTGCGCAGCTCCCCTCCCCTCCGTCCACGCCGCAACCAGAAGACACAGAGAAGCTTGGTCTGGCTCAAAAAGATGTCGAAGACGAAGCATCCCTATCGGAACGTCTCGACCAGCTGCTCGAGTCATACCTAAATCTACTGGACACATACACCACACTCCGGGAGCAACTGTCCAAGGACCTGTCCTCAGGCTTCTTTGCCCTTGCCTCCGCCAATCGACATTCAACGCTAGGTCCAGGCAGAAGATACGGCGAGGAAGGATATGACCAGCGGATGAAAGCGGTGCGGACCGTACAGATCAATCAAGCTACAAGAACGTCCTCTTCACCCAAGGCTGGAACAGAGTGGGCAGACAGGAAAGAAGCAACAGAAGAGCCAGAAGACAGCAAGAAAGAAGAAGCAACACCTCCCGTCAACGAAACATCAACACAAGGACAGCCAGCTGAAACCCCTTCAGACCTGGAAACAGAAGACAAGGACAGGCCTCCACAGGCCAAGCACCATGAAAACACTGATACCGAGAATGACACTCACACGAAAGCTTCATCAAATCCGACACACAGCACGTCTCACCTCCCACCCTGCTACAACTATAACATCCACACCAGCACACCACCCGCATCACCCAAAGACCCCCTGAGATGGTACGGCATTCTCATCCCGCCTCCGCTACGAGAATGCCAGACACACTTTCAGCACGCCGTGTCATCAAGCATACCAGACCTTCTCAGTACGACGTCCGAGATGCGAAAGCTCGAAGAACAAATCTGGAAGCTTCGACGCGCCTTGGGTCTGACAGAAGGGTATGAGGAGCAGGACACAGCAGCCAAAGCCCGATTGATGAAATGGGAGAAGATGGAAAAGGAGACAATGATCTTCCGCTGTCTTCGTCGTCACTGAACAAAGACGACTCGAGTTCACGGAAGCAGCTTCCTACGCGAAAGGCCTCCCTGTTGTCGCCATCGTCTCCGGCAAGACCTGCCGAACCTCGATCTCGTATCCTCAAACTCGGCTAAGCCGAAGTGAAGGCGCAGTGGTATCAGATCGTGATGTAGAGCCTGAACGACGATGTCAGAACAAGAAGTGTTTGACATGCAAAATCTAAATCATTGGATCAGCCAAGGCCTCCTGGCTCCTGATTATGTATGCTATCCTGTATATTATACGCAAGCACACTTGATGATCTAGTTCCACAGCGAGTCATCCACACCAACGTCATCGTATGGCGCTCAATGCGAGGAGGGAGCCTTTGCATGAGATACCTTGATGCAGCTTTACCTATACCAGGATTGGCACTTTGCCCTCCAACACCTGACAGTCCTTGATGAGGCACTGTGCCCGGCATCCTCAATTGCTCATGTCAACATCCTGCAGAGCACTTCCATCCTCGATGATTTGATTGTGACTCTGGTGCTCGAGATTTACAGAAGTCTCCGGTGGAACGTTTTCTTCTCCGTATTCAACCTCACCCTTGTGTGATCTAACATCGTCCTTTTTGATAGGTGAACTGACCACATGCCTGGCAGCTGGACTTCGCACGACTTCTTCAAGGTCGACGTCCCAGTAGCTTGAGCGTCTCTTTTTCCGACTTCCTGGTGGTCGATTGGCCTTTCTCCACATCATGACGTTTGGGCTAAGCTCTCTGAGGCTCTGTCCAACGTCGCTTGACGACTCAGGTGCGGCAGCTCCATAAAGACTCATGCGAACGGCAGCTCTTGTTTGCTCGTCAACCTCGATAACATCTTCACCATCCTCCAACTTCAGCTTGGGGTCAATGGCCTCTTCTTGAATTGAGGCATCCTTCATAACATGACTCGTTGGGCTTTCAACCTCTCGCAAACGGTTTCTTGGCTGTGTAGTCTGTGTAGAGTCCGTCAAAGGCCGCGGTGGGCTGCTTCTGAATCTCATAGCGTCCGGGAAGCTTGTTCCGTTGGCATGTTTCTGTCGTAGCGGCTGCCTTGGCCCCTGCGGCCGCCCATAGTACTTGCTGACACCTCGGGCACCGGCAAGGGCGGCTACTCCATTCTTTCTGAACCTGTTGGGAGGTCTTGCGAGTGGTGTCAGAGTATCAGTTCTGTACGAATCACGAATTCTCGAATCTGGTGCAGGATCTTGTCCCTCGACTTTGCCAGCAGCTGTGGAGAAGGAGTACATGGGTGTGCCTGGTTTCGGCAAAGATTGCGGGGTGTCTCTCGCATAGTACCAGCCCGGCCGGAAATGTTCGGTAGTACCAGAGGCATACTGATAAGCTGGTGGTCTACCCTGACGATGTTGGTACTGTGATGGAGGACCAGACTGCCTTGGGTGGACGGAATCATGGGAGGGACGTCTCATACCTCCAGGCGCCGTTGGTGGAGACTTGACCTTCAAAACAGGCATAGGACTTCCCGTGGCGGTAGTACGATTCCATGGCATTGGCGGCTGAGGTACCATCGTATGCTGTGCGTCATGGGGTTTGTGGTGACCATGAACGTTGTCGCTTGGAGTGTTATGCTGATGGGCGGACAGAACTGGCGTAACATGCAATGCTGGATCTGGACATAATACCATCGGCGTGCGTGCGTGAAGCAATGGGTCCGGACATGCTGTTCCGCTTTCACTGGACGAGGCGGACTCTTGGAATGAATTACCACCATGGCTTCCCTTGCTGATAGGTGGTCTTGGAAACAAGCCGCTTAGAATGCCGCGCTTCAATTTTGCCGATTGTGCAGCAGCTTTTGCGGAAGGTGGCAGCACTATAGCTTTCTCAGCCTCATCCGACATCTTCGTGTCGATACATGCATCGGCAGATTTCCTCTTCAGATGTCTGACGACTGGAGAGTCATCGGCAGTATCAACATCCATTTCACGATCGGCACTCATACGCAGTTCGGTCAGCGGTCGTTCAAGATCTTCTGGGCACAAAGAGTCGCTTGAGGGATTGCAAGGCCGTCCATCCAACGTGTCATCGGTCCGAAGTGAGTGCGTAGGTTGAACAGGTCGGCTGACGTTCGGAGCTCTGGATGGGGCACCTTCCACAGGCGACGCAAATCCACTGCTTGGTGGCTCAACATCTAGGATGTCATGATGGTCGACATACACAGAGGGTAGTGTTGGGAGCTGGGGTGAGCCTCCTTCGGGAAACGGCTCGCGAACATCCACGTCAAATTCTGCAAGGAGGCGCGGAGCCGTCGAATATCTCCAGTCTTTTGCGGGTGTCACTGCCACAGGTTTATCAGACTGAGGACTACCCGCATCATCGTCCTTCTCATCCTCCTCAGGACTGACGGGAAGCCTCGAATCAATGGAACCAGCTGGTGAAGCCGCGAAACGGACGTCAAAACGTAGTGAGGCTTTCGCATTTTGAAAGAGTCTTTGCATCTGAGCCACATGACCTGGCCTTGCAGCCGATCTTGTTCGTGGGGATGAAAGTCTCTTTCGGCCTATGTTCGAAGCCGGGAAGGTCACTTCGGAGTGCTGTTGACTATCACTGGAGGTCGACGAGTCCGCGCTCGGCGTTTTCGGAGAGTGATCGGGCTGTACAACCTTGGAAAAGAAGAGAGAAGATCGTCTTCGTGGAGGCTCAAACGGTGCTGCAGGTATCCAATGGTCAGCATGCAGGCTTCCTGGATGTCCCAACCGAGGTGGCACAATGTGGATTGCACGTACGCTTGGGAGTCCCGGGTGGTCGGCTGGATCTCGTCGACTTGTCAGACGAGTCGGGCGAAGGAATTGAGGCAGGTGATGAGTGCATATTGATCATTTCGTTTGCTGCACGTACAAGGTATACTCATGGAGAAAGGAGTGGACGTCTGCAACCAAGGCGTAGACAGAGAGGTAGAAGGCTGAAAGAGAGACGAAAAGAGAAGTCATGAAGGCAGAATATGGCTCCAAGAGGTGGCTTCCTCACATGCCATAGAAGCAGGGAAGGTCCGTTGGTAGAAGGCGGCCGTAGGAACCAGCATCGTTTGATCGAGTCTTACAACAAGCAGTCATGACAGTCGCAACTGCGAGTGCTGGAAATGTCACAGATGTATTGTGCTGCTGTTGCTGTGAATTCGAGATGACCTTATCCCCATTCATTGTATTCATATCAAGCCAACGAGCTCACCTCGAAAAGGACCGGAAGCGATGGTGATGCTGACGTCCTAGCTGGTGGCAAGAGGTTAGTAGCTGGGAGGTATGACCTCCATGATGTGCCTCAAGAAGACCCTACAGAGTCTTCATCTACTGCTCGAGCTCTTGCCATTCGCAGTGACACAGCAGAGACTGGAGATGCTCATTCTCAATGAGCAATCTTCACATGGCCCAAGCGGAATGGACGGCCGGATGCTGTTTGTTTGTCTACATCCGTTAGTGCGCTACAGCGCCTGTACGTAAACACGGATGCGATGTGAAATATGATGAGGCTCTCCAAGTGCTTTTTCGGTAGCTCATCCACATATTCGCATTGTCATCGTTCATGCATAACATATAGACGCATTTTCATAGAGGAACTTTCCGGAAGGCCACGGAGATCGAATCGTGCTTGTGAGGCGTGAGATGAGATGATCTTGATGAAGTGGTGAGAGTGGAGAGACGAGGTGAATGATGCTTTTGTTGGAGATGAGAAAGTGGACTATACCAAGAGTCAGCTAAAATTAAACTGTCGCTTTTATTGGCCTGCGGCTACGCGGTCACACGCGTCTGTAGAGAGTAAATACAGATTGCTGCTTGAGGCTGCCGAGGTGGAAGAATAGAATGCCATCATAAACACGAAAAAGAGATTGTTTTCTCATGTGCTGGCGTATAGGCGGCTACTGTTCTGGTCATGACTCAAAACTGTCTTCGAGGAAGTGCCTATCATAGTTCTGGGCTGTCACTCTTCTAGAGGTTTGAACCCTGAAAACATGCTCGTGGCCCCTCGGACCACCTGCGCTGTCACTCCGGGTCTCGGTCCCTTTGCTGGTCTGACCGCTCTGGGGTACAGTAAGGGAAATCGATCCCCATTGTCTGTGCGACGGCCTTTCGATCTTGACAGGCGCCGCATCGCTCATTATCGAACATATATCTATATGTAGATGCAAGCTTCAACTTCGTATTAAACTCATTTTGATATCCCATCAAGAACGTGGTGTGATTCTTTTCTCTTGCCTTTGTGAATGTGACGGTACAACCATGCAGGAGATGAGTTGTCTGCAGGAGGGACTCGTGAGGAGCGAGGCCGTGTTTCAGGCTTGAGTGCTGGCCCATGTCGACCCCTGTCTAGCTCCTTTGCAGGGAAGCCCATTCACCGTCTCTGGGGCGAAGAAATGGTGCATGAGACCAATGAAGAGCCAGCTGTGCCTGAGTATCTGCATGGTTTCTCCCGGCTGCATGTCTCCGACTTCCAGGGACCGGCCTCTGAGTTGGCAAAACTCCCAAACACCGCCGTCCAACTGTCTTTGTAACACCCAATCCATCACCTTTTTCACTCATCGTCCCCGTCGCACTCCTCGGGCTGTGCTTCGGTACCTTCTCGACTCCTCTCCTTCTCATTCTTCTCAGCCTTGGACTGCTGGATTGAACCATTCAATTCATCGTTGGATACGATCTTTTGACTTCTTGTCAAACTATTGCTGTGCAATTTAGCAGCTTCGTCCATTCGTTTACCTATCTCCCAGTCACTCGCTGCCACCCGACGCTGGTTTACAATCTTCACGACTCGGTCGATATCATCCTCCATCCTCACGCAGTCGACTTTCGCGCTTGCCCTCACTTCGCACCTGCGACTGCCGTTAATTGCGCTTTGGGGTCATTCGCTGCGATTATCCTCGTCCCATTGACCACTTCCTTCCTTGAGCCGCCGTGCGTCAAGAACATGCAAAGTCTTTCATAGCGATAGCGCTGTGTCTGTTACTGTTACAGAATACTGCACTGCTAAGCTTGCGAAGCTACCTTACACATTCAGAGGAAATGGATCGCTCCAGATCTCCTCCAAAACAAGAAACTCGGTTTCACTACCCCCAATACAGAAACCAGCAGCCTGCGCCTGGGTATGCTCATGCCTCCCAATACCAGCAATTTCAACAATTTCCTCCACACCCGTCGGTGAGAGTACCACCAAATGTCAGACTCGCTGCAAGACAAGTCCCGGCCGGTGTTGGCATTTCCCCTCCGCCGGTCAGATATGAAGCTCTGCAACAGCCACAACAGAGGGACGGTGGGTCTGGACAGTTGGTCCAAGACTTCAGATTTCCCACTGCCCCAAACGTGAAGCAAGAGTCAGCTCTATCCCCTGGCCGAAAGTACAATGCACATGACTCCACAATGTCATCCGTGTTGGACGATTTTACCGTCCCTGGAACAACACCCGGCTCAAGGTCACGAGGCTTTCCAACCCCTAAGAGATATTCAGGCTCTGTCTACGCCGAAAGCGAAGCTCTTGGGGTCGATGAGCGATATGACCAAGATTTCCTCAGCCCAACCGAGAGCGAAAGACCTAGCTCCGGGTATGCAAGCCCACAGGTCGTTCGACAAGCCAGCCTGGGAAAGAGAGCCAGGCCTGCAGTGACAACGATAAAGAACAGCCACCACGAGCATGACTTACCAGAAGGTCCTCCAGCATATACCCAGACCGGCAGAACCAACACCATCAATGCGCTAAGCGCAGCCGTTGCTGCTGGCGTCAGTAACAAGAATTCGCCATTGCAAATCGATACACCAGGATCGCGGAGTACCCCTGTGAGGATGCCTTTCGACACATCTCCACCTGCGTCACCGTCAGCCGACAAAGAATATCTG
The DNA here is from genome assembly GCA_000835395.1 of Exophiala sideris. Lineage (NCBI taxonomy): Eukaryota > Fungi > Ascomycota > Eurotiomycetes > Chaetothyriales > Herpotrichiellaceae > Exophiala > Exophiala sideris. The sequence goes on along the minus strand of KN846953.1, from coordinate 1,031,314 downwards.
CAGACTCCCAAATCGCCAATGACCATGGCATCACACAAGTTTCCGGATCAGACACCACGTTCAGCGCATTCCAACAAATCCAGCAATCCACTGCTCGGGCTAGGAATCGATCAACCTGCCCCTGCCATGAGCGATAGGATCCCTCCCGGACGACGGCCGCCGCAATTGGACATGGATGCGGTTAGGCATAACCAGAATCGTGGCAGTACAACGAGTTTGGCAGACCTTATCAAACGGGCCACAAGATTGGCTGCAAATCTGGACAGAGGCAAAACTGCCAGTCGACTAGGCATGCTAGACATGTGGGGAAGTACCGATAAGTTGAGCGGCAACAACCGACAGTCAACCATGTCAGATATGATATCGGCATTCCCTGCTCCAGCGGTTGGAGGAACACCCACTACCCGAAGGGATGGGGCCTGGCCTCTCAGTGAAAAGGGTGACGCCTATGCCTCAACGACAGATTTGTCGAAGTACCAGCCTACCAACCAGCGACGAAGGTGCTGCGGCATGTCTATACCCGTATTCTTTTCCTTTCTAGTGATCGCCACTATCCTCATTGCCGCAGCTGTACTAATACCGATCTTTCTGGTCCTTGTACCCAAACAACACTCCACCAATAACACTTGCGCAACCACGCACCCTTGTCATAACGGAGGCACCAGTATTGTGAGCGCTGCCACTTGCGCCTGCGTCTGCTCAAACGGCTTCACTGGGAGTGATTGCAACACGTCTGGAGACACCGAAGATTGCATGACGATGACCTTGAGCGATGGTGCGAATCGGTACGAGAACGCTACCATAGGCCTGTCAATGCTGCCTTCCCTCTCTGATGCACAAAGTCGATTCAATATATCCCTGAATGTGTCGACAATCCTATCTGTGTTCTCGTCAAATAATCTTTCATGCACGAGCGAAAATTCTCTGGCCGATTTCAATTCGACGAGTACGGCCACAAAATCCAGGCGATTCGTCATACTGCCGGGTCTCGAGCCTGATGAACCTGCTCCGATACTTGCAAACCCAGCTGTGCCAAAAGTTAGCGGGCGTGCTGTACCTCTAAATGTCGCTCAGGTTGCGAAGAGGCAAAACCCCGAGACCGTTGGCACTTCGAATGGAATAGTCTTCCAAGCAACGACCGCGACATCTCTAGGGGCCATCTCCACCCCTAGTGCAGCGATTGGCACCGGTGTATCAACCGTCACCAGTGTCGGCGGGACGACGACCGCGGCAGGATCAGCCGCGACTCCGACATCTTCACCAACGGATCCAGGTGCCACAAATAGCTCCAGCAATTCGACGTCCTCCACCGTGACGGATGAAGAGCTTGAATTCGCACGCGTTGTCGTCCTCTACGTCCTGCAGCAGTCACAGACCGTGAGCGTGGCAGTCAACGCGCAAGAACAGATGGAATCGTACTTTTCGACCCAGACCAGCGGCAACTCGTCAAGCACAGTTGACGTCGGCACGGGCAATCTTCACTTGAGGGCCAATTTCGGTGCCTTCACCATAACTAACGGCGATGGGGTGGTCGTCGGTCAGCAGAGCGGGTCTTAGCGTGCATGGCTTAAGCTGGCTCTCCTACGGAGTATGGTGATAATGGATTTAGAAATTTGGATACCACATCGTGTCAAACAGATGAGGCGGTAAAGGTGTCATATTCCCTTGGTGGTAGACATTATTGGGCTTATACTGTCTCGCTCGGGCTCGGGCTATCTATCGATTGTACTTGTATGTGTATGTATGTTACATTAGCGGAGCGTTTCTAGCGTCTCGAATCCAGATTTTACTTGTATCATGGATTGCATTGACTACAAGGCTTACTCGTACAAAGAGTATGTCAATAGAGACATACAGCTGCAAAGAGGGCTAACCTTGTGTATCCATACTCATACACGCGTAGCTGACTCCGCAATGATGCTTTGGTGGACGTCCTGCACATCGAGAGTCCTCCGACCGTCTGATGCTGGCTATCTTATAGCCTAACGTCATGATGCCTCCGTGATGTCCTCCCAGGACAGTGATGACATAGTCGCATACTCTCATATTCTAATCCTGCAACAATTCATCCACTTCCTGCTTAGTCAGACCCAGCAGGTACACCAGGTCGAGCATGCTCTCGCCAATATTCAGCCTCGCCGGCGCTTCCATCTGAACCTTGGACTTCGCATTCAATGCCACTCCTAGCCCGGCTGTCTTCAACATAGGTATATCATTGGCTCCGTCACCAACCGCCATTGTCTGTGCGAGAGGGATATTCTTTCCAGAAGCCAGACTGATCAGCAGACTTTGCTTGTGTTGCGCATCGACAATGGGGTGTGATGGGTCCGATTCGCCTGTCAGTGTCTTTGTTTCGTGGTCCACAACCAAATGATTTGCAAATGCATGGTCGAGTCCCAGTTCGCCGGCAAGCCAATCAGCGAGGGGTTGGAAGCCTCCGCTTAGCACGGCGAGGCTGAAGCCCAGTCTCTTCAAACACTTGCACAGTTCCTTTGCGCCAGGGGTAATGACAATCTTGGGCTTGAGATGCTCGAACACGTCACTTGGTACGCCCTTGAGCAGCGCAACTCTTGCCTTGAGAGATGCTGCAAAATCGAGCTCGCCGTTCATAGCTCGCTCGGTAATCGCTGCTACAGCCTTCTTGACACCAATAAATTCAGCGATTTCGTCAATGACTTCCTGTTGGATCAGGGTGGAGTCCATGTCGAAGACGCAAAGACGCTTGTACCGACGGTACACGCTCGCAGGCTGTAGGATAACTTCGCAGTTCCATTCTCTTTCGAACTTGTAGATTGATTCGTGCTTTGATATCAATTCAGCTGGAAGGTATTCCGGATTGGGAGGTGGTGAAAATGTCACCTCCATGACCCGGGGTTTGGAAGGATCGGGGTCCAGACATCGGTGCGATGATGTGAGTCTTCGTTCTTCTGGTCTGTTGTGAATGAGGAGGCTGTCGAGGGTTGACAGAAAATGTGTAAGGCATAGTTGCGAGATATACGCGCCATACAAGTGGTCTAAAGGTTCTGGTTCTGGAGCAGGCGGTTCAAGGGGGTATTCGGAGATGCTAGTGGTTGGCGCCGATCCTTCAACAATCTCTGGTATAGGGATAGGATCAGTCGGGTTGCCAGGAGGCGATTGATCTGGGTGAATGTGTGGATGTCGTGGGGTTTTGGAGTTGTAGAATATAGTCGCAACAAGTCGTTGCCCATCACCAACTTCAGGAATACAATTAGTATGGGAGATGGTGTGAATGGTGCCACTCTCCTGCGAGACTATGGGGGATGGAGAGATGGCGCTGATGGACCTCCTGGATGCAAGAGAGGTGCTGGACATGGCTGTGCGCGGCACACGGTGAGGCTGTTCGAGGACTCCATCTATGCTTGTCACGGGTCCGCTCTGATGGGTTCGGTATTCCAGGTGGTCGTCAAGATAGGAACTGCCTGACAGAGAGTCTTTCGCGAGGCTCGGTTTACGTGACCGGGTCGGAGATGCCATGATCACTGCTGGCCGCGCATTGAGTTTGTTGCGGACAGGCTCTCGTTGAGCAACAAGTTAAGGGTCCGCAGATGTGAGGCCACCTGCAGAAAAGAAAGAAGAGCTGGCGCAGCTGCAAGACGACGTCATACCAGCACCACCAATGCAGGAACCAATATCTGTAGAGCGTCGATCAGTCAGGGGGCAGTAAACAAAGAACTGTGAGAAGAAGTTGAGTTTCGCTTGGAAACTGGATGCTCAATTATGGTATTCTCCTCATACGCAGTTCCAGTAACAGTGCCATTGTATTTGAGACTCAGCACGTTGAGGAGCACTCGTGTTTCTGCGCAAAGGAGGAAGTCCCGGGCATCAGATGACGGAAGATCACATGCAATAGGTCCAGCACGTGATGTCACGGGGACAGCCTTCCACGGAAATGTGAAAATTGAGTGTATTTTGACGGAGGCCGAGAACTGCTTCAAACCCCACTTCACTTTCGCTCAAATATCAACACCAAGGCGGGTACCAGAGCACCAACAACGGCAGTGGCAGGATGCATACATGAGCAACTATGAAACGAAGCTCCCTCAGCGAAAAGGACAATAACTTTACATCTGACTGGAAGGACCAGATCTCGTCAGATTTAGGCTTTCTGAGGTGCTGGGACAAGAATGTTAATCTATGATCCTGTCTCGACTCTGCGATCATATCCTCGGGTAAACAGCCCTGCGTCACGGACGAACATGCAGAATATGATGCATGCAAGATTGGCCCTGCCTGCCATCGGAGCCAGACGGCCTGCAAATCGAGGGATTGACCACCGCAAGACTTTTCGCCATCCAATGGCTTTCAGGAGTCATCGATGGCGTGATTGCACGTGACCGGTAAGTTGGTGGGAGGTCGCGACATTTTTTGCTGGTTTTGGTCTGCCGATGGCGAGGCTTTGAAAGCGACTTTCTAGTGCGCTCCACCAGAGAATTGCGTGCTCGACGATGATATTGCGAGATGATTTGTAAAAAGGTGGGCGTCTATTACTTCCTTCGCTCCCCAATGTGCGCCCTCATCTCAGTTCCTTTTGCACTGCTCATCACTCTCCTGCTTCCTTGACCTGTCGTTACCTCCCTCGACAGATTAAAGAGCCATTGCCACAGCATTCTTCACCATGTCGTCTGCGTTCAGAAACCAGTCCCCTTACAGCAGCTGCGAGAGCAGCCCCTCCTTGAGCGGTGCCGACTCAGGCTATGCCAGCGTCCAGAACAGTGAGATCAGCATGCCTGAGGTATACTTCACCAAACCTCATCTCCAGTTCCTCAATCGCCAACTTCAGTTCCTCGAGCCACAAGAGATTCTGAGATGGTGCATCACGACTCTTCCCCACCTGTTCCAGACAACTGCCTTCGGCCTCACGGGGCTCGTGCAGTTGGACATGCTCTCCAAGCTGAAGATTCCCCGGCCTCAGATGGTCGATCTCGTCTTCGTCGACACTCTTCACCATTTCGGTGAAACCCTGGAGTTGTTGGACCGCGTACGTTCACGCTACCCTTTGGTCAACATCCATGTCTACAAACCACAAGGGGTGGAGACAGCCCAGGAGTTCGCTGAGAAATATGGTGATAAGTTGTGGGAAACGGATGACAACAGATATGACTACTTGGTCAAAGTCGAGCCAGCACAACGAGCTTACCGGGAATTGCAAGCATGCGCAGTCCTCACAGGTAGACGGAGGAGCCAAGGAGGGAAGAGAGGCGACTTGGACATCATTGAAGTCGACGAGGCTGGTTTGATCAAGATCAATCCCATGGCCAACTGGTCATTCCAGCAAATCCAACAATATGTCAAGGAAAATGACGTACCATACAATGCTCTCCTAGACCGAGGATACAAAAGCGTTGGTGACTGGCACTCGACCAGCCCTGTCAAAGAGGGTGAGGACGAACGTGCCGGTCGATGGAAGGGTCAACAAAAGACCGAGTGTGGCATCCACAACCCTCGGTCCAAGTACGCACAATTCCTCTTCGAACAAGAAAAGAAGAGAGAACGGGAAGCTCTTGATCAAGCTTTGCAGCAGGTCACACTCGAAGCATGATCTGTACGACATTGGGTATTTTATCAATTCAGCATAGCGTCGGCGTTTCATTATTCAGCATCAGCGATGGCTCAAATCAAGGTTCTGCAATGAGGGGAATCTGTATGACATGAAATGCATGATAATGGCCAGAACATTTACACGGAGGGGCTAGAGGAACATCTCAAGATGGCATATACCACAGCGGTCGCCTGCTTTGATACAGGTTCAAGTGTTTGACTTGTTGTACCTAACTAAGGATCAATTAGAATTGGAGGGGGCTCACTGCCTCCAAAAATATAAATCATCATGACGACTTTGAGGATTCAATGTTTTGTTCACAACTTCATCTCTTCAGGCTTTGCTCGTCACCCATTCGAGCTACACTGAGGTGTTTCAAGAGATTTTCGTTCACGATGAAACTGCTCATAACGCCTTTGTAGAGCTTCCTTGTGCTCGCGCAGCCTCACCGAGTCATTCGCTCCGTCGATGATGTCGACGAGGAGATCATCTAGCCCCAGCCCTGGCAAGAACGTGCTTTTTTCATATTCTCAGCAATGATTCTAGTTCAGACACGACTGCAGCGCTTTTCCTCCAGGTACCAACCTTGCAACGACGCCAAAATGGATGCTTCTGCGGCCTGCAGGTCCCGGAGATCTGACCCAACAAGGAGAGATGGTGACGCAGTTCGGCCAACCAGAATCGACGCACCAGCGCGGAAAAGGGAAATCATGGAGTCGAGCGAGCACGCCATCACCGACATTTTCCCTGCGCGACAAAATTTTTGTGCAATCCGCATTCAAGGTTGGCGGGGACGATCTTACGACGCTTGGGGCCGTGAGATGAGAAAGGTATACTTGGCAGACCAGGGCAGTTGTGTTTGCGTGTTTCATGAGCAGATAGCAACTTCTTTCTGAGCTTCTTTAAATCCTTGTTAGTGAGAGTTCGCATTGCACCTTTTCCTTGAGCTTCACTCCCCACCTCACCTGTACCAATTTCAATATCTGCTACCATGGCAAACCCACCACATGGAGGGATCCTCAAGGATCTCCTTGCCCGGGACGCTCCTCGTCACTCCCAGCTGGCCGCTGAAGCAGAGACACTGCCTGCCGTGGTCCTGACCGAACGTCAGCTATGCGATCTCGAGCTCATCCTGAACGGTGGATTCTCCCCGTTGGAAGGCTTCATGAACGAGAAGGATTATAATGGCGTTGTCGAAAACGTTAGATTAGCAGATGGTGCTCTGTTTAGCATGCCCATCTGCTTGGATGTCACAAACGAGACTGTCGAGCGACTGGCGATCAAGGCGGGTGCTCGAATCACCCTCCGAGACTTCAGAGACGACCGCAACCTTGCTATCCTGACTGTCGACGACGTCTACCAGCCGGACAAGAAGAAGGAGGCGCAAGAGGTATTTGGAGGAGATGAAGAACACCCAGCCATCAAAGTCCTCTTTAACTCTACAAAAGAGCTGTACGTTGGAGGAAAGATCGAGGCTGTCAACAGGCTGAATCACTACGACTACGCTGCCCTAAGATACACGCCAGCAGAGCTGCGGACGCACTTCGAGAAGCTTGGTTGGAACCGCGTGGTGGCTTTCCAGACCCGTAATCCTATGCACAGAGCTCATCGTGAGCTGACGGTTCGCGCTGCCCGCGCTCGACAAGCCAATGTCCTCATTCACCCTGTCGTGGGTTTGACCAAACCCGGCGACATTGACCACTTCACCCGCGTTCGTGTCTACCAGGCACTCATGCCTAGATATCCTAACGGAATGGCTGTCCTCGGTCTTCTTGGTCTGGCCATGCGTATGGGTGGTCCCCGTGAAGCCATCTGGCACGCAATTATCCGAAAGAATCACGGCGCTACACATTTCATCATTGGTCGAGATCACGCCGGACCTGGCAAGAACAGCTCTGGCAAGGACTTCTACGGTCCATATGACGCACAACATGCGGTCGAGAAATACAGGGCTGAGCTAGGAATCGAGGTCGTCGAGTTCCAGATGATGACCTACCTCCCGGAGACGGACGAATACAAACCAAAGGACGAAGTACCGGCTGGTGTCAAGACACTCGATATTTCTGGTACCGAACTCCGAAGACGTCTGAGAGTCGGTGCACCTATCCCAGAGTGGTTTTCGTACCCAGAGGTCGTCAAGGTACTAAGAGAATCGAACCCACCACGCGCGACGCAGGGCTTCACCATCTTCCTTACAGGATACCAGAACTCTGGCAAAGACGCTATCGCACGAGCATTGCAGGTTACCTTCAACGAGCAAGGTGGCCGCCCTGTCAGTCTGCTCCTTGGTGAGACCGTCCGCCATGAGCTCTCCGCAGAACTTGGCTTCACAAAGGAAGATCGCGACACCAACATCGCTCGTATTGCCTTTGTCGCTGGCGAGTTGACCAAAGCAGGAGCCGCTGTTATCGCGGCGCCCATTGCACCCTTCGATGCGGCCAGAAAAGAGGCACGTGCCACGATCGAGAGATTCGGCAGCTTCTTCTTGGTCCACGTTGCCACTTCTCTAGAGTACGCGGAGAAGACGGATAAACGAGGAGTGTATGCTCGTGCCAGGAGAAATTCCATCCAGAACTTCACTGGTGTCAACGACCCATATGAGAAGCCTGAAGACGCCGATCTGACTGTTGACTGCGAAAAGCAAAGCGTCAGAAGCATTGTACACCAAATTATTTTGATGCTGGAGAGCCAGGGATTCCTGGGCGCCGTATAAGATCGAATTGTTTGCTTCTAGACAAGCTTCGGCACATGGAGGATAGAGCATTGAATAAAATTCTGTGCAATTATCCTGGGCGATAGACGCCAGATAGATCAATGTATACCAGCGGGCGTCAATGATCAGTTGTGGTCCTTGAAAGCTCAATTATGCTGTATTTGAAGGACTAGATACGATTCATAGGTGAAGGCATAGGCAGGCGCGGCAGGCGAGGCTGCACTGTCAGGCGCCAAGGAACGCGTCAAGCCGCCCCGGATGCATCATCTGAGCTTGTAGTACTGTAGTACTCCCGTACACTGCGGACATTTGCTCAGACGACACATCCAAGCCTACTTCATCTCGACCCCATCGACTACATTTCTCTTTTCAAGGACCTACCTGGCTGCATTCATCTAGTCTCTATTCCGATCGATCGATATCCACATCCCGGTAGCCATGTCGGACGGAAACATCTTCAAACCGGACAAAGATTATACCAAGGATGCGGACAAGATCCTCCCTGAGGCAGAGGAGTTAGCGAAGGTGAATAACATGATAAAAGACGAGTAAATAAGGCTAAACCATGCACAGAAAGATCTCCAGAAAGGTATCGACAAGATCATCGCCCTCGAGAAACAATCCAGACAGGTATGCTACTTTCATTCCGCGTACCGCAGCACCCGATTGACAGACATCATAGGCTTCAGATCTTGCCACAACATCAAGATGCTTGGTCGCTATTATCACGCTATGTAAACAGGCCGGAGATTGGAGTCTGCTGAACGAGCAAGTCCTACTGCTTTCGAAGAAAAATAGCCAGCCCAAACAAGCCATTACCACCATGGTGCAGGAGGTGATGAAATTCCTTGATGACACGCCGAATCTAGACACAAAACTCAGTGTCATTGAAACGTTACGAACCGTGACGGAAGGCAGAGTAAGCTGATCAGGTGCTTCCCTCCCAAGTCGAGACTGACAATTCCAGATCTTCGTTGAAGTCGAGCGAGCACGAATCACTCGAATACTGTCCGACATCAAGAAGGAGCAAGGCGACATCAGAACAGCATGCGATATCCTTTGCGAACTGCAAGTCGAGACATTTGGATCTATGACGAGAAGAGAAAAGACAGAATTCATATTACAACAAGTAGAATTGTGCATCGAGAACAGCGAGTGGACACAGGCGATGATTTTGAGCAGGAAGATGAGTACTAGGTACTTTGCTCGCAAGCCAAAGAAGACACCGGAACAGCTGGAAAAGGAGAAGAAGGAGCGAGAGGAGAAGGAGAAGAAGAGATCTGCCGACGAGCCACCTCCGGAACCTGAGGACGACGTTACGGACCTGAGGTTGCGATACTACGAACAACAAATCCAGCTTGCGAAGCATGAAGATAGGTATCTTGATGCGTGCAAGCATTACCGACAAGTGCTCGACACAGAATCCGTGGAGAACAATCCCGATCAGCTGCGTGCCACGCTTCAGCGAGTCATTTACTTTGTACTGCTCGCGCCTTACGACAATGAACAGTCTGACCTCCTCCACCGCGTCTACCAAGACAGCCGCAACTCAGAAGTGCCACAAGATGCGGCGCTGTTGAAACAATTCACAATCCCCGAACTTATGCGCTGGCCCATGGTCGAGCAGCAGTACGGCGAACACCTCTGCTCAACGGACATTTTCTCAAAGACCCAAGACCCTAGCGACCCGAAGGCCCATACCCGTTACGAAGCCCTCCGACACCGCGTCATCGAACACAATGTCAGAGTCGTCGCGAAGTACTACACCCGCATCACATTGACTCGTCTGACCGAGCTGCTGGATCTGTCGGAGGAAGAGACAGAGAAATACATTTCCGACCTGGTCACCAAAAAGACGGTGTATGCTCGCATTGACCGACCGGCCCGGGTGGTCAGTTTCGAAGTGAAACGCGGGCCGGACGAGGTGTTGGACGAATGGGGCAGCAGCATGAGTAGTCTGTTGGGCCTGTTGGAACGTGTAGGACACCTCATGCAACGCGAAGAGATGATGGCACGGATCAGTCCCGCAAATGCGGCGAAGACCAGGGCGGATTAGTATCACGATCCTGCTCAAGGACCACTGCCACATCTCTTTAACCTACTCTACAACGAATGGGGCTGTAGTTATTTGGTGTACAACGAGGAACACCCTTATGCTCACGAGTGAGTACACAGCACTCTATGGTACTGGGACGACTGTCGCGGCTGTATTTCAAGTTTCAAACATGACACATACAAGGGTGTGTTCAAGCGAGCAAGGGCCTGAGCGACAGCAGTGCTCAAGGGCTAGAGATGTTGAGGGAGCTGGAGCAAGGTCCTCCGGATGGACAATATCGCAAGCTTTCATTGTATCGATCAAGGCAACAGCGATAAAATGCCTCTAGACGACAAGAAGAAGGCTATGTCAGACACGTCGTTCGAAAAAGTGGCTATCAAACAGGTCAGAAGACTTCGAGATAGGTTCAAGTGTGTATGATTAGACATAAATGTAAGACGTGCTGGATCCAATCCTCGTTACTCTAACTCCATCGCTTCAACTTTTATACATGCGCCTCATTCCTTGCCCAATAATCAAGCATACTATCGTATCAGCGTTCACATAAGAACCCTCTCCATTCATAGCAGTGCGTTGCAGCGGCATCAAACGCTGACCACAATCTCCGTAGCATCGCCGTGCTCAAAATCGGCGCCAGTCTTCTCCGTGATCCTCCACACCCGTTTTTGTGCTTTATGCCCAGCGGCAAGGACGAGCAGGTAGACGGCGTACAGGCCGAAGATGGTCCAACTTATCGCCGTCTTTGCGATGCTGACTTCGTGAATGCCGTACATAAAGTGCCCACGGACTTGCGGCGGGCACACACTCTGACCGGATTTGTTGAAAGCTGGGATTTCGCAGTGCATCCAGATGGACACTGAGGCCAGCCATCCTGCTGTCAACAGCATTGTGGTGGGTAGGAGGAGGGTGTATGCTAATTTTGTGCTTAGGTGCTGGGGCTTAGTGTGGTGGGTGAGGAGGTCGGCTGTGAGATGAAGGATGCTGATTGAAGGAGTGGTGAGGGTGTAGAAGAGGAGGGCTGTTACTGTCGATGACTCTCGAGTTGTGGTGCTGGCTGTGGTGCCAGAGTTGTGCGGTTTGGCTACGCAGTAGGCGTAGATGGCGTTGAGGATGAAGGTGGTGAATACTAGGACGAGGATGATGGGGTGGGCGACGATGCGGAACCTCCGCAGTCGGCGTATTGCTGGATGGCGAGGACGTGAGGGTTGAGGTGGTGGTGGAAATGTTGGTTGGTTTGGATTAGAGATGGGGAAAGCGTCGCTGACGCTCCGCGTTGTGAACTTCATGGTGATGGATATGGTATCGTCGTCTGATACTCGGGATGTGTGTCTTCGCTGTGCCAGGGCGCTGATATAATGAGCGTATGTTGGTGAAAGAGAATGTAGAGCGACCAGCGCAATAATGAAATGGAAGCAACAACGATGTGAACGCAACCAGTGCAATGAATAGAATGAGGTCTGTGTATCCTCCCAATTATCACAGTATCAATGCAGGAATGCAAGAAGAGATGCAGGATCAACAGAGTTGAGGTTGTTGCATGAATACGAACATGGCATATGTATGTTGAGCAACATTCATCAAACCTACCTTGATTTTCCGCTACATGGCTCAGCGTTTGGTCAGCGCCTGATGCCACAGACATCATTACTCGACCTGGCCTCTGACCCAAAGAAACAACGTTGCCTTGCAGCGCGGCAGGATCAACCTTGGCCAGTCCTTGGCTTGAAAAAGACGGTTGATGCGGTCGAGGACGAGGTTCGGCAGGGCCAGTGAAGGCTGGGAATGCTATAATTATCGTGAGCCGCGAATAATGAAGTGCAATGAGAGCCAATGAATGTCAGAATGATCATGCAAGGCTCGAACGTTGCCTCGCGTCATGGCCGTTGGGTCTCGTATGCGGCGTCTAATCGTGGCAGTGGTCGAAAGAGTCTGATGGTGTTTCACATTGAGGCTGGAGCTGCTTGCCGCCGACTCTTGGGCATCATAAGTTTCATCTTAAAAGAGATGACATGGCCAGATCTTGAACTCCTTCACCTTGCCATGACATCGAGATCATGTCGTCAAGCATCAGGCTGCCATTCCTACACATTTGGCTTTCGCAGAAACTGATTGATCGTTGTCCTTCAAGAAATATCAAGGACTTGGTTTGCCGGACCAATCGAGTTCTGCGATTTACATCACGATATTCTTCACAGGCACTTAGCAACAGCACACACAGAAAGATCGTCGAAAGACGGTATCGACAAAGACGGAATTGTTGAATACATAATCGAAGCCGTTCAAGTCGTTTTAGAGTGCTGACACAAACCCATAGTTAATTGTTGACCTTCATCTATAGGTACGATGACGGGGCTCCTTAGGCTGCCTTCCCATGTTCGGATATATCGGCACGAAGAAAGTGGCACCCAAACAACTGCCATTTACCCGCTACTGCTCTTCCATTATTCATGGAATCATCGCTTTCTGTCGTACATCACACAATAGCATTTACCGTGCACCTCTACCGTCGCCGTACAAAGGAAACTGGTTCCTCTCTTCTAATTTGTGGATTTTTTTCAGTCTTGTTGGTCCCCCGCAACTCTCTCTGCTGCCATATTGATGTGAGTGTACGGAGTACTTCCGTACTAAATGTTCGACTTTTATTTCTTTCACCTCTTGTGTTTTGGATTTTGATGCCCATGCGTCTATCTTTAACACAATCTGTGCTGATCGCATTTCCTCTATACTGACTCTGTACATTATAATGTCCTGAGCACTGACCGGGGACAATCCACACGACTGCGTGGCCATCCTCGTACACCTCGGCACTGTTGTCCACTCCCGCACCACAAGTGTCATGAGCTCTTCCACTCTTCGAGAAAATGAACTCGACAAGTCCATAGAGGAAAACACAAATCCTCATGCCTCCAGACAACGTCCAGATCTGACTCTTCACCGAACCGAGTCTGCCTTCAGCCGAGCTCTCGATGCCGAGGCCAACATAGACGATTCTCCCACAGAAGATGGCCCTGTTCCCATATCAGAGAAGAACGGCCACGACCCTGGCCCTCCCCCTAACGGCGGTCTTACCGCATGGCTACAAGTTCTTGGGTCTTTCTTTCTCTTCTTCAATGCTTGGTATGATTTCATTTCTTCCTGAGGAGAACCCCAATTAATCTCCGTTCTAGGGGCCTCGTAAATACGTTCGGTGTCTATCAGACATACTACGAAACCAGTCCTGTGTGGCAAGCCAGCCCGAGCGAGATTTCCTGGATTGGCTCTATCCAAGCATTTCTATTGTTGCTTGTCGGTGTCATATCAGGACCAGCCTATGACAATGGTTATTTCCGAGCTCTGATCGCCACTGGCGCAACTCTGATTCCGCTGGGCTTCATGATGACTTCCCTTTGCAAGACATACTGGCAGACGATGCTAGCACAGGGCATCACTATTGGTATCGGCGCTGGATGTATCTTCATCCCTTCTGTCGCGATTCTCCCACAGTATTTCTCCACCAAAAAGGCATTGGCGAATGGTATGGCTGCCTCTGGTTCTTCTCTGGGCGGAGTGCTTTACCCTATCATCTTTATCCGCCTAGAGCCGCACATCGGCTTCGCTTGGGCAACCCGAGTCATTGGCTTCATCTCGCTTGTGACAGTTTGGTTCTCTGTGCTGGTCATGAAGCCCCGAGTCATGCCCAAGCATAAACGCCATTTGGTCGACCTCACCGCGTTCACGGAACTCCCGTATGTTTTGTTCTGCATTGCCATGTTCGTGGCCTTCGTTGGTTTCTACGGACCGGTCTATTACGACCAGTCATATGGTATACAACAGGGCATCACATCGGAGAAGTTGGGGTTTTACTTACTCCCCATGCTAAACGCCGCCAGCATTCCAGGACGCCTTTTCCCGAATTTTCTCGCCGACCACATCGGCCCATTGAATGTCATGGGCCCCTGTTGTTTCATGACCGGTACGATGGCCCTGATATGGATCGGTATCCACAACGTCGGCGGTTTGATCGCCTTTTCGTGTTTATATGGCTTCTTTTCCGGAGGTTTGGTGTCAATCCCGCCCGTCGCGATAGTCTACTTGACCAAAGACATGACCAAAATTGGCACGCGAATGGGCCAGCTGTTCTTCATCAGCGCTTTTGGGCTCCTGACTGGAACCCCTGTAACTGGAGCCATTCTGGGCTCTTCGTACGATTGGCTTGGCGTGCAGCTTTTCAGCGGTATTGCCGTCGTTCTTGCCGCACTCTTGGTCATATGGGCGAGGCTCAGTATTACTGGGCTCCGACTCCGGGGCAAAACCTGAAAGGGGGAAGAGGAGGAGCCTTGAACTGTATATTACGTTAGAAAGAATGTCGAAGAGGGCGGTGGCGAGGATCCACCACAGTAAGAAGCTCATTTAGATGAATGTGGACAGCACATTGAGATTCTTGACATGAGCTCATTTACTAGAAGCCAAGGGTTCGGCCTGTGGCTCGAGTCATTCTTGGACGCTTCTCTTGCATCTCTAGTTAAGCCAATCAATGTTTGATGACCATCCTGTCAACTCTTCTGAGAGATCTGTTGTTCCTCAACTGTCTCTTCGCACTTTGTCATGCCTACCTCTGACTTCTGCTTGGTCAGTTACCAAGCATCCACATCCACCAGGTTCAGCCAATTCAACACACCCATAGCTTTGATCAAGTTCCCTTTCAGATCCAAATGCACGCCATCATACTTAGTCGCCTGAACACTCATGTTCCACGTTCCGAGCGTCTCGACGCCCCGTTGAGCTGCTTCCACTCGCACACTCTCTTCAAATATCATTAACTGCTTGTCACCCTGGCTGACAAGCCATTGGTCGGGCTTCAAAACGCCAGCAGCGTTCGGTGTGATATACAGTCTCGGCCAGATCATGTGGCTGCGCCGGTTATTGACCGCACCCAGATATGGGGCCTTATCAAGTGTATGCTCGAGGATCTCGTCCAGCCAGTTCATACTCGCTTGAATGTCGAGATCGTTCCAAAGACCGTGGCCGAAGATGAAGGCGTAGGGTTTGCGTGGTTTGGTAGTCGCCAGTAAGTCCTGATAGCGCGAGACTTCTGTGGGATCGAGTGGGAATTTGAGCATCATTTCGATGACTAGATCGATTGGCTCGGAACAGGCCAGACTGGATGGGTCTTGTTGTAAGACGGACGAAGTAGAGAATATGCCTTGCACTGAACATGATTTCACGTCCATTTGGTGGTTGCAGAAGCATTCTTGCCTGGCGAGGTGTCAGTGATCTCCATGATGGCTATCCTTAAGGGAGAGGGATGCTCACAGTTCCTGCTCATCAAAGTTCCAGTTCGTCACGGCGCCGTAGCCTAGATCTTTCCGGAGAAGGACGTTCAGTGCACCCACGACATGTCTCATCATGCTGTCGCCTACGACGATGACTTTTTCAAAGCGTGAAAGAATGCTACAGACTTCTTCCGTGGTGAACCAGCGCATATCGCAATCTAGAGGGATGAAAGGGCGGTCGAATCCGATTCTGCCACCACCGGAGAAGGCGCTGAGGAAAGCATCGCGAGTATCACACAATGGTGAGAACGCTGAGTGTAGATCGAGGGAGGAGATTTGGCAGGAGCTGTGATTGCGAAATTTGTAGTCGTGGAACGTGTCGATTGTGTCTGGGATTCTGAATGTGGTGTTTTCTGGAACTGGGAAAGCAGAGAGAGACGAGGCGGCTGGACCATAGTACTCTGGATTCTTGCACATTCGGAGACCAAGGAAAGAGCCGGACTGTGATACCTGAGCGTTAGTTCTTCGTGTTGATGAGCAAGTTTGAGGAAGCCCTTACCAACACATCGTAGAATGTGAGTTTGCATGTGAAGAACCACAGCAGAAACGCGACCAGGAGGGCTTGGAGAAACGTCTTTCTGAGCCTCAATCGCAGAGGCGGGCGTCTTGTATCCATCGTGGCCACGCCTGCTTCGAGGTCGTTGGCGTTGGGGGAGGGAGGAGGAGGAGAGGAGGGAGAGAAGGTGTTGAAGCGGCGTCGCCGCACGACAGAGACGGAAGAACTATTCACCCCATATTTGGTTAGCGCAACGCCAACAGCAAGACGGTCGACAGCGATGTCAAGACAGCAGCATTTAGCGTTGTTATATCGTACCTTGCACTCTCGTGCTCATCACGAGGCTCCTCCGGGACCGGAGAAAGCTTCCTCCGTGGGCCTGGAGGACACTTCATCTTGTTGTTTGTGTTGAGGTGGAAGTGAGGTCGACGTCGTGAACAAACATTTGGTGATAGAGCGAACACCGCTGTGTTCACGATTGTCCTCGTTGTCTATCAGTCGACCGCCTGGCCGAATGAACCGTTGTCATTGTAGTGACCGCCAGTCATTGTATCCCGTTGTTCGCGATGCACGCCCTGCTTGGAGTATGCCTTGTAGCCACGGGCGTGCACCCGGAGCGCATGAGGGACATAGGACCTTCTTGGACATGGGAGAGCTTCATAACTTCATTCTCATTGCTTCATTCAATGCTCATGAGGTGCTTCTGGAACTCAACTTCATAACAATCCTTGAGCAGGAGGCTTGATAGGTTGTGTCAGAGGTACAGTCTTCTGCCGTCTCAGCTCAATCTGTACATTTTCCTCCTCCCATCTCTGTGTCTCCTTGTGAGCCTTTTCAATCTGTGAAGCTTTGCCCAGACCAAGTCCCAGAAAGCCTGATCCGCTCGCAATGTCCTGTTCCTTCTTGGCTGCTAGACGAGCCATTTGTCGAGACATGTCTTTCCAGTTCTCTAGACCTGTTTCCAGACACTCACGACATCGTTCTTTTCCATCTTCCTCCTTCTGTTCCTCCATCACCCACATGACGGCTTCAGCGGCTTCAACACTGTCCCGTGTCCAGCTTAGGCCTTTCTCTCGTTCGCTGTCACTTGTTGCAAAGAGGATTTCTCCAATGTATGTCATTAGGCCCACTTCTTCACAAGCTTCCTTTAGTGTGTGATATGGTCGTTCATTGCCATCTTGGGGTGCTGAAGGGTAAGGTTTATCGATGATCAGATCTTTGAGTGCGTAAAGATATGACCACCATCCTTCGTCCTGGTCTTCCTGCCTCCTGGTTCCCGTAGCGCCATACGGTGACGGAGGGAGGTTCTTTCGGGCTCGCAGTACACTCAGAAATATAGGCAATGCTTGCTTGACGTTTCCAGCCTTGGCATGATGGACAGCATAGGAAGTGCATACTTTGAGAATATTCTCAGTGACTTCACCTTCTTTTCCTTTTACAATCATGCCCGTTTTCGCATCCACTACAGATGTGCTTCCGTTCCGTAGACCTGATTGAGCGATATCAATGGCCCAATGGTATGTGTCGTCAGCAGTCTCATTCAGGCCTCTGAAGTCACACCAGTCGGCGTATGCCAAAGCCGCCTCTAGTCGTTGGCTGGTGTCGAACCCGTCTGTTGTCAGCACCTTCATGTAGAACATCTCTGGCGCTGGGAAGGCATCTTCAACTTCCTCCGCGGTAGGTGCTTTTTCGTGCCCCTTCTTCTTATCCCACGGAAGTGGCTTCGGCCTCGGATTGTCGGGTCCCGGTATACTCTCTCTTGGGTATACACGTCCATTGACCTCTCCTTTTCTCTTACACATCCCGTCCAGGTTCTCTGCCACGCGTCCGGCACCCATAAGCGTATCATGATACCCTCGCCGCCACTGCTCACTTTTCGCACTTATGTCATATCCGGCTATTCCTAGGCTGTCTGCGTACGTCCCGCTCGCCTCTGTAGGCATCAGGAACTTCCCATCGTGGTCTTCGCTTTCAAGTCTTGCTAGTACATCCAGGTAGTAACGTCCGGCTGTGGCCCAGTCCGTCAGGACCTGCTGTAGTTTGGCATCGTCACTGAATTCAGTGAATTTGGCATTTCGCAGCAGCCATCTGCTCCAGAACGACCAATCTCGAGGAGTAGGATAGTCTCGTTCGAACTTGACTTGTTGTATACCCATTGTCAGAATGGTGGCGAGCAAGAGTGACGGCCAAAGGTAGGCATGGAAGCGCAATTGCTGCCAAAATTGGGCTTTCCATCGCTGCTTTCGTTCCGTTGAGATGAATCGTCCAATATGTGCTTGAACAAGGTTCGTTCTGGAGACCGGATGCAGGAAAGGTAGCTGTGGTCGTGGTATGGGTCGGGCCACCAGCAGCAGCGAGGGTTTATGCGCAAAGGATCTTGATCGAGGAGGTTTGGAATAGAAGAAGTCAACGTTAGGATGCCGCACGAGGCTTCGTAGTACACGGCGAGACATTGACGGAGATAGCTTTGTATGCACCATCTTGCTGAAGGTGAGCTGAACCGTGGCGGCCTCGATCCGGGAAGGACTCGAAGCCCTACACAAATGATATTGTCGATACAAGAGACTAGCATAGAATGCTTCTCTTGAATTCCGGAGCAGATGCGGAGTAAATTGGTTATGGTCGGCGGTTCACATAATCCGCCGAAGAAATATATTACGGCGGACCATATAGTAGTTGCATTTTGTTCGTCTGCCACGGCAGTCTCCCTTGCCTTCTACAGAGTACCCTGTAACTTCTGTTTGACAAGCGAACACACCCTGCTTCGACATCTCATCGGTCGATGCAACGTGAGATCTGAGAGCATCATCACACATGATTCGCAACGACTTGCTTAACGCATTGGTCCGGCCATGGCGGAAGGTATTCTGAACTTCAAGCTGTTGTGTTGGGTGTTCAACCTCCGACAAACAGGTATAACTCGATCTTGCTTTCACCAGGTCATCCACAATCAGTTGAGGTGGCATTCAACACGTGAAGTACTGATCGTCCAAGGTCTGCTTTCCTATTACGAACTCGTTTTAAACATTGACAATTCTCACCGGAGCGGCCCAAAGGCTCGGCCCCTGTGCGGGATGTTTGGGACCTGAGGCTCGATTAGCCTGGTACCGTTAAGCTAGCACTGGCTAGTTCGTTGGGCGTCAAAAGTCATTGCCAATTCTGTACGAGCTTGATCCCTGACTTCCCCAGCCAGATCGGTCGGCGTCTATACCTCTTTAAACACGCCTCAGTCATCACAACTAAATGCCGGTGTAGGGAGCCCGCGTCCCATCAGATTGGCTGACTATGCGATGTCGACATATCAGCCACACAACACTCGGCGCAGCACGATAGCATAGCGACCTGTCATCCTTGGAGATCCTCCCAAACATGTCAGCTTCCGCTTCAGTCTGCCCGTCGCTCTCAGTCCGACGTTAATTAGAAATGCCACTGCTCCCTTGCAACTGCGTTACTGGATCAATGACATTGACCAGACTGGTGTTGTGCCAAAACCATGCAAGACCACAAAGAACGCACATGGGCCATATCCCTTAGCCGATGTCCTAGACCCCTGGAGCGCCTTGTACAGAATAGGTATTTACTTCTCACTAATATTTAGGCCCCCCAGACCATGACATGGCCATCTGAAACCACCCCGTCCAATTCTGCATGCAAGAGCCTCGAGTTCAAGGGGAGTCAAAATTAAGCAGGACTATTCAACCGGCACTATCACGTCAACTCACCAATGAACATGCGAAGCGTGCCACATAACCGACGATGAATGTTATCGAGCCTTGCCAATGACCCTAACGGCCATGCAGGTTGCGGCCAGATGGTCATGTCCACGATATGACCCTTGCCCAAACTGACTTCTTACACTACTCACATGGGGTCCAAAAGATCGAGGACTTCGGCATTAAGTGCTATATATGTCTTCAGCCTGATGCCTATCCCATTCGGTCTATCTTCATGAATCTCTGCTCGCAACCATTGCGCATATCGCTACCGGGAATTGATCAGCCAGCGTTATACCTCCTCGTAACCACGCGACATGGCGACGGAATCATCTGCAGAATATTCTCGTATTCCGAGCAGAGATGAAGACCCTCACACCGAAGCACGCGATCCGGTGAAACGTGCGGACTCTTTACCACCAGTGATACAGGTCACGCCGTCAGAAGAGGCGCGGACACCTCTATTTCCTCCCCAAGAGGCAGCCCACGACTCCGAGCCAATTCCGGTGTCTCCACCGGCAACGGCGCATGAATCTGAGAATGATGCTGTCACACAGCCTCTTGCATCTCGACGTACCAGTAAGTACTCTGATGTGATGCGCACGACTTCCTGACAAGATCTTTCAGGGAGCGAGCCCCAACCTGTGCGGCCAGTGCACACATTGCACAAAGAACACAGAAACTCTTCCTTGACTGCATATAAGCAGCGCATGCAAGGGTCGTTTCAGCCATCACTTCACCAACTGTTCGAAAAGGACGAGAAGAGCACAACGAGAGAATATCGTTACAAAACTCAGCGAAGGCGTCTCCTACGCCTCACAATTGGAGAATGGGTCAACACGCTCATTTTATGCGTCGCCTACTTTGGTATCCTGTATGACTACTCCAAGAAACCTACCATCGACGAGGCTCAACGAAGGATATTCAACGCCTTGACAACAGGAAACTCGCTTTTGCTAGGTGTCAACCTGGCCGCATCTCTGAGAAGCTACGCGAAACTCCTCCGCTGGCGCATGCTGGCCGTATGTTACCGGCCGCTCGAAACCTTCGATCTCGTCATGGGTTGCGACTCGCTCTGGAATGTCGTTCAACTTCTATTGAAGGCTCGCAATCACAGGTACAAGTACTTGCCATCTAGGACGCAGATATTCTGTGCTCTCTGGCTGCTAGTCCACTTAGCGGTCACTATACTCGTGGGAATTATTGGGTTGAACTACAATCTCAACACTTCACAAGACCACGAGCTCACTAAGAACGGAACAACCAGCATTTTGGACTTGAATGCATTGTCGACCGGAGATTATCTACTCGATCTCAACAGCGTCCATGAGCAGGGAATTCGTGGCGAGTCCACCCTTACAATCAGCTGGAACACCTCTGAGGCACTCGAGTTCAGTTACAACAACGACGGTACAGGGGGCACGGCATATTACTTCCAAGATCGAAACCCAGAGGATTCCACACAGGGCATTATCACGACACGATATATTTCCGCACAGGCCTACTGCACCAATTATACCGTGACCGAAGGCCAATATGGCAATCTCTCGTACGTGGTCTACAACGATGGCGTCAAGAACGTCAACCAGTCGTTGCCGGAAGTTCCGGGTGATGGTGGTCTGCTCATAATGCCCAGAATGAATTCGACTTGTGGTCAACGATGTGTTGATCTGAATGCATTCCAAGCCTACTCGGAGTACTGGGGCGTAACTGCCGGTGTCTATTTTACTTGCAACAATACCGTTTCGCAGGTCACCGATTATTATGGCGCCAATCTCACATCACAGTATCTGGTCTCGGACCTAGTAGCCCGCATGCTGGCTGGAGCGGTCGGGTGGAATGATATTGCCCCAACGGCGGCGCCAGATGGAGGCTTCGAGGAATACCAGCTCTACAGCAATATTTCGGACTATGGTTTCGAATTCACACCAGGCGCGGACGATATGGCTAATGCAGTATCTACCTTCACCATGGGCATGATTTCCTTTCTGGATACCGGCTCCAACGAGGGAATCGGGGGAACGAGACTAAATGTCACAGATGGAGCGGATCCCATATCTGCTCAAGTCCTTGAAGTGACTTGGAGGTTTGCAGGAGCAATTCTGGGTCTAATTCCATTCATACACTTCGTCACGCTCGTTCTCGTCATAATCTGGGCGAACAAAGCTATTATCAAAGACGACAGCCATCTTGCCATTGCAAAGGTCTATCACACATTATTGAACAAAATGGGTGACAGGGGCTGTTTGCTCCGAGGGGAGCATATCGTCGAGGCGCTGGACAATCCTGAGGTTATATACGGATGGAGACCGAGCAACGAAGTAGACAAGGCCAGACATGTTGACGTGTTCGAAAGAGGTCAGGGAATTTCACCAATCGACGAGCCTTTCGTGGAAGGGGAGTACGATGGAGAAAGCAGCTTGTCCACGTTTTCGGATGTTCAAGAGGAATCAAGGCAAAGGAGAAGATATCGCGACATTGATGCTGCGGAGTATTTTTGAACGACCTGTCCACTTCAGCTGCGCTTCTTGACAGAGTCAAGGACGGTTGTACGTGGACTGGCCAAATTGCGCTACCAGTGCACTCAGGCACGCGAGACTGTTGCCTGGCATTGCCCCGATTCTATCAATCCAGGTCAGGCGAGCCTCCGTCAGCCGGCACCAACTCTTCCTGGCTCCCAAATCCTGTCTTGGCCTCACTCAAAATCTTGTCTCTCTGTGGTTCAGGTTGTCCTCTGCCTTCAATAGCTCGAGCCCCATCATCCTCTGTCAAACATCGAGTGAGGTACTTATAGTACTAGATGCTCCGGACAGCCGGAGCTTCCATGTCAGTCAAGTCGCAAATATCGGTCGGAGTTTGGGTAATATGACCAAGAGAAGTAGGCAAGAACCCATGCACCCAGGACTACTCACTTCAGTCAAGGCACCATGGCTGGCTGACCCTGGCCGAGATATAACTCGACTAGTCTCACCCTCGGTGGTGTTCGGATTCGAAGGCCCTCCACTTGTTCCTGAAGCATTGCGCTCCGCTGCATGTTGGTCTTCTGCGGACTGGCTGCGATTGTCCATTGTTGGCATGAGAGAAGTCCTTCATTAACGGGCAGGAGTCTTACGGGACATCTTGGGAACAGAATGAGGTATAAGTCTCAGCATCTATAAAATGCGGTTCACGATGATCGCGCATCGTAGTCGAATGATTGGATGGTGCAGGGGAGTTCGCTTGATGAGTTGGAATGAGGGATAAGTTTTTCTTCAACCCGATGAGGCGGCCGCCTCCGTGCTCAGAGAGGACTGCCACTCAATGCTAGTCAGTCCAAGAGACAAACGCTGGGATTGACGGTGCTTGACAGATCCCTGGACCAACCGCGGGTTATGCTTTGTTCAAATTATGCACACTTCTGCTGTGTGCATGCTAAAGAGGAGGGGGAATTTGGATTCTGATAGCGTCTGGCTGCAGGGCTGGAAAGAGGGACGCATGCTGTATGCCCAGACACTGTGCAGCTTGTCATGCCAACGTTTGCAAACACCCGAAAGGGGAGGTACTGAGTCTATCGTTCCGAGGCTCCAGAGTGGACGGTGCCCCTGGCATTACGAGCCTGTATCGCCCTCGGTTGACGTATGCTTTTAGCTTCTGAGGCGGGGAAGCTCCCAAACGTTTCATGAATCTCATGACCATATCCCATAAGCAGAAACTCACCCAGCGATAGGCGAAGGTAAGCAGGAGCTGGAGTATTAAGCATCATCTGCCATCGACCACAAATGCTTGCTAGTGCTCTAACCGAACCTAGCCGTGGATCCTCCAATCAGGGAAGGTGCCCACCATAAGGCTTAACCAGAAAATGAAAACTTAATGACGACTGCATGCTTAAGGACAGGCACAGGCACATTTCCGGGCTTATCCGTGCCTCGGTCTTCATTTTCATATTCCTCTTCTACAGTAATCCCGCAACTGCCTCAGCGCGCGAAATATCGTCGCCACCACCTCTCCAACAGCGATGCTCCCACGATAATGCCATGCGCCTAGCCCATCTGCATATCCCGCGTCTGATACCCTACACGCACTCGCTCAAGCTGCAGAGTGCACTAGTTGATCGACACTTCCAATACAAAGACTGGGTCCGTGGCGATGGTCAGGCGAGCATCAACACCAAGCGTGGCCAGGATGACGATGGGAACAACTACTCGAGAACCGGCAATGCATCGGCAAAGCCACATCTCAACGCCAGTGACAACCTGGCCGAGGTAGCAGATGCCCAGGAGCGAGGCTCAAATGCAACAGCAAACACCAGTACGGGAACTCCATCGACGTCTACCGCCTCCCCGTCACCTTCACCGCCCGATCCAACCCTCCTCACATTCTCCACCCACCCAACCTATACCGTCGGACGGCGACACCTGCAGACTAACCCGATCTCCACTGAGCAGCAAGACTTCCTGACCTCCAATGGTCTCGCGACGTTCTACGCCTCTCCACGAGGCGGCCTGCTCACGTATCACGCACCGGGACAATTGACAGGGTACATTATAGCGGATCTGCGTCGACATGGGATCACGGCACGATGCTGGGTGAAATTGTTGGAAGAGAGCGTCATGCGCACATGCGCTGCATGGGGCGTGCAGACAACAAGGACGGATGATCCTGGCGTGTGGATCAAACAAGCTACTTCGAATGGAGTCGACACAAACGATGAGCAGACACAAGCCAGTGGCGAGACAAGTGATCGCAAAATCTGCGCGATCGGCGTCCAGGTCTCGCGCGGCATAACATCTCACGGCATCGGATTGAACGTCTTTGACGCCGCGTTCCCTCTTCCACCAGCGAACGTGTACGACTTCACACCTGCTCAAACTCAATCTGCGTCATATGCTGCAGACACCCGGGGCTATCTGTCTTGGGGATTCAGTCGGATTGTCGCGTGCGGACTGGAAGGCAAGAGCGTCACCTGGCTTGCGCGAGAAGGGCCCCCAAATGCTAGCGACCACGGGTCAACCGGATCACAGATCTCAATTGAGGCCGTGGCCGATGTTCTTGCACAAGAAGTTGCCCATGGTCTGAACAGGATGAAGCGAGATGTGAAAGAGAGCGTGGACGGCGTGTATCGTCTTCAGGAGGAGGACATACTCTCTGGCTCCGACGCATAGCCTGTTCATGGATCTGCCGTTCTCAAGAGACACTGATCCACTCGTGGATTTTTGGCGTTGAACAAGATCGAGGCAGTGCCATCTTCAGATTCTGGTAAAGTTACCGTGTCTAGCTATATTTAGATCATAATGTATACTAGATTCCTGTGTATTGGATAAGCGATAAGCTTCAGAACGGGAGTGAACATTGCGTAGTGGTCAAAGTGAGTTTCATTGTCTCATACTGTATTAGTTGCTTTCCCAGCCACATCCCACCCTCTCATCCCGAGTATCGATGGAAGTGACTGTTTCATTGATTTTGCTGGTTCCATACCCTGGAGGGCATACCCTGGATGGGAAAAATCGTGATTTTTTCGCTCTATGAGGCCTGACGCAAAGGACAGAAAGATATTGTAACAATAGGCCAACCCGCTTGGTTTGGGCTCGGAAACCACAGCCCTGCTAGTGACTGTGGCTCATCGCGAATCTCTGATTTTGTTGAAAGGAAGATGGTTGAAAAGTAGCTGCCTCCCAGGTGCAACAAAGGAAATCATGATATAGGAGATCCTCCTTTCTTACTTCTAGCAACTTAGGGGTATTTGTTGGCCCGATCGTCGGCTGCTTATCTGTTCCCAAGAGACATCATATGACCGCCTCGTTCGTGCTATGGGTTGTTGACCTCGAGATGAGTAGGCAACGTGGATGTTGTAGTTAACCGCTATCAAACGGTTCTCAATCGCGTTTCCCATACTCTTCTTCTGCATTCCACAACTGAGGTTGGAAGTCGGCATTTGCAAAGTGAGCTGGACTCAATGCAGAACTAGATTCAGAGTTCGCGTTAGCAAGGTCCAGTCCACAGAAGATGAGAAGTGCTGTGAGAAAGATAGAAAGGGACACGCCTAGCAGCAGACGTACCTTCCAAATGAACCACGATCCAAAGGTAGACTTTGTTGACGCCGTGCAGTGTACTGATAGCAATTCTGGTTGTATCTGATCTGGTATTCATGTGGCTTATGCACATTCGGGGAGCTGGGTGTCAGCAGGATGGGTGTTGACGGTGACAGAGTCGACGGAGAAGTCGCGGGGAGTGAAGGGGCCAGCGAGAAGGAGTGGCCGAGATGAGGCATTGATAGTGACCGGACAGGCGGAGCTGGAGATTGATGATGTGGCTGCGGCGCCTGCTGCGAGTTCATCTGCGTCATCGGAGGGAAATATGAATTCTGCATAGCCGGCACTTGTGCGTCGAACATCGCAGGCTGAGGGTTCTGAAACATGGGAGGGTATGAGTTCATCGAGGTGGAAGGTGCCGAGCCAGGCAAGGTTTGCGAAGGCACAATGTTGGCATTTGGAAACATGAATGAGTGCATGTTCACAGCATCTTCATCGACTCTGAAGACATCGTCGACGTGGAAGGGTAACACGTATCGAGGAGCCCCAGTCTGTAATAAGACTTGGATGGGTCCGTCGTCTTTATAGATGATATCGTAGTGTCCTCTGTTCTCATGTTCAGCCATATCAAGTGTCAGGGGACAGTTTGCCGAAGTACTTACGGGCGATAAATCAGGCGGATTGTGGGCCATCCTTGGGAATTTAGGACAAACGGGTGCGGCGTTACTTCGTCACCAGTGCTCCGGTCCAGATACGAGACTTCAAGGCCAATGTAGGCCGGTGCAATGACAGCGTCAGTCAAAGCCTGTAGGCCGATGTGATCAATCTCCTGATTGGCGGGGTCAATCCTGCTTTCGCAGTAGCTGGCGACTGGCATCTCGAGAAAAGCTTCGTATCGGTCGGAATGAAGTCGCATGAATGCGCTAGTCATCATCTGACCTCCATCAGTAAG
Organism: Exophiala sideris; assembly: GCA_000835395.1. NCBI lineage: Eukaryota > Fungi > Ascomycota > Eurotiomycetes > Chaetothyriales > Herpotrichiellaceae > Exophiala > Exophiala sideris. Next base: position 1,004,504 of record KN846953.1, on the reverse strand, counting down.
AGAATCTCTGCGAGCCTGTGCCATACATACCTTGAAATGATAGACAATGGAGTCGGATCTTCCTTGGTCGTTCATGCACTCCAACAGGACAGCTTCGTTCTTGGTCCCATGTTCGATGGCTGACTTGATAGCATCAAACAGTTCCCAAGTGTAGTCAAACATGTCGATGATAATATCGTAATCTATGCCGACGGCTCGCATCGTTTGTTCGAAGCTCTGCAGCCGAACGCGTTCCTGGGTGATGAGACCAAGGTCTCCAGAACCTAGCAGTATTTCGAAATATCCGAACACAGCACCTGCATCAAGCAATCATCAGCTGAGGCATCCATGAAAGTAAGGAAGCTACCTACCACGCCATCCGCATTGACCGTCTCCCTTGATTGGACGATATGTGGAATGCGTCACTGCAAGAGCCTATAGGTTTTGTCAGCTAACCTCGATGTAGGTAGAGGTTGCATACTGTTGTTTTGACCACATAGGCTTCATCAGCCTGTGCATATTCCGTGACCAACTCGGACAAGGGTTTCTTGTTCCCTACCAGGGGTCCCTACAATCATGTTAACGATGATTCGTGCTTTTTGTTGGTGGGAGACGTGCAGGAAGGTCAGCTTGATATTGGTCAGAGAGTCGTTGGAACTGCTCCATTTCGTCGGCGTCGGGGGTAGTCATGGCTGGGGTAGTTTGTATAGAAGAGGGTGGCGTAAGGTACCCGTAGTTCTGGAATGGGTTGAAGTGTGTCTGATTTGCAAGTTGTTGGTATGGCGGCTTGTAGCAGTGTGATTGGTTTTGAGTAGGCCAGTGGTGATAAGTTGTGTAAGATCCGTAATGACTGTGACTTGGAGACCTGTATGAGCCAAATAGCATGTCTTGAGGTTATTGAGATTTATGCGAAATTCTTCGTGACGAAGGTTTCCTGGCAGATGGTCTGCAAAATGTAGTTTGTTGCGTGTCCCACTCCAGCAGCGTTTGCCGTTTGACTTCAGAAATGAATGAAGGCTGAGAATTGGTGTAGAGACGGTAGATTCAATTCAGATCAATCATTGTGCTGTGAAAGGCTATCAGAATCGTTGTGCCTGGCGAACTTTATCATCGGTAGGGCAGCAACGGAAGGAGACTATCTCGCAGGCTGCGTGCATCCGGTAGTGTCGGTGAAGCAAGCCAGAGGAGGTAAGATCCGCAGCCAGCCAATGCAATCGGCAGTATGGGACAAGGTTGGCAATATAGGTGGCCAGGTGTGAAGAAGAGGTGTTGTTAAGCGTCTCAAGAGTCAGTACTGATATGCGGGCAGGCTTGTGATGCCCCTGGTCGATGGCCGGTCAGAGGTTAGAGAAACGAGGTTTGTGGTGGAGCTGAATGAAGTTGATCAATTCATGGTCCAGATAGGTTGATAGCTTCCATTCGAGCCCAATCGGTTGGCAGATCAATCCGAGAAGCGACTATTGGGTCATGGGGGAACAACGTGGCCAGATTGCGGGCGGATGTTGGAAATGGCGGTGGCAGTAAATCAGTAGATCGGTAGATCTCTTGAGAGACGAAAGTAGGAGGCCTGGACGAACGGAGGTGTGTGGTGTTGAGGTGTGAGGTGAGGTGTGGGATGTGCAAGGTTTGTGAGGTCAAAGGACGATGGAGATCAAAAAGATGGAGATTAATCGGAAGGAGCGATGATGATACTGGGGATGGAAATGACGCCAATAAGAAGCCGCACCTATACAACTTACTGCAACTGAACTGAAGCTTCATATTCTTGAGGACTCACTTCAATCAGATAAAGATAAAATATTCAAATTTGAATTTCTGGACAGTTAAGAAGTAAGTACCTGCCTACACTTTTGCTTCCCCTTCCATCTCACGACTTCCTTCGTTTTCTTTTGGCCTAACTCGCACTCTGCCAGTACTTTTCATCTCCCACCACTTGCTACCCACTCAGCCACTATTCGCACTCTCGCCTAAATGCATCCGGCTTCGTTAGCCAGAAGAAAAACATTCCGAAACAACCCTCCATGATTGTACTTGTTTCGACCTTTCAACAGACCCTGGTTGACGCCGGCATAAGTCGCTTAACGGCCTTCGATGCTCCCGGATGAGAGCCATCCAGCTTCCCCTGTCCAATCACTTAATGCATCCCCAGACCCTGGAATGTCCTGTGTCCAATTCCTCCTGTTGTGCAACCATGTCTTGACTTACATTGGACCAACTGAACCTGTTTCTGTGAGGATATCAGTCGAGATAGACGACAATCAGCCTTGCCGAATACCCAGGCTTCAATCTCAGCAAGCTAAACCCAACGATGATTGCACCAGCAGAGATGACAAACCAGCGAATCTGGTGGCTTGAGTAATCACTACATTCGTACAGATACAGACTGTCGTTATGCTCCATGGCGTGTTGGTTGCGTCCGCTTATTGACAAACCATGCCACAAGGCCTCCGCGTCCGCCAGCTAGTGTCATGAAGCACGAAATTCTGAGAAGGTGCAACTCAAGGCTAACTTTGATGGAGACAGGACAGCCAACCTTGCACTGAACCCTGCCTTGGGCCATAGCTGTTTCCCTTCTCGCTTCTTCCTCCTTTCAATGGTCTCGACTGCTTGCTTCAGGCGTTGCGGGGAGTTCGCCGTACCATACCGCCCCCTGTCCCCGGATGCAGCCAGCGAAGGTTGTTTCGATCGCCAGTAAGCGTGAGATCGGCAGTTAACAATATCCCTGTCGGACTCATGACTCAGGGTGCGGTGGCTGCGCTATCTGCGCTGTTATAATTCCACCTCCAGCGTCGGGTATTCGTTCCACCACGACCCACAGTCCCTATCAAGCCTAGAAAAAGCTGGCTCGCATCTAACAACGACCGGCACTACTCACTGAATCCAGTACGGAACGCGGAATCTCCCAAGTCAGGCCTTCTCTGACTGGTCGTTGCTTGGCCTGTACGGACAGCCACCTCCAGTCCCCCACGCACAACTCCCCTTTCCCGAGAGACCCTGACTCGCGAAGCAATATTCGTGCGTGGAGATACGTCGATGTCCAGCAACCTAAAAGGCTTGCCTGGTGAGACACAAAGATGCGAGAGATTTTGGAACACTAGCACGCGGGCATGCAAATGTGGCCTTTGCTCGGCGAAATGGTGGAAAACTGCTAGGGGCACGCTCGTTGCTTCCGGCATCTGGCCAGAAAGCCACTGCGGACAATGTTTATCACCCAATGGCATGCATTTGTGCCTTTGCCAAAGACCGTGGTATCGACCTGGACATACTGAGGAATAGTTGACCATTTCCAGCTTGACCGTTCCTGGACCATCGAGGCATGCGCTGGTATGGTTCTGACGGCAACAAGCCTGTACCCTGGTCCAAAAAACGCCATGGCTGACTCTAAGCTATCCGGCATAAGCAAAGATGCACAACAAATGTGATATCATATTTTTGATCGAAGATCTGCCAATCAACTATCCCCTTCTGTCCTCAGGAGCCCACTTCAGTGCACATGGATGCATCTCTTCCGGCTCTGGGCCAATGGACGTTGACAGTTCAGGAAACGAGACATGATCGAGATGCAGGGTGGAATACGAGGATAGCCAGGAGGCACAGGCCAAGGGGGCAGTATCAATACTCATGATAGGAGCCGGGGAATGAGAGGACGCCATTCAACAACATCCGAATTCGAGAACCCTGTATCCATGTCGGCTAAGGCCGCTTTCGACAAATGCTTCTGCTCTCTCATTCCTCGAAGGTTAATGAACGGACCGTACCTTAGGAGGACAAAGGCATGACCGCGGCACCAGACGATTCCCGCGGGCTTTGCCCACTTTGGCCTTCTGGTGCCTGCCCTGTGCAGCCATGACCTGAATTGATGTCTCAAATACGAACCCGGGTTGCTCATCCTCTGTACCGGGTCAAGGTCTCTTGAGCAACCCTTCAAGGACTGGCCGTCCCGGCATTTTGATGCCTTCCGACTATGACATGCGTGCCTTTGATATAATACTGTCAACCTGCTGGGGACCTGATGCACTGCCCGATATCCTATCAATTGCCCGCGACGCACGGTACGTCGCACAAGGTAGGTTCCAGCCAACGGGCTTGTGAAAAAGGTGAACAAAAAGCTGGCCAACGACCATAATTGTTGATCCTATCCGCTCCCGCTCCCGCTATTTGACGGGTTTCACACGGGCTGTACAAGCAGCTTCCCGCCACCACGAGCATTACCGCCTCGACGAGCACCACCACGACCAGGCCCGCGACTGGGAATGGAATTGCCAGTTTCAAGACCCATGGGAAAGTTGATCATTCCTCCAAACGACCCCGCGCCCTGACCGTCCTCTGGCTTGAACCCGTCGCCATCATTCAATACCGTCATCCAGAGACTATCGGCAGCAGATGTCCAGTCACGCAGGCGTGACAAGTGTTGTGTATCACCTGCACCTGTCTCCACCAGCACAGTGCCATCTTCCTGATTGATCTTGGCCTGTAACTTCTTGTCCACGATCAACACGCCCAGTATGTCCTGAACTTCACTGACCGGGATCTTGATGTGCTTGGAAATGAATTTCAAGGTAAAGCGGGTGTACGGGGCGATCAGTTTGAGGACGGCTTTGGTGCGCATATTGCGGCTTACTTCGTCGATATTCTCGGCGATAAAGGGATCGGCCAGCAGATCCTGGTTGCCTTTCAGGATGGACTCATATTGGTGGATATCGTCACGCTGATAGGCATCGACAAGATCGGTCATGGCTGATATGCGCGGATCGCTTCTGTACGGCATAGTCTCTTGTGAGTCGAAGGGATTGATGTCCGACTTCATGAGCATGGTCGTCAACACCAGGTATTTCAGGACTTGTATCCGCTGCATGGAGCCAGCCTCGTCGTAGTTCTTGAATGATTCGAAAAAGTCGCTCTGAGCTTCTTTCCAATTCTCCTCGCTCATGTGCATCTTGCCTCCGCATTCACGAATGATGCCTTGCACTTTTGGATGAGGCACTGCCGAGCGTACTGTCAAGGCCTTTTGGTATAGCGACTTCAAACGCTTATTATTTTTCATTTCAGCGTACATCTGGATCTCCAGGGCATATGCTTCAAGCGAGTATGTGCCCTTGCCCGGATCATCCGTCCCATCCTCTTTCTGGCACGCCTGATGTATTTCTCGGACTTTATTCGTGAGTTGATTGTAGTCTTTCTTGTCGAGGTACAGTTTCGCCAATTTGAGATTCGTCTTGAGTGCTAAGCGTTCGTTGTTCGTGGCTTGGAACGTGTCCAGCGTCAACGAGTAGAACTCCTCCATGCATTTGTATGCTGTTTGTTCCGTGGCCACTTTTTCAATGTAGTCTAGCATATTGTTGATGGATTTCTCGCTGTAGTTCCGTGTAACGGCCGACTTGACGTACGTGAGGAGTTCCTTGTAGTGGGTGACGGCGTCGTCGTATCGGCTCAGCGCGAATTCGAGTTTGATGGCTTGTTTGAGACCCTTGAAGCCCCAATCGCCTTTTTCAGGTTCGAGGTCCGGGACACCCAGGAATTCGCCGACCGCATCTTCTGGGTTGTCGAGTTTGAGTTGTTTGGCGTTGTAGTATTTGTTTTCGATGTCGACGTCGCCTGTTTCAGCGTCATCGTCGTCTTCGTATTCGAAGTCATATCTGAGTTGTTAGCGCTATAGGAGGGATGGGTAGGTAAAGGGGGTCGTACTGCTCTGCATCAGAGTCTTGCATGAAATCGTCGTCGTCGGACATTGTGGTCGTGGACAATGGTTATTGAAGTGGAGGATTTAAATGTTGAAGAGGAGTCTTGCTGCCTGCGCGAGTGTTGCCTGCTTGATGGCTTTTTACCTAACACAAGAAAAAGGAATGGGTCAGGGAACGCCAGGAAAGAGAAGAATGAAAATGAGCAAGACGTGAATCGGAATGTGAATTATGTTTCGTATGGTTTTGTGAAAGTAAGGTGAAGCTGGCGCATGCCAGGTCAATATGATGATACAGGTGCGGAGAAGCGAACCAGCCTTGCCCGCATCCAAAGTCGCCCAAAGTTTTGCGGAGCCTGCCTGCGTCTTGCACATTTCAACGCCACAATTTTGGGACTTTTCGCTCAATCTCCATCTTCTCACTCTATCACCAGTGTATTCCTGTTGACCAACATCAAGATGGGTGGCGATCTCAATCTGAAGAAATCATGGCATCCCTCGTTGATGACCAATCAGAAAAAGGTATGGGAGGAAGAAAAGAAAGCGCTCGACGAGCGCAAAAAGATCGATCAGATCATGAAGGAGCGCGCCGAAGAGAGACAATTACAGGAACTCGAAGATTTACAAGAGTCTGCTGGCGGCAAGAAGAGGCAAGCCCGCGTCGACTGGATGTATTCTGGACCTTCGAGCGGACAAGTCGGCACCACCGAGGAAATGGAAGGGTATTTACTGGGAAAGAGACGCATTGATGGACTGCTCAAGGGTACCGAGAAGGAAAAGCTACAGAAGTCTGCAACGGAGGAGACTTTTATGGCTGTGCAGAATGCAAACACGCTCCGAGACACTGCTGCAAAGATCCGAGAAGACCCTATGCTCGCAATCAAGAAACAAGAACAGGCAGCCTATGAAGCAATGATGAACGATCCAGTCAAGAGGCGGTTACTGCTAAAAGCAGCGGGCAAGGACGAGCCTGACGCGGAACGAGAGCACAAACGGAGAAAGCATCGTCATCACCATCACCGCAGCCACCGCGACGAGCGTGACAGGCATGAAAAGTCGCGTACCTATCGAGATGAGGAGGGAGATCGCAATGGACGAAGCAATCACAAGCGACGAAGATCTTATACACCTACAGAATCCCACTCACGTTCACGTTCACCACCTCGAAGAAGTGACAGATCACCTTCTCCTACGCGAAGACGTCGCTCATACACGCCGGAGGAAAGACGCCGGCCAAGGTCACGATCACGATCGTACTCTCCACCCCGTCGAAACGGAAATAGCAACGGAGTGAGGAAGATGCAAAGTTGGCACTCATCGAGGCCGGAGCGACGTTACTCGATAAGTCCCAGACGGGACACGCAGAAGGACAATGCGGATGAAGAGAGGAGAGCAGCAAAGCTGGCGGCAATGCAGCAGGATGCGACAGAACTCGACAGTCAGAGGGAGCGGCGTTTAGCGGAGCTTGCAGAGCGTGAAAAGGCCGACCGGGAAAGAGACGATGCTGCTCGTATGCGGAATGCAAAGCACGGTGGCCGTGCAGATTTCGTTGACCGGTTTCATAAAAAGGCCGGCGATCTGACTTTGGGACAGCGCATGGGAAGAAATGGTGTGTCGCAGAAGGGCGATAATGAATGATGACTATATAAAGAATGAAGACCGCACATGACGGCTTTGTCCCAGCCTTAATGTGTCCTTTACAGTTCTATTATTGTGTAATCTCGTGAGAGTATTAAGCATCGGAATATTTCTGTGATTTCACGGAGGACTTGTCATTACTTAAGGGCCGTAGGGGCCTGTCAGACTATATACCTTTCCGGAGGTCGTACATTGGTGTACGACGCGCTCCTAAGTCATCGAGGGTCGTTGACCGTTATTACATCCCTTAGCATCGCTAAATAGCTTAATAATTATATTCTCCTTTATCTAAATTAGATACCTATAGTCTCGTAGCCTCGTAGACTTATAGTTAAGTCGATAATAATCTCTATTCCTACTTAAAGACGTTTTAGAATTATTTAAAGGCTTTTCGAATAGATTCGAAATCTATTAGAAGATAGTTACTTATTATCGAGAGACTCTAATATATACTATTTTCGACTCTAGGGGTAGATATATACTCTCTATTTAGCGTCTCGAGCTATAACTCCTTATCTTATCGTCGTTCTATTCTTTTATATACTCGTCGTTATACTATATATATATTTATTTTATTTTACTTAAATTTTTAGTTAAGGCCTTATTTACGTTTTCGAAAATCTTTATTTTAGTTTACTTAATTATTAAATAGATCCTAATAGTAAATATATATATTAAATAAGCTAATTAAACGATATCGATATAGTACGATTTCGAAGGTCGCTATTAAGTATATAAATATCGTCGTTAAGTATATAAGAGTACTAACGACTATAAGTAAGTATATTTTTCTCTCTTAAACTATTCTTTTTTTATACTATCTCTAATAAATCTATTTATCTTATTTCGTCTATAAGTCTTTCTTTTCTTAGTTAATTTATTTTTTAATTCTTTATTTAAGTTCTTAGTCGCCTTATATAGTATTTAAAATAGCTTTAAGAGTCTATCGTTTATAGTCTAAGTACTATATAAAAGTAACTAAGTATATTTAAGTCTTAGTAAATCGAAATACTAATAATTTAAGTAAGAAGACTATAGTATTAGTAAGTAGCTTAAAGTTTATTAAATAGTTAGAAGCTAATTATTCGAATAGACTAATTAATAATCTATAAAAGTAGATAGTAAGCGATATACGATAACTTATAAAGAGTTTAAGGCTAATATTATCGCTAGTATTTAATAAGTCTCGATTTATTCGAATACTAGTATTATTACTATAGCTAATCTTCCTATAATTCGATCTCTTAAATATTATAAAGATCGCGATTTTACTTTAACGCTAATCTTAATAGTACTTTAGTCTATATTAAAGACTTAATAAAGAAAAAGCGATATTTATATTATAAGATACTCGATTAAATAAATAATCTTAAGAAACCTATATTTCTAGAGTATATCTCGATTATCGAAAAAGAGATAACTAGTAGTAATAAAAAGTTCTTATTAGCTAGTAATTATATATCTTATTACGCTATTAACTAAACTTATAGTTTAAGAATTAGTCGACTATTATTTATATTAAATCGAGTTAATAATATTTTAATCTATTAAATAACTATAAAATTAAATTATTAAGATTCTAGTTAAACTTAGTCGAATCTATTAGTTAATAATCTCGAGATATCGCCTAATTCGTATATAAAGAATCCGAAAGTCTCGATTATCGTTTTATTAACTCCTTAAGATCTTCGATATATCGTTACTACTCGAGATACGACTCGCGTTACTTAAAGTTCGTAACGTTACTCTTATTTTCGAAAGCTAAAAGAGAAGACTTCTTATACGAAGAAGTATAGTTCTAAAATAGTTCGTATAGTATTAATAAATAAAGAAGTAAACTTTTTATTTAAACTTAATCTAAAGACTTTCGATATCGTAAGCTATCTTACTTTTAAAGAAAGTGACTTTAGTAATCGTTATAATTTCGAGATCTCTTAGAATTTAACTCGCGAGAAGAGTTTAAATAAGACGATCGAATATTTACGAAGAATTACTAATAAATTAAAGTATAGAGAATATACGAAGATTTCGAGATATATTAGATTAACTCGCGATCGTATACCTTTAATTAATATAACTAATTACTTGTCTTCTAGAGAACTTAAAGTTTAGAATACGTTATTTAAGTGTCTTTTCTACTAGTCGTTAATTTAAAAGATAAATAGATTAAAAGCTTCTTTAGTTAAGACTTCTTTAATCTTGTTCTTAATACTATTATTAATATATAGCGAGTATACTTCTATAGTTAGTAGTTAAATAATATCTTCGAACTAATCTATAATACTATTTTTTATATAAATATACTATTAGCTAAATTAATAATTTCTATATAAGTCTTCTTTTATTAGATTTTAATAACTAGATTATAGTTAAACTTCTTCGAGATAGAAATCTATATCGTAAGAGTATAGTTAAGTTTCTTTATAGTATAGATAGTCTTCTTTTACTTAGTATTCTTCTTAGAATTTAGATATTAACTATTAGTGTAAATAATAGTCTTTACTAAAATTTTAGTCTTTATCTCGATAGATAGCTATTAAGTCGAAGTCTTAATAGAGTTCGAGCGTTAGTAGTATCGACTCTACTTAGAGTATAACTCGTATTATTTCGATTTAAAGCTAGTTGTTACGAATCGAGACCTATGACTAGATCGTGACCTATATATACAGCCTAACAAGGAAAGCGAAGCGAACCACGTGACGGAGGGTCACGTGACTAAGCTCTCGTGGCTCTCGGGGCTCTGCTAACAGAGCTAACAGAGCTAACAGAGCCGCCGTGATTATGGCTCCCGAGGCTCTTAAGGCTCTATTAATAGAGCCTATAGAGCCTATAGAGTCACGGATATCTCTGAGGTATATATATAGCTAACGAGTCTATAGCTTTCCTTCGTAGTTAACTTCGTTAACGATTATATTTATACGTTTAAGTATTAATTAGTCTCGCTTAAGATACTCGATATACTCTCTTACTACTATATCTTAATACGTCCCCCTATTTAGGAACTCCTTATCTCGTAATACCTTAGTGAAGCGATTTATAATACTTTAACTACTCTCTAAAGAACGTATTAGTACTATAGCTAACTCTAAGTAAATCGTTTATTCACTATCTCTAATAGTATTAGTTAGATTCTTAGCCTTATAGAGAGCTAGAATCTATAGGGATAATCGTAAGAAGAATAATCTTAAGGTAAAGTACTTCTACGAGAATAGAGCTAAACTCGATATATTCCTTATATAATTTAAAGTAATGTTTATACTATAGCGAGGTAAGTATAATATATATATCGATAAAGTTCTATACGCCGAACTTTATATAAAGGGATTAGCCTTTCACTAATTCGAACTAATTATAGTGAATTATTTTACGACTTACTCGAAATAATAAGATAAGGAAATTAAAGCTATCTTTAATAACTTTAATATTTTCGAAGCTCGACTTAAATAGATCTTTAGTACGCTAGGAGAGGAATAAGCGATAGCTTAACGTATTTAATAACTTCGATAGACTAAGTCGATAGCTTAGTATTATACGTTATTTTAGAGGCTTACTACTAAACTCGATTAGGAATCGAATATCTTTATATTAGTTTACTATTTAAGACTAAAGGATTCGATTAAAGATAAAATGAGGATCGAGCGACTAGATAAATATAAGAAACTAATCGCTAGATTTATTAAGATCGATAACTAACTTTACGAATAAGCGATAAAAAGGAAAGGGTTTTAAGAAAGAACTAGTGAAGCGTTCTACTAGAAAAAGAATCATTATTAGTTCTATAGAGATTCGATAAACTTAAATAATATAGAATATAGTTAATTCTTACGACTAAAAGGTAGATTCTAACGCTAAGGTCTATCTCTAAAGGAGTAAGAGAGACGTAAGAAGAAAAATCTATACTATAGTTATAGAAAATTCGAATATAGGGCGCGGGAATATAATACTCACTTATAAGGACTATATATAATGAACGATATAGTCGATATTAGAGAAATAAAGGTCGATACTTTAATAAAAGAAGAACTCGAACGTAGAGTATAGAACTACGAACATACTTAGAAAGTTAGTAGCGTTAAGAAAGTATAGAAGGAGTTAAGGAAGACTTAGAAAGAAAGAGCGCTCTTATCATCGCGAGAGAAACGTAATGAAGAGATTATAGAGATTATCTAGATCTATTATCTAGGAAGTTTAGATAACGAAGAAATCGAAATATACGAAAAAATTAAAAACGAGTTAGATATATAGGTCTACTATTTTAACGATCTTTACCTTATCTATAAATTCTTTAAGAAATAGTCGAAATAGTTCCCTTACGAAAGTAAAACTAAAGTAAAGATAAATAAATTTAAGAACGCTCGACGTAAAATACTTATAGTTATAGAATAAAAAGAATTATCTTATCAAGAAAAATATAGAGTGATTATATAAGATAACTATATTATAGTTATTTTAATACTCTACTAATTCGAAGTACTCTATAATAAATACTATACGAAATTAGAACTAGAGTTATATAAAGGAATATATCGAAAATTTAGCTCTTATATAAACTTCTAAGGAAAGGAGAAGTTAGTTTTATTAATATATTATACTATAATAAAATACGATTAACGACGAACTTATATATACAACGTAGTGAGGGAAGATTAATATAATTTTTTATTCGCTCTATTAGACGAAATAGATAACGATAGCGAATACGAGAAATTACTCTTAAATAGAATAAACCTACGAGAAGTAGAGAGTATCCTTAAAAGAGAAGAAACGTTAGCTTTTATATAAACTAAATACTAGAGAAAGAAATAGTATTAATATTAGAATTAGTATATATAGAAACACCTTCTTTATAATTCTAAAGAAGAACTATAGAAAGAAGATAAATATATCGTTCTATAGAGATATTACGACTATAATAAAGGAAGTCTAGTACACTATCACTAAGTTATCGATAATGAATAGTTTATATTCCCTTTTAAGGATAAAAGCACTCTTACTAAAGAAGATCTAATCGAAGAAATTATCGTTAGATATTAGGTTTAAGAAACTAGCGACTATAGAGTAATTATTAAGATTTATTTCTAGAAAGAAGATAAGTAATAAGGTAGAACTATTTATAAGTTTAGTTCTAGAGTACGAATCTAATCGTAGTATAGATTAATTAGTATACTAAAATATCGAAGTTAATTATATAAAGATAAAGAAAATATATATATACACTAAGTAAAAGAGATAGATACTTACTACTTTATTTTAATCGATATATTCTTAGATAAAGAGAAGAATAAGTCGATTTAGAAACTTATAGTAATAGAGATATAATTTAACTTAGATCTAATTAAATTTATAGTTATAAAAGCTATATAATAATTATAAATTATCGTTACTTAATATTAAAGGAACGTTATATATAAAAGATAAGAGTACTTATAAAATCGATAATATATATATACTATATTTAATCTTAATATATAGCTAAAGAAATATATTAGAACTATTATTATATAACTATATTATAATACTAATTACGAATATATATTTATAATATATATATATTAAGAAGATAATAATAAAAAGATCGAAATCGAAATATTAGTTAAAGTCGTAAGAATAGTCTATAGAATAGATAGATCTACGATATATAATATAATAAAAAACGATAAGAAGAAAGCTTAACGAGATAAAGCTCTCTCTAAGAAAAGCCTTAGAATCTATTCGCTATCTTCTACCCTTAGTATTTAATACTATTAGTCTTTAACGCTATACTAGTCGATAAGAAAGTATAGATAATAATAGATTACGAAGTAAATTAGAATTATATATCACTATAGTTTATAGAACGATTATAATAATAATATCGATAAAAAGCGAAACTCTACTCACTAAATATAGTAGATAGAATATTTATTAAGTACGATGAAGAGTGAATTTATAGAGAAATTCGAGACGTTCGACTCGAAATCGAGGGTTATATCGAATAAATTAATCTCGATATTATACTAATTAAATATAATATTATATTAGAAATAAAATAGCTTTAGAAATAAGAACTAGTAATAGACTAATAAGAACGAACTCTTATATTTCTTAATTATAGTTACGAAAATAGAAAAGAGAATTAATTATTCTCTAGATTACCTATTAGAGTAATATAAATAAGACTAAATCGAAAGATTCTCGCTAATATAATAGAGGAAATCTCGAAAGAATATCGAGACTTTATAGATCTCTTTAAGAAAAGAGAAGATTTAGTTATATTACTAGAATATAAACTATAGAACTATAAAATATCTCTCGAAGATAAAAAAGTGTCGAAGTATAATAAGTAGCTTCGATAACTATCTAAAAAAGAAGAAGACTTTCTTAAAGACTATATTAAAAAATACGAGAAGAAAAACTTTATTTAATTATCTAAGTCTTCTATAGTATATAAAGTACTATTTACCTCGAAAAAGAATAAAGGACTTCGAGTATATATTAACTATCGATCGCTTAATATAATTATTAAAAAGAATCGATATTCGTTACTATATATCGACGAACTATAGAATAGATTATTAAGTATTAAATACTTTATCGCGATCGATATAAGAAACGTCTACTATCGAGTACGAATAAAGAAAGGCGAAGAATAAAAGATAGCCTTTAAAACTCGCTTCGAATTATATAAATACTTAGTTATATCTTTTAAATTAATTAACGTATCGACTACTTTTTAGGAATTAATTAACGATATACTAAGAGAATATCTCGATAATTTTATAACGATATATCTCGACGATATACTTATATTCTCGATTATACTTAAAGAATATATATAGTATATTCGGAAGATCCTAGAACGACTTAAATAGAAAGATCTATCTATAAAACTTAGTAAATATAAATTCTATAAATATCGTATACGCTTTCTAGGATATATTATCTCGAATAAAGATATTAAGGTCGATTTAAAAAGGATTAAGTCGATTTAGAAATAGTTATAATTAATTAATATTACGGAAATATAAATCTTTATTAAACTTATTAACTATAATAGAAAATTCATCGAAGAATTTTTAAGAGTCGCTATATCACTAATAAACCTTATAAAGAAGGAAACGAAGTTTCTATTCGAACTATAATATAAAGAAGTATTTAAGAAACTTAAAGAAGTTATTACTAGCGCTTCTATACTTATAATATTTAATCTAAAGTATAAAACTAATTTAGAAATAGATATATTAAACGAAGCTATCGAAGTTCACCTTACGTAAAAGAGCGACGATAAAAGACTTTATATAATTATATACTACTCTAGAAAAATAACTAAACCGAAACTTAACTACGATATATACGATAAAGAACTACTAACTATCGTCGAAGTATTTAAGAAATAGAGAGTATATCTAAAAGGCGTAAAATACTTAACGTAGATCTATATAGACTATAAAAATCTATTATATTAAATAATAATAAAGTAACTTAATAGACGATAAGTACGTTAGATAGAAATACTTACACTATTCGATTTTAGAATACACTATATTCGAGAAAAGAAAAACGCTATAGTAGACGCGCTTAGTCGTCGACTAGACTATATAAAGAATATTTAATTAAAATTTATAGCTATACTTAAGAAACGTAATGAGGCCTTAATCTATATAACGCCTTAAATAGAAATACTAGCCGCTATAAATATCGAGCTAACTATAGAATAAAGAAAGGAAGTTATTTAAAGTAGACACGATAATAGATTAGTCGAACACTTAGATATTAAAAAAACTATTAAACTCGTTATACGAGACTTTATCTAAAAGGGAATACGGAAAGATATAACGAAGTATATTAAGAACTACGATATATATTATAAAGTAAAGTATATACGATATAAACTATACGGTCTACTATAGATATAATAGATACTAAAAGAAATATAGTTAATAATCGCACTAGATTTTATTACGAAACTATCGAAATCTATAGAGCTTCTTATAGACGTAGAATTTAATAGTATACTAATAATAAATAATATTTTAATAAAGTATATATACTTTATACTATATAAGAAAGTATCGATAATAGAAGATCTAGTATATCTACTATATAAAATTATTATTATATAATATAGTATATTAAAGAAAATACGCTTAGATAGAGATAAACTATTTATATTATAATTCTAGTAATTACTTATAAACTTACTAAGAATATACTAGAAAATATTAACGATATATTACTTATAGTTAAATAAGTAAATAGAAAGAACGAATTAAACTCTAGAATAATATTTACGATATTATATAAACTTTTAATAAAACGACTAAATATAATTATTATTTATTATATAATTCGTATTTAATAATAGCGCTTTAATTATAGAGATATTACTATTCTACACTAATTATAAAAGATATCTAAATATTAATAAAAATCTAAGAGAAATTAAATTAATAGCGAAAAAAGTAAAAATATTAGTCGATAAACTATAGTAACTATATAAAATACTATAAGAAGAACTAAAAAATATATCGAATAGAATAATAATTTAAGTAAATAAGAAAAGATTTAAGGAACTAGACTTCTAGGAGAGAGAGATAATCTATATCCTACGAAAAAATATTAAAATATAACGACTAAGCGATAAATTAGACTATATTAAGATTAGACTATATCGAATTAATAAGAAATAAGACTTAGTAATATTTAAATTAGAATTATTAAAAGAAATGAATATCTATTTAGTATTCTATAAATTACTTCTCGAGAAAGTACCTTAAAACGCTAGATTAGAACTAGTCCTTATTTATAAAGAAATATAGTAATCACTATACGATATTAAGAAAATACTAGATTACTAACTTATCGACGAATAATCTTATTATTTAATTAAATAGTTAGAATATAATAACTTAAATAATATATAGGAACTAAAAAAATATTTAATAAAAAATATAATTCGATAATACTATCGAGAATCGAATAAAGAATTAAAAATATATAAATAATAGTTTATTACTAAATAATTAATTACGTAAGAAGTTCTATAAGGAATCGAACCTTACGTAGTATTTAACTACACTATTAAGGATCGATAATAAATAGACTAGGTTAAGTATAAACTTATATCTAGGAGATTTATTAACTAAAAACTCGTAAATTTAAAATATTAACGATAAAATATAGAGATTATTTACTCACCTAGAAATCTATTTACTAGTTTCACTAAACCTCGAGAAACTAAATAAAGAAGAGTTAGACTAGTTAAAAGATTCACTTAACGAAAAGGTTACTTTAGGAGACTCGTTATTAAGTTCCTTCGCCTCGTTTAACGCGTTTAAAGTAGTATATTTCTTTATTAATATCTCGAATTATACTTCGAATAGCTTATTAAGGCGCTAACTTAATTTTACCTTCTTTTTCTAAGTAGCGAATAACGCTATAAAAGTAAAAGTAGCCGTCGCTACTAGACGACTAACTTTAACTCGCTAAACCTTAATTTATTCCTTCACTATAAGCTTTTAACGCTTAATACTATTAAACTTAGTATTAGAAAAATAACTATTATAGTAATAAATATTTCTTTTAGTGTAGCTATTATATCTCGTATATCCCTTTATTATAAAATAAGGTCGATTAGCCTCTCGATATAACGAATATCGACTTATCTCCTTTTATTTAGTATCGTAATCTTAAATTCGACGCGTAGTATTTCGACGATAAGTAGTGAAAGAAGTATTACGACGAGACTTCTCGAAATATATCTACGATATTATAAACTATAGGAAAAGAAAGAAAGATAATCTAAGGGAAAGACTTACCTTAAGTACGTTAAGGATAACGTATAAGAAGGAGGAAGCGAGTATTATGAATCGAGATCTATAACTAAGTCGTGATCTATATATATAGCCTAATAAAGAAAGCGAAGTGAACTATATAACGAAGAATTACGTAACTAAACTCTCGTAGCTCTCGAGACTCTACTAATAGAGTTAATAGAGCTAATAGAGTTATCGTAATTATAGCTCTCGAGGCTCTTAAGGCTCTATTAATAGAGTCTATAGAGTCTATAGAGCTACGAATATCTCTAAGATATATATATAGTTAACGAGTCTATAGCTTTTCTTTATAGTTAACTTCGTTAATGATTATATCTATATATTTAAATATTAATTAGTTTCGCTTAAGATACTCGACGTACTCTCTTACTACTATATCTTAATACGTCCCTCTATTTAGGAACCCCTTATCTCGTAATACCCTAGTAAAGCGATTTATAATACTAGTCTAAGAATATTAAAATAACTATTAGTTCTAAAGTATATAAGAGTGTAAAGATTTACGAACTAATTCGTAAGAACTTAATTAAATAGTAACTCCTATTAATAATTAAGCGATATTAGTCTAAACTACTTTTATCTCTAAGAGTGAGTCGTAGTCGTTAAGTATATTTAGATAACTTTAGTAAATAGTTATAATTTAGTATTAGTACGTAGTATAATAAAGAGTTAATAGTTTACTTAAATAGTATTTAAACTAAATAGTAATATTTATAAGAGTAAATTTTTCTTTATAGTTTTTCCTAAAATAAGCTTATAGAATATTTCGAAGATACTTTAGCGAAGAAATAAGACTTAAAGTTATTTATCGAGACTTTATATTTTATTAGATTCTATAGTAAAAAATTTAGAAATAGATATACACCTAATTCTTAATTTCCTTATAGTATAGTATTATTCGTAAACTTTTTTCTACTTATTATAAACTAGTCTACGACTAGGTTAAGAGCTACGAAACGTAAAATAACTTAGAAAGAAGTGTCGACTATATAGCCTTACTAATTATTAGACTAAATTACGTAATACTAATCTATTTAATCTACTTAATTTATTAATCTATACTAATTATATAGATTATACTAATTATATAGATTATATATATTACGAATCGATCTTAAGGTTATAGAAAGTAATCCCGATAAGAAAAGTAAGTCGAGACTAGAAAGAAGTTATATAAGGCTACGTAATATAATTAGTGTAATTAGTATAATTAGTATACTTAGTACTAAATATAACTAATTTAATAGAGTATACTAAGTAGAACGCTTATTAAGCGACGAAAATCTATATAGTTACGCTTCTTTCTCTATAGTAGATAGAACCTTCGTAATTAATCTAAATCTATAGTCGAACTCTACGATTCTTAATACTATCGATACTATAAATATCACTATATTTTAGCTAGGGAACTCTATAATTATATAAAAAGCTACGAAGCTTCGATTTAATTTATAATATTTTAATTACTATCTAATATAGTAAGTAATTTAACGCTTAGATCTAAAAGACCCTTTCATTAAATATTCTCGAAGAAAGAGAAGAGATTTAAAATAAGAAAGACTCTTACGATATATTATTACTTTCTTAAGATTAATATAATAGAATAATAAGATATTTTATCTATATAATAATATAATAGAATAATAAGATATCTTATCTATATAATAATATAATAGAATAATAAGATATTTTATCTATATTATAATATAATAAAATAATAAGATATTTTATCTATACGATAATATAATAGAATAATAAGATATTCTATCTATATTATAATATAATAGAATAATAAGATATTCTATCTATATAATAATATAATAAGATAATAAGATATTTTATTTATATAATACTATAATAATATATTAAAATATATTTATAGAATTAATACTATTAAGTAATAAGATTATATTATTTAGAATACGAATATAAATCTTACTTTAATAGTATAGTACGAAGAAAGTTATAACTCTATCGAAGATCGTTACGCACGAGAATAGAAATATCGCTAGAAAAGAAGGTAATATCTACGTTAGAAGAAATAATAAATCTAGAAAAGATACTATAAATAAGAATTCTAATAAGGAAAAAATTATATAACGAAGAATATAAAAACGCTATAGTTAATATAGTAGTAAAAAAGATCGATACTACTATAAAGTACTATAAGAAATAAAATATCTCGAAGCTAAAATATTTAGAACTAAAATAGTTAGTAGAAAAGATATAGAAGAAACTTATACGATATAGCTTAGAGAGTAATACCCTTAAATAACGAAGAAGATATAATTACACTTAAAAAAGAAAGAGATATAAATAGAAAAAAATACTATTATCGAGAGATCTAGAAGAGAAAATAAATTAATCTTTAAAAGTTTATTAAACTTTAATAAAAGTAAGGTAAACGATTATACTCC
This sequence comes from Exophiala sideris, assembly GCA_000835395.1. NCBI lineage: Eukaryota > Fungi > Ascomycota > Eurotiomycetes > Chaetothyriales > Herpotrichiellaceae > Exophiala > Exophiala sideris. Next base: position 984,978 of record KN846953.1, on the reverse strand, counting down.
TTACGAGATAAAAAAGAATTAAATTCTAGAAATACTTAAATATAAATATCGAAATAGATAAAATCTAAGATAATATATTACTCTTAGTAAAAGACACTATAATATTACTAAGAATAAACTAATAAAAGTATTATTTAGTAAAGAATTAGTAAGAAAGAACTAATAAAACGAAAAGAGAGAATATATTTAGAAGTACTATTAATTAAATTCATTAATATCTAGAGAATATTAGTAAAAGAGATCTAAAACTTATTAAATAAATTATTATAGATACTCTAAGTAAGAGAAGATAGCGCGAACTAAGACTCTAAATAAGGAGAATTCTTCTCTAACTTTTACTAAAGAATACTAATCTTCTTTATAGTTATTATATTCTTAGTCTATAACTTTAGTATCGCTAAACCTTAACGAAGTGATATCTTACTTTAGAAAGTCTAATTTAGTGATTCGCGCGTAATCTCTTAGATATATTATATCTCCTTAATTTCTAATAGTAAGCGAGATTACTTAGATTTAAGAAAGTCTTATTCGAACTTCGTAATATAAATATTATAAATAGAGTTACTAAGGTAGTATTTATTATAACGATTAAAATAAGTATATATCTTATACTTCTTATTATTTTAATAATAGAAAGAATAGATTCAAGATATTATAGAACTAAATTAATTAATAAAGATACTAAGATTCTTACGATGAATAGTAAAAGAGAGAGTATTTCTACTAGCGTGAATAGAAGATATCGTTAACTATAGTTAAGGAAGAAAGAGAGAAGAAAGTAATAAGAAGAAAAAGAATATAATTTATCTTATATATATTAAGAATAACGTATAGTAAAGAAGAGAGTAAATATTACGAATCGATCTTAAGGTCGTAGAAAGTAACCTCGATAAGAAAAGTAAGTTAAGATTAGAAAGAAGTTACGTAAGGCTATATAATATAATTAATATAATTAGTATAATTAATATACTTAGTACTAAATACGACTAATCTAATAGAGTATACTAAGTAGAACGCTTATTAAGCGATAAAAGTCTATATAGTTACGCTTCTTTCTTTATAGTAGATAGAATCTTTATAATTAATTTAAATCTATAGTCGAACTCTACGATTCTTAATATTATCGATACTATAGATATTACTATATCTTAGTTAGGGAACTCTATAATTATATAAGAAGTTACGAGACTTTAATTTAATTTATAATATCTCGTTAAATTTAAATATTAAAGAAGTTCTTTTAATAAACGATATAATATAACTCTCACTTTATTTTATTAATATATTAAATATATTCTTCGAATATATTAAATAGAAGAGTATTAGAGAGAATCTTAATTTAATCTTAAATATTACTTTTAATATTACGCTTAAATAGTAAAAGATAGTTAATATTTATTAGTATATTTAAAAGATATATTTATTTATATTAAATAGTATAGTAAAAGTTCTATATCGTCTTATTTTATCGAAGATTATTAAATTTATCTCGATACTTATTATTAGTTTTAACGTTTTTAAAATATTCTTTAATTAATTCTTAAAACTAAGACTATATCTCGATAAACTAGCTATCTTTATTCTTACGAGCTTAGTTCTATATAAACTAATACTATATATTAGCTTCGTCTTTAAGAGCTCGACTAATATAGACGATTTTTTATTAATTAGTAAAGCGATTTTAAATAAGCTCTTTTTACTTCGCGATACTATTATTAACGCGTATAAACTATATCGTAGCGATATCGTTCTTATATTCTCTCTTATAGTCGAGAATTCGCTTAATATAATCGCGAGTATTTTATATATTACTAATATAAATATTTCTACTAAAAGTAGTAGAGATAGTAAATAACGACGATAAATTACTATTCGAAGATATCTTATCGAGATATATATAGCTCGAATCGAATTCTTAAGTCTATCTATCGCTCTTATTAGAAGAGATATTTATATTAGAGCTAAATAGAGTTAAATTTAAAGACTAATCTCTTAATATAGTCTAAAGAATCGATTTAGTACTTAAACTATAGACTCTTCGATTAGTTCGCGAAAGTTCTCTTAAATTTATTATATCTCTTATATTTATTATTTAATAATTTAGAATAGCTTAAGAATATAGTCTTTAACGTTTCGAAAATAAGTTATATTATTTATCGAAGACTTTTCGACTACTAGAATAAAAGGTTCGTTTATAAAATATATACTATATAAAGTATAAAAGTATTTATTAAAGTTTCTTCTAGTAAGAATTTAAAAAGATTTATTATAAATAGAAGAGAAATAAGAAGAGATATAAAAAGAAGAAAGAGAGCTTTTAAGTAAAGAATATATTATATAAGAGTAACTATCTTAACTAGCGAGTATTCTCTTACGATATTTATCTTATATTTAAGTTTATCTTTATTAATACTAATCTTTATCTCGAACGATCGTTATCTTCTCTTTCGTCGTTTAAAGTTTAATTATCTTCTTTAATAAGATTATTTCTAAGAAATTTCGTTTATCTAAAGTATAAATAGTATAACTATCTACTTAATTAAGAAGTATATATTTAGTTAATACTATTTCTAAAAATCTATTTATAACTATTCGTTAGTTTCGATATAATTTTAGTAAGATTAGTAGTTAACTTAGTAATTTCGAAAGAGTTTTATTAAGAATCTATAGCTATTTATTAATTCCGACGAACTTTAGCTAAAAAGTCGATAAATTTTCGAAATTACTAAAGATCTTAGTCTTTATCTTTAAAGATATTTATATAGTTTATAGAGATATTTTTAAAGACTTCTATTTTAGTACGATTATATAATTTAAAACTTCTTTTAATTAATATCTTATTATAAATCGAATCGAAGTCTTATAGCTTCTTATATAATTATAGAGTTCCCTAACTAAGATATAGTAATATCTATAGTATCGATAGTATTAAGAATCGTAGAGTTCAACTATAGACTTAAATTAATTATAAAGATTCTATCTACTATAAAGAAAGAAGCGTAACTATATAGACTTTCATCGCTTAATAAGCGTTCTACTTAATATACTCTATTAGATTAGTCGTATTTAGTACTAAGTATATTAATTATACTAATTATATTAATTATATTATATAGCCTTACGTAACTTCTTTCTAATCTCGACTTACTTTTCTTATCGAGGTTACTTTCTACGACCTTAAGATTAATTTATAATACTTACTCTCTTCTTTACTATATATTATTCTTAATATATATAAGATAAATCGTATTCTTTTTCTTCTTATTACTTTCTTCTCTCTTTCTTCCTTAACTATAGTTAACGATATCTTCTATTCACGCTAGTAGAAATACTCTCTCTTTTACTATTCATCGTAAGAATCTTAGTATCTTTATTAATTAATTTAGTTCTATAATATCTTGAATCTATTCTTTCTATTATTAAAATAATAAGAAGTATAAGATATATACTTATTTTAATCGTTATAATAAATACTACCTTAGTAACTCTATTTATAATATTTATATTACGAAGTTCGAATAAGACTTTCTTAAATCTAAGTAATCTCGCTTACTATTAGAAATTAAGGAGATATAATATATCTAAGAGATTACGCGCGAATCACTAAATTAGACTTTCTAAAGTAAGATATCACTTCGTTAAGGTTTAGCGATACTAAAGTTATAGACTAAGAATATAATAACTATAAAGAAGATTAGTATTCTTTAGTAAAAGTTAGAGAAGAATTCTCCTTATTTAGAGTCTTAGTTCGCGCTATCTTCTCTTACTTAGAGTATCTATAATAATTTATTTAATAAGTTTTAGATCTCTTTTACTAATATTCTCTAGATATTAATGAATTTAATTAATAGTACTTCTAAATATATTCTCTCTTTTCGTTTTATTAGTTCTTTCTTACTAATTCTTTACTAAATAATACTTTTATTAGTTTATTCTTAATAGCGTTATAGCGTCTTTTACTAAAAGTAATATATTATCTTAAATTTTATTTATTTCGATATTTATATTTAAATATCTCTAAGATTTAATTCTTTTTTATCTTATAAGAAATATAATCGTCTACTCTACTTTCACTAAAGTTTAATAGACTTTCGAAAATTAATTCGTTTTTCCTTCTAAATCTCTTAATAATAGTATTTCTTTCTATTTATATCTCTTTCTTTTCTAAATGTAATTATATCTTCTTTATTATTTAAGAATATTACTCCCTAAACTATATTATACGAGCTTCTTCTATATCTTTTCTACTAACTATTTTAATTCTAGGTATCTTAACTTCGAGGTATTTTATTTCTTATAGTATTCTATAGTAGTGTCGATCTTTTTTACTACTATATTAACTATAGCGTTTTTATATTCTTTATTATATAATCTTTTCCTTATTAGAATTCTTATTTATAATATCTTTTTTAAATTTATTATTTCTTCTAACGTAGATATCGCCTTCTCTTCTAGCGATATTCCTATTCTCGTACGTAGCGATCTTTAATAGAGTTATAATTTTCTTCGTACTATACTATTAGAGTGAAATTCGTATTCGTATTCTAAATAATATAATCTCATTATCTAATAGTATTAATTCTATAGACGTATTTTAATACGTTATTATAGTATTATATAGATAAAATATCTTATTATCTTATTATATTATCGTATAGATAGAATATCTTATTATTCTATTATATTAT